>CM053401.1:66541707-66555264 GCA_028644305.1 Xerus rutilus
TGGTACTGGGGATTGAACTCAGGGGCACTCGACCACTGAGCCACATCCCCAGCCCTATTTTGTGTTTTATGTAGAGACAGGGTCTCACTGAGTTGCTTAGCGCCTCACCATTGCTGAGGCTGGCTTTGAACTCGCGATTCTCCTGTCTCAGCCTCCCTAAGTGCTGGGATTACAGGCTTGAGCCACCGCGCCCGGCTAACACAGTATATTTGGAAAATGCAAACAGTATGGTAAGTGCAAAGGGCAAGGGATATGCTTGAAGAAGTAAGCTTGAGCAAGATCATTAAAATCTCTTGCCAGGGTGGGGGTATGGCTCAGTGGTAGAGATCTTGCCTAGCATGTCTGAGGTCCGGAATCTGCCAAAATCATTCTCTCTCTCTCTCTGTCTCTCTCACTCACACATACACACACATACACACACACACACACACACACACACATATACACAAACATACACAGTATTTTGTCATATTTTAAGGGTTTATACTTTCTTCTCAAAGTGAAGGGGATGATAGTTAGGGGCGATATAATCAGTTTCGCATTTCCCCATAATTGTGGTGAAAGCAACATGGAAAAAAATTGGTAGAAAAAAAAAAGAAATTGGAAGAGTTGGTATGGAAGTGAGATGAGTAGAGTCCCCTCCGAGAGTGAAATAGAACAGAGGAAGTAAGGATGAAAAAATGAAAAAAAAAAAAGAGCAGGTTTGATGGTTATGTAGGAAATAGAACTGATGATGAATTAGATTTGAAGAGGAGGAAGGGCAAAGTTGAGGGTGACCTGGGTTTCTGACTCATGATGCTATGAAGTGTCCTGCACAGCATTACAGAATCCCGAAGAACAGATCACAAAAGGAAACTTAATGATTTCTAGTGCTTAGTCTGTCAGGTAAGAAACTTGGAAGTCCTTATTCCTCATAAGAAGGAAAAAGCTGAAGTGAAAATCCACAGCTCTTCCTGAATCTATCAGAGAACTTCAGGCACAAGGCAAATTGCTGTCCCCAAATTAGAGACAAACAGGTAGATACAGGAAATCCTAGTTCACCAGCAAAAGCCCAGGAGCAGAAACTTCTATGGAAACCAGTACTAGGACTGGAAAAATTAAACTGTAATTGACAAATAGCTAGAGGCTCAGTGCAGACAAATTTGAGAGTTAACAACTCCAGGGAGTCCCCCTCTGCCTTTTTTTTGGTACTGGGGATTGAGCTCAGGGGCACTCAACCACTGAGCCACATCCCCAGCCCTATTTTGTGAGACTCAGGGTCTCACTGAGTTGCTTAGCACCTTGCTGTTGCTGAGTCTGGCTTTGAACTCGCAATTCTCCTGTCTCAGCCTCCCGAAGTGCAGGGTTTACAGGCATGCACCACCGCACCTGGCTGGTAGTCCCCTTCTTAAGGGGGTCCCCATGCATCTATGAGTTTTACCTCAATAAGTTTACCAGGTTCTCACAGTAAAGACCAGAGAAAAATTATTTTAACTCTTACATTTTTTTGAGACAGAGTCTTGCTAAGTTGCAGAAGCTGGACTTGAACTTTCAATTCTCCTTTCTCAGCCTCCCAAATCGCTGGGATAAGAGGCATGAGCCACCATGTCTGGCCAAAAGTGGCCATTTTAAGCATTGTTTTTTGATTTTGGAGTTTTTTTTTTTTTTGGTACCAGGGATTGAACTCAACGGTACTTGACCACTGAGCCACATCTCTAGCCCAATTTTGTGCTTTATTTAGAGACAGGGTCTCACTGAGTGAGACTTACTGAGTTGCTTAGCACCTCGCCATTGCTGAGGCTGGCTTTGAATTCACAATTCTCCTGTCTCAGTCTCCCAAAGTGCTGGGATTACAGGTGTGGGCCACTGCACCCAGCTTGAGCATTCTGTTTTTAACAAGGCCTGACCTCAAGAGAAACTAAGTCTTACTAGCTCTAGACATTAAGAGAGCCTAAGTGATCTGGGAAAAGGGAAATCCCTGCTCTAGCCTCCTAGCATTTCACATGAGGAAGGGAAACATGCAACTTCAGCTTGCTCCAGCTTTCCTGTTTGGCCTGTGTATGGCATTGGGAGGTGGGGGGTGTCAGGGACTGAGAAGCATTTGTGAAAGTCACAGCTCTAAGAAAGGCACAGGCTCTAGGAAAATGAAACCTAAGTGTAGGATTCTAGAGTGTTCCTCTCTCTCTTCCAATACTTTAACACCAATAGAGCTCTCATAACAGGGGAATTCAAAAGAACTGCACATAGCAAGTCTGTAATCTCAGCACTTAGGGAGGCTGAGACAGGAGAATCGCGAGTTCAAAGCCAGCCTCAGCAACGGCGAGGCGCTAAGCAACTCAGTAAGACCCTGTCTCTACATAAAACACAAAATAGGGCAGTGGTCGAGTGCCCCTGAGTTCAATCCCCAGTACCAAAAAAAAAAAAAAAAAAAAAAAGAACCAAAAGGAAATGATAGAAATAAAAAACACTGTAACACAGAAATGAAAAGTGCCTTTGATGGGCTCTTTAATAGACTGGACACAGCTGAGGAAAGAATCAGTGAGCCTGAAGAAATGTCAATAGACTTTCCAAAGCTGAAATGCAGAGGAAAAATAATTTAAAAAGAACAGAATATCCATGCATTGTGGGATAATTACAAAATATGTGGCATACAAATAACTAGAATAGCTGATAGAGAAGAAACAACGTTTGAAACAACATGACTAAGAATTTCCCAAAATTAATGTTAGATACCAAAATCAGATTCAGGAGGCTCACAGAGCAGCAACCAGGATAAATGCCAAACAAACACAAAACAGCACCACTACCATCACCTAGGCATATCATATCCACACTGCAGAAAATCAAAGACAAAAAAAAAAAGGAAAGAAGCAGGGAGTAAGGGATGAGAATAGGCTGGGAAAACTTATCTACAAAAGAGCAAGGATAAGAATTACATTGGCCTTCCATTCAGAAACCATGAAAGCAAAAAAAGAGAGAAATGAAGGGAAAGAAAACTCACCAATCTTGAGTTCTGTATCCAAAAAAATATCCTTTAAAAGGGAAGAAATACTTTCCAAAAAAATAAATCGTTGAGAGAAATTTATTACCTTTAAATCTGTCTTACAAGACATGTTTAAGAAACTCATTAGAATGAAAACTATACATCATAAATTCAAGTCCACATAAAGGAATGTTAAAGAAGGAATGGTGAATTAAAAATGGGAGATGACTAGAATTTCCCACATCCAATTTGCAGTACTTTGGAACTAGGTGTCCCCTAGTTAAATGGCAGTTAAATGTGTGACTCAGCTCAGAAGACTTATCTGGAGATGGATACGAGAATGTGTGAGCCACTATACCTGGGAATGAAAGACAGCTCAAAGAATGTGCAATTTCAATAAATCTTTGTACAGTGGTCAAGGCAGGTAGCTAATTCAGTCAACTGAGTGTACAATGTGTGCCCAGTTCTGTGCTTGGTAATGAAAATAAAGAGAGGTACCAAGAAGGATGACAGGGAAACAGACTAAGAAAACAGTTAATTGATTAAGGGACTGACTCAAGTTAACTCGTCAACAGAAATCTGAAAGGAAATTATTTTTAAATTTTATGACCGGATACAGAAAAACCAGAAAAGCACAAAATATTACATATAATCCTATCATGCAGAGAAAAACAGTTAACAATCTGATGCCTCTTTAACTTTTGCAGAACTGGGGATTGAACCCAGAGGCACTCCACCACTGCGCTGAATGCCTATCCCTTTTTATTTTGAGACAAGGTCTCGCTAATTGAGTTGCCCTGCTTGCTGGCCTCAAACTTGCGATCCTCCAGCCTTGGCCTCCAGAGTAGCTGGGATTACAGGTGCCACCAATCAAGGCTCATTTATTTTTTTCAGTACCAGGGACTGAACCAGGAATGCTTAACAACTGATCCACATTCCTATCACCTTTTAGATTTTATTTTGATACAGGGTCTTGATAAATTGCTGAGGCTGGCCTCTAATCTGCAATTCTCCTGCCTCAGCCTCCTGGAGTCCCCGGATTACAGGCGTGCGCCACCACGCCTAATCCTTTTTTATTTTTTAAAGGCGAGCGCCCTCTTCTGTTTGGCTTAATTCTTACTGGAAGTAGCATGTCGCCGGGGAAGGTTTCGCAGGCGCTGGTAGGGAACTGGGATTTAAGCACTTGCCATTTCAATGAATGAAAACGATGAACAAAAGAGATTGCATGATCTTCGCTTTACGGATTAGGAAATCGGGCCTCAAAGAGTAACACCAGCCGAGCGCGGTGGCGCAAACCTGTAATCCCAGCATTTAGGGAGGCTGAGACAGGAGAATCACAAATTCAAAACCAGCCTCAGCAATGACGAGGCGCTAAGCAACTCAGTGAGACTCTATCTCTACATAAAACACAAAATAGGGCTGGGGATGTGGCTCAGTGGTTGAGTACCCCTGAGTTCAATCCCCAGTAACTAAAAAAATAAGTAACACGACTTCTCAGGTTCTGCGAAGAAAAGCGGAAGCTGGAAAGGCCACCAGGAGCGGTCACAGTTGCCTCAGCAGGCAACTAAAGTATCAGGCAGCTAGGGGGCGGGGCCTGAGAAGCGCCGGACCTGCGGGGACGCGGCCTTATGACGCGACGTCACACGTCCCTCTGCCTGGCCGCCCATTGGTTATCTTTTACCACCCTTTTCCGGGGCAAGGGAAATTAGTTTCAGAGCCGGAAGTGAGGTACCTTCGCGTTCCAGACAGCGGTGGCGTTTAAAGCCGAGTGATCCTGGTACCATTGGAGACGCCCTGCTCCTCCATTCAGGCTCCATCCCGAGCTAGGAGAAGCCCCCAGAATTCTGGCGGCCTATAGAAGAGAACTGAGTCAGAGATCGCAAAGTATCCGGCGCACCACGAAAAGGCCGAATCATTGAGGGCCCCTGGAAACCCCGCCCCTAGGAGGGGTCGGGAAACCTCTCCTAGGTGGAAGAAGCCCGAAGGAACCGCCCTGGGGCGGAGACGCCGGCCATGGCCACGCCTGCGGGGGCCGGTCCCGCCACTTTGCGCTTCGCAGCAGCAGCCAGCTGGCAAGTTGTGCGTCTACGTCGCGTGGAGCACTTTCCGAGAGTACTAGAGTTTTTGCGATCCCTGCGCGCTGCTGCCCCGGGCTTGGTTCGCTATCGCCACCATGAACGCCTGTGTATGGGCCTAAAGGCCAAGGTATTGAAGCGAGTAGGACCTGGAAAGGGGCGGAATGTGAAGACCTGAGGAGGGCCAAAGGTTGGGGGGAGTGGGGTGAGACCAGTTGGAAAAGGGTAATTTGCCCCGCGTGGGGATTATGAGCTCAGTATCACGCAGGTGGTGGTGGAGCTGATCCTGCAGGACCGGCCTTGGGCCCAGGTCCTGAATGCCCTGAATCACCACTTCCCAGAATCTGGACCTGCAGTGCGGGACCCTAAAGCTGTGAGTAAATTCTTCGGACAGCCCTAACCCCAGTTGCACTTGTGTAACAAAGTTGCCCTGCCACTGGATCCTGGTACCCCCAACCTCTCTGCCTTTCATACCAATAGACAAAGCAGGATCTGAGGAAGATTTTGGAGGCACAGGAGACTTTCTGCCACCAAGTGAAGCAGCTGTCAGAGATCCCTGTAGATTTGGCTTCAAAGCTGCAGGTGAGACTGGGTACTTTTGGAGGTTGTGATATGGTGGTTCCTGCTTTCTCTAATCCTTTTCTGACCTTGTCATTCTCCACTGTAGGAACTTAAACAAGAATATGGGGAACGCTTTCTGGATGCCATGGAAAAGCTGTTTTTTGAATACATGTGTCAGCTGGAAAAAGCACTGCCTACAGTACAGACACAGCAGGTTGTGTTGGAGCAAAACACTTTTTAGGGCAGAGGTGGGGTGGTTGTTATCAAGGACTGGTTTTTATGCTTCTTTTCCTGCCCACAGCTTCAGGATGTGCTGAGTTGGATGCAGCCTGGAGTTTCTATCACCTCTTCTGTTGCCCTGAGCCAGTATGGTGTGGACATGGGGTGGCCACTTCCAGGTATTAGGACCACCTGGAATAACTAGCAATTTGTAGATTGCCTGACTGAATTAATCTGTTACTATTCTTTTTTTTTAATATATTTTTTTTAGTTGTAGATGGACACAATATCTTTATTTATCTTTATGTGGTGCTGAGGATTGAGCCCAGTGCCTCACACATGCGAGGCAAACGCTCTACCATTGAGCTACAATCCCAGCCCTACTACCTATTCTTTATTTTTTTCTGGTATTGAGTGTGAACCCAGGGGTACTTAATTACTGAGCCACATCTGCAGCCCTTTTTTAAAATTTTGAGACAGGGTTTCACTAAGTTACTTAGAGCCTCACCAAATTGCTGAGGCTGGCCTTGAACTTGTGATCTTCCTGCCTCAGCCTCCCAACGTGCTGGAATTACAGGTTATGTTCCACCATGTCCAGCTATCTATTCTCTTTATAAGAAGCCTCATTTTCTCTTTCAGAGGGCTCTGTTTCTGATTCAGTGAACCTGACAGAGCTCATGGAACCAAATCCTCCTCTGCAATCAGCACTAGCACTCCATAGTCCTCTGCCAAAAGCCAAGCCTGGCCCTCAGGGACCAGCTTCAAGGAAGCACCCAGAACCTTTGGCTGGCCACCATTTCAATTTGGCCCCTCTGGGTCGGCGAAGAATCCGGTCCAGATGGACATCTGCAAGGGGAAGCCATAAGGAGCGCCCCATGGTCATGCTGTTCCCCTTTAGGAATTTGGGCACACCAACTCAGGTCATATCTAAACCTGAGAGCAGGGAAGAGCACAGAATTCACACAGAAGACACATCCGATGCTGTGGGCACAAGAACAGCTATCACCGGGAAGTCTAAGAGTCCATCTCTGGTCCTGGGGGAAAGGACTCTAAAGGAGAACCCTGCTGACTTGTCTGCCTCAGAACAAAAGGAGTGAGTGGTAAAGAGTTGCTTCTTCCTATTAGGAGCACATTCTTTGCTTGCTTTGCTTTCACACTCTCCTTTGCTTGCTTCCACCTCAGGAATTGCTTGGATTGCTATGTAGACCCCCTGAGACTATCATTATCGCCTCCTAGGGCCAAGAATCCAGGTAGGTAGGCTGAGTCAGGTTTGGTGCAGACAGCCTGTTTTCTTGGGGACTTTTCAGAGACTTTGTTCATCTAGAAGGAGTATTCTGATTCTGGTTTCCTTCCTCCAGTGGGTTCTCCATCTCTGTGCAGCTCCGTCATTACCATAGGAGACTTGGTTTTGGACTCTGATGAGGAAGAAAATAGCCAGAGGGAAGGAAAGGTGAGTAAGAAGGGACAGAAAGCCAGGGAAATGGATGGGCAGAACAAGCCTGAGAAATCCACATGCTTCAGAATAGGGAGGGCTTGGGAATAGTTTCTGAGAATAGGATCTCCCTGCTCCCTTCTCTATAGGAGTCTCTGGAAAACTATCAGAAGACAAAGTTTGACACCCTGATTCCCACCTTCTGTGAATACTTCCCTACTTCTGGCCCCAGTATGGTGCCCACCGCTTCCTGTGACTACCTAGACAGCTCTAGACCCCTGTCATAGCACTGGAATACACTCTTCTTCCTCAGTTCTTTAGGCAGTTTAGTGGGAATGAAGTGGAAGACCAGGCTTGGATTGTCTGACTACATTGCTAAAAACTTTGTGATGCTTGGTCATTAAACTTTGGATTTGTTACAACACTGTCTTGATGTGAGGAAGGACTTCTGTAGGTCAGTGGAGGTCATTTCTTAAAAGCAGAATCAGCTTTCTAGAGCTGGAAAGATCCCTTTACCTTTTTACTTCCCTCAGAAAGTATTATTCAGATGTGCCTAGAAGTTGAGAGCCTGGAAAAGAAATGTCTTTTTATTGTTCTGAAAATATATTTCCTAATGCTAGAATATACTTTATAAACTCTCATGCTGCCAAGTTATTCTGGGGGGGGGGGGGGTGGCACTAGAATTGAAATACTTCATGGGAATAATACTATCCTTGATACCACTGGGTCAGCGCTAACCGTACCTCTCTACTTTGAAGAAACACCCAGATGTCAGCCTTGTGCAGAAATTCCTGCATCTCTTTACAGTCAGTGAGACCTCCTTTTATTGAGTTATCTCAAATATGTAAAAACTCTGAGCTTTTTAGATGTTTGAAGATCTTTTAATGAAGCTGATTAATAAGACATAATTCCAAAAGCCTGCCTCTTCCAGACCAAGGCCATATAAAAATTTCTGAATCAGTCAGTATCTTTTCCTCTTAATCTTCAGGATACTGGGTCCCCAGATACCCATTCAATTATCTTACTTCATTTTCAGACTATATTCTTCCTCACCTCCTCCCCAGTGAGTGCTGTGGGCATGTTGTGTGTACAGAGAAGTATAGAGTTATTACAGGAGCCCTCAGGAGGGAGACAATGGGAACTGGCAAATGCACAGCCACAGTAGCTAGAATGGGTGAGAAGCCCATTTGGGAGACCCTGTTGTAAAGTATTGGTACCTTGAGAGAGCAGAACTACTCAGGTCTAGCGTGCATCACTGAAGATTGGGTTCACCTGCTGGGTGACTCGGATGAAAGTAGTTCTCCGGCTCAACTCCTTTAGCTTAGCTGCTCCCACATAGGTGCATGTAGATCGGATCCCTCCTAGGATGTCACGGATGGTATGCTCCACATCCCCTTTAAAGGGGACTTCCACTGTCTTTCCCTCTGAGGCCCTTAAATAGGAAAAAAATTATTACCTTCTCATTCTAGATTCCTTAAGCTCAGTGACTCTTCTGTCTCTAACATTTAACCCCAGGTCACTATTATTCTCCTGAGAATTATATCATCCATTTCCCAGCAGCTATGAGCTCTGCCACCATACTGTGCAGTCACATTCTCCAAGAACCCTCAGCTGCTGGTCCTCCACATACCTGTACTCTGCCACGCCACCAGCATACTTCTTCATGGCCATTTCAGAACTCATTCCATAGAAGAGTTTGTACTTCTTGCCATCCCTCTCGATGAGCTCACCACCTGACTCACTGTGCCCAGCCAGCATGCCACCCAGCATCACAAAGTCAGCCCCTGCCCCTGCCAAAATCAAGGAAATAGGAAAGAGATGCCTCTGGCCAAGATGCCCATATGGCCCCCCTCCAAAAGCAACTCGTGCTAAATTCTCAGTCCTGACAATGTCTCCAGCACTGTTTTTCTCTCTGACCCACAATCCACAAAGACCTGCTTTGACCTGTTTTTTTTTCCTCCTTGGGCCTGATTTCTTCAAGATTTTAAAAATAGCATCTGGAAATTCCCTGCCTGGCTTCTCTTTCCTTCTGCTGCTTTCACTGTCTTCTGGTCATTTTGTTTTATTGCTCCCAGTGGAGTAGAACAGTAGTTCTTACATCCTTAGAACTGTAGTCTCTCATTTTTTTTTTTTTTTTGGTACCGGGGATTGAACTCACGGGCACTCGACCCCTGAGCCACATCCCCAGCCCTATTTTGTGTTTTATGTAGAGACAGGGTCTCACTGAGTTGCTTAGTGCCTCGCCATTGCTGAAGCTGGCTTTGAACTCGCGATTCTCCTGTCTCAGCCTCCCTAAGTGCTGGGATTACAAGCGTGAGCCACCACGCCCGGCTTAGTAGTCTCTCATTTTAATGTGAATGAAGATCCCCTGGGAAACTGAAAATGCAGGCTTATAGTCTGATTCTTCAGAGTCAGTGAGGCTCAGGAATTTACACTGTCCAATCCAGGGGACAATGCAGATGGCCCTGACTCACACTTGGAACATCTAAATTAGTCTCAGGATTTCCCCTGCTGGCTTGCCCCAGGTGACACCACAGGCTTCAGGGTCACTACCTTCATATTATAAGAGAATGTGAATGTCTTCCTGAGTCTCTCCTACCCTGACCCTAGATCCTGAGAGGTGATATATCCTCTTCTACAGGATCCTCCTCCTCTGCCTTCCCAAACTCCTTACCAAAAGCTTTGGCCACATCCCCAGGACAGCTGCAACCTCCATCCTGCAAAATAAAGAGCACAGTGAGGAGACAGCATGGATTTTCCAAGCGCTCTCAGCGATGTCCCAACAGTCTACTTCAAAACTGACAGGCACTCAGTCCTGACACATCTCTACTAGAGCCTGCACACTCTGCAGAAAACCTGTTGGCAGCCTCATACCCTAAGACATTGGGCCTTACTGAAATGATGTGGCCTTTGAGACCATGAGCAGCATCTGCACATTCCATCACTGCACTGAGCTGTGGATACCCCACTCCAGTTTTCTTCCGGGTTGTACACACAGAGCCTAGGAAGAACATGCCAAGGGTGAGAGCGAAGTACTCTGTGAATATGCCACTGAAGGGGTAGCCAGAGGCCTCAATGAATGAGCTTACCTGGCCCAATTCCCACTTTGATGATGTCAGCCCCAGAGAGGATCAACTCTTCCACCATTTCTCCTGTAACCACATTCCCTGCCTGAGACAGACCAATCAAAATAAGAGCATCCTTAGGGTCAGAAATGGACACAGGCTTATCTGCTCTTAGATGGCATGCCTGGACTATGACCTTCCAGCATTATTACAAAGAAAGGATACCTAGATCCTCTATATTGGGACCTCTGAGGGCTTATACACTAACTACTTCAAAGGACCCTGCTTCCCACCCATTCCCCTTGCTCCCCACACCAAGCTAGCTAGATAGGGAGCAATGGGCAGAAACCAGTGTCCCTGTTGAAATGAGGGTAAAGCCAAGGTCCAGGATGCACTTTACTATCTCAGGCAGCAAGGTGGTATGACCCACAGGGGAGAAGTGAGGTGGCATGGAGGAGCGTTCAGTGAAGCAAAAGAAACTACTAAACCAAACTCAGATCTGACTTAAGAGTAGATTTATCTCCAGCATATCCTGTTCTGTCATAGAACCTCTCTGGCTTCAGGGAAAGGAGAAGACATGGTAATGTAGGCCAAATCCTCATCCTCCCAGCTGTATTTGCTTTTGATGGTCAGCAGAGAACTTCAATTCTATGGCAGAAATTATTTCTTGTCATCCCCCTCTAAGCTTGTAAAAACATTAAACATTATTTCATGTGATGCCTTGTATGTGATTGTTCATTTCAGTGGGCAGATGTGTATGTACCACAGGTATGTACAATGCATACATGTTCCATCATGGTTTTGTGAGTGATATCAAGGACCATGGATTTACAAAGACAAAATCAAGGGTCAGAGATATTGCAGTGATCATTAAACATTTTAGGCTTGGAATCATGGTATATTCACCCAGTAGTGTTATGTGGACTCGGAATAGCATAATGTAACAGAGAAATGAACTGATGTTATAAAATGAAGTGTTAAGAAAGAGAGGACAGTACCAACTACAATATAATAAAAACATACCATGATGGTGTGTTGAGGGAAGCACTTCCGTACATCCTTTACAAATTCAACAAAGTGTTCAGAGTAGCCATTTGCCACATCTAGGCATATATATTTCACCTGGGGAACAGCTTCCAGGATCTGTTCCAGTTGCTCAAAGTCAGAAGAGCCTGTCCCTGAGCTGGCAGCCAGATACTGTAGAAGAAACAGGGTTATTGACATAAGCAGCATTAGACCAGCCTGTGGCATTGTATCAGAGATGATGGGCCCAATGTTACCTCAAGACAATCAGGATTCTGGCCAGCAAATTCTTGCCACTGATGAAGGCTGTAATGTTTATGGACAGCAGTGAAGAGGGAGAACTGGGAAGAAAAAAGAGAAGCATTCAAAAGGAGAAAACATTATCAGGATCTCCTCTAGAAAGAGATCTTTGTACTCTTCTGAGAGAAAAACAATTGGAGTTTGGAAGGAAAACAAAGTTCTTGTCTGAACTGGGATTTGAGTTCAAATATTATCTCTACAAATCCCATTAGGACTTTTAAACATGAACTAGTATTTAATTATTCCCACTAAAGTACTGAGTCATCTGGATTTCACCAGCCAGCATATACATTGCTTCTGACCTGAAAGGTGAGAAGGACAAGCTCTTGGTGCCGGGGGACAAGTAGCAGACATGCAGGAACCATGAAGAGGCTAAATGGAGCTAGTGATTTTCTGCACTTACCCCCTCCTCCTAAGTAAGCTAGTACTAAATCTGTCTTTAGTATCTTCTGGTTCACTTGCCAGCAGTAATTCAGTGAGTGCAGATGCCCACAAGAGGTAAGGCCTTAAGGTTAGTGGAGCTGTTAAGGTGCCATCCCACCTTTATTTCTACAGGAGTAAGGACAAATTTTTTTTTTTTTTTTTTGGTGCCAGGGCCTTGTGCATGCAGGCAAACACTCTATCAACTGAGCTATATCCTTAGCCCCAAGGGCAAGCATTTTACCACTGAGCTATAATCCCAGCCCGAGGACAAATATTTTTGAAAAATCTATTTCACCCAACCAAGTGTAAGACGTAATGACTCATTAGGTTCATATTCTCTAGCTCAACAAATTACAGACAATATCCCAATACTTTGAGAAAGGCATTCAAAAGCCACTGTGGCAAGGCTCATGCCTATAATCCCAGCTACTAGGGAGGCTGAGGCAGGAGGACCACAAGTGGAAGGTCAGCCTGGGCAACTTTGTGAAACCCTTTCTCAAAAATTTTTAAAAGGTCTGGACAGGTACTTCAGTGGTAGAGCATGACCCTTGGGTTCAATCCCAGGTACTAAGAGAAAACAAAACAAAAGCCACTGTAAATGGTGTTTGTGCTTTAAAAGTACAAACATGCAAACAGACATGAGACAGCATAAATCTTGCAATGGACAAGAAATGCAAGGAAATCATGTCAGCCAGCAGCAGAAAATGCTACACTTAACTCAGAGATCATCATCAATACAATCTAGCTAAAAGCTGGTATTAAATTCTGCCTTCCCAGCAACACTGTCAATTATGTTGATAAAAGTTGCTCTAGGAGGTCAATATGCCTTGAAGATGCACTGGCACAGTGTGGCATGAACACATCTAATATATACCAAACCTAGGAAAAGATGTTTGCATCCAACCTTTTCATAATTACTAGGAAACTTGGCTGTGTCTCTAAAATCTGATTTCTTTAGTATTCATCAGCAATACTGAAAAACCAGCCTCAACATAAAGTATGAAGACATTTTCCAACAAGGTTCATTGTATTATAGCATGCTGGTTAAATCTCCAGTCAGATTTACCATTCCCCAAGTCTACTGGTCAGGGCAAGCAGACTATGGGCAACAGCAGGATTCCTAAGCAGGTAAGTTAGAAAGGCAACAAATAAATGAAATTGCATAACTATCGACCTCAGAAAAATAACAGACATTCCACAAAGACACAGCAGTTAAAAACAGAGATGGATTCCTTAAGGCTAACAGAGCCACAAACAGCAACAAAATCCATCAACGACGGTTACAAGGGATTGACCAGTGGAGTGCTTATGTTCTCAAAGTGCCCAGGTAACTATCTACCTTCTCAGCTAACAAGTACTGGGGCAGGTAATATTACTGACAGGAGCAATGTCTTCCATTTTCAAAGTGAACAACTGCATATAAGAAAAAAAAACTCCATTTGGGGAATATCCCAGAAACTCCCAGGAACCTAGGACTTAAAGAAAAGGAAGATTTAA
>CM053401.1:66564619-66630973 GCA_028644305.1 Xerus rutilus
TTGGTACCGGGGATTGAACTCAGGGGCACTCAACCACTGAGCCACATCCCCAGCCCTATTTTGTGTTTTATGTAGAGACAGGGTCTCACTGAGTTGCTTAGTGCCTCTCCATTGCTGAGGCTGGCTTTGAACTCGGGATTCTCCTGTCTCAGCCTCCCTAAGTGCTGGGATTACAAGCGTGAGCCACCGCGCCCGGCTATATATGTGCTTTTTTAGTAATAAATAAGATCTAGTAGTGGGTTTATATTTTTTTATTTTATTTTTTGGTACTGGAGATTGAACTCAGGGGCACTTGACCACTGAGCCACATCCCCAGCCCTATTTTGTGTTTTATGTAGAGACAGGGTCTCACTGAATTGCTTAGCGCCTTGCTGTTGCTGAGGCTGGCTTTGAACTCGCAATTCTCCTGTCTCAGCCTCCCTAAGTGCTGGGGTTACAGGCTTCCGCCACCGCACCCAGCTTAGCAGTGGATCTAATAATGGCTATAATTTTGAAATATTTTCAAGATACTTGCAAACGTGTAATATATGAACATATCTAATTTCTGTTGTTAACAAGTTAGTTATGTTGCCAATGCTACTGTGAATTTTTGTGCTTTTCCCCCCTATTTTCACAATTAAAAGAAATCTTATAGTTAGAGGTTAGTAAAAATAAAGGTTGAATTTTTTTCTTATTTAAATTCACAGATTGCCCAAAGAGAACCTTGAAACTCAGATTAAGAACCCTTGTTCTAGCTGGGCATACTGGCTCACAGCTGTAATCCTAACAACTTGGGAGGCAGAAGGATCACAGATTTGAGAATAGCCTCAGCAGTTTAATGAGGCCCTAAGCAACTTAGTGAGACCCTGTCTCAAAATAGAAGGACTGAGGATGTAGCTCAGTGGTATAGTGCCCCTGGGTTCAAACCCCACCCCCAAACACACACACACACACAAACTTTTAGATGTAGATGTAGAGGATGTAACTTAGCAGTAAAGTACTTGCTTAGCATGCTGTAAGCCTTGGGTTTGATCCCCAGCATGACCCAAAAAGAGAGAGAGAAGAATCTCTATTCCAGATGGTATTTCTAATGCTTCTCCCCCCCCCCCCCCTTCCCCTGTAGGAATGATGAGAAGACAGCTGCTGATTACAAGATTCTCGGTGGTTCAGTTCTCCACCTGGTGTTGGCTCTGAGAGGAGGAGATAGTCTCAGACAATGACAGACCTTCCAGTTCACCTCCTTACGCTGTTGCTCATAATGAGGCATCATATATCCTATCACTCTCTGGGACACCAGAGCCACTCCCCTCTCCCCTGGATGCCCAGTTTTGTGTGTGGTGGGAGAATATGAGGACCCCAGGATGCAATGTTCCTGGCCCAAAGGGCCCCTGCTGGCTATTGGGTTTTAATTTGCAATCCTGTGTGCTTCCCTCTCTTATGGCTATGTCCCTAGTTGTCAATAAAATATTTCCTGGCCTCCAGTAATCTTTGTCTGTTGCACAAACATGACTGAAATAAAAGCAGACCCAATGATACCCATTTACACTAGGCTTAAGGAACAGGACCATGGAAGAGCTGGTGTTCTTAGAGGGATTATCACACTCTGGGATAGCCCACTCAGGTATGTGCTGGAGTCAGCTCTTACTCGTCATGAGAGCCACTTTTTGCCACCTCTTTCCAACTTCATGTTAAGTCACTTTGTATTGGTGTTGGTGGAAATTGGCCATGATAGGTATAATTATAGAAATTGGCAAGTTAGTTCCTTTCTACAAACTGGTTGTAGCATCTACCAGCATACATACTACTGAGGTGGATGGTAGAAGCCAGGAAAAGACTATCCCACTGTGACTCTGATTGGACATTTGTACCTGGTTGGAGAAAGCCTCAAGGGCTTTGCAGACCTCACATTCTTTTATTTTTTTCTTTTTTTGAGATGGACCTTTAAAAGTGAGCCTCTTGCTTCAGCCACCTGAATAGCTAGAGGCTGATGTAGAGAGAGGTTGAAGGAGTGATAAGCTGGGATAGGATCATTTAGGTCTCAGTAAGGTAAAATGGCTGGCACTAGAAGAGTTTCCCTCCTTGGCTTCTCTAGTGAAAACTGGTGAAGCTGATTGGAGTGGAGAAGTAAGGGGAAGATGCTGTGGCCAATGCCTTAGATGGATCTCACTCCTGTAGCTCGGTCCACTGGTGCGGGGCTGCAGGCTTTTCCCGCGTGCAGCAACAGAAGGCGCTCTTGCGCCATCACCAGACTAGCTGCGAGAGCCTGGCGACGCTCTAGTCGCCTTTCTCTGTGGCAGTCCAACAGCTTCTTTGGCCTCTGCAGCGTTGCGGTTTCTCCGGCCGCGGAGAAAACTCCAAATTGGCACGCAGCCTCCAGGGCTGGGGCATGGCACGGCTCCCGAAGCTCGCAGTCTTTGATCTGGGTGAGGAACGGGCAGGGATAGGGCATGCTCTATTTCCACTCCCCAGCGGCAAGCCGAGCCCCTGCACCCGCCAAGGCTGAACCTCCTTCGCTCTCCCTCTCGCAGATTACACGCTATGGCCTTTCTGGGTTGACACGCACGTAGACCCCCCATTCCGTAAGAGCAGGTGAGGCAGAGTATCGCAGGACTGGGGCCAGTCGCGACCCTACCGGAGCTCAGTGTTCTCTTGTCCTCTTTAGTGATGGAACTGTCCGGGATAGTAGGGGCCAGAACGTCCGATTATACCCGGAGGTGCCTGAGGTCCTAGAACGGTTACAGGACCTTGGGGTGCCTGTCGCGGCGGCTTCCCGGTAAGAAGAGTGACTGACAATCCCTGTAAATGCTTAAGGATGCTTGCATCCTTTAGTACCCTTTGGGTACTAAAATTTAGGAGGTGCAAATTTGAGAGATTATTTGCATATTTTTCCTAATTATACATCCTTCTATGCCTTTTGGTTACTCAACATGGGCTAAGCGCCAGCTATGGTCAGACAAAAGTCTGGAGTTGAATGAGGGCAGAGGAAGCCTATCCTTCCTGGAAAAACAGCAAAGTGGTTTTCCCCTGGTTATATTTAACTTTGTTTGCAGTTCTTCACTTGGCCTATCACTTTCCTATCTCAACTATTACACTTTTTTGCAGGACAGGTGAGATAGAAGGGGCCAACCAACTACTGGAGCTCTTTGACCTTGTTAGATATTTTGCTCATCTGGAAATTTATCCGGGCAGCAAGGTCACACACTTTGAGAGGTAGGTGGAATTAAGGGTCAGAACCAGCAGGGAGAGTACCAGAAAAGCCGGGTCAGCCAAGATGCCAGCTTGGTTACCCCTGTTCTTTCTTGCACAGGTTGCAGCAGAAGACCGGGGTTCCTTTCTCCCAGATGATCTTCTTTGATGATGAGAAGCGAAATATTGTAGATGTTGGCAAACTGGGTATGAGCAGTGAGGATAGCCATTTGGGGAATGAGGAGAACGGGTTCCTAGGAGGATATTAGGCAGCTATATATAGGGTGGATGGTCTGGATAACAGGTGACACCCACAAAAGGTGAGTAATAATGAGGAGGCCTAAAAAGCTGATGAAATGTGACTTCTTTTCCTTATAGGTGTTATCTGCATTCACATTCAGAATGGAATGAGTCTTCAAACCCTAACCCAAGGGTTAGAAACATTTGCAAACTCCCAGGCTGGGCACTGAGGTCCAGCCCGGTGCGTGAGCCTCATTTGAGATCTAAAATGGAAAGAAAACGGAGAAGGCATTTTTTTCAGGTGCATTTGCAATTTATTAAAGTGTATCTCTGTGTGGGTTGATTTTATTTTTCTAGTATGTGAACTGAGGCTGGTTGTCGTCCTGAGGTTCCCAGACCGGAGCGTGAGACAGGTTCTTCCATATAGATTGTGGCAGCCCAAAGGCTGTGACCCCTCTCATTCTGGAACCCATTCCCACGCCATTTACTGAGAGGCCTGAAGAATTTTCCCACTGCCCCAATGATGGGTGTTATTACGCTGTACGTTTCCTTCCAAGGAACAAAACCAGTTTGTGGAATGGGGAAGGCCGTTTTAGACAGTAGAAAAGAAGCGGCCGCTTTAAGAGTAGCCGGTCCACCAGGGGCTGGTAGCCCTGGTCACATGACAGCAGTGGTCTCCTCTGCGCCTGTTGATGATGTCGCCGCGGCGACTTAAGGAGGGATTGGCCAAGGCGGGTCTCGGTGCTGAGACCCACCCTCTAGTAGCGAGGCGGAAGTGCGAGGCACGCCGAGGGGCGGAGGCGGGAGAGGAGAGGACGCAATGAGTGGGCTCGGCAGACTCTTCGGGAGGGGTGAGATTGGGCCGCCTGGAGATACTGGCCGGAGTGGGGTGCGGCGATAGCTGCACCGGGCGAGGGAAGAGACCCAGGAGGCAGGCTGACCCTAAAACTCCGGCCTGTGGCGGAGCCGGGCTCATCTCTCCTGCTAATAGGCCCCGCCTTGTCTGGTCGCCTTGCTCCCGCCTGCTTGCCTTCCTGGCTCCCAAAGCCTGGAGCTCCTGGTCCGAGAGGGGATGTGAGTGGAGGGCGTGGCGGCTAAGCTGGTTCCCATCGTACAGGCTGGGGGTCCTATTCCAGCGGCCTCCATCCGGTCCTTTCCAAAACATTCTTACTTAGTGCTGGGCAATTGGAATCTAAGGCGAAAGACTGCCTTCTAGAAGCTCATGTCAAGGGGAGCACAAGCATTTGTGTAGTATAGCACCTCAATGATATATTTCTAAAAGACTAGGGAAGCATAGAAGTATGCGTCAGAGGTGTTCCACCAGGCTAGCAGTTTGTCCTGTGGAATACTGAGATACTCCAGAAGCTGTAACAGCCTTCATGAAACATAGGCAGGAGAGATATGTCTAGGAAAAAAATTTTTGGCTGCCACATGTGTATGTATGTGTGATTAGAAGAGGAGAGAAAAGTAAAGAAAGTAAAGAAAAGTAAAGAAAGTAAAGAAAGTTTACCTCCATTGAGAGGTAAACGACGACCAGATCATGAAGGCCTGATGTCTCCCTAGAAAGTTTTGGATTTTGTCCTGTAGGTAATGGAGAGTATGGAAGGATTTTGTGCAGGGAGAGTTATCAGACTTCTATTTGGGAAAATGACTGTTATATAGAAGATGAAGGGAGAAATTGACATTTTTTTTCCTGTAGCTTTTTATACTTCATTTAGTTTGATATTGTGGAATTAGTATCTTTGGCATGTCATAGGACAGCAAATGAAAATAGCGGTTATAAAAAGTAACTGGGGTCAGTGGAGTGCAGTGCAGTAGTGTAGGCCTATAATCCCAGCTACTCAAGAGGCTGAAGCAGGAAGATTGCAAGTTCCAAGCCAGATTTGATAACTTAAATCCTGTCTCAAAAAATAAAAAGGGCTGGCAATGTAGCTTAGTGGTAAAGCACCCTGGGTTCAATCCCCAGTACCACCAAAATGGGTGGTGGTGTCTGGAAATGACTTGAAAGAGCAAAAAAGAGTATTGGCTTTTAAAGTTATAGTGCCACATTTTGGGGTTTGTTTTTGTTTTTGGTACTGGACATTGAACTCAGGGGCACTAAACCACTGAGCCACATCCCCAGCCCAATTTTGTGTTTTATGTAGAGACAGGGTCTCACTGAGTTGCTTAGCGCCTCGCCATTGCTGAGGCTGGCTTTGAACTCACTATTCTCCTGTCTCAGTCTCCCAAAGTGCAGGGATTACAGGCTTGCGCCACCGCACCTGGCTTATAGTGCCACATTTTGATTCCTGCTTAATCTCTTGTGATTTTAGACAAAAAAAAAAAAAGAAAGAAAAAAACACCTTTGAGCCATGCGCGGTGGCTCAAGCCTGTAATCCCAGCACTTAGGGAGGCTAAGACAGGAGAATCGCGAGTTCAAAGCCAGCCTCAGCAATGGCGAGGTGCTAAGCAACTGAGTGAGACCCTGTCTCTACATAAAACACAAAATAGGGCTGGGGATGTGGCTCAGTGGTTGAGTGCCCCTGAGTTCAATCCCCAGTACCAAAAAAAAAAAAACCAAAAAACCAAAAAAACCTTTGTGTGCCTATTTTCAGATTTTTAAAATGAAGATTGTACATGTTGTAGAGAATCGTTTAGAGATTAGCAGTACCACAGTCAAGTGCCTGGTACATATTGTGCGCTCAACGATTGGTGGTGGGTAATATTTTTCCTTCACACAACATGGGTCTGTTGCACTGGACTCCTCAGGGAAGAAGGAGAAGGGGCCAACCCCTGAAGAAGCAATACAGAAACTGAAGGAGACTGAGAAGATACTGATCAAGAAACAGGAGTTTCTGGAACAGAAGATTCAACAGGAGCTACAAACAGCCAAGAAGCATGGGACCAAGAACAAAAGAGGTAATTAGGGAGAAGAGCCACTAGGGGAGGGCCTGGGTGGGAAATCAGGTGTTTCTAACTGATGTTTAGGGTGTGGGTTGGGTCAGCTGCCCTACAGGCTTTGCGGAGAAAGAAAAGATTGGAACAGCAGCTGGCACAAACCGATGGGACGTTGTCCACCCTGGAGTTTCAGCGTGAAGCAATTGAGAATGCCACCACCAATGCAGAAGTGCTTCATACAATGGAGCTTGCTGCCCAAGGCATGAAGAAAGCCTACCAGGACATGTAGGTACGGGGCAGAGGAGGAGAGTACCCATACACTGGGGAGGATGGTTTGGGATTATACTTTGAACTTTTTTTTTTTTTGGTGGCACTGAGGATTGAACTCAGGACCTTCCACATTGCTAGGCAAGCACTCTTACCACTGAGCTACATCCCCAGCCTATACTTTCAACTTTAAAGCCTTTCAGAATATAACTTGTATAATGTTTGTGATAGGTAGATAGGTAGACTTGTCTGCCTCTGTGATTCCTGCAAGAAAGATCCTGTTGATAACTGGGTCATTCTAGGAAGGAAAGATGATTTCTTTAGTTCTTAAAGATCATTAAGAGAAGCACAGCCTGTACTTTCCAATGTGGTTTTTTGCTGTTCATTGGCCCAGACTTGATTCTACCTTTTTCCTGCCATGGGTTTATTGGTTGGTATGAGGCCAAAGGACAGGAAGGGTTTCATTCATGTAAAATGAAGAAGTCAGGGGTAGAGGTATCACCTGATTTCTTTGCTGTATTATCTTGTTCTCAGGGACATTGACAAGGTGGATGAATTGATGGCTGACATCACAGAACAACAGGAATTGGCCCAGCAGATCTCAGATGCCATTTCTCGGCCTGTGGGCTTTGGAGATGATGTGGATGAGGTAACTGGGGGTGAAAGGTCAGAGACTATTAGAGAAGCTATGAGACTGGCCAGAAGGAATGCCTAAGAGAGGCTCTTGGGGCAAGTTTGGGAGGGAATTTAAAAAGTGGTCTGTTTGAAGCCGGGCGCAGTGGCGCAAGCCTATAATCCCAGCACTTAAGGAGGCTGAGATAGGAGAATTGTGAGTTCAAAGCCAGCCTCGGCAATGGCGAGGCACTAAGCAACTCAGTGAGACCCTGTCTCTACATAAAACACAAAATGGGGCTGGGGATGTGGCTCAGTGGTCGAGTGCCCCTGAGTTCAATCTCCAGTACCAAAAAGAGAAGTGGTCTGTTTGAAAGTTGAAATTCCTTTTCTTGGTCTTTAACTGTTTTGTCATCCCATATCCAGGATGAATTACTGGAAGAACTAGAGGAGCTAGAGCAGGAGGAATTGGCCCAGGAGTTGTTAAATATGGGCAACGAGGAGGAAGAACCTCCAGTCAAATTGCCTAGTGTACCTTCTACACATCTGCCTGCAGGGCCAGGTACCCAGAGCTATTGTGGTCTCGAGGACTTGAGGGTGGGGGGAGGTAAGATTATTTCTCATCCATCCTGCCACAAAGGATCCAGGGAGACACTTCAGCAAGTCCAGGGTTCACAGCAGGGCATAGCTGGAAGGTACTGAGGCTTTAACATTTTTCCTTTCTTTTTCTGGGTATCCTTGTCCTCAAAGCTCCTAAAGAGGATGAAGATGAAGAAGCACTAAAACAGTTGGCTGAGTGGGTATCCTGATGAGTCCAGGCTGGTCCTCCTCCTGCTGCCTTCATTAGTCCCCTTTCCTTAAGTGCCAAATGTTGAGCTAAAGAAGCACAGCTTTTTTGGGAAGTCTTGCTGAGGTGGTAGTATGCCGGTCTGAGAGAGGGACCTGTTGCCCTCCCATCCCTGGCTGAATGCTAAAGGATCTTGCTGCAGGAGCCCCTGGGCTCCCTTCTCTTTGATAGCAGTCATAGTGCCCTTGTTCCCAATAAAATTGGGTAGATGGATCCCCAGTGTCTATATTATCTTGCCTACACCTGAAACTCTTCCCTGGTTCTTGGAACTCTGTTTTAAGCAATGAACAATGTTAACAGTTCTGAGCAAGGGTTGGAACACAAACAAATGGGTGTTTCTAATATCTCAACCTGTATTCTAAGGAGACAACTTCACCTCTGAAGTTGGTTTATCCTAAAGGTGCCTAGTGTTGAGGTTAAGCAAACTTCCACTGTTATCTTAGATGTGGAGCCATCTCTAGTCTTTTTTTTTTTGGTACTGGGGATTGAACTCAGGGGTACTCGACCACTGAGCCACATCCCCAGCCCTAGTTTTGTGTTTTATGTAGAGACAGGGTCTCACTGAGTTGCTTAGCACCTCGCGGTTGCTGAGTCTGGCTTTGAACTCGCGATTCTCCTGTCTCAGCCTCCCTAAGTGCTGGGATTACACAGGCTTGAGCCACTGTGCCTGGTTCATCTCTAGTCTTTTTTTTTTTTTGGTACCGGGGATTGAACTCAGGGGCACTAGACCACTGAGCCACATCCCCAGCCCCATTTTGTGTTTTATGTAGAGACAGGGTCTCACTGAGTTGCTTAGCACCTAGCCGTTGTTGAGGCTGGCTTTGAACTCGCGATTCTCCTGTCTTAGCCTCCCTAACTGCTGGGATTACAGGCTTGAGCCACCGTGCCCGGCTCATCTCTAGTCTTAACTTACTGCTTTTCTTAGTCGTGACTCTCCCCATTTTCCTTTGCAAAGCATTTTCAAGGACAGGAAGGGAGAGTATAGTGATGTATAAAGCAAGTAGCTTTCCTTTATCCTGAACTCTATCACTTCTGTGTCTGGGAGCAACAGTACAAGGAGTCTTGACTCCCTGGTATTGTTTCAATAGTAGTTAAGGTGGCATTAAATTGGGGAAGAGCCAAAGTACTAAACACAGCCTAATACTCACTTGTAAAAGAACATACAATGCTATCATTTTGGAGTATAGATAGGCAGAACTACAAAGTAGAACAGCCAGGGCTTTTGTCCCAACCACTGCTTGAGCACTGAGATGTAAAATAATGAGCGCATACTTAATTGGATGTTAATCTGGGTATCTGACCCCCACATCCACGGACTGCACTGAATTACTGTTGACTTACACAGGTGTCAAGATTACTGGTTATAGGCTGTGGCCAGAAAATCCACATTTGACCCTAGCTGATGAAACTAAATTATAATTAGATTTATTTTTGGTCTAAAAGATTTTCCACCCCAGACCCTCTTACTTTGCTTCCCTCAGCCCACTGCCTCAGATATTTTTAAGTCGAGACTTCCAAAGACTGGCGACGATTGCTGTTGCTGGGGGATTGGCACATAGCCTCAAGCAGCCTGATCTCATAGGTGGGATGCTCAGGCAGGAACTTAAGCACCCATTGATCCTTGAGGATGTCCAGGATGGTGGCACGCTTGGTAGCTTGGCGTAGTATCCGGAGGACCAGGTTCTAGGGCAGGGGAGAGAGAGGTCTTGGCTGAGCTTGCCCCCTATTGTGCCACACAGGCAATGAGCAGCTGGACCTAAGAAAGAAGCAGGACAGCCCATCACACTACTCTGGTGAAAGGGAGTGTGGCCCTGCTTTTGCTAGAGACAGGCATGCCTTGCAAGAGAAGGGAAGAATTGGGGTTGGGTGGGGGATCTCTTACATAATCCCCTTCTGGCCTAAAGGGATAGAAGCTGGAACCACTTTATCAAGCATATCTGTTTAGAGCCAGTGGTAGACCCGTTAAGCCCTCCCCACTATTACAGGGCAGGGGTTAGAGTGAGATAACCCGGTTGGAAGGCCTAGGTTCACTCTTCCCTATGGGCCATCCCTAAGGCCTCAGCCCTCCTGGGGAAGCCAGCACCTTGCACTCCTGGGAGACTGTGCAGTCAGATGGGAAAGTGACCTCCTTCTGAGTCTCTTTCAGCAGCTTCTTGAGATTGGTGTCATCAAAGGGCAGATGGGCGACCAGTAGAGTGTAGAGGATGACGCCCATGCTCCAGGTGTCAGACAGGAAAGGATTGTAGGGCAAGCCTAGCAAGATCTCTGGGCAGGCATAAGCAAAGCTGCCACAGTAGGTCTGGCTGAGGTGGGAAAATAAGTTCACTTGGCGGTAAGAAGAGCTACTACGCACAGGCTGGCTAGAAGGCACCATCTTGGAGAAGCCGAAGTCTGATATCTTCACATTCTCCCGCTTGTCCAGCAACAGGTTCTCCAACTTTAAGTCCCTACCAGCAGCAGAAAGGCTGGGGGTCAGGCTGGGGAGAGGGCTTAGTATTAGACCGGGAGCTGAAGGGCCAGGGGTCAGAGGCTAGAGATGAGGAGAGGCAAAGTAGGAGGCAGAAGCCATTATGGGAGCACAAGGTAGTGAGAACTGTGAGCCCAGCCTAAAAGGGAGAGAGGATGGTACCTCAGGACCACTGGGAGTCTGCACAGAGTGGGTACTTTACAAATGTCCTTGACTAGTTAATAGAGTGGATGGATGGGCCTAGATATTGAGGAGGGAGGTCAAGGGAAGAAAAAAAATGAGCAGAAAATGGGTGATATGCGTAAAACCCCCTTGGGATCCCAAAGGCCCCAGTCTGGGTGCTATGCCCTCACCGGTGCACGATGCCCTTGCTGTGCAGGTAGGCAATACCCAGGGTCAGCTGGGAGAACCACTTGCCAGCAAGGGGCTCAGAGCAGGCCCCAAAGCGTTGGATCCATTCAAGGACATCACCACCCTGAGCCAGCTCCAAAATGATGTACACTCGGGATGTTGTCTCAATGGCCTGATAGAAATTGATGAGATACTTGTGCCGCAAGACTTTCATTACCTGACACCAGAAGAGGGAAACATCAAACCTGGGAAAGGAGAACTCTGCCCATACTCCCAATCCTCTCCTACCCTCCTGCTGCAGCTTACTTAGAACTCCACAACAGAATCAACCCTTCAACTCCAGAGGACTGGTGGCCTGTGGGTAACCCGTTTTGCACTCTTACTTATTGAGGGGCTAGAGGCAAGTGGGCAGATGGGAAAGAGGTTGATGTACATTGAGGAATTTTCCTAGTTGCTTAGATGTTCAGATCTGATTTGGGTGTTTTGGGCTCTACCTGCTCCTAGTCATATCCCTTCTAAGAAACCTCAAGTCAAGCTGGGCGCGGTGGCCCAAGCCTGTAATCCCAGCACTCAGGGAGGCTGAGACAGGAGAATAGCGAGTTCAAAGCCAGCCTCAGCAAGGGCGAGGCGCTAAGCAACTCAGTGAGACCCTGTCTCTACATAAAACACAAAACAGGGCTGGGGATGTGGCTCAGTGGTCGAGTGCCCCTGAGTTCAATCCCTGGTACCAAAAAAAACAAAACAAAACAAAACAAAAAAAAACCCCAAAAACCTTAAGTCATTTAGTTAGGAGTTTCCAGGCTTTTCTGACCTGTATCTCACGGGGCAGGAACTTGTTAAGATAGTCTTCAGAGGCTTTCTTTTTTGAGATGATCTTGATAGCCACCATGACCTTCTGCTTTGTGTAGTAAGCCTCATACACAGTCCCATAGGAGCCATTGCCAATGACCTTTCCCACCTCATAACCATACTCTTCCATGACAGAGCGATAGGCTGTGGTGGTTGGTGCTGACTCCATGGCATCTCCCTTCATGGTGTTGGGCTTGCTGAAAATAGGGAGTTTTGCTACTTAAGATGCCTCTGTCTGCTCAGAGGCTACACCTTGAGCCACTGAAGGCTAAGGGTCCAAATTCAAGTTGAGACTTTGAATGCTTGCCTATATGGTCACACAAGTTTGAGATGCTGGGCTCAGCCCTCCACTAAGAACTTGAAGGGGGAAAGAACAGAGAAGCAGTTCTTTTTGTCTCCACTGGCTGTTGTTACTTCTTCCTCCTCTTAGTTACAGAACTCCCCAACATCCAAGGTTCTATACACATCACAATCCACTTTCTATCCATGATCACTGGCCACAAAGCTTGAGAATGTGTGGTTTGGAACATATTCATTCACAAAGACATGTTCTGCAATCTGGCGAGACTCTCCCATGAATCTGGCCCTTTCTTTAGGTTTACTGAGCACCTTCTATGTGCCGATGTGAACACTAGGATAAATTAATCAATAAGGTCAATAGCAACCCTATGTACCTAGATTTCATAATTCAGTGAGAAATACACGAGTGCATTATGAAGAATTACAAGGTGGGGCTGGGGCTGTGGCTCAGTGGTAGAGTGCTTGCCTAGCATGCGTGAGGCACTGGGTTCGATCCTCAGCACCACATACAAATAATAAATGAATAAAATAAAGATCCATCAACAACTAAAAAAAAATTAAAAAAAAAAAAAAGAACTACAAGGTGTTAAAGCTCATTCCAGGATTTTTTTTTTCTTTAAACAGGATTGTACCCAGGGGGGCTTGACCACTGAGCCGCATCCCCAGACCCCCTTTTTAAAAACTTTATTTTAGATATAGGGTCTCGCTGAGTTGCTTTGAATACTCAATCCTCCTGCCTCAGCCTACTGAGCTGCTGGGATTATAGGCATGCACTACCATGTCCAGCTCATTCTAGGAATTTAACATAGAAATGCATTTTTCCTTTTCACAGATCTTAATTTTCTAGTTTTCTTCCCATGCTTCTGGTCATTCCTTCCACTAGATCCTCATCTATCTTTTCCCCCCAACCCCCACCCAGTTCTGAGTGTTGCACCCAGGGCCTTGTGCATGTTAGGCAAACAATCTACCACTGAGCTACAGGTCCTCCATCTATCCTTTAATTGTATCCCAAGGGCTCTATCACAAGCCTTATTATCTCAGACCTTCACATCCTTTCTTAAGGATCTCATCCTCTCCCAATTATCACATTTATGCCAACTGCTCCTAATCTCGTCTGCAGCTCAGATATCTCTGCAGTTTTGGATACAGTGCGCACCTGCCCACTAGATATCACAGGTATCAGGCACCTCTAACTCATCATGTCCAAAACTGAACTCCTTATTTTTTTCTCTCAGATTTTCCCTTTCTGTAAGTTCTACACTAGTTGTCTTTAGATATACAAATGTCATCCCAGACTCTCCTTCTGCCTTGGTCCTACATCCAATCACCAAATCCTGTCCCTTAGACCTCCTAAATATATCAATAATGTACTCATGGTTCTCCAAGTCCACTACTGCTCTCTTACTTCAAGCCTCAATCATTTAACTGATTGTCCTAGCAAGGCTCTGCTCCCCTACAGTCTATTCACTAAAGTCCATGGGATAAATCTGATTTTCTTCCCATTGAAAACAATTCAATGTCTTCTTATTCACCTTGGGATTTTTTTTTTTTTTTCCATTTGTCTTTAAGATAAACCTGCCTACCTCTCCAATTTTTACTTTTTATTTTTGGTACTGGGTACTGGAGATCAAACCTAGGGATGCTTTACTACCAAGTTACAGCCTCAGTCCTATTTATTTATTTTTGGTACTAGATACTGAACTCAGGGGCACTAGACCACCGAGCCACATCCCCAGCCCTAGTTTTGTGTTTCATGTAGAGACAGGGTCTCACTGAGTTGCTTAGCACCTCGCCGTTGCTGAGGCTGGCTTTGAACTCGCGATTCTCCTGTCTCAGCCTCCCTAAGTGCTGGGATTACAGGCTTGCGCCACCATGCCGGGCTAGTCTTTTTATTTTTGAGACAGGGTCTCACCAAGTTGCTTAAGGCTTCTCTAAGTGGCTGAGAATGGTCTCAAACTTAGGATCTTCCTTGCTTAGTCTCCCAAGTCACAAGATTAAAGGCATGCAACTTCCATCTTTTAACACATACATAATGCTCCAGCCAAACAGAACTGCTTTTCTATCTTTGTTCATTCTGTTTGCCTGGAAAACTCCCATTCTTCCTTCACTTAGTTTAGGATCTGGTTTTGGGTCTTGCTTAGTGGTACTGGGGGTTGAATCCAGGGCTTTGTGCATGCTAGGCAGGACCCTCCCCATCCTTGCCCTTTCTTAATGTTTGAGATAAGGCTTCACCAAGTGCCCAAGTTGGTCTGAAATTGCTGTCTCAGCCTCCTGAGTAGCTGTGACTGTGGCGTGGAGCTGTTTTTAGGAAGCCTTTATTGACTGTTCAAGCCTAAGTTAGCTCTGAGTACCCCCACAGCTCTGATGCTTTCACTGTCACAGCACCTAACATAGTATGCAAAATTGATTTTCTTATTCATATCTCCTACAAGGCTATGCAGGGAGGTCCAGTGATGAGAATAAAGTTGAAGTCAGAGGGTTGAAAAGAATGAATTGTAGAGAATGGAAAGGACCTGGTTTGGAAAATGAACAGTCACTGGTCAGCATTTTGGGGAAAGTCCAAGTGAGGTTGGAAAATACAACTTATAGAAACATATAGTGTTGACATTCTTTTAGCATCTTACCTATAGGTGCTTGAATAATGGTGGATAATTTAACCCAAAATCACAGTTCTGCTTGGCAGCTACAGTGAAATTATGGTAGAGAGGCATCAAAAGCACAGGTAAGAAATTTGGCTGCAATGATGGAATGTGGAATCTAAACTGTATAGGTGAGGAAGACAAGCCAGAAACAAACCAAAGGGGCCAAGGGATAGGTTGCAGGTCTCGGCGGAATGAAAGAACAAGTTTGGTGGGAATGGCAATGAAGAGGACAGGAGGCTGTAGTCACAGGTTCTCTGGATTTAAGATGGGCGGGTGAGCAGGAAAGAACAAAGATTCAGTCTCATATCTTCCATCCCCTAAAACAAAACAAAAAAATCCAAGAACAGATTATGCCACAGGCTATGATAAATTCCCCTACTGACATCTGACCCTGCTGGCAGGATAGTTCCAAAGTTCTGCTGGAAGTTAGCTCTATATCCTCAATCTACCAAGGCACTCCAATGGTAAGAAAGCCCATCTTTTGTTCCCATGAAACTGGCCCCTGGATAGATAGGTACCTTAGCTCTAGTCTCTCAAATGTACATAAAGTAAAACAGTTTATTCAAGGAGCATGTATTAAGCTGCCTAGTATATATGAAAACATTGCTAGATCCTGAAGATACAAAAATAGATAATCATAGTCTCCTTGTGAGGAGTTAGCAATTAACAAGGGATTTTATATAAATGACAGTACAGAGAGATGAACTGCTATGAACAAACCTGGAAGAGGGAAAAGAAGGCTTTATAGGGAAGGTGTTATTTGCACTGCGCCCCCTCCAAAAAAAAAAAAAAAGTTCTCCAGACAGGTAAATAGAAAATGGTAGATTGGGCAGTCTATGCAGGAAGAACAATATGAGGCTTGCAGGCTTGAGCATCACATTCAGGACTTGAACTGAAATGCAGGAATTCATTCTTTCCGTCTCTCTCTCAGACCTAGGATACAGGTCCAAGAGGGTTCATGGCAAGCTATTTACATTTTATCTCATATACTTGGGGTCCAATCTTGTTGTAAAAGAATTGGAACTTGTTTTAAAAAAAAAAAACAAAAACCTGATACACAGAATCCCCTCCCTTGAGATATAGATTTTTAAAAATCCTTCCAGTAGTAGTGTGAAAAATGATCCAAAGGAAGGTGACCACACTAGCAAGATGGCTGTTATAGTAAGTGAGGTGAGAGAGGAGGAGCCCTTTCCAAGGAAATAGTGGAAGGCAAGTATTGGAAAATATTTGGGCAATAAGTAGAGGGAACTTGGTGACACTGATACTTGGGAGAATTGAGATCAAGGTCCTATTTCTGGTTTTACAGACCAGGTAGTTTTCAGTTAAAGATTATTTCAGCACATGCCTGTAATCCCAGCGGTCTCCAGGCTAAGGCAGGAGGATCACAAGGTCAGCCTCAGCAACTTATCAAAACCTTAAGCAACTCAGGGAGCCCCTGTAGCAAAATAAAATATTTTTTAAAAATTATTTCAAAATTACTGTAAGTTGCTTTTTTTGGGGGGGAGGGGTACTGGTGCTTTACTAACTGAGCTACATTACCCAGCCCTTTTTATTTTTATTTCTTAATTTGAGACAGGGTCCTGCTAAGTTTCTGAGGTTGGGCTCAAGTTTGGGCCCAGCTTATAAATTACTTTTGTAGTTGCAAAAATCATTCATTGTTGAGTCTGTTCCAGTGGTGCACATCTGTAGTCCCAGTTACTCAGGCGGCTGAAGCAGGAGTATCACTTGAGCCCAAGTTCCAGGCCAGAATGGGAAACATAGCAAGACCTCTTTCAGAAGGAAAAGAAAAAAGAATAAGAAAAATCATTGTCTAATAAACTCAAATCCCCTACCTCCTGGAACTTCACCTGTTTATAGGGAGAAAGGCTAGGTCAGAGAGGGTAGTGATAGAAGTGGGTAAATAAAGGAATTCTGAGGCCTGAAGCCATTTAGGATTTTTCACAGTACTTCTTTCCCTGGGGACAGAGAACTTTACATCAACTTTCATACAAGTTATCCCCAGGTATCGAGCAGAAGTCACTGCCTAGAGGTCTGACTTCCAGAAAGAACTTCCCTGAGGGCAAAGCCCCTTTAAAAATAGCTGAGACAAGCAGGTCCTAATGGTGCAGGCCTGTAATTACAGCTGGGGGCTGAGGCAGGACGATCACAAAATCTAGGCCAGTCTGGGCAACCTAGCGACACCTTGTCACAAAATAAGATAAAATAAAAAAGACTGAGGATGTAGTTCAGTAGTAGACCATCACTGGGGTGGGGCGGGGGGATTTCATCCCGAGAACCAAGAAAAAAGGCTGAGACAGACAAGAACAAAGTTTTTCAAGATAATAAGCAATACAAAATCAAGAGAATTCCAAATACGTGCACGCAGAGCATGTATCTAGAGATATAAGCACAAAAGTATCCAGAGAGACGATAAGTCAACAGAATTCTTTACCTCTAATTAATAACCCTATCAAGCAGCCCAACTCGCCAACTGGAAGTGCAGACATCCTATCTCTGCATGCCTCTGCACCTGACCTGGCCCTGGCCTGCCTAGCTCCAAGCACTGAGCAGTCGGTCATTGTACGGCCAGGGAAGCCTCCAGCAGGTTTGGGAAGACACTTTCAAATATTCATCATTCTTACGTGGAGTCATTCTCGACAGGTAAAAGTAATGAAGATATACAAGCGTAGGACCCTTGCATGGGACCGACGTGCAAAGCCTCACCCAGCTGGGGTTGGGGGCCACCAACCGCCTCTCAGGGCTCGCCTCAGCAGTCGGTAGCGAGTCCCACTGGTTTAGCCCGCAAACGCTTCGGGTAGTCCACTGGGCGCGGACTCAGCTGCCGCCGGTCCTCCATCTGGAACCTCCGCCCTCTAGAGCCAAAGGTGGACGCTACCTGCCCGGGCTCTCGCGCCCCAAATCTTCCTGGGCACAAGCGGGCAGCAACTCTTATCCCGAAAGGATGTTCGCGTACTAGCTACTGGGCCTCGGTAAAATGCTGTCGGCGAACCAAACGCACCGCCTCGGTAGCGCAAGACCAGCCAGGATCCAGAAAGGAGCCTTCCGCCAGGCTAAGGTCCCCGCCCGTGAGGACGGAAGTGGTAAGACTGACGTGTCCTGGGCTGCTCTCGTGAACGCCGGGAGGACTCCTCGCCAGGTACGGGCGATCTCAGCTTCCTAGGGTCCCCGGAGCTGGACCGCGCTTCTGGGGACGACATAGCTCATTAGGAAACACTTGACAGGTAAGTGAGATATTCAGCGTGGTGTGGCCGCAGCCGTCACGATCAGGCGCAGCAGCGGACAACCCCGTGGAGGTCGGTCATCAGGTCCTCTCCAACCCTGCTGCTCCCGCGCCGCCCTGGGGGAGACCCCGGCAGGAGCCCAAGGGCAGCTACGGGGCCGCAGAGCCCGCTGGCGCCTCCTCGGCCAGCCCTTCCCGCGTGGTGAGGACCCCAAAGCTGTGGCGGGAAAGGACCCGAGCTGCGAGGCAGCGCAGCGTTGCCATGGAAACGGGCTAGCGCGCGCAATAGAGAGCCCCGGCGGGCGGCGGGAGGGTTGAACCCCTGGTTGGGAGGACTGGAGAGGAGGCCGAGCCTGGTCTTCGGGGTAGAGAGCTATGGTGTGGTGTGGGGGTTGGGAGGCCGATGGGCGTCCATTCGCGGGACCTAACCTGAGGCGTCTTGAGTTGACCCTTAGTTTCTGTAACCGCAGGATTCCCTCAAACAGGTTCTGCTGCCTTAAGGATGACAGTTCTGGGGCAACCCCGACGATGGAGCTGCCAGTTGTTGCCAATCCTGATACTGCTACTGGGCACCGGAGGTGGGCCAGGGGTAGAAGGTGTGACACACTACAAGGCTGGAGACCCTGTCATTCTCTATGTCAACAAAGTGGGACCTTACCATAATCCTCAGGAAACTTACCACTACTATCAGCTTCCAGTCTGCTGCCCTGAGAAGATTCGTCACAAAAGCCTTAGCTTGGGTGAAGTGCTGGATGGGGACCGAATGGCCGAGTCTTTGTATGAAATCCGCTTTCGGGAGAATGTGGAGAAAAGAATTCTGTGCCACATGCAGCTCAGTTCTGCACAGGTCAGCCTCTCCATATTGGTCATTACTTAGCCCAGAAGTTGTTCCCAGGCCAACAGTGCCTAGCATTTATGTTTCAAAGGTACATTTTTGAACGTTATCTGACTTGATTATAACAGCAACCATGTGTGGCAGACAGGGCAGGTGATAGTATTCTAATTCATTTGACCAAGAAGTGACTTATTTGCTCAGAAGTGACTTCTTAAAGATTGGCTAGTGAATTGCAAAGCTGATATTACTAGAGCCCAGAGCTCCTTGCTCCAACTTTCTCTGTTGATAATAAGGTCCCAACTATTACTCCTGAGTAGTTCTTTACTTCCATACCTACTATCCCTTAGCTCTTTAGCTCTTTCTTTTTAGTACCAGGGATTGAACTCAGGGGTACTTGACCACTAAGCCACATCCCCAGCCCTGTTTTGTGTTTTATGTAGAGACAGGGTCTCACTGAGTTGCTTAGCACCTCGCCATTGCTGAGGCTGGCTTTGAACTTTGATTCTCCTGTCTCAGCCTCGCAAAGTGCTGGGATTACAGGCTTGAGCCACCGCTCCCAGCTTCTAGCATTTTGTGGATAGAGGCCAGGGACGCTGCCTGCCTCCTCTGTCCTCCCCTTGCAATGAACTACCTAGCACAATATATCCGTAGTGCTGAGGTTGAGAAACCCCACTGTAACCCCATGCCTGGGAAGGCCTTGTGTGATTGTCTCCTAACTTGCTCTTTGCAGGTGGAGCAGCTGCGCCAGGCCATTGAGGAACTGTATTACTTTGAATTTGTGGTAGATGACTTGCCAATCCGTGGTTTTGTGGGCTACATGGAGGAGAGTGGCTTCCTGCCACACAGCCACAAGATAGGCCTCTGGACCCATTTGGACTTCCACCTAGAATTCCATGGTGATCGAATTATATTTGCCAATGTTTCAGTGCGGGACGTGAAGCCCCACAGCTTGGATGGGTTACGATCTGATGAATTCCTAGGCCTTACTCACACTTACAGTGTGCGCTGGTCTGAGACTTCAGTGGAACGACGGAGTGACAGGCGCCGTGGTGATGATGGTGGTTTCTTTCCCCGAACATTGGAAATCCATTGGTTGTCCATCATCAATTCCATGGTGCTTGTGTTTTTACTGGTGGGTTTTGTGGCTGTCATTCTAATGCGTGTGCTTCGGAATGACCTGGCTCGATACAACCTGGATGAGGAGACCACTCCTGGAGGTTCTGGTGATGACTTTGACCAGGGTGACAATGGCTGGAAAATTATCCATACAGATGTCTTCCGCTTCCCTCCATACCGTGGTCTGCTCTGTGCAGTGCTTGGTGTGGGTGCCCAGTTCCTGGCTCTTGGCACTGGTGAGGTGATAAGAATTAACTGGGAATTTATCTCAAGGGGTAGGTAGCTTATTAAAATAGGTCTGTGGATTTTCTCTTCTGTCCAAGGTAAAAGGCAGACCTAAGGGTTAAGGTGGCTCTAATGAGGATGTGTATTGTATTGCTGACTTTCTAGACAGCTGAATTGGGGGAGATAGTTCTGCTGGCAGTTTTGGGTCTGGGAGAAGGGGTCTGATTCCTTTGAAACTGCAAGAGGAACTGAATAGGTGAGACCTAACACAGCCTTTCCACTACCACCCTGTAGGCATTATTGTCATGGCACTTCTGGGCATGTTCAACGTGCACCGTCATGGAGCCATTAACTCAGCAGCCATCTTGTTGTATGCCCTGACCTGCTGTATCTCTGGTTACGTGTCCAGTCACTTCTACCGGCAGATTGGAGGCGAGCGCTGGGTGTGGAACATCATTCTCACCACAAGTCTCTTCTCTGGTGAGGACTTTCCCTTCCCTAGTGGGTCACCTGGACTTGGGAACTAAGAACATATCATAGAACCTGGGAAAGTCAGAGTAAAGCTTTAAGGGAAATATGAAGATGGAGAAAATTGGGATACCATCAAAAAGACAATCTATTTCTTTAGAATAGTTAAAAGTTAAGTCCTTAAAAAATCCTAAGCAATGCAATAAGCACTTGATATGTCTTCATCTCATTTAATCCTCACAATGTGTATGAAATAGGTAACGTCCCCATTACAGGTGAGGAAATTGAACTTAAGCTAGTTAGGTAATTTAGCCAAGATTATACTCCAAAAAGTAGTAAGCCAGGTTTCAGATGCAAGCAATCTGAATCTCAACTGTCTCGATCTTAAGCCTGTATTTTCAACCATTATACTTAAATAACACTCTTGAATTTGCTTTTTTAAAAAAAAAATTTAGTTGTCAATGGACCTTTTTATTTAAATGTGATGCTGAGAATCAAACCCTGTGCCTCACACATGCTAGGCAAATGCTCTAGCACTAAACTGTAACCCCAACCCTTGAATTTGCTTTTTGATACTTCTTACTTTAGAGGTATGGTCACTCCAGCCTTTCAAAGGCAATAGAGGTCTCCAATCTGAACCTTTCCTCTTCCCAATGTTCTGTGTGACTTGTATCCTGTCACGTTATTTGAAGTAGGGCTTTCTGAAAATAGGGCCTTAATCCAAAGGAATGTCTCATGCTCGGAATTACCAGTGTTATAGCAAGACAGGCCCCCGAAGACAGGTATATTTGTGTCAGTCTCAGGTCTTAATGTAGCAATTACCTTGATCCTTGATGACAATGGATAGGGGAGGGAGTGTTGGCAATATAAGGAACAAAGAACAATGAAGGCTGGGGATGTGGCTCAGTGGTAAAGTACTTGCCTAGTATACACTAGGCCCTCGGTAGGAACCCAGCACTGCAAAAACAAAACAGTAGGATATGAGGGGCTGGGATTGTAGCTCAGCGGTAGAGCACTTGCCTTGCATGCGTGAGGCCCTGGGTTCGATCCTCAGCACCACATACAAAGCAATAAAATAAAGACATTGTGTCCATCTACAACTAAAAAAAAAAAATTAAACAAACAAACAATAGGATATGAAAAGGTGGAGGTGAAGGTGGTCAGCTCTGTATAGATATCCAGGAATATAGGTAGGGTGTTAAGAGTGGCCAGGCTTGTTCACTCTTCTCCCCTTTAGGTGCAATTTGAGTGGGTGCTCCCAGGGACATAGCTCCTAGTGCTGACCCTCCCTCCGGGGGCCCATCCCTGCAGTGCCTTTCTTCCTGACCTGGAGTGTGGTGAACTCAGTGCATTGGGCCAATGGCTCAACACAGGCCCTGCCAGCCACCACCATCCTGCTGCTTCTGACGGTCTGGCTGCTGGTAGGCTTTCCTCTCACTGTCATCGGAGGCATCTTCGGGAAAAACAATGCTAGCTCCTTTGACGCACCTTGTCGTACCAAGAACATCGCCCGAGAGATCCCACCCCAGCCCTGGTACAAGTCTACTCTCATCCACATGACTGTTGGAGGCTTCCTGCCTTTCAGGTATTCTCTCTTATTCCATGGTCATCACTCTGTTCTTGCCTTCAACTTTTCCTTTCCCTACCTACCCCCTACCATATAACTCAATGATAATCCCTTATTCAGCTGTACCATTAAGAGTTCATTAAATAGTTCCACTTATCCCCAAGCACAACTGAACTTCAGTCAGTTCAGATGTGTTTCATTTGCAACGCTCTCCTACTTAATAAATTGAATGAGTAATCAAATGGGCTTTAAGCCCCACGTGCTAATAGTGTTTATAGACATCATGTGAGGCTTAAAGCCCATTTGATTACTCATTCAATTTTCTGGGTTATCTCTTTGTTCCAGGCAGATGATACAGTAGAAAATAAAACAGACAAGATCCCTGCTTTCAATCTGTCAGAGAAAATGTTCTTGAATTAAGAATAGCTAATCAGGGGCTGGGATTGTAGCTCAGTGGTAGAGCGCTTGCCTCGCATGCGTGAGGCCCTGGGTTCGATCCTCAGCACCACATACAAAGCAATAAAATAAAGACATTGTGTCCATCTACAACTAAAAAAAAAAATTAAAAAAAAAAAGAATAGCTAATCAGCCAGGTGCAGTGGCGCACACCTGTAATCCCAGTGGCTCGGGAGGCTGAGGCAGGAGGATTGGAGTTCAAAGCCAGCCTCAGTAAGAGCGAGGTGCTAAGCAACTGAGTGAGACCTTGTCTCTACATAAAACACAAAATAGGGCTGGGGATGTGGCTCAGTGGTACAGTGCCCTTGAGTTCAATCCTCAGTACTCCCTCCCCCCAAAAAAGCAGCTATTCATAGGCAAAAGAATCCCTACAATCAAGTGTGGTGACACATGCCTGTAATCCCAGTGATTTAGGAGACCAAGGCAGGTGGATCACAAGTACGAGGCCAAGCCAGGCCTGGTGGCGCATACTTGTAATCCCAGCATTTAGGGAGGCTGAGACAGGAGAATAGTGAGTTCAAAGCCAGCCTTAGCAGTGGTGAGGCACTAAGCAATTCAGTGAGACCCTGTCTCTATATGAAACACAAAAAATAGGGCTGGGGATGTGGCTCAGTGATCAAATACCTTTGAGTTCAGTCCCAGTACCAAAAAAACAAAAAACAAAAATGAGTTCAAGACCAGCCTCAGCAATGTAGTGAGACCCGAAGCAACTTAGCAAGATCCTGACTCAAAAAATAGAAAGGGCTTGGATTTAGGTCAGTGGTAAAGCACCCCTAGGTTCAATCTCCAGGACACATACACACACACACAGAATCCCCATGGAGCCAGGAAATCTGGGCAGAGTGGAGTGGATTCACTTTTCAGTTATCCAGCAATATGGGAGGGTAGGAGCTGAGTTTTGGCTTAGCCATGGTGCCCTGCATAGCCTTAAATGCTGTATATTGTCTCTTCTCTTCACAGTGCCATCTCTGTGGAGCTGTACTACATCTTTGCCACAGTATGGGGTCGAGAACAGTATACCCTATATGGCATCCTCTTCTTTGTCTTCGCCATCCTGTTGAGTGTGGGGGCTTGCATCTCCATCGCACTCACCTACTTCCAGTTGTCTGGGGAAGACTACCGCTGGTGGTGGCGCTCTGTGTTGAGTGTTGGCTCCACTGGCCTCTTCATCTTCCTCTACTCTGTTTTCTACTATGCTCGCCGATCCAATATGTCAGGGGTAGTACAGACAGTAGAATTCTTTGGCTACTCCCTACTCACTGGTTACGTCTTCTTCCTCATGCTGGGCACCATCTCCTTTTTTTCTTCTCTAAAGTTCATCCGTTATATATATGTTAATCTCAAGATGGACTGAGTTCTGAGTAGCAGAACTCTCTCTTCTCTCCCTTTCTTTACGCCCCACTGATCTCTCCTGCCAGCTTCTCTTCTGAGTGAGTGAGTGAATTGTGTGATGGCATTGTTGCCTTCCCCTTTGCTCTTTGGGCCTCTCTTCCCCAGAGAGAGCCTGGAAATTATAAATCTCTATTATATAAGGAGTATATATTTGAACTTTTTAAGTTGCCTTTAGTTCTGATCCTGATTTTTCTTTTTACAATTATCAAAATAAAATTTATTAAGAAAAAGGAATCTGTGGTTGGGAGATTTTGGTCTGGCTATGAAATCTCGAGGCCTCCTATTAGGGGCGTGGTCCCTGCGAAAGCCAAGTCCACCGCTGAATGAACGAAACTGGAGCTCTTGAACCGAGCGTGGGAACTCTCCGCTGGGGGAACCTAGTAGCCACGGCCCTGTTTCTGCGACCCAGCCCGCACTCCGCCTAACGGAAGCCGCGGAGCGGGAGCTCTCAGTGGGCAACGTGTTGAATCACCCTGGCGACCGAAGGGGCGCGGAGCAACGCCCTTTCCGCCGGAAGTGTGTGTCAGAGCCTCCACGTGCCGTCCCTCCCCCATCCCGGCCGCGTAGCGGCAGCTCTGCTGCTGCCATGGAGCCCGCCGGCCTGGAAAAGATACTGAGAGAGCTGTTGCTGCCCGACACCGAGCGCATCCGCCGGGTACAGGGCAGGCAGGGCAGGGCCAGGAGCAGGGGGAAGCTGTGGGAAAGGCCCGACTGTGACCTCCCTAGTCTCCCTTTAGGCCACCGAGCAGCTCCAAATAGCTCTTCGGGACCCCGCCGCCTTGCCCGCACTCTGCGACCTGCTGGCCTCGGCGGCCGACCCTCAGGTAAAACCCCTTTCCCTCCCCGCCGAGTTTCCCTAGGTCAAACCCCAACTCCCACCCGCTGCACTCCGCTCAGTGTCTTCCTGCCCCGACCCTCACATGCCTGCCTCCTGGTCCTAGATCCGCCAGTTCGCTGCTGTGCTGACCCGCAGACGACTAAGCACCCGCTGGCGACGCCTGGCGACTGAGCAACGCGAGAGGTGGGCTGGGCCTGGGGCGGGGTGGGGCGGGGCCAGACTAGGCTGAAGCCGTTCTTGCGCGGGATGGGTAGGGAACACCTGCCACTTGTGTTCCAGCCTCAAGTCTCAGATCCTGACGGCCCTGCAGAGAGAGACAGAGTAAGTACCTACCTTCTTCTCTTTAGATCCCAATTGACTTCAGGCTGAGACCCTCTCTAGCTTTTTGCCTTCTCTTTCAACTCCGGGATGGGACTTGAGGGTCAGGGCCTTCAATCCTACACCTTGAGCAGGGTAGGGATTCCAAAGTTGCGTTAAAGACTAAAGTTCTTGAGAATGGGTGATGATGATCTTCCTAACTAGAGTCAGAAGAATAAGACTGAAATTCAGGCTGGTTGAGGCTGAACTCTCCAGATCACCCCCTTCCACCAATGCTGCTGAGCTACTTCTGGAGCTGATCTCTCTTGCATCCCAACTTGGCAGTGACCTGTGCCCACACCTGAAAGTTTCCTGGCCACCCCATTGAGATTAGTCCACCTTGCACAGGGGATGGTATTGAAGGGTAAATGCTGAGGGGAATCTCCTGTTTGCAGACACTGTGTGAGCCTCAGCCTGGCCCAGCTTTCAGCCACCATTTTTCGAAAAGAAGGCCTGGAGGCCTGGCCTCAGCTCATGCAGCTTCTTCAACACAGTACTCACAGCCCCTACGGCCCTGAGAGAGAGGTACCATCATACTATTGGCAGGAGGGAGGAACTAAGAGACTGGATAACCTATGTAAGCTTTTCCCTGCCATTCCCTCCTCCTGGACAGATGGGGCTTTTGCTGCTGAGTGTAGTGGTGACTTCTCAGCCGGAAGCTTTCCAGCCTCACCACCGGGAGCTTCTTCGACTTCTGAATGAGACTCTTGGTGAGGTGGGCTCTCCTGGGCTACTCTTCTACTCCCTGCGCACTCTGACCACCATGGCCCCCTACCTCCGCACTGATGATGTGGTGAGATGTGGGCCCTCACCTCCCCCAGCTGTGTATCCTGGGACCGTCAGATCCTCACCCTGTGGGTCTCAGAGATATTTTGGTTTCTTATCTTCTTTGTTCTTCCTAATAGCTGTGGGGGTCATGGGAGTGGCTAGGACTGTCTGGTTTTCCTGGGCCCATTCTCAGAGTACAGGCTATGAGGAAGCTACTAGCTTCTGGGGCCCTGAGATTATGCTGCATCATGCTGTCTGTGATTTAGCTCATCCTGTATCCCCCAGCCTCTTGCGAGATCATTGGTGCCCAAGCTCATCATGGCCGTGAAGACTCTGATCCCTATAGATGAGGTAAAGATAGGTGGGAGGGAGCTCCTTCTGTTGGAAGAAAGTACAGGTACATCCAGCCTGTTTCCCTGAGGAAGAGGAGCGTGGTAACCCTATGATTGGTCTGACAGGTTAAAGCGTGTGAGGCCCTGGAGGCTCTAGATGAACTACTGGAATCAGAGGTACCCATCATCACCCCCCACCTCTCTGAGGTCCTCACATTCTGCCTGGAGGTGAGCCTGGGGTGGGTATGACCCCTGCTGCTTGATTTGCTGGCGGTATCCTTGCTTGTCTCTGATTTTTGTTAGTCTCTGGGCAGGTGGCTAGAAATATGGCCCTGGGTGATGCAATACGTGTACGTATTCTGTGCTGCCTCACTTTCTTGGTTAAAGTTAAGAGCAAGGTGAGTGCCCTCTGATGTCTATCACCCCACCTCCACTTCTACCTTTATTCTCACTGTTGGGGCTTTTTGTTCATCTCAGGGCATCTAAAGTACCCTGGTTCAAGCCTGGGCCCAGCCTTACCCCAGCTCCTGCCTAAGAGATTGGGAATCTTCTGTTGGGCCCCTTATGACCTGGAAGACTGAAAGTTTTAATGTGAGTCCATCCTGGAAGCTGATTCTCAGGAACACTACTCCCTTCTTTCTCTCAGGCCTTACTGAAGAATCGTCTCCTGCCTCCCTTACTGCACACCCTTTTCCCCATTATGGCTGCTGAGCCTGCTCTGGGCCAGTTGGATCCTGAGGATCAGGATTCTGAAGAGGAAGAATTGGAGACTGGGCTAGTGGGAGAGACTCCCAAGCATTTTGCTGTACAGGTGGGATGTGGGACAAGGGTAGGGACAAGGTATTAAGTGGCTATGGGGGTTGAACAGGCAGAGATGGAGTCAACCAAAGCCTCCTTAACCTTTTGCAGGTTGTAGACATGCTGGCCCTACACCTTCCCCCTGAGAAGCTCTGTCCTCAGTTGGTAAGTGTAGCTGTACCCTTCTGATGTCCCTGTTCCTAGATATGCCTCATCTCCTGAGGTCAAGGATGTTTGGGTCCTGGTAGGTGTCATGGGCTTGTTGCCACAGGAATAGGCAGGCTCTTGCCAGGATTTCAGTAGAATGCCATGTTCTCCCTTAGATGCCCATGTTGGAAGAGGCCTTGCGAAGTGAAAGCCCTTACCAGCGTAAGGCTGGTCTCCTGGTATTGGCTGTGCTGTCTGACGGAGCTGGTGACTACATCAGGCAGAGGTATCCATTAAATTCATGTCCTAGGCTGAGAGTAGGCTATGGGGAGGAACACTACACATCCCATGGTAGTTCTAGATTACTTGTTTGAGCTTATTTTTTAGAAAAAAAAAATTAGTGCTAGGGAGTTAATCCAGGGGCATTTTACCACTGAACTATGTCCCATCCCTTTTCTTACCTTTTTTTGTTGTTGTTGTTCTTAAATTTTGAGACAAGATCTCACTAAGTTGCTGAGTCTGGCCTTGGACTTGTGATCCTCCTGCCTCAGCCTCCCAAGTAGCTGAGGTTACAGGCATGTGCCCTGTAGTTGGCTTGAATTTAATTATTGAAAGCATTAATTAGCCATAGCATTTTCCTCAATTCCCAAAGGTATCCTGGTTTTGAAGATAAATGAAATGGTTTCCTAGCTCTAGGGACCAGGGGATGGTGCCCACCATCAGATGACAGAGAAAGCTTTAGTTTTTGTAGAGTAAATGAAGAGAACAGGCCAGCCTAGGTTTTCCACCCTTCAGGCTGTGTCTGTGTCCTCTTATCTCATCCCATCCAGACTCCTGCCCCCACTGCTGCAGATTGTGTGCAAAGGCCTGGAGGACCCCTCTCAGGTTGTGCGTAATGCTGCGCTGTTTGCCCTGGGCCAGTTCTCAGAGAATCTACAGGTCAGCAAGGCTAAATGTGGATAGCTGCCACTTGAGAGTCCCCCACCTGAGTCAGGGACCGCTTTCCCCTCAGCTTTTATCTCTTCAAGCATCCTTGCTGCCATTGGCCCCGAAGAGTGTGCTCTACAGATGAACCTAACTTGGACCTGCTTGCTCCTTCCCCCCCAGCCCCATATCAGCAGCTATTCAGGGGAGGTGATGCCACTGCTCCTCGCCTACCTGAAGTCTGTGCCTCCAGGGCACACACACCACCTAGCCAAGGCCTGCTACGCCTTAGAGAACTTCGTGGAGAACCTAGGTAGTGATGGCAGTGGGGTGTGCAGGAGAGGGAGACGAAGCTGCAGCTTTGGCTAGAGGGGCAGGATTTGCATCTTTCTGATTGCTGCTCTAGTTGGGGAAAGGGGCAGGGCATGGAAGGGCCACAAGAAGGGTCAACCCAGAGGGAGGTGGATTTGCAGAAGTTTGGAGAAAGGCCCTGTGCTCTTTCTTACAGGGCCCAAAGTTCAGCCTTATCTTCCGGAACTTATAGAGTGTATGTTGCAGCCTCTGAGGAACCCCAGCAGCCCCCGGGCCAAAGAGCTGGCTGTGAGCGCCGTGGGGGCCATTGGTGAGGAGAAAGGCAGGAGGCAAGGGCACAGGGTTCACCCAAAGACCTTGTAGCAGGAGATCCCCACCCTTGTTCCACCTTTGATTCTGGCCTCCATTCTACAGCTACAGCTGCTCAGGCCTCCCTGCTGCCTTACTTCCCCACTATCATGGAACATCTTCGGGAATTCCTGTTGATGGGCCATGAAGACCTTCAACCTGTGCAGATCCAGAGCCTGGGTGAGTAAGGGGCCCCTAGGCAGGATTCCCAGTGCCAGGGAAAGGCAAGTGCTCACCTGATGTTCACAGACATTTCCCTCAAGGTAGTGCAGTTATCTTCCTTCTCAAAGGTGTTCTCCACTCTACCTAGGAGTAGGGTAGAATTTCTCAGTTCCTCTCAGCTGCACCTTTGGTTTCCTCGCCCACTTGCACATCCTAGTGGTAACAAGCCCTTATCCCCACAGAGACATTGGCAGTGCTGGCACGAGCAGTAGGGGAGCCCATGAGGCCCCTGGCTGAGGAATGCTGTCAGCTGGGGCTGGGCCTATGCGACCAGGTAGACGACCCTGACTTGCGCCGCTGCACGTGAGTGACCCCTTATCCTGCCCCTTTCCCTCCTGTTCACCCACTGGATCCATAGAGCCCACCCCAGACTCCAGTCCTCTGGTTTTGGACCACAGACAGGTTTCCCTAGGCTCTCCTATGCTGCCTGGCTACAGCAGTACCACCATACAGCTTCTGTCTCTCTCTACCAGGTACAGCCTGTTTGCAGCTTTATCAGGACTAATGGGTGAGGGCCTGGCACCCCACTTGCCGAAAATCACCACACTCATGCTGTTGTCACTGCGTTCCACTGAGGGCATTGTGGTAAGCGGAGAGTGGGTAGGCTGGGCCAGTTAGGCGAGGCTAGCTCTATGATGTGATTTAAGCCCAGGTGAGTCAAAGTTCCTGCTGTGCCTCCTCCATCTAGCCTCAGTGTGATGGAAGCAGCCCTTTCCTTCTGTTTGATGACGAGAGTGATGGGGAGGAAGAGGAGGAACTCATGGATGAGGATGTGGAGGAAGAGGAGGATGACTCGGAGATCTCAGGGTATGGAGAGGTTTCTTTCTGCTGAGAGGAATCCGGATTTTGATTTTGAACAAAGGCTAGTGCCAGACCTGTTCCTATTAGTGTCTTATCACCCCTTCCCACCTTCATCTAGGTACAGTGTGGAGAATGCCTTCTTTGATGAGAAGGAGGACACCTGTGCTGCCCTGGGGGAGATTTCTGTGAACACCAGGTGAGCATCAGTCCTTCTCTGGCACTGGGAACACCTTCCAGGAGCCCTTTCCCCACGGTCATGTGTCTGTCTACAGTGTGGCTTTCCTTCCATATATGGAGTGTGCCTTTGAAGAAGTATTCAAACTGCTGGAGGTGAGTTAGCCATTGAGTGGGATGAGTAAGGCACCTGGGCTGTGGCTGTGCTCCTCCCACACAGAGTATGCATGGACCTCCCCTCTTCATTCCACAGTGTCCTCATCTTAATGTGCGGAAGGCAGCCCATGAGGCTCTGGGTCAGTTCTGCTGTGCGTTGCATAAGGCCTGTCAAAGCTGTCCCTCGGAACCCAACAATGCTGGTGAGAAGGGGAGACCAGGCCAGACTGGGGGCTCTGGGTAAGGGGCAGGATCTGACTGAGGTTTCAGCCAATAATGTTCCCAGCTCTGCAGGCTGCCCTGGCCCGGGTAATGCCATCCTACATTCAGGCAGTGAACGGGGAAAGGGAGCGTCAGGTGGTGATGGCTGTGCTGGAGGCCCTGACAGGGGTACTGCGCAGCTGTGGAACCCTCACACTGCAACCCCCTGGGCGCCTTGCTGAGCTCTGTAGCATGCTCAAGGCTGTGTTGCAGAGGAAGGTGAGTAGGGCAGGGGGGCTGTGGGAAGAGGAGGCACCAGGCCCCAGAGGAGTGGATAATGAGAGATTATAAGTTCAGCTCCATGCACCCCTGTGAAAAGAAGGTGCAGGAGAACCCAGACACAGCTGAACTACTTCTCCCCATAGACAGCCTGTCAGGACACTGATGAGGAAGAAGAAGAGGAGGATGATCAGGTGAGAGCTACAAATGAAAACAGGCCAGGCAGTCCAGGTAGTCCCTACCTGGTCAGGAATAGGCAGTCCACTCATTTTGGCCTAGGAGGAGCCAGGGCCACTAAGAGATTGGTAATGGCCAGAATGATGTAATCTTGATCTCGCTAAGCTAGTGAAATTCAGAGGAGAGTAGTGTGACTGCAGCAGGTAGGAATAATAGATGGAGGCAGGAGAGCCAGAGTTGCACAAAAGCTAGCTGGGAAGTTTGGGGGAGGGCACCCCCATAAACCAAGGTCATGCCTGGAACCACCTGCTGCCGGTGGCAGAGCAGAGTGGAAAGGTGTGAACAGGCACAGAGTTAGTGCTGGTGCTCTAGCCCCTAACCTGGCTCCATAGGCTGAATACGACGCCATGTTGCTAGAACATGCTGGAGAGGCCATCCCTGCCCTGGCCGCCGCAGCTGGGGGAGACAGCTTTGCTCCTTTCTTTGCTGGCTTCTTGCCATTATTGCTGTGTAAGACGGTGAGTACTTCATCCTCTGGCTTCAAACCCTGGTCGACCCATGTGTCCAGTGCCTGCTCCCCAACTGTGTCCTAGTCCCAGGCTGATTTATATTCCTCTGATCTCCTTCCTCACAGAAGCAGGGCTGCACAGTGGCAGAAAAGTCCTTTGCAGTGGGGACACTGGCAGAATCCATTCAGGGTCTGGGTGCTGCCTCAGCTCAGTTTGTGTCTCGGCTGCTTCCTGTGCTATTGAGCACTGCCCGGGAAGCAGACCCTGAGGTGCGGAGCAATGCCATCTTTGGACTGGGAGTACTGGCAGAGCATGGGGGCCGCCCTGCTCAGGAGTATCCTCAGCTTGTAGGTAGCTAGAAGGGTGGGGTTGGGAGAATGTCCCCAGGGTTCAGGGAGGGGCACGGCCTGCCTCTGTGAATGTTCCTGTTCCTTGACTGTGGACCAGCCACTTCCCCAAGCTGCTGGGCCTCCTTTTGCCTCTTCTGGCACGGGAGCGACACGATCGTGTCCGTGACAACATCTGTGGGGCCCTTGCCCGTCTGCTAATGGCCAGTCCGACAAGGAAACCAGAGCCCCAGGTGAGGGCGGGGGACATCAAGCAGGGCCTGGAAGCCAAGGGTGGCAGAGGGGTAAGACAAATGGGCTTAAGGCATCTTTGTGTCCAGGTGTTGGCTGCCCTGTTGCACGCCCTGCCACTGAGGGAAGACTTGGAGGAGTGGGTCACCATAGGGCACCTTTTCAGCTTCCTGTACCAGAACAGTCCTGACCAGGTAACCTCAATTCTGGCAGCACCCATGGGGGAGCATAGTGTTCCAGTCTTGGTGATAAACAGAGGTGATCAGTGCAGCCGGTGTGGGGTGAGTTACAGCTGTCCTTATGCTCCACTTTCCCATTTTCTTAATTGTCCACAAGGATTGACAACCATTGGGTAGTAGGAGAGAAGGAGCTTCCTCTATTCATGTAGCATTTTTCCAAGGCTCCATTTCTACCCTCTAGGCTGAGCCAGTAGTTAAAACTTTCTTAGACTGATTTCCTAGACCAGGGCTAGGAAACTGTACTCTGTGGAGCTATGGGTACCTCTGGGCCACCTCACTGTCAATCAGAGCTTTCTGAATGATATTTTGTCTGTACCAAGAAGCTGTGTGGATTCATGTTCTGGTGTTCTTTTTTAGTACCGGGAATTGAACCCAGAGGTACTTAACCACTGAGCTACATCCCCAGCCTTTTTATATATATATTTTATTTAGAAACAGGGTCTCACTGAGTTGGCTAGGGTCTTGCTAAGTTGCTGAGGCTGGCTGTGAACTTGCAATCCTCCTGCCTCAGCCTTCTAGCCGCTGGGATTACAGGCATGTACCACCATGCCCACCTGTTCCAGTGTTCTTGTCTCACCTTTGTCTAAAAGACTTTTAGAGTCTGTTGTGTTAGAGAGCTCATGGGTGTCCTGGCTTCTTTTAGTCTTGAGGTTGTGACTTTAGTTATACTTGGTCATACATCTCCCATCCTTTCAAAGAAAGTTATTACCACATTTTCTTACTCTTTCTCATTCACAGTTGTTTTGGATGCCTATGAATCAATATTGAGCTCAAACAGCCCTGATAGGAGACTGCCTCTGTCCCAGCCACCCACCCCCTTATAGTCCTGGGGCCCATGGCAGCTATTGCCCCTGAGTCGGCCACTCTTTTTCCACAGGTTGTAGATGTGGCTCCTGAACTCTTGCGCATCTGCAGCCTCATTCTGGCCGACAACAAGATTCCACCAGGTAAGGGTGGCAGTCTTAAGACAGGGACTGGGGAAGACCAGAGTAGCAGGGTTCAGTGGGTGTGGGGCAATAAAGATTTAGGAGTCCCCCATCAGGACCTCTCCCTCTGCACTCCACCCAGACACCAAGGCTGCACTGCTGCTGCTTCTGACATTCCTGGCCAAACAGCACACGGACAGCTTCCACACGGCACTGGGCTCGCTGCCTGCTGACAAGGCTCAGGAGCTCCAGGCTGTGCTGGGCCTCACCTAGACTGCAAGCTGCAGTGGGGCCAGAGAGCAGAGCCTGCCCAGGTCCTAAGATCACCTCTCAGCCCAGTTCCTGCTCACGCCTTACCAAAGATTTTGGGCCTCATCTGCTGCAGTCAACCCTGCTTGCTGCCTTATAGGGGTGTTGTCCCTGGGACTGGATCTGTTATAGGTTGAGTCATAACATCATACAATAAAAAAGGCAGATTGTTTTCTGCTTGGACAATAGCTCTGAGAGCTAGAAGGCTTGAGATGCATACACAGAAACGAGGCAGGCAAGGCCCAGTGAGGCAGGGCATGGTTTAATGAAGCCTTGTAAATGGGCTCTACCCTCGGTGGAATCTGGGTCCTGGATGAATCAGGAGGCGCCCATATGGCTTCTCTTGTTCCACAAGAAGGATCTGCTGTGCTGAGAGCACTGGTCAAGAGAGGAGAAGATGGCAGTCACAAAGAGTGTCTCTAGTGGCCTCTGGCCTGTGTGTCTCTGCTTATACTTGCACTAACCCAGGAGCAGGTAGAAGACCCGGGCGGCCATCCGACGGGGGCTGAGAGGTGACACCAGGCTGCTGAAGTCTGGCTCCCTGTTGGCCTGTAGCTCCAGTGCCACTGCCCTGTAGAGATCAAGAATTGTTAGCTGAGGGGCTGGGGTTGTGGCTCAGTGGCAGAGCGCTTGCCTCACACGTGTGAGGCACTGAGTTTGATCGTCAGCACCACATACAAATAAGTAAACCAAATAAAGACAAAAATGTTAGCTGAGATCCCACCCCAGGTCCAGCCCATTGAGGCACCCCATCCCTGGTACCTGTGCACTGCCTCCAATGAGAGCAGCTCAGGTTCTGGGGGAAGCTCCAAAGATATCTCCATGGGCACCTCAGGGAGCTCGGGTACCACAGGCAATGCAGGGGGTTCTGGCTGCTCTGCCTCAGCCCAGGCCCTAGGAGAACATGAGAGTCAGAGCAAGGAAGGTGGTGCCCCTGACAATGATGATGGCACAGCCATCCTAGCTGACCCCCTCTGGCCCAGGCTCACACAGGCTGGTTGCTTACCACCGTTCTTCCGGCAGGGCAAGGCTGATGCGGGACTTCTCCTCTTCTGCTGCTTCTAGGGAGAGCTCTGTCGTGGGAAGGAAAGGTGTTAGAGTGTTTGCTTAGTATGTGTAAGGCCCTGAGTTTAAGCCTCAGCACCACCAAAAATAAAAAAAATTAAAAGAAAAGAAAAGCACACCCTGTATGAATAGACTCCAGAGCCATGTGTGGATTTACATAAAGCACCTAGGCAGGAGAACTGAAGAGAATCAGTCTGCTTCCTTGTGTAACATACTCTTTGCCTGATGGAAACAGCTTCAGCAGTTGGGGCACTAGTCTGAAACATTAGTGTATGATCACCGCTGTCCCCTCTTCTCCAGGTGCTTACCTGAAGACAGCATGAGGGGACCACTGGGCTCCTGGGCCTCCCTTAGGACCTGCAGGTGGAAGAAAGAGAACTGAGACCCAAGCATCGCAAGCATATGGGTTTAGGCTTTTGATAGAAGGCGCCAGTTCAGTGCACGTGCACTGTTGGCTTGCAGCAGAAGGCAGCCTGCAGAGGGAGGGGCTCAGGCAAAGCAGAGCTTTGGGACTTTAAAGGAAGCAGTGTGGGTGTACTTACTTCGATCTCACTCAATGTCTCAGCCCTTCTTCTTTCCTCTTCCGCTGCTGCCTCCCTTTCAGCCTCCTCTTCAGCCTCCAGGGGCAGCCTTCGCCTGAGCATTCTTGGGGGTACCTGGGCACAGCAGGTCCAGAAGGCTAGTAGTTCTGGGGGTAGCCAGCCAGCTGAGGACAAGGGGACAGGGTTTGAGTCATAAGAAACACCAAGAGTGAAGAATATTGCTTCTAAAGGTCCCATGTGCCAAACTGCTGCCATTCTTACAGAGAGTTGGAGTTCGGAACAGCTCTGCTGGGCTTGCGATGGTCCTCTCTGGAGGTTGCACCATTGGCTGTATGGTGGGGGAAGGCCAGAAGCCCCTTATGAGGGAGCTACTCTTCAGTGCCATTTCACCTCTGCTATACATTGTGCCTTGGCCTCTTGACTTCCTCCACTTTCAGGTTCATGATCCTGCCTATCATTGCTCAAATGACTTTTTAACCAGATGTGCATGGAGACTTGAGTGTGTATATGCAAATCCACATGCACTTTCTAAGGAACAGAGCAGGTTTCCTTCCGAGTCCCAGAGCTCCCCGAAGGAGTTTAAAAGGATCAGCCTGACCTGTGTCTCTCCCTTTCCCTGGACTGCACTCACACATTCCCAGCAGTGGGCCCTGGTTTGCAGCTGTTCCTGGAATTTCTCCCGTGAGATTTGAGTTTCCTTGTCCCAGAACAGTAACTGGCGGCGTCGGCGGCGAGCAGGTGGGCTCGCAGGAGGTGGAGGCCGCCTCTGCTGAGTGGAAGGGAAGATAGGTACAGAACACTTCTTGTCATCTTGATGGGCTGCTAATGGCTTCATACTCTGCCTAGGGCAGGGGCTTGGGCAAGGCTTCTATACACTTGTGTAGCACATACCTTACATGAGTACCCATTTGGGAAGTAAAGCCACATAATGAAGTATGGAAAGGGTTATCTTTACTAATCACAAAAGTCTTATGTAAACTAACAGTGGCCCAGGGCTTAGGGAAGCAGGGAGGAGGGCAAAGAGAGGGAGGAGGCTTAGAAAGGACACTGCTCACCTCTGGGCTGGGTGGGGCCGGCAGGCGCAGCTCCTGTGGAGGGGTCACCTCTGCAACAACACCCGAGATCCTGGTTCTATCCCACAAGCCTTTTCACTCTCATAGTCAACAAGACAAGAAGCTACAGCCCACCCCCAACCCCAGCAGGTTGGGATACAGGGCCTTTATTTGCAACATCCGTGGAAGTCTTCCCAGAGAAGCCCCTGGGCGTGGTGGATACTCACCAGTGAGCAAGGGCCCAGGCTCCCAGCCTGTCAGCTTCAGTTCTTCAGGCCCTGGGACCTGGCCTGGAAGTGGTTCTCCTATCCCTTCTACCCTTAAGGGAAACAGGCAGGTGGGTTTAGGACACCCTTCCCAGCACTGACCCCTTACCTGGTATAGGGATTCCTGCCCTTACTGTGCAGGAGCTGGAGGTGAAAGCAAGGGAGCTACAGTTTCACCCTCCAGGGCACGAGGTTCTTCCTTGGATTCTGCAGAGAGATCAGAGCTCAGAGGGCAGGAAAGAAATGGGAGCACTGCCAAGCCCCAGACTTCCTGTGCTAGGGGTCTGACCATCCAGAGCCAGGCGGGCCCTCCGCTTTAGAGGCCTGCCTTCCCGGGAGGCATCCAACAAGACAGCTTCATCCTCCTCTGCAATCAGTAGGTCCAAGTCTCGACGGCTGACCTCTGGGAGATCCTGTTCACCCTGTCAAAAGAGGAAAAGCTAGCGAAGAGACTCAATTCCAATTCTGAAAAAGGCGAGTGGATCTAAGAAGCAAGCTACAGGCCCAGGCCTAAGGGAGTCCACTTGGTGCTCAAGTTCCAGGGATGGGGAATGGAAAAATGGCGATGAAGAAGGCAGGATTGTGGGGCAGAGAAAAATAGATACAAGGGGCTGAGGCACTGTGTGCTAAGGGACGACTCACCTCAATCTGCAGCATGCGAATGGGCTCTGCCTCCTGGAGGGTGATGGCCTCAGGAGATAGCACAGTGACCAAGATCCTATCTGGAGGGGCAAGGGAGTCACACCAGCCCCTCTGCCTATTTTCAGGTTCCCACACTATTTCCAAGTTCAGTGGTGATCAAAAGCATGGACTCTGGGGCTGAGGTGTGGCTCAGTGGTACAGCGCTTGCCTAGCATGCGTGAGGCACTGGGTTCAATTCTCAGCACCACATGTAAATAAATAAAGGTCCATCAACTTTAAAAAAAAAAAGCATGGGCTCCAGGGCTGCAGTTGTGACTCCGTGGCAGAGTGCTCACCTAGCACATGTGAGGCCCTGGGTTTGATCCTCAGCACCACATAAATAAAATAAAGGTATTGTGTCCATCTACAACTAAAAATATATTTAAAAAAAAAAAAAAGCATGGACTCCAGAGCTGAGTTAAGTTGGATTCTAGTCAGAGCCAGGCCAGTCAGTCAACTGAATTACTTCACCACTATGAGCCTCACTGTCCTCATCCCTCACATGAAGAGTTCTGACCCCATAGGACTCCTATGAGATAGTAATGAGGTTTCACACATAAAGTGCTCCCCATAGGGCCTGGCTCTTTAAGAGAAGTTCAAAGATGGCTATTTCTTCAGCTCTTGGACATTTGTATGCCTCTCACCCAGAAGATTCTCTGCTGACCTGGCTTCCTGGGTTCTGTAGGGACTTCAGGAGGGATCTCCTCACCAACTCTCTCTGGAGTTACAGCCTCTAAGAGATGTCGAATCTGTGGAGGGAGTGGAACCCAAAAGATATGGTTCAGCCTTAGCCCTCTGCTTTCCCATCACAGTGTTCAATGGACAGCAATTGGTAATCTCCCTTAATACCTAATTATTTGGCAGCAAGTCCAAGGGATGGAATCCAGGGCCGCCTCTAAGCTAAGCAAGCGCTCCACTACTGAGCTACACCCCTAATTCTTTTGGCATTGACGTTAGCTTGCAGTAAATGCACTCACCACCTGCTCTCCTTTCCTCTTCTTCCTGCCCTCACCCCCAAATTATCAAGCCTTTGTCAATTTGTGCAAGAAGCACTGCATCCTTGTCAGTTGCTGTGGGAGACAGATAGTGGAAAAGTTTCTCGATTTTGAGCCGATGGTCTGGTGTGGAGAAAAGTTTGTACATGACCCCAACAAGAGTTGATACAAAGGATAAAACAAGCCGGTGCAGTGGTGTGTGCCACCGTAATCCCAAGGCTCAGAAGGCTGAGGCAGGAGGATCACAAGTTCAAAGCCAGCCTCAGCAACTTAGCAAGACCCTGTCTCAAAACAAAAAAAGGGCAGATATGGCTCAGTGGTTAAGCATCACTGGGTTCAATCCCTGGTACCAAAAAAAAAGCATTTGAGCTGGATCTGTAAGGATATGTAGGATCTGAGTAGTAGAGAATGAAGAGTGACCATTATGGGATAGGGACACTTCTTGTAAAATAAGCAAAGATGTAAATGCAGCATCTTTGGGACATGGTCTAAACATCAAAATTGATGTTTCAGAGCGAAGGATACCTCAGGGGTGGCTGAGAGAAAAGTATGAAGATGGCTGTCTCAGAACTGGGCATGCAGAGTTCCAAATGCTTGTATTGTTTGCAGCCTGGAACCAGAGAACTGGAACTAGGGAACAGGATGACATTATCTAAGCTGTGGGAGTGTTGGGAATGGATGGTGGAGGACTGGGGTAAGGAATACCAATGCACAGCTGATGAGGAACTGGATTAGGGCTTGGCAATGGGAACAATGTAGAAATGAGTGGGGACAGAGCTGTCTCCAGCAGGGAGACCATCCTAGCATGTTGGCTCTGAGTAGGCAAATACAGGGGTCTTTGCCTATATGGGCCTACCATGGTAGTGTCCCTGCCCCATCTCCTCTGGGGGAGAGCTATGGCAGGCTTTCTTTCCTGAACCTCAGTTTTAGACTGACACTGGAACAGCTCCCCTTCTGCTCTACTGAACTCATGACTGAGGTGTTCTAGTAAAATAACCCTTACCTGAGGGATATCAAAAGGGCTGGGAAGTCTGGGATCCACAGACATCATCCCAAAAAAGGGGTCTGGAGCATCTTCTAGGGTCTCCATCAAGGCCAGGCGGTTGGGAAGCAGCAGATTGGGTCTGGGAGAGAATGTGGGCTGTCAAGGATGGATGTTGAGATAGCCTGAAGCCAAGAAGATAGGTGCTCCACCCAAGTCTGCCGTGATCCTAGTCTCTGGGGGACGCTCACAGGTCAGCCTCCACCATATCAATGCGGATCTGCAGCTGGGCACGGTGCAGGCGCTCCAGGATGTGCTGGATGTCCTCTGTGGGCAGGGAGGGCAAAATAAAGAGCCAGCTTAGCAGAGGGCCACTCAGCTCTGGCCCATCTCTAGGGTTCCCAGCCTTACCAATGAGGTACTGGCATTGTTGAGAATAGACCCGAATCACACCTATCTGGAGCTGCGCGGAGAGATAGAGGGAGAAACGGGGCCGGGGTAGGCCAGGCATCGCGGGTTGCACTCGTACCAGCACGTAATTGAGGATTTCCTCGCTGGGGGAAAAACGTGCCCTAATCATCGATGCACCCAGCACCGGCCCCACAGTCTTGCCCGCCTCAGCATCAGGCCCTCCTTTCTCCTTTTTCTGGGCCTTACCAGGTCTTCACCACGTTCACCTTTAGGTACTCACGCTTCACCAACCGGCTGCCGCGCGTAGCTGCCAGCCTGGAGCGAGTGGGAAGGCGAGTATGAGAGGAAGCCGTTAGTCTGGGATCCCCGGGCACCTCTCCAGGCATGCCCACCAGTCCTGCCCTCACCAGATAGTGGCAAAGCAGCCGGTGTGGCGCTGAAGTACGTTGGGATAGTAGAACATCGTCCCTCTGGGGTTTCACCCTCGATTCCACCACTCCCCAATTAGGATCTCAATGGGGATTCTTTAGGGCACAAGATTCCAGCACAGTTGGAGAAAAGTAAGGATTTTAAACAGGTGGTACGGTGGGGAGGACCCACAAAACTAAATTAACGAACTGCTGGTTAAACAATGAAGAGGGTAACAACAGACTCGCAGGAGTTAGGACGCCCTTCGCCGCCGTACTCAAGTGGGTTCGCACGCGGCGTGGGTTAGTCGAACTTACTGAAGCCTTCGGGGTTGGCTTCCAGGTTGAAGATGCGGAGCTCCGACGGAAGGCCCCGCGCTGGGAGGCAGAGCAGGTTCTCAGGGAGCACAGCGTCCTCTATAGCAGGCCTTCACCTTCAAGCCCAGGGACAGAGGCCGAGCTCCTGGGTCTCACACTCAGTTGGGTCGCCCTCCCGCGGTGCTAGGTCTGGCCGCAGGGAGCTATAGCTCTGAGGCTTTGCTCCCAGCTCCTGGTTGGGAGGGCGGTGCCAGGACAGCCAATGGGGAGCCGGCGTCTGATGGGAGCGCTAGTTCCTGGCGCCAAGCAGCCTGCCTGGGTTCCAGGCCACAGGGTCGTCGAGACAGACAGCGAACCAATCGGAAGAACCCTGCAGGCCGTTTGGGCATTGTGAAGTATCCTGGCCAATGGGCTCTCATTCTCGCCTGTAGTAACAAGGACTTCTCCGAGGCGCTTCCCTGGCCAATGAGCGGGCAGCAAACCCAGCCTCTTGCTGGCGCCGGGCCTAGCAACAAAGTGTCTCCAGTGGTAGGCGAGGTGGGGTCACTTCGGGGGCAATTACCCAGCCTGCTTGGGATGGCTGGGTGTAAGGTCTATGCGCCTGACCAGTGCATAGACTCTGCCCATCCCTCCAAATCCCAAGTCCAATTTTGTGTCCAACTAGGGCCTATGCTATGCTAGGGAGGTACAGTGAGCTGGCCTTAGAAGTGCCACAGGTCCAAGAGGAAGAAGTCAGTCTCGTGGGAAACAGCAAGAGTCATTTCCTAAAGTTGAACAGTTTAGGTTTGGGGAATGCCTCATCTGGTCTTTTGGAGTTGTGAAGGTTCTCTTGGCTGAAACAGACTTCAGAGCTTTGTTGAATATGGTGCATATTTTTCAGTCTGTAAAAGTTATATGTCTCAAACAATTATTTGTGTAATATTAAGTGGTATGGCCAGGCTGTTGGCATATGTCTGTAATCCCATGCCTGTACTTAGGAAAACGAGGGAGAGGATGGCAAGATTGAGGTCAGCCTGGGCAACTTAATAAAACTCTGTCTCAAAATAAAAAGGCCTAGGGATGTAGTTTAGCGGTAGAGTGCTTGCATAGCATGAGGCCCTGGATTCCATTGCCAGCAAACACCTCCTACTACACAATTAAGTATTATGGTTGTGCCGGGCACCTGTAATCCCAGGGGCTGGGGAGGCTGAGACAGGAGGATGGCAAGTGCAAAGCCAGCCTCAGCAAGGATGAGGCACTAAGCAACTCAGTGAGACCCTGTCTCTAAATAAAACATAAAATAGGGCTGGGGATGTGGCTCAGTGGTCGAGTGCCCCTGAGTTCAATCCTTGGTACCAAAAAAAAAAAAGTAGTATGGTTGTAGTTGTAAATACCCCTTGCTGCTCCTGAGCCTATGACCCTTCATAGTCATTTCTTTGGAACTTTCTTGCAATCAATTCTTGGCAGGCTCTGCCTCTGTAAGACTTTTAGTTCTTGTTGCAGCTGAGCTGACCCTATCTTTTTACAGTCCCCTTCAATTTGGGAGCTCTTGAGACTGGGATCTTGTTGTTTTAGGGATTATTGTGCATCCAGAACAGTGAGTGTTTGTCACATGATTGTGCAATTGCCCTCTATTTACAATCACAGAATGTTAATGCTGAAAGGAATTTAGATATCTAGTCCATGCCTAGCATGTGCGAGGCTCTGGGTTCTATCCTCACACCCCCAAAACAAAACAACAAAAATCACTTGCTTTAGCTATCTAGTCCAAGCCCTACTTTTACACATGAGAAAGCAGAAAGTTCCCTATGATTGTTTCTCCCAGACTGCACAGCTCCCTAGTGAAAGCTTGGCTCGGAATGCTGCTCTCTCCAATTCGTGTTCCTAATCCCTATTCCACTGTGCTTAGCTAAACTGGTTTCCACATGACACAAATTGTTTCAAGCACTGTACTCAAGTTGTTGATGTTTACAAGTACTTTGGGGTTCAAAGAAGAAGTCAGGGAAACTACCCTTAAGTTGCTTAGAACCTAGTTTAGGAGATAAGCAAAGAACATAGAGTAATGTGTTCATTCACTCAGCCAGTCATTCAATTTGACAGGTATTTATGATGTGCCTATTCCATGCCTACTATGTGCTAAGTATTCCTCTAGACACAACAAGGAAAATACATATCCTTGTTTTCAGGGAAAAGGAAAGGAGAGGATAAATGGTAGGCAAAATAGAAATATATGAAGCAGTGGTCAGTGGTACAAGGGAAAATAAAGTGGCACAGGAGGAGGACAGAGCCTAATAAGCATAGGAGGATGAGAGTTATTTGGGTAGGGAAATAGCTTCCTCAGGGAAGCCCTCTCTGAGGAGATGATATTTGAAGAGAGGGATCAAGTCATATGGCTGCCTAAAGGAAGAATGTTTTAGACGAAAAAGAAAAAAATGCAAGTGCAAAGATACTAAGGTAGAAATGTGTTTGGTGGATTCAAGGAGCCTGCTTAGAGCAAAGCAATGGAGGGAAAGAATGGCAAGGGCTGAAGTTAAGAGAGGAGAATTGGAACTAGGTGTGGTGGTGCACATCTGTAATCCCAGCTAACTCAGCTGGGCAGGAGGATCACAAGTTCCAGCCAGCCTCAGCAACTTAGCGAGGCACTATTTTGAAATAAAATTGTTTGGGAAAGTAGTTCAGTAGTGGAGCACTTGCCTCGATGTAGCATGTGCAAAGCCTAGTGTTCAGTCCCAAGTATGGGGATGGTGATAGAGAAGGAGATAGAGAGATAGAAGGCGGAGGGCCACAAAACAGGAGGTTGTAGTTCTTTTACCTTGAGGGAGTTCAGAGCCACTGGAAAGTTAGGATCAGATTTATATACCAGCGAGGATCTCTGCTGCCTTGGGAATAGGCTAAAGGCAGACAAGAGTGGAAAAAGAGATGTGGAAGAAAGCAAAAAAGAAATTTCAAGGATCATGGTGGTTCATTTCAAAGTGGTAGTGGTGGGGCTGGGATTGTGGCTCAGCGGTAGAGCGCTTGCCTCGCATGCGTGAGGCCCTGGGTTCGATCCTCAGCACCACATACAAAGCAATAAAATAAAGACATTGTGTCCATCTACAATTAAAAAAAATATTTAAAAAAAAAAAAAAAAAAAAAAAAAAAAAACAAAGTGGTAGTGGTGGAAGCAGAGAGAAGTTGTCAGATTCTGAATATCTTTTGAAAGAACAAGATTTGCTGATGGACTGGATGTGGAGTATGAGAGAAAATGGAAATAAAGGAAGTAATTTCAGCAAATTGAGGGCACAAAAAGGTTTGTGCACCTGTGCACTCAGTACCTTTCTCTGCTGCTACTACAGATGTCTGTTTAGGCTCTTGGCCTCCCAGGAGAATGGATAGACAGAAGGGAAAAGGGAGGTCAAGGAGGCAGAGAGGCTCCAAGGCAGCACTGAGGCTGGTCAAGTGGGATAGTGAGATCCTAAGAGTGTTTAGGCATCTAGATTTGATCATGAAGGTGAGCCACTGAGGGTTTATAAGAGTGATATGGCAGGAAGGAGTCTGGAAAACCAATCTGATACCATGTGCAGGAAAGGAAAGCTAGAGGCTTTCCTCTAGTCAGGTGAGCAGTGATCTGGATTGGAACTAGTTTAGTAGAAGTGAGTACACAGAAAAGTGGATGTTGGAAACAAGACATTCTAGGCCAGGTGGTCTTTGATGGGTCTCAGGTGAAACAAGGGAGTACCTTTTTTTTTTTTTCGTGGTGTTGGGAATGGAACCCAGGGCCCCACCCATGGTAGACAAGTAGTTTGCCACTGAGCCACATCCCTAGCCATTTTTATTTTTTGAGGCAGGGTCTCACTAAATTGCCTAGGCTTGCCTCGACCTTCTGATTCTCCTGCTTCAGCCTCCTGAGTTGCTGGGATTATAGGCATGCAGCACCATGTCCAGCTTGGGAGTACCCTTTTGTTGAGTGACAGTACACGCTGTGCTGGAGGAAAAGGCATCAGGGTCTGATATGGTCCACAGAGACAGGAGCAGCAAGCATAGGAGGTTCAGCAACTCTTCCCTCTCATCCCTCTACCCCCAGGTCCCAGGGCTTCTAGACCATAGTTTCAGGTCAGCCTCAATTATCTCCTCCTTGCTTAGGCCTCAACCCAACCCCAGGCCTGAAGCAGAGGCATCTAGCAAAAAACTTGAGCCCACATCTTCCAATGTGAAGATAGTGGCTGTAGTGTCTGGCTGTTTGCCTATAGGCTCAGCCCCTCTTGGTGGCTGATTCCAACTTCTCCCTGATCTTACTTACTTAGTGTGTACCTCTCTGAAGAGTGCCAGGTCCAGAACCCACAGAGCCCAGACAGTGTCCCAGCTAGGATGTGTGGAGCAAAGAGGCCTAGATATGTCAGGAGGAAGAGTACCCAAGTGCTACCTTCTTCTCCCAGAAAATCAGATACTGACTCATCTTTCAATAAAATTTTTATTTTAAATCCTTAGTAGAGACCTAGGAAGAAAATATAAAGTGCTTGGCTTTTGAGTTGGAGGTTGGGTGAAGAGGGAAAGGGCCTCCTGAGTTTCTACCACTTGGAATTTCCCAGTTCCTTAGAGATAAAAGAGAATATGTCTCAAAAAGTTTTTTAAAAAGGATAAAAATAATCTTTCAAGCTGGGTGTGGTGGCACATGCCTATAATCTCAGCACTTTGGGAGGCTGAGACAGGAGAATTCCGAGTTCAAAGCCAGCCTCAGCAACGGTGAGGCGCTAAGCAACTCAGACCCTGTCTCTAAATAAAAACACAAAATAGGGCTGAGGATGTGGCTCAGTGGTTGAGTACCCCTGAGTTAAAAAAAAAAAAACCAATAATAATAATAATAATAATAATAAAATCATCCTTTGGTTTCTTATGAGCCAGTGGGTAAGGAGTTCAAGGACATAATTCAAGGACAGCTATAAGAATCATCATAAAGAGAAGCAGAAAAACAGAGTGAAAATGAGTCTATTTCAAAGGAGACAGGAGGAACAGAGAGGTGAGGCAGTAGGTGGGAACTCTAGACTACACCAGGAAAAAAGTGGCTGCCTGCTCCTCTGGAATCTCCAGTAAATGTCGGGCAAAGGCTTGCTCCATCTGTACAGGAAGAGATGAGGAACAGGGCTCAGTGAACACAACAGGACAGACACTACCCCCAGGAGCTCCCTTCCCACAAAACAGACCCCTTCTCCTCTTCCCCACTCCCCGGCAGACAGGCTATTCTGCCCCTGCTCTGAACTCACTTGCACTGTGATAAGATTCTGTGAGGTATGGCTGGGGTCAGGGCTCTCCTCCCAGAAATGCAGTGTTACCTGGAACTTGGGTAGGGGGCCCAGGCCCTGGAAGTACTTGGCCAAGTCTAAAAGAAAAAGGGTCAAAGGTTAGAAAAAAAGAGAGAGAAGGCCGAGTGTGGTGACACACACCTGTAACCCCAGCGACTTGGGATGCTAAGGCAGGAAAATCTTAAGTTCAAGGCTAGCCTTGGCAATTTAGTGAGACCCTGTCTTAAAATAAAATAAAAAGGGCTGCAGATGTAGCTCAGTGGCAGAGCAATACTGGGTCAATCCCCTGTACTGAGAGGACAAAAAAAAAAAAAGAAGAGAGAGGGAGGGCCCACAGACAAGGGGGGAATATCAAGGAATCCATGTTGGAGAAACAGAGGTGGGAGTGGGGCCACATGGAGAGCAAGGCCAGAGAAGGAGCTGTGGGTCAGGAGGAATGCTACAAACGAAGCTGCTACTCACCCACGTGCAAATAGGAAAGGAAGCCCCTTCCTCAAAAAGTGTTTAGAGGTAGCAGCTCAACCTGAAAAATTCTCCACTGAGAGTTTAGCATCCTGGAGGGCAGCAGCCCTGGTTGCTAACACCTTTGTTGTTTGCTCATACCCTTCTAGCACTAGGGCACCCACAGATCTGGGAACACCCATACTCTGTATCTCCTGTGCTCCTGGCCCCACTCCTAAGGTCAGATTTAGAGTTGAATGGAGGCTAGAATTAGAATTACAAGACTGGATGAGAGAGAGGGACAGCTTTAGGGGATAACTGGAGTATGGCATAGACGGGGGCAGTGGGGCCAGGGCATATAAGGTGCACTGGCTCTTCCACACATGCAGAAAGTTGTGTGTGCCACTGTGTTTGTAGGAGATGGCCACAAGGCCCAAAATCTGTGCTGACTTGTTTGCTCAACTTGATATAATTATAGTGTTCAATGTGACAATGTTCTCCAAAATGTGACTCTCATGCTAGGCTCCACCTGAACCTAATCTTCCATAACCTTGGCTAGGGAAGGAGAGCTGCCAGGCATGAGTGTATGACTACACTGGATGTGTATCACATATGTACAGGATGCCATGCAGAGGTTACAGTGAGGACCTGCTGGTGGACAGGCTGGGTAGGACCCATCAAGTCAGACCCAGGGAATACTAAGAGGAAGGGGGCAGGGCTTAAGTACCCAGCTGCAGCAGCCTTACCTCTGCAGAAATAGGTGGTCTTGAAGAGCTCCACACACTTGTTGCTGGGCAGCAGATGCGGGCCTGGCCCAGGTGGGGCCTGAGGCGCATTCCAGGAGATGGGGATGGGGCAAAGGCGTTGTACAAAGAGACCTCTAGAGTTACTGGCTACCAGGATGCCTCTCTCAATCTGGCTCAGGAGGCGCTGGATGGGCTCTGATGGGTCAGGCTTGGGAAATACCACCTGTTCCATGCTGCTTCTGGAGTCTGAGAGCTCAGCCACAAGGCGGCAGTCCAGGCTGTGCACCCGGGCTTTGCCTACCACACGCCCACTGTAGATGAAGGTAAGCAGCAGCGAGTAATCTGGAGACAGAACAGCTGAGCTGCACCAGGTGCTGGAGAAGCATGCACGCTGCAGCAGCCCCTCCCCCCAGGGGTACACCTGGTCAACACAGGCTTTAGGAAAATGAAATGGAGTTTCTTGCCATCCTATGTCCTCATTCTGCTAATGAAGCCCAGAAAGGGAAGCCAAACAAGGGCTGGGGAAGACAAAGGAGGAGGCTATGGGGCTAGGACAGGAACTGCACCTTCTGAGGTTAGAAAAGGTGTCTTGCCTTCCTCACCCTCACTCCTCCCACTTCTCCCTTGCCAGCCAGTTAGGGGCTTCTTGTTAGGCTTTCTTGTTACTCAGAAAAGTAGCTAGAATATGGGTTCACCCATATCAGGGTTAAATGCAGTTTATAAGAAGGTCCCTGGAGATTGGGTCTCTGTTAAACACAAAGAAATTAATGTCTCGACATGGATGTCCAAGGAACAGAGCATATAGGGTGTCATTTTTTTTTTTTTCGTACTGGATATTGAACTCAGGGGCACTCGACCACTGAGCCACATCCCCAGCCCTATTTTGTGTTTTATGTAGAGACAGGGTCTCACTGAGTTGCTCAGTGCCTCGCCGTTGCTGAGGCTGGCTTCGGACTCACGATTCTCCTGTCTCAGCCTCCCAAAGTGCTGGGATTACAGGTTTGCACCACCGCACCCGGCTTAGGGTGTCATTTTTGAGAAAAAAGTTTTGTGGAGTCTGGCCAAGTACATGGAATTCTCACTGCCTAGAAACCAGTGCCTCTAAGTAAGGTGGGCTCAGTTTGTCATAACTGGTGGACTACACAATGCATGCAAGGTCAAAGGAAGCAGATCTGAGGGGAAGAGAGCAGGAGAAGGTCAGAAATGCCAATACCAGAGTCCAGAGGGAGAAGATGCTCCATGGATGCCTGATCCTCTTGAACAGTAGCCTCAGTGGTATCTGCACCTGGAAAGGAAGCAGAGGCACTGGTCATTCAGAGTGGAACTGGGGAGTCCAAGGGCCAGAGGGTATGGCAGGGGAGACAACACAAGAGACAGAGGAGGTAGTACCTTCCCGTGGCTCAGGGCTGCTGCTGCTGCTGCTCCAACTATCTGAGTGGCTTGCTTCCCCACTGGTCCTTACCTCCTGCAGACATAATGTCAATCATGAGTCCATCTCTCTAGATCCTGTACTACCCTTAGGCCCAACATTTACCACCCCCCCCCCCAGCTCTCACATTATCGAGGGGCTCCTGGAGATAGATGGGACTGAGTGTGCAGTTGTTCCTGGTACCCTCCTCCTCCCTTTCAGGGGACATGGAACTGTGGTGTCGCTTTGATGGTGATTTCTGGGTCTCTGGCTGGGCTGTGGAATTGTTGAGAGGAAATAAAGGTTAAGGCAGGGAAAGAGGGTAGGGGCGATGGGCAGGACTGGGAAGGGGGCAGCACTGGGAAGGGAACCTGGATAGCAGCTTCCCAAAGGTAGGGACAGGGCAGACTCTGAGAGGCCTGGGGGAGAACCACCACCTTCCCAAGAGGCTTATATCTCCATCCTTCTGCTTCAGCCTGCTGATTCTAGGAGGAGTTCAACAAGGGAACACTTACCAGGGAGGGTGCCTGGTGGCAGCAGCCGATATACCTTGTAGGGTTCGGCAACATCCATACGGCCTCTCTCAGGAACCTCTTCAAATTCAGGACTCTTGTTGAGGGCACAGCGTAGGCGAGTCTTCCAGACAGCAGGGCCTCCTATGTCCCCCTCCTTGGACTTTCCCTTAAATATAGCCCAGGCCTAATAAAGAGAGGAAGCAAAGAAGCAACATGTCACATACACTAACTGTCCCTCCAACAGGACTGGCTTCGCAGGCATGCAGCCTGAGCAGTTGCATAGGCCCTTAACTCAGATGGGCTTGCAATGGGTTTGTGTTCTGCTGCTGCCATCTTGAAATCCTTAATAAACATAATGTGGGCTCTGCATTTTCCTTTTGTTACTGGGTTCTGCAAATGACACAGCTGGTTCTATTCTTCAATCTGCCCTTTGTCTGAAACTCAGGCAGACAAAAGTGCTCTAAGGGAAGTATGCCAGTGTATACTCTATCTCTTGCTTGGAGGGGATAGTGGCTTCCAGGCCCTTCACCTTGAAGAAGGCAGCATCCTGGTCCTCCCGGAAGTCCTGTTTGCCTGCGTGCTTCCAGGGAATCCGGAACATGGTCTTAGCTGTGTCATCCCAGCACACTCCTGGGAACTTCCCACTCTCCACTTGCTCTACCACCCAGTTCCGGAGCTTTCGGGTAGAGCGTGCCCTGCCTGTTGCCATCCTGAGAGATAAGAAGAGCAAGCATCAGAACTAACACTCTGTGAGAGAACACCTACTAACATTCGGACCACTGAGGTCAGTTTCTGGCAACAGACCCATCCATCTTCTTTTGGCTCTAGACATACCTCAATATTCTCTGAGGCAGAAATATTTTGTTTCAGCCATCACTAACAATTATTATTTTTAAAAAATTCACTGGACATGGTGGCACATGCCTATAATCCCAGCAACTTGGGAGGCTGAGTCAGGAGGATCACAAATTCAGGACCAGTTTTAATAGCTGTGTGAGTCCTTAAACAACTTAGCTAGATACTGCCTCAAAATGAAAAACAAAAAAATGTTTAAAAAAGGGGCTAGGGATGTGCCTCAATGGTTAAGCACCCCTGGGTCCCTGGGTTCAATCCCTGGTACCAAAAATAAATAAACATGTAAATAAATAAAAACAAAACACAAACCTCTAACATCCCAAGTTGACATGAAAAGAAAATAATAGGTCTTAATTTCAAGACTTTTCAGGTATGTATTGTTTGGGAGAGAATTCCCTTGATGCTCTATTAAGAGGTTCTGCCTAGATTCCTAAGTATCTGCAGACGCAAATATCTGCTTCTGAGATGTTCATCAACCCTCAGTACCTACCACTCCCACAATTTATCTTTTGACCTATATCCTTTGTCCAGGGACCATGGTAGGAGGTGGGCGGGGGAGGGGGAATAGAGGTGGAGCTTCAGCATAAGTGGGCAGGGCCAAAAGGCAAGAAAATAAACAGGGTCAACTGAGGCTGGGCTAAGAACCTTCCTCCATAGTCAAATGAGTTTTTCTAAGCCCCTTGCCTAAAGGGGCCTAGGACACTGGCCCTTATCAGTCTCTCACTCTCAAGCCAAAACCTCCTGCTTCCTGACTCTCAGGCTCTCTCTCTGCCTAGCAGAAGGGTCTCAGGAGCCACCAACCCCTACCAGCTCCAGATCCCAGGCAAAAACCCCATCTTATCTACTCTTACCTGAGTTGCTGTGCAGGCTTGCCTCACAGATCAGGGAACCTCCGCTCCGCTTGAGCCTAGGTAGTCCGATTTCTCCACCCCTCTCTACAGTCTCCACCCTCTAAGTTTCAATTTCCTCTGGGGAGGTCCTTTTCCCAGAAATCACATGATCTGAGTTGCAGGGCAACTGGCTACCACTAGGGGGAAGCAACATCTGAGAGTCTTACTATTAAAATTTTACTGTCAGCAGAGGAGGACCACTTTCTGCAGGCTCCTCTATCTGGCTCTTCCTTTCTTCTTCCCTCATATAGTCCTCGCTTATATCTAACTTCTGTGTGATGTTGCTGCTTCCCCAGTGAGGCCATTTCCTCTGGATCGCTGTGTTGCATATCAGTGTTCCCCCACAGTGCCCTCTTGGTGACCTCAAATACCAGCCTAATTTGATGGAATGATGAAGGGATTGAAAGGGAGGGAAGAAGCCCAGGCTGAGTGGTTGGATGAGGAGGGCCTCACTTGCCCATCCATAGTGTCAATTTCTTCCTGGCCCTGGTCCAGAGTGAATCAGATGGTAGGCTGCAGGGGGCCCTTTCAGCAAACTCTGTTCACCCCCCTTTCCCTGGTGCCCCTAGATGGTGGGGCCAGGAAGAAGGACCACCAAGAAGCCGGGGCAATGAGATGCCTCTTTATTGGTGCTGGAGCTGTTCCTGAGGGAGCTGGGCCACAGGACCCTCATCAGGACCTTTGCCCTCAGTTACTTCCTCCTGCGAGGGATACTCTGTCCCAGGGGCACTTCTTCAATCAGTTTCTGCAGAAGGAGAAAGGATAATGATAACAGAAGCTTGGAGATCAGAAACAGACTGGAACAGGAGTCTTCCAGAGAGAGGTGTCAGAGGTAAGACTGGGTGAAGGCTTTACCTGTAACAAGCGGGCTTGGTAGGCAGGGGGATCCTCTCCAGCCAGTGGCTGTGGGTGCACATGCAAGTATCGCTCAGTAGCTGTCTCCAGCTCCTCCACCTCGTATAGGGTGGCTGGGTCCAATGAGTGGGCATTGATGAGGCTCACAAGATATTCTTTGTAGTGTGCCCTGGGGGAATGAAAGAACAGACTGTTCTGTTGGCTAATATTAACTGAGTGTGGCTAGCACCTTGATTGGTACTGGAATCCTCAAGCAAACTAGACTAGGCAGTGCCAACCAGTGTTTGCTGCCTGCAACTACCCATCCATGCCCTTGTCTGCTCTTTGCAGGATCTACTGCTCCCATTTTACTGCCTGAGCATAATCTCACCATTTCTCTCCCCATTCCCAACACCGTGCTCCATGCCCTGCCTGGCACTCACTGGCAGAGGCCGGCATAGCCAGGTGGAGTTTCCTTGCCACAAGCTTCATCCCTGAGCCCATTGGGAACCTCTTTCTGCTCCATCACTCGGCAGCCACCTAAGGGTAAGAGAAGAGACCTTTTGTTGGGAGAAGGCTATTGACCACAAAGCCCCTAGAGAACTGGGATGTGCATGCAGGTTGGGGAGGCAGCTTTCAGAGAGGGGACTGAAAACAGGAACTCCTGCTCCTGTGGGAGATACTCAGAGACCCCATCAACAGCAGACCAACTCTGATACAGAGGCAGGGACTTCGCTATTCCTACTTTTATCCAAGCTGACTTTTGGCCTATGATCACTTTTGGCCCTTGAGACAGCTCTCTTGGTCGTTATTTAGCTCCAGCATAACCAGTTAACTTATTCTTTTTTTTTTTTTTTTAAATATTTATTTTTTAGTTACAGGTGGACAGAATATTTTATTTTTATGTGGTGCTGAGGATCGAACCCAGTGCCTCCCGCGTGCTAGGCGAGCACGCTACCACTGCACCATAACCCCAGCCCCCAGTTAACTTATTCTGTGGAGGTCTTACCTCTACCTAGATGGTGAGAAGTAAGGTAGCTTAGAATCTTATGTAACATTTTTGTTGCTCCCATGGAACCCCAAACAGTGCCCTGCAGCTAGTGGATCTCATTAAATACTCATGGAGTTAATTAATGAATCATTATCATTTGAGAATGTGAGAAGAAACTCAGCATTAAGGACCACTGCTTTAATGATATCTTCCATTAAAACAGCTTAGCTGAATAGAGGATATCATTCCTCTCATTTTATAGAGGAAGAAACAAGACACGAGTGGGTTAATTAATTTGTCAAAAGGCACGCAAGTGATTCCAGACACAGGACTCCCCTTTACTTACCACATGGTAAGACTCAACACACCATCTTCCCTTCTCAGAGACTTGTATTGATACTCACCTCCAGGGACTGTCCGGGCCCCAGCTGGAGGTTCTGTATTAAACATGATGTTATTGTCCTGAGAAGGGGCAAAGACAGATGAGCATTATGTCCCCTGATGCCAGTCACCATTCCATCTCCTGGCATAGAGCCCTTTCCATTTTGCCCACCCTGGACCCTGGACCCTGTCTTCCTGGGTAACTTGCAAACTCAGCAGGGCTGGTGACCTCTGACCTGAAGCAGTTTCTGAAGCCGGATAGCAGTCCAATCCCGAAGGTAGAAGAGACAGTCTCGTGGGTGGTGACCATGCAGGGACTTTTTCACCCTACAGTTAGGGTCTGGACATTTCTGGTGGAAATGCAGATGGGAGAGGGGAAGTTGGATACTGTTGGGGTCCTAGAGTATCAAGAACCCCTATGTGAGGGGTACAGGGGTGAGGGGAGATAGAGACACTGGAGGGTCTGGAGCAAGCAAAGGGGAAAGAGGACAAAGAGAAGTGCTTTACATCTCACTGACCTCTTTTTCCCCTGGGCCACTCCTTAATGGCCTCTGCCCCTCAAACCAATAGCAGGCCCCCACCCTTCACCCTCTCTTTCTTCCCCATTATCTGAACTCACATTCTTGGCATAAAAGGCATTGTAGCAGCCACTGCAGAACTGGTGGCGGCACTGGGTACAGTGAAAGTGCATGCAACCTCCTCTGGCCAGTGCGTATGAGAACTTGCATTTGGGGCAGTCTGTAAGGGACACTAGATCAGGGCTGGAACTGCCACTGCAAATCAAGACCCTCAAGAAGAAAGCTACTGCCAATGATAGACTATTGAGTAGACAGGTCAAGAGAGGCAGCCTCACCAATGCCATTTTCCTGAAGATACATTGCCAGGCCCTGGGCCTGGTATTCTGGGTCATTGGTGCGTTTCCAGTTTTGGAAATCCTCACAGCTCCGCCCTCGGTGCTGCTCTTCCCACTAGCAGAAGGAAAGTAGACTTTACATGGAGGCTGTATCCAATGCCCTGCCCTTTCTTGCTGGCTCCTCCACTTATATCCATCCAGTAGTACCTAGCTTAGTTTATGTTGCTGCCATCTACCATTTGCTCAAATCCTAAAATTGAGGAGCCATTGTTTCCTCATTTCCTCACACCGCTTCATTTTCATTTACAACTCTTGTTGTTTTCACCATCTAAACCTTTCTCAACCCTGTCCCTTTTCTTCATCTCTACTGCTACTGCTACCATCTTACTCCAAGCCATCACCAGATATTGGCCACAATTACTTGCTTGAATTACTAGTCTCTCTGCTACTACTTCTGCTCCCCAATAGCCCATTCTCCACACTGTGGCCAAAAGACCTTTTGGGGTGTAGGTCAAGAAGCATATTAGTAGTTTGCTAGTTCTGAGGTCTGGTGGTAGGGTTTTGGGTATTCATATTTTTTTTGGTACTGGGGATTGAACTCAGGGGCATTCGACCACTGAGCGACATCCCCAGCCCTATTTTGTGTTTTATGTAGAGACAGGGTCTCACTGAGTTGCTTAGCGCCTTGCCATTGCTGAGGCTGGCTTTGAACTCGGGATTCTCCTGTCTCAGCCTCCCAAAGTGCTGAGATTATAGGCTTGCACCACCGCTCCTGGCTTTGGGTATTCATTTTATTATCACTTTTCATAACAGAGATCTAAGTTTTTAGGTATCAGACATTAAACTTTTATTTTTTATAAACCCAGAGGTGCTCTACCACTGAGCCACACTCCCAGCCCTTTTTATTTTGAGATAGGTCTCACTAAGTTGCCCAGGCTGGCCTTGAACTTGCAATTCTCCTTTCTCAGCCTCCTATGTAGCTGGGATTATAGGTGTGTACCACACTGGGCTCAAACACTGAACTTCTTAAAAGATAAATAAGAGTGTCACCTCTTGCCTAGTCTCACAATGAAAGGCAATATCTGCCTCATTTGGCCTCAAGAGCTGTTCTCATCTGGCAGCTACCTCTTCTCCAACTACCTCTCAGTCTCACCCTTGCTCTCAAGGTTCCAGCCACACAACACTTCTTCTAACTCTGGCCTTTCCCTGGGTTGTTCTTTCTCCCCAAATTCTCTCTGCATGGCTAGCTTCTTAACTTTCAGCCCTGAGCTTAAACTAAACCATTTTAAAGACTTCTCTGTCTTCAATAGGTCCATGTTCTTAGTCTTGTCACAGATTCCTACTTGTTTTCTTCATAGAACTTATGCCTACATGTAATTATTTCCTTCCTCCCTTGATTTCCTTCCTTCCTCCTTCCTTTTTCACCCCACCTCTACCTTCTTTTTTTCCTTGTGCCTGGCTTCCTACCTCTTACTGCTCAGAGCTTATGTCTGTTCTGCCTTCCAATGTACTCCTTGAGTCTAATGCAGTATCTAGCAGTAGCTTAGCAAATATTTACAAAAAGATGCACATGGGTCACCTGGCGCTTGCAGCGCACACAGAAGGTCTGGTGACACTGGGGACATGTGGCCTCCAACTGTTCACGCTCGTATATGAAACCAAAGGAACACTGTGAGTGCAAGAGCATAAAGTTATTTGAGGACTGACCTGGCACCATCCCCTGTCCCTCCAGTCAGTTGTTCTGGGCAGGGTATTTACCTGGGCACACCACAAGAACTTGGGGTCCCGCATCAGCACACCTTCAGTTAGCTTCTTATGGAACAATGCATAGGCATCTGGCTCTAAGCTCTCCCGAAGCTGGGGACAGGATGCAGAGGCAGTGGGTAGGTAGGATTCCTATTTGATCCATAGGCACCTGAACCCTAGGGACTAGAGTACCTGGATGTCAAGGGTGGAGAAGTAGCTGAGTAACTGCGTGTCATCAGTAAGGTCAGGGCGGCCACAGGCAGGACACACCATGTCTGTGATATGCTTTTCCTTCAAGGCAATGGTGAAGTGTTGGCGGAAGCAGTCAGGACAGATGGTGCATTCACAGGAAATCAGAGCCTGCATCTAACGGGAGTGGGGGAGAAGAAAGGGAGGGAGTAAGAAGCCATTGCTGCCAGCCCAAGGAAGGGACAGTTGCCAGGTGTCCACTGAGAAACGAGGGTCTAATTAACTGGGCAGGGATAGCAACCTCAAATGCCAACATGTGCCAGGTAGGCAACTCAATAACTCAAATGTCTGAAGACAGCTGAGTGAAGGAAAACAGGCAACGGCAACATCTAAAGTAAATGGAATAATTTCTCTGAAGGCATTCATCCAATTAAAAGCAAATCTACAAATAACAACCTTAAAATGATAATACTACAGAGATGAAGAACAGATTAGTGGTTGCTGGGAGACTGGAGGCTGACTACAGTGGGTAGCAAAAGAGTTCCTGGGCTGGGGTTGTGGCTCAGTGGTAAAGCGCTTGCCTAGCACACGTGAGGCACTGGGTTCAATCCTCAGCACCACATAAAAATAAAGAAGCTGGGCGCAGTGGCTCAAGCCTGTAATCCCAGCACTTAGGGAGGCTGAGACAGGAGAATCGCGAGTTCAAAGCCAGCCTCAGCAACGGCGAGGTGCTAAGCAACTCAGTGAGACCCTGTCTCTACATAAAACACAAAAATAGGGCTGGGGATGTGGCTCAGTGGTCGAGTACCCCTGAGTTCAATCCCCAGTATCAAAAAAAAAAAAAAAGAAAAGAAAGGTATTGTGTCCATCTACAAATAAAATAAAATGTGTGTGTGTGTATATATATAAAAGACAGTTCCTTTGAGGCAACTGATCAATATGTATCTTCATTTACTTATTTACTTTTTAATTTTTGTAGCAACGAGGAGAGAACCTAGGAGTGTTCTACCCTGAGATATATCCTCAGCCCTTCTTAATTTTGAGATAAGGTCTTGCTGAATTGCACAGGCTGGCCTCGAACTCACAATCTTCCTGCTTCAACCTCCTGGATAGCTAGGATTACAGGCATGCACCACTGTGCTGGCTCAATAATCTGTATTTGGATTACAGTGGTGGTTATATGAATTTATACAGGGAACAAAACTGAAAAGAACTACACACATTCAAGCAAATAATGAACAATTACAATGTTGTCAATGTATTTTTCTTTCTTTTCTTTTTTTTTTCAGTTCTAGGGATAAACCCAGGGGCACTCTACCACTGAGTTACATCTCCAGTCTTTTTAATTTTTTTTTTTTTATAAATATATATTTGTACAGACTTTTTTTTTTAATGTTTATTTTTTAGTTGTAGGTGACAGAATATCTTTATTTTATTTTTATGTGGTGCTGAGGATCGAACCCAGTGCCTTATGCGTGCTAGGCGAGCACGCTACCACTGAGCCATAATCCCAGCCCCTAGTCTTTTTAATTTTTGAGATAGGATCTCATAAAATTGCCGAGGCTGACCTTGAAGTTGGAATCCTCCTGCTTCCCAACTAGGATTATAGGTGTGCACCACACCTGCCTTATGTCTTGGTCTTCATATTGCACTGTGATTACGTCACCATTAGGAGAAGGTGGGTGACAGGACTCCATGTACTGTTTTTGCAACTTTCTGTGAATCTACAACTAGTTTCAAGTAAAAAAATAAAAGCAAAACACAGAGAAAGACTAAACTAGACCATATTGGCCCAAGAACTGCCACTTCTGACCTAGTTTAAGAGTGTCTCGGGCTGGGATTGTAGCTCAGCGGTAGAGCGCTTGCCTCGCATGTGTGAGGCCCTGGGTTCGATCCTCAGCACCACATACAAAGCAATAAAATAAAGACATTGTGTCCATCAACAACTAAAAAAAAATTAAAAAAAAAAAAAAAAAAAAGAGTGTCTCGGGAGATAAAAAGGGTCTGCTTCTACCAAATGGATTTTTTTTGGATACTGGAGATTGAACCCAGGAGTGCTTTTTAATTTTTGAGATAGGAGTGTGCTAAATTGCTTAGAGCCTTAGTTAGTTGCTGAGGCTAGCCTTAAACTTGTGATCTTCCTGTCTCAGCCTTCCAAGTTGCTGGGATTACAGGCATACATCACCACGCCCAGTGCCAACTGGATTTTTTTTGGTATTAAGGACTGAACCCAAGGGAACTTAATCACTGAGCCACATCCCCAGTCCTTTTTTTTTTTTTTAATTTTAAGACAAAGTCTCACTACATTGCCAAGCTGGTCTTGAACTTGCGATTCTTCTGCCTCAGCCTTCCAAGTGATGTGTTTAGGAGGTGGGGTCTAATGGGAGGTCTTTGGGTCATGGGGGATATGTGCCCTTGAAGACAATTATTATTATTATTATTTAATATCTTTTTATTTATTTATTTTTATGTGGTACTGAGGATCAAACCCAGTGACTCATGCATGCGAGACAAGCGCTCTACCACTGAGCTATAGCCCCAGCCCCCTTGAAGACAATTATGGGGACTTTGGTCTCTTCTTTTTTGGCTTTCCTGTTGTGAGGTCAGTGTTTTTGATCTACCACATGTTCCTTCCATGTTGTGCCACCACAGGCAAAAGCAACAGGCCAACCAATCATAGCCTGAAATCTCTAAAACTGTGAGCCAAAATAAACCTTTTTATAAATTGATTATCTTGGGCTTTTGTTAATAGTATTGCAAAGCTGACTAATAGAACATCTGAAAATTGACATACTAGAACATTTAAAGAAAGGGAGAAGGCAGCTTGCTCCTGTGCTCCCCTTCTCAGAAAACTTCAGAGGTATCTGGGCAACTATAGAAAATAAGACAGGGTGAGATAGAAATGAGGTGGAGGTCCCAAAAGGAACAGGGTAATTCTAAGGCCAAGTACAGTGGGGAGTGGCTTACTCTGTTGCGGGGCAGAGTCCAACCACAGACAGCACATTCTTGAGCAAGCAAGCGCCGCAGGAAGGCCCGGTCCTGGCTTTGTCTCACAGCCTCTACCACATCCAACAATTCATAGTTCCTGGGTGTCTCCTGCAGCAGTGAAAGTGCCAGCTCTGCCCGGCCCCAGCTGGGGAGTGTGTAGACTGCCAAAAGCCGTCTGACAAGGCTCTGTAATGTGATTCAGGTGGAGAGAAGTGGTAGTCAGACCCCAGAGGATCTTCTCCCTCAGTCTTCCCTCTTGCATTTCTATGTGGGCTCTTGAGCTCCTCATCTACTCTCAGTACCTGCTTGTCTGGCCCATCCCAGGATGGGGTGAGCTCAGGGCCACTGTCCCAGAGGCGCTGGTGGAAGGGCTCTAGGCGCTGGCGTTGTAGCTCAGTCAAGGCTCGTGCCACATCACCCCCATGCTGGAACAATGCCTGAAGAGACCCCTCCTCAGGCCCAAAGCCCAGCAACTGGAGCTCTTGCACCTACAAATTGGGAGAGAGAAAGGAAATAAAAAGGGAAAAACAAGGGAGAATGTGAGAGACTCCGAGACCCTCAACCCCATCCCACCCCCGACACAGCTGGTACCTTTCTCCTTCGGGTTCTCACACATTCTTCCACAGCTTCATCAAGATTGCCATGACGATCCAGCCAGGCTTTCCGGGCTTCCTGGCAGGAAAAGGCGCCCAGTCCTGGGTCCTGCTGTCCAGCCATCTCAGCCACCATCTCCAGCACGTAGGGCAGCTCTGAGTGCAACCACTGCAGGGGTACCTCGGTGCCTGAATACTGCAGAGCTGAAAAGATCTCCTCTGGACAGGCCCCTGCAGCTTCTCCTTCCTTAAGAAATAGTCATACCCAGACAGAAGGCCCATCAGCAGGGGCATTCCCACCCTCATCAAAGATGCTGACAGTGGTTCAGACATTCTAGTCATGTGACTACTGCATACTATAGTAACTACCATGTGGGAATTGTTCAATAAATGACAGATGCTGCTAACAGTGACAAGTTTTATAAGAACTCCTATTAAGAAGCTACAATCGGGCGTGGTGGTGCATGACTGTAATCCCAGCACTCTGGGAGGCTGAGACAGGAGAATCGTGAGTTCAAAGCCAGCCTCAGCAATAGTGAGGCACTAAGCAACTCTCAGTGAGACCCTGTCTCTAAATAAAACACAAAATAGGGCTGGGGATGTGGCTGAGTGGTTGAGTGCCCCTGAGTTCAATCCCTGGTACCAAAAAGAAAAAGAAAAAAAGAAGCTACAGTAGCCGGGCACTTCGGGAGGCTGAGACAGGAGAATCGCGAGTTCAAAGCCAGCCTCAGCAATGGAGAGGCTCTAAGCACCTTAGTGAGACCCTGTCTCTACATAAAACACAAAATAGGGCTGGGGATGTGGCTCAGTGGTCGAGTGCCCCCGAGTTCAATCCCTGGTACCAAAAAAAAAAAAAAAAATCTACAGCATCTTTCTTGTCACACCAGTGCAGTCCCACCTCATCCCAGGCCCAATCCTCACCCGGATCATGATCACTAGCTGGAGGCCTTCTTCTCGCATTTTGTCTTGGCGCCGTTTCTCAGGGTTTCCACAGGAACTGGGCAGGGGGGCACTGAGATGTCCTGGAGGCCCAGGCTTTGGGAGTTCCTTATTCAAAGAGCTGGCATGGGGCTGGGGGGCATGTTGTACAGGGATGGGGCTGCTGGTCCGGTTGCACATAGCACACACCCAGCCAGGGCCCGAGTTGCAGAAGGTGCAGTGAATACAGTACCAGACTTGAGTCTGGACAGAGGACAGCAAAGAATCCCCCTGCTGGGAAGGTAGAGAAAATTATCCTATTGACTGGATGGCTGAGGTTCATGATGAACTAGAGGGAGCTGGGAGAACTGAAGGAAACAGGGAATGGGAAAGTACAGAATGGTCTGAGGTAAGATATACAAATAAAGGCCAAGAAGAGGTTACCTGAAGGGGCTGCAGGCAAACTCCAGCATCATGGGAATCAACCACCAAGCTGGGAGGCTGGGCCAGCCGAGGTCGCTCACATATGGCACACAGCACAGCTGCTGCCTCATTCTCAAAGGTACAGCTCTGGCAGGCCCACTGACCCCGTGAAAGCTCAGATTCTAGGCCTCCAGTTCCTTGGGGATCCTCAATCCCCAACCCTAACACCTTACAGCCTCTGGGCCGATCACAGGCCACACAGAGCACTGTCCAAGGCTCATTTAGCATGGCACAAGCAACACAGTGCCAGCGAAGACAGGCATTTGCAGGATCAGGCGAAGAAAGAGAGCTGTCTCCTAGGGCTAACAGGGAGGTCGAGTGGGGCTGTGGTTGGGCTGAGGCAGATAAACTGTAATAAAAAAGCAGATATGACCTGCTGAGGTGGAACCTGTACCTGGGTCCCTCGTCCTTGGACATCTCCCACTTCTTAGGTAATGACAAATGTCTCTGGTCTTTGCACATGCAGTTCTCTGAACGCTCCCATAACCATAGTCTCTTCAACATTTAAATGACAGTCTATAGCTCATTTCTCCCAGGTAAATATCCTTAACATAGGGCTTCACCTATACTACGTGATTAAAACATTGCCAACTGATTGAGCTTATCCTTTTTTTTTTTTTTTTTAAATTTTTATTAGTTGTTGGTGAATCTTTATTTTATTTATTTGTATGTGGTGGTGAGAATCGAACCCAGTGCCTCACACATGGTAGGCAAGCGCTCTACCACTGAGCCACAACCCCAGCCCTGAGCTTATTCTTTAGATCCATATACCATAATGTATCTTGCTGTGACCACCACTCGCTTGTATATATGTCTATAATCTCCTTGAGGGCTGTGATTAGCTGCTTAACCTTTACTAACAGTCTTTAGCACATAACCTTGCACACAACAGATATTCAAATAATCTTAAATTCTCTTAATTTCCTACCACGAAGAGAAAGCCTCTCACCTGGAGCTCAGGTGGGTGGCCTGGAGGGCCCCAGGCAGGGTCTGGCGGAGGTGGTGAGCACGGGATGGGTGCCCATGAAACAGGCGGTCACAGGCTGGGCATGAGGCCTGCTTACAGGCTGGACAGTGCAGTGTGCCTGGGGCAGAACCACAGAGGAAGCAGGGACCTGGAGTGGAGTCTATAAAATAGGAGCCAAAGAACAGAACATTTTTTTTAAAAAAAGATCAGGGTATATCTGAGTCTGCTATGGATGAGAGAAATCATAAGACTACTTTTCAGCACATCTGGTCCCCATGAAATAATTTTAATCTCTTTAAAAAACAAGAGCAACAACAAGGATAACAAAAAAGGGGGAGGTGCCCCCAAATTTCCATCAATATAGTTACTATCCCTCCAAAGGACCAATAATACCTGGGGCAGGGGGTATGGTAAGGTGGCTAGGAGCAATCTCTCTCAGTAAGGGGTCAAACTCTGAAAGTTGCAGCATCTGAGGAAGAACAAGCACAGAATGGGCAAGGGTTTGGGGACACAGAGTCTCACAATTCCTGTTACCTTTGCTCAACAGCACCCTTCCTGCCTTCCTTACATCATCTTCCATTCTGTCTTTTAGCAGCTGCTCCAGGGCCTTCTGTCTTGGATGAGTATTCTGTAAACAAGATAAAAAGCATTCCCACCCAGAGCTCTCCATAGAACAAGACTCTCCAAGACCTGGTTCCCTAACATTCACAAGAAGAACAGTACCAGGAGCTCCTAGACTGTTCTGGGGACAAGGCCCATGGTTCGGCAGCAATGGGGGTCCTCAAACTGACTTCAGTTAGGCTGGACTTCCCAACCTGGTACTTAAGATCTCAGGACTAGAGGAACATCTCACCTGCAACAGCAGGCTGAGTTCGGTCCGAAGCAGCAGTACTTCCAGTGTGACTGTAGCAACCTGGTGCTCATCTGGCTCCTCCTGACCTTCTGGGAAGCTCAATCCATCCGGACGTTCCTCTGTATAGCCATACAATCGCAGCACATCCCGGCCCCCCTGCCACACATTCACAACCAGTCACCTCCCAACAGGCCCTGCTGGCAACAGGACTGGACCACTCCTCATTCAGACTCAGGTCCTTTCTAGCCAACCCCCAGCCCAGGTCTAGTTCCCTTCTCCCGTAAGGCCCAAGGGTCTCACCTGCACAGCATCTACCGTGCTGCGAAAGACAGGGTTATTAAACTTGACCCCACGCCAGTACCGTGGCCGCTGAGGGCTGAGGAGGTTGCGGCCATATTTCTCCAGGATATTCAGAGCCGTGGACAGAGTATTGAGGTAGTTTCGGGGCTGGGAGCAAAGAGCAGACCTGTGAGCTTACCCCTGGCCTCAGGACCTATGTCCTCCTCCCGAGCTGGATTGAGAGAGCCTGGTCGTCTCACCTCCCCATGGGCGTTGCAGCGGACCAGGCGTGTGGCGTCCAGCTGCAGGTAGCGGGCGGCTGGCGGCAGGGAGGTGACCAGTAGTGGCCGGAGCTGCTCCAGGGAAAACGTCTGTCCAGAATCCCTCCTCAGGGCGCTCACTAGCTCCTTGCGGGCAGCCAGGAAGGCTTGCTCCTCCTCCCCCGGCATCCCGAGACAGGAGTCGGCCCCAGCCTTGCCGCCCGCCAGAACCCAAAGTCTGCGCGCGGCCGGAGAACCACCTCCCGCCTGACGTTGGACTTTGCGGCCTGACTAGCTCCCTGCACCCTCCGGGTATCACTCAAGCCACGGTCACTGTCGGGTCTCCGGCCCAGGGCCCGGGTTACCCTGGAACAGGAAGTGCTGGCAAAGAGGGCGGGACTGCCACCGGTTTTGGAGGAAGGGGAGGAATTTAAAAAGGAAGGGGGGCGTCGGGAACCGACGGGGCGTGGCCAAGGAGGGGAATAGGGTTCCAACCAATGAGGAAGAAAATCGCCCGGTTCCTCCCGCAGCACCTCCCAGCACTTCTCTCTAATTTAGGAGTCCTTCCCCGCCTTCCTCCAGGCTGACTCCGCCCCTTCCGGGTAGCCCCAGGCGTGGGGTTAACCTATTTCGCTCAAAGCCGCCCTCTATTGCGAGCATTCTGCAATGCTCCGGTCCCAACCGGGAAAGTCCCCCATGCCGGCGACTCGATTCTGACCGGCCCTACTCCCGCTCAAGCGAGTCTGGTCCCCTCTCCTGTTTGTCTTCAAGGCAAGGCATCTTCTCCGCTCCTGCTCTCTTCCACGTCCTGCTAGCCTCCGCCCCAGACCCTCTCTCTATCCTGCCCACTCTCTCGGATACCTCCCCGTTCTCCCTTCGGAGTCGAACCCTCTCAGGGGATCCGGGACATCGGATACCCACTTTCCCTTCTCCCACCACTCTCCAACCCTGACTCGCCCGGGACTGCCCTCGCTATAAGCCCCGCCCCTCTCCGAGGGACATCCCCTGTTCCAGTCTCCGCGCTCCCACTGTAGTCCCTCCCTTGGACAGCCCCTGGGCTTGCGACCCAGCCAGCACCGCCCCTTTTAGTGGCAACTGGCTGGGAATGGCTGAGGGACTACCTACTGTTCGCGGCCAGCCAGAGGGAGTGGGGTAGGGGGTGGGGGAAGCTGAAAGGGGGCGGGACTGAGGGGGGCGGGCCTGGACCTGAGGAGTGAAAGCGAAAGCCCGGGCTAGGGCCCCGGAGATCGGACATTTGGTAACTAGAGCAGTATGGCCAAGCCTTGTGGGGTGCGCCTGAGTGGGGAGGCCCGAAAACAGGTAATGGGGAACTCTTCTAATGGAGGCCAAGCTAGGTGTTCCAGGGGACAGAGGCCGTGCCAGAGAACTCCCCCAACCTCTCTGTAGTGCTTTCACTTGTACGCGGGGATTCCCAGATTCCTGCCCTCTTGCCACTTTGTACTGAGCAGGGACTTCCAGGGAAAACTGGCTTGTGGGAAAGGCCTCAGCCACAGTTGGATGGCACCCCTTTGGGGTTGGGATCTTACCCTTGACAACTGAAAAACCCTTAAGCCAACATTTGAGTACTGCTCTCTGCAGGTGGATGTCTTCAGACAAAATCTTTTCCAGGAGGTAAGTCTCTGAATTCAAGTGGTTTGACCCAGAATCTTAGAACAATACTTGAGGGTCACAACCTCTCAGTGACCCCTGAATCCACTCTAGATTGGTCCCTACTTCCCTTACCAAGTCTTCACCCAAGATGAACTCCTAATTATTGATTTCTACCTTTAATCTGACCCTCTCAGAACTCTTCTCCCACTTCCCTCCCCTCTTATAATGGGAGGGAAATGCATGACCCTCAAAGCAGGAACACCTTAGTCCTAAACTTGATTATGCCGCTTACAAGCGTGGGCAAGTCATTTCCAAGATTTGTTTCCTCATTTGTAAGTCTTGGACTCAATAATTTCCAAGGGCCTGTCCAGTCTCACTTTTCACACATCTCATTGATGGTTTTCTATGGTTCCCCACCTTTGCAATGTAACCCACAGGCTGAGGAATTCCTCTACAGATTCTTGCCACAGAAAATCATATACCTGACTCAGCTTTTGCACGTGAGTAGTGTGGGTCCCTTTTGCCCCATCCTATGGTGTCTCCTCTCTGCCCACCCTCTTTAGCTAGCAACTGGGCTCAATACACACAGAACAATTGTGAATGGTGGATTGAGAGTATCAGAATGATATAAGGCCTGAGCCTAGATTGCAAAGCAAAAGGCAGAAGGAATGTGTAGAGGGAAAGCCATGACTTAGGGTAAAGGGAAGAGGCTGGGTAGCCACTGACACTGAACTCTGTGCAGGAGGACTCCCTCAATGTGGCTGATCTGACCTCCCTCCGGGCCCCCCTGGACATCCCCATCCCAGACCCCCCACCCAAGGATGATGAGGTGAGGCACCCAGGGTACAGGGTTCAGACTATAAACCCAGTTGAGCTGATAGCCTTTTGACCTCCTTGACTTTTCTAAAGAAAGCTTCTTCCCCCCACCTCCTTCTTGCCTTAGATGGAAACAGATAAGCAGGAGAAGAAAGAAGGTAATGGAGGAAGGGGTGACCAGGGAAGGGGAAATGGCACACTGACTGCTAGAGGAGAAAGGGCCCAAATCCTGTTTTTCTCGCAGTCCCCAAGTGTGGCTTTCTACCTGGGAATGAGAAGGTCCTGGCCCTGCTTGCTCTAGTTAAGCCAGAAGTCTGGACTCTCAAAGAGAAATGCATTCTGGTAAGCCTGGGAACTGGGAGAAATGGGAAGAGAATATAAACAGGGTCAGACTCTGGTCTCCTTCAGAGATGCAAGTCCTTCATTCAGAGACCTAGCCCCAAATAAGGAAACTTCCTCTGTGCTTTGGGTTTAGATCCTCTTTGTTCTCATTCTGTTAGGCCTTGGCTATTACAATGGCACTCTTGAAATCTGAGACTATGCTATATCCACCTCTATAACCTCAGATTCTACTGCTGTATCAAGTACACAGTGGAGATAATAGTATAGCGTGAATTGGTTTAAAGGCGTGGATCCTAGAGAGAATCTGGGTTCAAATCCTGATTTTCTCACTTACCTAGTTGATAACCCTAAGTAAGTCACTTAGACATTCTGTAACTTGGGTGGGGGGGCATTCTGTGACACTGGTGTTTTATCTGTTAAATGGGTACAATAAGTATATATAAGTTGTGCTGGACATAGTGACTCCTAGGGAGGTTGAGGCAGGATGATCATAAGTTAGAGGCCGCCCTTGGCCACTTAATAAAATTCCTCCTCAAAATAAAAGATAAAAAGGGCTGGGGATATACCTCAGCAGTACAGTGCCCTTGAGTTTTATACATAGTATTGCAAAAAAACAAAAAACTAAAACCACACACACACACATACACGTGACAGTTAAAAATTAAATGAGAGGGACTGGGGTTGTGGCTCTGTGGTAGAGCACTTGCATAGCATATATAAGGCCCTGGGTTCAATCCTCAGCACCACATAAAAATAAATAAAGATATTGTGTCCATCTGCAACTAAAAAATTATTTTAAAAAATTAAATGAGATAAATAATTTATAGCACAGTGCCCAGCATATAATCAGTGCTCAAATATAGCTATTATTAGAAAGTAGCATAATAAGAAGGACCCAGGTTTGCTGAATTCTTCCTTTTATTTATTTATTTATTTATTTTTTTGGTATCAGGGATTGAACTCAGGGGTACTTGACCACTGAGCCACATCCCCAGCCCTATTTTTGTGTTTTATGTAGAGACAGTGTCTCACTGAGTTGCTTAGTGCCTTGCCATTGCTTAGACTGGCTTTGAACTTGTAATTCTCCTGTCTCAGCCTCCCAAAGTGCTGGGATTTGATTCTTCCTC
>CM053401.1:66631073-66648433 GCA_028644305.1 Xerus rutilus
TTTGGTACTGGGGATTGAACTCAGGGGCACTCAACCACTGAGCCACATCCCCAGCCCTATTTTGTGTTTTATGTAGAGACAGGGTCTCACTGAGTTGCTTAGCCCCTTGCCGTTGCTGAGGCTGGCTTTGAACTCGCGATTCTCCTGTCTCAGCCTCCCTAAGTGCTGGGATTACAGGCTTGAGCCACCACGCCCGGCTGATTCTTCCTCTTAATGTAGGTGATCACTTGGATCCAGCATCTGATCCCTAAGATTGAGGATGGAAATGATTTTGGGGTGGCAATCCAGGTAAGAAAAGGGTAACTGAGGACACAGAAAGGAAACTTGGGAATGAGACATAGGAGCTATGTGTGAACTAGGTGGAGAGGTAATGAAGGAGGGAGATGAAGTGTTCTCTTTGCCTCCCATGTCACCACAGGAAAAGGTGCTGGAGAGGGTGAATGCTGTGAAGACCAAAGTGGAAGCCTTTCAGACAACCATTTCCAAGTGAGGGCTGCTGCATGAAAGGCTGCAGGGACATTCCTTTGGGACGGCCAAAGCTAGGCAGTTCTGTCTGGGTGATGGGAAACTAGGAAGGAGATTTGAATACATCTCCCTGAAAACAGATTGCTGTGTTATATCCCTTGCTTCTGACAGGTACTTCTCAGAACGTGGGGATGCTGTGGCCAAGGCCTCCAAGGAGACCCATGTAGTGAGTGTGCAGCCCACCAGTCTTTTAGCTGACTATGGGTGGGACTGGAGGTGGGTGGGAAGAGGTGTACCAGGTCGTCATGACTTTCCCAATGTGGAGAATATTAAGCCAAAAACATTGCTTTAAAAAATAAAAATGTAGTAACAACAAAACTAAAAAAAACAAAAAACCCTGCCCCCCAAAAAATTTAAGAAAAAAATACAAAAAAAAGAAAAAAATAAAAAGCACTGCCTAGCATAATTGGTTTGGGCTTCCACAACCATGACATTTTCCCCAGCTTCATCCTGTGGGATACCCTTCCTTGGTGCTGAGTTGGAGCTTATCTTCAAGTTACCTATTCCCTATATGTGGAAAACAAACCAATAATCTAGCCTCCCATGGGACTAACTCAGCTTTGCCTCCCATATCCCAGATGGATTATCGCGCCTTAGTGCATGAGCGAGATGAGGCAGCCTATGGGGAGCTCAGGGCCATGGTTCTGGACCTCAGAGGCTTTTATGTAAGTGTGGAATAGACTCCTAAGGGAGGAGGATGGATGGGGTGGTGGTGCTGGAGGCTAGGAATCTAACTCTTGCTCTTCTGCCCTTCCTCCAGGCTGAGCTTTATCATATCATCAGCAGCAACCTAGAGAAAATTGTCAACCCAAAGGGTGAAGAGAAACCATCTATGTACTGAGCCCAAGATTAGAAGGAAAATAAATGACCTATACTGTGTGATTACCTGTGGTGTGTCATTGATTTGATGTGCATTTATTGAGTGCTGAAGGTGAATGGTGAGAATGGGAAAAGATGCCAGGAAGACAAAAATGAATTAGATGCTCATCTTCTTATGAGGTCTTCTTAAAGAGCAGGGTGGAAATTGTTATATGCCATGCAGATAATCCACATTTTGGATATCACAAGGTTATTTCTATCTAGTGGTCTTATGAGTGTTTCATGGTAAAGATGACACCTGAACAGAGCCCTTATAGAAATAATGAAATTTTGGGTAGATGGGAAAGCTCTGTGGCTGAGGTCCAAGAATGACAGAAAAAAAAAATCCTCAACTCAGAGCAAGCCTGGAGAGACAATGAGGTTTCCCTGGGAGGATTAAGGGTGAATAGCTGAATTTAAAGGCTAGCAGAGGGGGAAAGTCCTTCAAAGTCATTGTGGTAAAGGAAATGTATCACAAAATATGAGAACAATGATTTGTAAAGCTTGTTTTGTTTTTTTGGTCCCTTTTGCCCCTCTTTCAGCCGTTTGCCGGCGTCTTTTGTCTTTTCGGTATTCAGCTCTGAAAAGGTGGTAAGAGGCAAGGATCCTCTGTTGTGATCTTTGCTATAAACTCCATGGGACTGTTCTTTAACCTAGGGCCTTGTCTCGTTTTAAAATATGGAAAAATAATGCTCCACAGCATTCGACAGTTGGGAAGTCTCATCTATACAAGGCAGTCCACTTTCCCCACCTTCAAAGACCAACTGCTGCCTGATTGCGGGCGAGCGCTCCACCAAGCTGGTTCTGAGGGGATCATTGGGAAGATAACAGGTAATCCGCAAAGCCAACCAGCAATCCAGAGAAAAAGTCAGCTGGCCTAGCCAAAAAGCGCATGGTTTCCTTTCACGTCTGTGCGTTACTTCCGTCTCGCTCGGGACGCGGGCAGGGCAAGACTCGAGCGCGATCGCTGACTGGACAAAATGAGAACCTCTAGACCTATCAAAAAGCGGCATTTGGGCGGGGCTCAAGCGTGTACAGCCCGGAGCCGGAGCGGACCTGAGCCTGCCGCTAGGGGTCGAGAGAGGCGGAGCTTGGTGTGGCGGGATGCAATCGCGCTCTTTGCCACACTGGGGGCGGGCTCCGGACCTAGTTCTCCCTGAGTCGACCCGCTACCTTACAGACGTGTCAGCGTCACGGTCAAATCCAAGTGACTGGGCACCGGGAAAGGCTAAGCTCGCTTGCGCAGGGTGGAGAAACCACACTAATCCGGCTTACTGCGTCCCGCTTGCCATGGGGGAGGTGGAAATCTCGGCCCAGGCCTACGTGAAGATGTGCCTGCATGCGGCCCGATACCCGCACGCTGCGGTCAATGGACTATTGCTAGCGCCAGCGCCGCGGGCTGGAGAATGTCTGTGCCTCACCGATTGTGTGCCCCTTTTCCACAGCCACCTGGCCTTGTCCGTCATGCTGGAGGTCGCCCTCAACCAGGTGCCACCACCGGACACACATACCACCAATCCCCGACCCCACGGCTCGTCTCCTGACACCCTTAACTCAAGTCCATGCCCAGCCCCTTGGCAGCAATGCGCACTCACAGAGCCAGCAGCACGGTTTAGTTACTGATGGCTCCTTTCCCACGACAGGTGGACGTGTGGGGCACACAGGCCGGTCTGGTGGTGGCTGGGTACTACCATGCCAATGCAGCTCTGGACGACCAGAGGTAAGTGCGGTAGTCAGAGGCTGAAGGTAAAGGATTATGGAGATTGTGGGTGGGATGCAAATTAACTAAGGTCATTCCTTCCATCTTTTCTTCATCAGACGCTCAGGAGCAGGGTCTGTACATCAGGCACTATGCTGGGTAGTACAGTAAGGAGATATAAATAAGACCTACCCTGGAGGGGCTGCGGTGTGGGTGGGAAGGACAACTGTGTTTCAGCAAGATAGGGCTGATCTTGCTTTAACTGAGATGCTCCCCAAGTGCTGCAAGAACACAGAGGAACCCTAACCAGCAAAAAAAACCCTTGATATACGTAAATCAAGGGATATATAAATATATGTAAACATATAGGTAATATGTGTGTGTATATACATGACTATATATACATCTATATATAAATCAAATTAGAAATACTGTTTTCTAATTTGCCTTTCTCCCTCCTCACTTAATAAATATTGGACATTTTTCGATCTCCACACCAAGATCTGCTTTAACCCAACAGCTACATCATATGAATATAGCTATACCATAATTTATTTAATGCCTTAAACATTGAGGTTTTCTCCACTTTTAGACTGTTCTATTACTACAGTTAATTCTTTTTTTTTTTGTACCGGGGATTGAGCTCAGGGGCACTCGACCACTGAGCCACATCCCCAGCCCTATTTTGTGTTTTATTTAGAGACAGGGTCTCATTGAGTTGCTTCGCAGCTTGCTGTTGCTGAGGCTGGCTTTGAACTGGCGATTCTCCTGTCAGCCTCCCAAAGTGCTGGGATTACAGGTGTGCATCACCGCGCCTGGTACAGTTAATTCTTTATAAATGGAATCTCTTGGTTAGCTTATGCTAAATATTACACTTTCAATTTGGATGAGTTATGCCAAATTACCCTCCAAAAGACCACCCTTGATTTCTGTTCTCACCAGCAGTGTCTGAGCACCTGTTTCCCACAGCACTCAAGCATGAAACAATCGTGCATCAAGCATCAAGCAGGCCTGATCCCCCAGCCAGCTACAGGGAAAGTCCACAACTGCGCCCACATTTATGAAACCTGGGAAGCCCAGCTCAAATGGATGGGGTCTGCCCACAGTTGGCTCCTCACTCTGATCTTCCCTCTACACAGCCCTGGGCCCCTGGCCTTGAAAATTGCTGGGCGAATTGCAGAATTCTTTCCTGATGCAGTACTTATTATGGTGAGGCTTGGATTTCAAGGTGGGGAGGTGGAGAGTCAGGAGGGGCGTCCTTGAAATTCTTACCTGCCCTTCTTTGTCCACCCAGTTGGATAATCAGAAACTGGTTCCTCAGCCTCGAGTGCCTCCAGTCATCGTCCTAGAGAACCAAGGTCTCCGCTGGGTCCCCAAGGATAAGAACTTGTGAGTGCCCCATTCCCTCTGCCTCATCCTGGAAGCCCAGGGTTCCTGGACCTTCTCTGTCCTTGGTCTTTCCCCAAGGCTTCTTCTCTAGACCCAACTTCTATTAAGTCAGAGCCTGTCCCACTGCCCCGCTGTTTGACCTCAGTGGGGTTTTCTTTTTCAGAGTGATGTGGAGAGACTGGGAAGAGTCACGGCAAATGGTGGGAGCACTACTGGAGGGCCGGGCCCACCAGCACCTTGTGGACTTTGACTGCCACCTTGATGACATCCGGCAGGATTGGACCAACCAGCAGCTGAACATCCAAATTACCCAGTGGGTTGGTCCCACAAATGAAAATGCCTGAGCTAGGACCAGGGGGTTCAGGATCCAATAAAGAGACTCAGGCTGGTGGGCAACAATATGACTAGATTTATTGTGCCTGGGGGGCAAAGTGAGGAAGAAACCTCACTTTTAAGAGAAAGTCTGGAATCCCTGGTAAAAAGCAGGAAGGTCTTTGCTGTACTCATCACAGAGTGAAAGAGAAGACTCTCAATAGATCATTCCCTTTGTTTCTCCTCGAGGCTTCTTGAGCTTCTCAAAGTTCTTCAGGATGATGTCATATAACACAGCCTATAGGGCCAGGGAGGAGTAGGGGTCAATCACAGGCCCCCAGTGGTTCTGCACCCCACTTCTAGCTTTGTGAAGAGGCTGAACTTTTGTCACTCTTCACACTCAGCCTGTAAGGTCAAGGAGTAGATAACCCGGGAAAGGTGTCTGCCCCACCCCTGCCCAGACCTTGCCCCCTCACATAAGCATTGCGGATCTCCATGACCATCAGCCGAATGTCCCGGTACTCTGCTTCATCCAACTCATGGACTAGCTGCCGATAATCACCCTGTGGAAACTCAGGGTCAGACTTGATTTGAAATGTGTACTTCCCCCATGCACCCTGACCTGGACATCACCTACCACATGGGGCTGCTTGGCTGCTTTGGTAACTGCATCACCACGCTCAGAGAAATACCTGTGGACACAAGTAGTGTGTATGGAGTGGAAGAAGGAGAAAGCCCAGTCTTCTCCCAAAACAAAGGCACAGTATGCACAGGGGTGCTGGTGGCTGGTCACTTACTTAGAGATTTGAGTGTGGAAGCCTTCCAGCTTGGTGTGAAGGCTGGTCATCAGCTCAAATACCTTCTCCTAGGGAAAGAAAGCATGGTGTGGGTGTGTGGGGGTGGTAGTGGAAAGAAGTATAGGTTATACAGGAATATTGGGTGTGGGGTGGTGCTCTTACCTGGACAGCCACTCCAAAATTATTCCCATCCTCAATCCGCGGTATCTGTAGCTGCAACCATGTAGTGACCTGGAGGAAGGGAATGGCATCGAAACCACATCAACTCCCACCCAATCCCAGGTTCCTGTCTTCCCTTGCTTCCTTCACTTGCTGTGCCCTCTCCTGCTGAGACCTGGCAAGTGTCATACCCTAACTGGCAAGGACCAAGAGGACAAAGGGTTTCACATAAAGGCTGGGAGTAGAAATGGGAGGGCTCACCAGGTTAAGTTGCTCAATGACATCCTTGATCTCAGGTTTCAGGCGTTGCAGGAGGACCACGATCTTCTCATTGCAGTTCACTGGGCCACAGGGAGGACCTAGAAAGTGAACAAGGCATCAGTTACATGACAGCCTGTGTGGAAAGGAATCCTTAGGGAGGAGTTCCTATAGCATGGAATGCAACTCTTCACATAAATTTCAAGTACCTTTGTCTTCGTCTTCCCCTTTCTTCTTCTCATCCTTGTCTTCCTTCTGTAGGGAGAGAGGGGCTGGTTGGAGACAGGACTAAAGCTGATGATTTTCCCCAAGGTTAAGCCCCTTCTCCCAGGTCTCCCAGCTTGCCTCCTGCTGTTTCTTCCGCTCCTCCTTCTCTTTGTCCTTGACTGGATCAGGTACTGGGATGTCCAAGGGGGCCTTCAAATTGTTCAGGTTGGCTTCATTGAGGGCTGGTTCCTGGGTATAGGGTTGGAGGAAGATTGGAGATAAGGATGTCCCTCACCTCTCATGGCCCACCAGACTCTCCTCTTGGCCCCCATTCTCTAGTTCCCTGCCCTGGTACCTTTAAAAATGCATCCAATTCAGAAATTTTCTTGGGGAAATAGCTTCCGAGCAGGTTCTCTGTCTGTGTAAGGTGGGGGTGGAGGAGGATGGGGTTCAGAATCAAATGCCCTTCCAAGGCAATGAGGATGGGCTGACACTGCCCAGCAAGGGATGGCTGAGCAGGAGGGTTGCCAATGGGGCAGGTCTTACCTTGGTACACAGGTCTTCACGAAACACATCCACCTATGGAAGGCAACACTTCAGAAAGGTAGCTTAAGGCCAATATATTTGGGGACAGTTCACTTAGGGTTATGTGAGAGATGGAGTGGATCCCTCTAAGGTTACACCTGACGATGGGGGATGGGACCCTGTGAGGGTGGACTGGAGTGGTAGAAGAGGGGATTTCTGCAGATATGGATCTGGGGAGGGTGGAGTGGATCCCTGTGAAGCTGGATTTGGGGGACGGGAATATTCCTGGTAGTGAATGGTGAGTGGTTCTTGTAAGAACATTCCTGGGGTCGCCAGGATTGTGTAAGGAGTGTGAAGAGAGCCCTCTGCCAGTGGGCAGGGACAGAGTGTCCCGCGGAGTGGGTTCTGAAGCCCTTCCTAAAGGAAAGACCGCGGTGGCAAGGTCAGGTCCGGCACCTCGTCTGTGTGTGGCCCCGGGGCTCTGGGCCAGCGGACTTCCCCTTCTGTTCTGTTCTCCGCTTCACCTCACCCCGCTGAAGCACGGCCACCTCGCTTCTCCCCGGGCTCAGGTGCTTGGGGCATGTAGCCCCGAAACAGGTGGCTCCTGGGCGGCGGGCTAGGGGCCGGGGGCGGGTCAGGGGAACCCTCAGCCTCTCCGAGCCACGCCTCTCCAGTGGCCGGTGCTCCAACCCGCGGCGCTCACCTTGGCTTGGGCTTCAGGCTGGACCCTGAGCGTGGCCATGGCCGGGGCGAGGGGCCTCGTGCCGCACGAGGAGCCAGGAGTGGGCACCGGGAAGGGAAAGCGAAAGCAGCGCTCGCTCGCAACCCGCACGGCCTTCCTGGGTATTGGGGAGTGGAGGGACTGGAGGAGGCGGGGACTGCCCCGAGCCGAGCGGGGCGGGCCACGCAGGAAGGCAGCCGAGGCTGGGCTCCCCCTAGAGCCCCAAAGGAGCGCTTCCTCCCAGCAACTCCGCCCCTCCTCTCTGCTCTGGTTCCCGCCTCCCAAGGCCGGCCTTCCAGTCTCGCATCTCCGCCAGCCTCTCACAGCCTGCCTTCTGCCTCCGCCCCTCCTGCTTCTCCCCGCCCCAGCCTCCCATCTTCTTTCCTTCCCTACGGGCTCTCTTTTTCCCCTGCTCGGCCTGGAACAATAAACCTTATTTGGTGCTCTTCCATCTTTTCTAAAATGGAACAAAACCTAGCCTCTCCAGCATGGTTCTCTGGCTACATGTGCATCCTCTGTACCACCAATCCATACTCAGACATAGCACTATGCCTACTCAAGCCCCTGTCTGCTCCCCTCGGGGCCATTGCTGCAGGCTCCATTCCTCTATGATCCACTCTCACAGAGCAACGGGTTCGCGCCTCTAGATGAAATCCAAAGGACTTTCCTTCATGTTCTACTTGACACTTGTCTCCTCTTCAAGCTCATTATTTTTTTTTTCTGCCTCATTTCATTACACTTGCAAATACTTGGGTTTTTCATTTGTCTCTCAAAGGCCTCATGTTCATTTCTGCCTCAGACAATTTGCCCTTGAGAAACCCTTTGCCTGGAACACACTTCCCCTGGGTGTTGACATTCAATTCTCAGATCAGCTGTTACTTCTTCACAGAGATCTTTCTCCATCATCCCTTATAAAGTACTTCTACCCAAATTTGTTATAAATCAGTGTTTTAGTGCCTTCATAGCACTTACCTCTCCTATAATAGCCAGTTTGTGTGTGTGTGTGTGTGTGTGTGTGTGTGTGTGTGTTTAAGAGAGGGTAATGTAGTGGTTTAAATCAGGCTAAGCCATCTTTTTTTTGTATGAAATCAGATGGTAAATATTTCAGGCTTTCTGGGTCTTACTGTGTCTGTAGCAACTTCTCAATTCTGCCATTGTAACAGAAAAGCAGACTATATAAATGAATTAGTGTGGCTAGGTTCCAATAAAAATTTATGGACACTAGAATTAGAATTTTATGTAATTTTCACGTGCCATGAAATGTTATTCTTTGATTTTTTTAGCCACTAGGAAAAACCAGTCAGAGGCAGCCATGCATGACTGCAATCCCAGCCACTAGGCAGGTCGAGGGAGGAGGATCAGAAGTTTGAGGACAAACTTAGCAACTTAGCAAGGCTTTGTCTCAAAATAAAAAAATGAAAGTGGGTGTGTAGCTCAGTGGTAGAGGCCCCTGGGTTCAATCCCCAGGGAGTTGGGGGAGCCAGAGTAAACCATTGTTCGCTCTCAGGCCATACAACAACTGGCCACAGGAGGGCGGTAGTTGTCCAATCCCTGGTTTAGGGCACCGCCATTGCACAGGTATTGCGTGGGTTTCAATTCCTGTCTCCTTAATAGCTGTGAACAAGTTACCTAGCCTCTGTGCCTCGGTTTTTGGAACTGTAAAAGGTACACTACTAAACCTGCCTCATAATTTTGTTGCGAGGACTAAATGCATTAATTTATATCAAAACTTATAGACACTTAGAACAGTGTCTGGTATAAGGTAAGCACAGTGAATAGCCTTGCTATTATTTTTGTTTATTAATAATCTGCCTCCTCCTGTTAAGTCATAAGCCCCGAGACACCAGAAACCTTGTATTATTCACATGACACAGAATTGTGATTGGCTCAATAAACATTGTTAAATGAGCACACAAAGGTGTTCTATGAGGAAGACAGAGATAGGAAGTGTTCCTTTATGGGGTCCCCAGAGTGACAGGCCCTCGAAGAGTAGAGAGGAGATTCAGTGGAGAAGTTAGGAAAAATAAATTAGGCTGGAGAGGAGCACCTGCTCAGGGAGGGTGATATACACACCTAAGGACACTGTCACCTACATTAGCAGCACCATTCCTTGATATCACAGCCCCAAAGAGCCAGCAGTATGCAGATCAGGAGACTGAAAGGACAGCAGAAGGAATAGAGGTCATGTACAAAGGATATTCAAGGCTGATGACAGCATGGAATGGCTGAGGAGCCCCAGTGACTATCAGAGCCCTTACCCTTCTCAGGACCCAAAGGAACAATGAGAGGAGACACAGCTAGGCCTGATGTGCCTTTATTTCTTTTAATTATGCTTGCGGCTGGAGTGGGGGCGAGGGAAAAGCCCATGGCCTGGGCTCCCTGGAGACCACGGCTGATGATACCAGCTACCATAGGTAAGGTACCAGGCAAAGGTGCCCACCGCAGCACCCACCACCTTGTGAGTGTACTGGTGGAAATAGATGACGGTACAGAGCAGCAAGAAGTTCCAGAGGCCCAGCAGCAGCACGTTGAGCAGGAAGACCAGGCGCAGGGGGGCGCCAGCAGGCAGCCCATGGGCCAGGTACTTCGCAAACACTGCTGCTTCCTCAGCCATGAGCAGGCAGCAGAAGGTGAGCAGGAAGGTGTGGGAGGAGACAGTGTAGCCCCGCCACTGGTGGCCTGCAGCCAGGCAGCTGCGGCGGTCAGGTAGTTCATGGAGCAGCAGGCCCTGGGGCAGAGGCTCGAAGCAGGAACCAGTCAGGTCCTCGATGAGCAGGAAGGCCCGGCCGGCCCCCCTCCACACTGCTGCTCCCACCACCAGTCTGCTCAGGTGCCTGGCAGTCACTGCCACACGCCGCGTAGCCAGGAACACCACCAGCAGCACAAAGCCCCCCAGGAAGGTGCATGTCCAGCCCCAGGCTGAATTCACAAATTTGCTGTGGGCAGAGAAGAGGGAAAGCTACTGAGACTCCCAGCCCCACCTCCCCATCCTGGTCTGTGTTCCCATCACTGCTCTGTCCTCACTTCTACGTATCATCACTGGTTCTCTTGCCCATGTCCTTTATGGCCCTCAGCCATTTAAACTTCGTTATCTCCTTAGAGGGCCATTGAGTATTCTAGGGTCCACATTTCCTCTTCAGTCCTACTCCCACCCCTGCCCCACACCCCCATATTCTGTCCCCCTCCCCCTCCCCGACCTTCTCCTCAACCTCCTATACTATTTTTAGTGTTCAGACTGGCAGCAGAACAGAAAGCTGGAGAAAGGAGCTGGGATCTCAGAGTGCAGGGAGCAGGGCCCCATGGCCTTAAGTGGACTCACATGTTGAAGAAGTTGCCGTGGCTGGCGAAGATAGTCCGAGAGTTGACATGGAACTGCAAAAGGGGCCCAAAGATGACCACCGCTGCCAACCAAGCATGGTAGAGGCGCCGTAAGCAGGGGCTGCCTAGAAGGCGGGCAGCCTGTTCACTTCCAAAATACAGCAAGGCAGAGGCCACCCAGAGCAGTACCTTCACCAGGCAGCCCAGCAGTGCCCGGATTCGGGCCCCGGCCCCCGGCCCTGCCCCCACCACCGGCCCCCGCTCCATGTTCCCTCCCCTCCCCACTAACTGCCTGCTCTGCTGGGCAGCTGAGGAGGGGCTAATGGGCCCCCCTCCCCCCCAGGGCAAGGACAGGCAGTGACAGGTGTGGCAGACACAGGGCAGAGCCCTGTTGGCAGCTGGCAGGCGGGGGAGAGGGGCGGGGGGCAGTAAGGGGCCAGGGTGAAGGGCTGTCACGTCAGCAGGGTCCTGGCCTCGGGTGTGCTGTAGTGTGTGTCCTGACAGCAGCCTATGTCCTTTCCTGTTAGCCCTGTGTCCTTATCTTGAATCACTTCTAGTTCATGTCTCAGGACCAGGCCTACTGTTCAGGGCTATCCTTGTCCACAGCCTGCTTGAGTGTGCCTACCTTAGTTTGGTCATCCCAAATCCCTCTACCCTGCCACCCAACTCCAAAGGGAAATCAGAGGTCATGAAGTTAAAACCAAATCTTCAAAGTCATTCAAACAAATCTGTGTCTGTCTTATCACCAGTGTGGTCCGGTCCTTCTCCTGAGGTTCTGAGAAGCAAGGTGGGTGTGTGTGCACAACAGTGTCCCTTTCAGGCTGGGGAAAGCCTGTCAACTAGAGTGTCCACTTCAGTGAACTGTGACCCCAATGGCTTGGCTGAGCTCTAGCTCCTGTCTGGACTGAAGGGGCTCTAAAGGGCTAGTTTGGCCCAGGGCTGCTGGGCAAACCAGTGGTTGTGCAATGAATGCATAAGGAAGCACATCTGATGGGGTACCATCAGATTTTTTGTGTTTATGATGATGACCAACAGAAGAAATTCAAATGTTCTGAGAAAGGCATCTTGTGTGAGATGGTTAGTAGCCCAGGTTGGACCCTCAGAGCCCCAAAGATCAGGTTTACTCTTAGGTCACAGGGGTGGAGGTGACCCTAGAAAAAAAGAAATCTCCAGTCTGGGCAGCCCTTCAAAACATTAGGTTCAGTCAGGTGTGGTGGTACATACCTCTAATCTTACCGACTAGGGAGGCTGAAGCAGGAGGATGGTAAATTGAGGCCAGCCTCAGCAACTTAGCAAGTCCCTAAGCAATTGAGACCCTGTCCCCAAAATAAAAAAGGGTTGGAGATGTGGCTCCGTGGGATAAAGCACCCCTGGGTTAAATCCCTGATGCCCCAAACAAAATAAAGAAAAAATCTTTAGGTTCAGCTGGATGTGTTGGTATAAGCCTGTAATCCTAGCTATTTGGGAAGCTGAGGCAGAAGGATCCTAAATTAGAGGTCAGCCTCAGCAATATAAATAAAAAATAAAAAGGGCTGGGGATCTAGCATGGTAGTAGAATGCCCCTAGATTCAATCCCCGGTACCAGAATGAAACAAACAAAAACTTTAGGTTTTGTCCTCCACCAATTACCCTGGGCCTCAGGGTTGCCTCACACAAGTCTGGGCCTCCTAAACTCATCACTGGGCTGGAGCAGCAAAGTGGAGAGCAACTGACCGAAGAAGTCCCTGTTCTTCAGTCACTGTTTCAAGATCACTTTTTGTCTTCCTTCTTTATTCCTCAAAACTGGTGGTGGGATTTCAGAGCACAGTAGAGGCCCATGAGGCAGTAAAAGAAATGAGCAAGCAAGGATCCCTAGGTTGTAGGCCTAACAGCGACTCTGGCTTTGGGAAAATCTACTAATCCTCTTCTGTACTCAGGGCCCTTATCTATAAATTGATCAAGATAGATTAGATAATCAGTCAGGTACCTTCCAAATCCTAAAATCCCACACCTCAATGGAGTGGTCTTCAAGTCTCCTTGCTTAGACTCTATACAAGTTTTGAAGACCTACAGACTTCCTCACACATTTTTTTAAGATGGACATAAAATCTTCTACTGTGATTCTGAATAGTCGAAAAGAACATATCTTCCAGTGTATTTTATCTGCTGACATTTGAAAATAAAGCTATCACTTTTTTTTTCTTGCAGCACTGGGGATAGAACCCAGGGCCTCATGTATGTTAGGTAAGTGCTCTACAGTTGAGCTACATCTCCAGCCCTATATCACTCTTTTAATTGTGTCCAGTGGAATCTAAACACTACAGTGATGAAATATCTCATCATTATCCACTTAAATGAGAAGATATTAAGCCGGGCGCGGTGGCTCAAGCCTGTAATCCCAGCACTTAGGGAAGCTGAGACAGGAGAATCGCGAGTTCAAAGCCAGCCTCAGCAATGGCGAGGCGCTAAGCAACTCAGTGAGACCCTGTCTCTACATAAAACACAAAAAAGGGCTGGGGATGTGGCTCAGTGGTTGAGTGCCCCTGAGTTCAATCCCCAGTACCAAAAAAATAAAAAAAAAAAAAAAGAAGATATTAAATCAGAGATCATATTTCTATTCTATATTCCCCACAGAATTTATCCTAATGTTTTTATGCTGCAAAGTCTTTTATTGGTCATTTGTCACATTTCTTTGTAAAAAAGCATATAATTTAAAATTTAATTTAAAAAACTTTCCTGTACTCATAAAGTCCTGAGATTAAAACTTTTTTCCTCTTGGATTGAATTTTCATTATAATTGTTAATAGTATAAAAATATATGATTAGTATAAAAACATTTTACACACTTCAATAACAAAATTATATTGAAAATGCCCGAGAGGATGTATGGTCCCTGAGACCTTAATCAGATGAAGCTTTGGGGATACTGATTTTAATTTGCCTCTTAATTTGGCACCCTGGAAGTAATATATCTTAGATTCTGGTGGGCTGGGAGGCATCCTGGGGGTAAAGTGACAGAGGGGGACTGAAAGGGTAGGTGGGAAAGGATATCTGGCATGACAGCTTCACACTAGGTAGATTAATCTAAGTAATGAGAATGTGTAGAGGTTGAGGAGCTGGACAGTTATCCTTTAATAGTACCTATTTGGGGCCAGGCATGACGGCATACTCGTGTAGTCCCAGCTACTTGGGAAGCTGAGGCAGGAAAATCACTTGGGTCCAGGAGTTTGAGACCAGCTTGGGGGAATGTAGTGAGACTTCATTTCACAACAAAAACACCATACCTATCTGGCTTTTAAATAGGTACCTCTTTTACCCTTTGCTGTGAGCTCCTTTGGAAGTGTGCACCTTAGTTTGAAAATTGCCTTAGAGAGTAAGACATGCCACGGGGAAAGATCTAGTCAGAGCCAGATGTGAAACAATCTCACTCAGCCTTCAGTTTCCTCAGAGGCCTGAGGTTCTGAGTGGGAGGCATCCAGATGGGGTTCTCTCTGGCTCTGTGTTCACTTACCACCTTTTCTCAAAGACTGGAGCAGCTCCAGAACAGAGCTATTTACAGGTATTCCTGGGCTGTAACAAAAAGTGTGCTTATCTTCTGCTATCTCCTGGGAAGTTTGAGTTTGGTATGGAGACCCTGTTTGTTGCAAGACTCAGTTAATAAACAAGTTTAATATTTTCTTTTCTTATAGGGTGCCAAAAGGATGTTTTCTTCTACAGAGGTGCATACCTGAAGGCTTTGTTGAAACTGTTTTCTTAATGTGAGAGGACAAAAGAACTAGATATGAAAAAGAGACAGTGAGCAGAGACACTGAGCCAGGTTCCCACAGAGGGTTTATTGAGGGAGCCAAAGCCAGTGAGACGACAGAAGAGCCCTATTTCAACCTCCTTCCTTGAAGCTGCTGACCTCCAACATGACAGGACCCTTGGAAAGGTAGGGCCTGTGCCATGTGGGGCCACATGGAACTTTTGGAGACCCCTGCCTCTTACATCACAGCCTGTCCAAACCCAAAGACACAGGCATGAGAGAAGACATAATCCTCACCCCAGGAGAGTGCTAAGGAAACACCTTTATCCATCCTGCCCTCCCTACCCACTTAGACCTCAGAAAGAAAGGCCAGGATACCTGGCTCTCTGACTGGACAATCTAATCCTCAATGTGAAGACCTGGGCAATGGGCCTAGCTGACAGGTCCATTTAGACCTGTCCCCAGGCATCTACTCTAGAAGCCAACACCTAACATCCAAACATGATTCAAAACACTCAGGACAGTTCTCTTGCTGGCAGAACTCACACCACAGATGACGGCAGTCCCACCAGACCCTGGCCAGAGATAGGAACCCAAGCTTACTGGATGTGCATACATTAGAAGACCACCTGGCCCTGTAGGGTGGATCTTCCAGGGCTAGGCTGGGACCCAGAGCCTGGGCTTCCGTTTCTTGCCACCCAGAGATTCCTCCAGACATTCCCCAGAAGGGAAAGAGGAGGAGAGAGGCAGAGAATTTGTTGAGAGGTTCACTCTGTAAGGGGCTGGACGTCAGATCTACTGGGGTGAGGAAAAGGCCGTGGAGGAGCGGGGCACTGGGGTAGGGGCACTGGAGCATTCCTCTGACTCTGGCATGTCATCCCGGAAGTACTCAGCCTGGCGATACTGCCACAGACGCAGGTTCCCGTCCCACTGCAGGGCAGAAGGTGCCAGTCAGAGGGCGCTGCCCCTTCCCAGGTCTAAGTCCCAGACATGTGTTGGTCCCCCAAACTTGTAACCTCACCGAACTGCTGACAATCTTCTCTTCAAAGGGGTGCCAACTGACATCACGCACACAGGCCTTATGGTTCGTCAGCTTCTTCACAATGTGTCCACTGAGGAGATCGTACACTGTCCAGGAAAGCCAGAGTGGAGAGGGGCTGCTACAGACCTTCAAGGCACCCACTGGCTCCCCAAAAGACACCAATGGCCAAACTCTTGGGCAATTTCCCACTTCCCTATGGGAATGGGGTTATTTTGGATTCCTTCCTCAACTTGGGTTGAGGCTATGGTATGTGGGTATCCCTGATCCTTAGCTAAAATTCAAAGGCCTACACTTAAGAAAACACAGTTGCCTAAAAGCTCTTAGCAAGATATAGAAGGTGGCAAAAATGAATCCTGCGCCCACTTGTGCTAGTCCGGACAGGATGCATTTCTCATTTCTGTATGGGTCTCTGTGTACCTATCTAGGTGCAGCATGCTGTCAAGCTTTTTCTATCTATAGCTCTGCTTATGTTTCTTTTTGTGCATTCCTCCTACTTCAGTAACTGCATGTCCTTTGCTACTTGATGCTCTCTTTTTGTGTCATTCTTTTTGCCTGTTTCCTCCTACCTTTCATCTGTAACCTCTTTCCTTGACTGGCTAAGAAAACATAACCAACTGTATTTTTGGTAATCTATTATATTTACTGACTAGAATTCCATGTTCTTTTTCTTAATTTAAAATGCTTACAAACAGAATGTTTCCTATTTCTCTGTTTAAGCCTCCCCTGCTCCAGGCCAAATGAAATTTCACTAGAAGTTGTTGTTTGGCTTTTTAAGGTGGTTGCTGTGGTTATAGGTGGGATGCCAGAGAAACATTCCTGCCCTTCCCAAGCCCCCTGTTCTGACATAATCCTTACCAACCACTTTGCCAGTGGAGCAGCCACTATAGATGAACTGCTGTCCTGTGCTATGAGTCGGGGAGAAGCGGCAGCGGATGAGGGTGTGCAGCACCCCGTGGCCTCGGTAGGTCATCAAGGAACTATCCCCTGGGAGCTTCAACTTCCGCCAGGCTAGGTAAGGATGCATGGACAACTCTAGATTAGGGAGTCTGCATCTGGACTGTCTGGTATACCACCAGTCTTTAGCAAAGACTCAGAGACAATGGTCTTTCTAGTCTTCAACCGTTGACTTTTTTTTGGGCAACACTGGGGATTGAAGCCAGAACTTCATATATGTTAGAGGTAAGTACTCTACCATTGAGCCCTCAAATATTAACTCTTTCCCCATCCAACAGTCAACAGTGACCAATACGGTCCTGTTGACTGTCATGATACTAAAATACTTTTGTACTGGTTGGCTCTGAGTGATTCTCAGCCCTCAACTCTGGGAATACCTGGATATCCTTGTGGGTCAGTAAATTAAGAGTTAATGCCTAGAAAAGGGGGTTGTGGTAGAGCTCTAGGACTCCCAGGCTACAGATGAATCCATTGAGCCCATGCCAGACCCGACCAGTGATTGTTTTTATTTCCACCTCAATTCTTTTTTTTTAAACATTTTTTTTAGTTGTTGATGAACCTTTATTTTATTCATTTATTTATATATGATGCTGAGAATCGAACCCAGTGCCTCACACATGCTAGGCAAGTGCTCTACCACTGAGCCACAACTCCAGCCCCTCCACCCCAATTCTTTTTTTTTTTTGGTACTGGGGATTGAACTCAGGGGCACTCAACCACTGAGCCACATCCCCAGCCCTATTTTGTGTTTTATGTAGAGACAGGGTCTCACTGAGTTGCTTCGTGCCTCGCCATTGCTGAGGCTGGCTTTGAACTCGCGATTCTCCTGTCTCAGCCTCCCTAAGTGCTGGGATTACAAGCGTGAGCCACCG
>CM053401.1:66648933-66735015 GCA_028644305.1 Xerus rutilus
TTTTTTTTTTTGGTACTGGGGATTGAACTCAGGGGCACTCAACCACTGAGCCACATCCCCAGCCCTATTTTGTGTTTTATGTAGAGACAGGGTCTCACTGAGTTGCTTCGTGCCTCGCCATTGCTGAGGCTGGCTTTGAACTCGCGATTCTCCTGTCTCAGCCTCCCTAAGTGCTGGGATTACAAGCGTGAGCCACCGCACCCGGCTCCACCCCAATTCTTAAGTCTAAATCTCAGTTCTACTTCCATTTTCACCTTTTTTTGGCACCTGCTGCCAACGGTAGTCCCAGTTTTGCTGGGTGGCAGCCTGGCGTGAGGCTTCCATGCCTTCCCGGCTAGAAAAGCGTCGGATATCCCAGAGCTTGATGGTCTGGTCTTTGGAGTTGGAGATGAGATACCGGGCATCACCCTATGAATCCAAAGATAGATCAGAGTTTGCCATGTCACTACCTGTTAATCTAGATCCCCTGCTCTAGCTGAGTGGTAAGAATCTTTCCTTTTCTGATTTTGCTTGCCTCTTTCCTCATCCAGGTGAGCTCACCTTTGATGCTCTGCTTCAGATCTCACCCCCTAGTTAGGTTTTCCTTTCTTTGCTCTGATTCGATATCCTATTTTATCCTAGATTAGATGTTTTCTACTTTTCTTGTAAAGAAAGCCCTGCCTGCTTCTTAAGGGCTGGCAGATATGAGGGAGCTCACATTTCCCAGCTTAAGTCCCTTCTCTAAACTCCAGCTCTTGCACACCCTGGCTAATGAAGAGCTTGTCAAGTACCCATATCAGTACCCTTCACACCCTCCTGAGCAACCAGAACCTTAGTAGCCTGGCTGTCCAGCCCTGCCTCTCTGCCCACCTTGCTGTCAATAAATGTGATGCCATCCTGGTGTCCAGCCAGTGCACCCACGGGCTTGGGGTCATCCTCTCGCATGGTGCGTCGATCCCACACTTTGCAGATGGCATCATCTCCCCCAGAAAACAGGATCTGGGAGCTTATATCAGCAAAAGCCACTGCATTCACATCATCTTCATGAGACTCAATCTAGGGAAGGAGAAGGCCAACACACTTAAGATTCCTTAAAATAGGTCAAAGACCAGAAGGCAGAGGCTTTAAGTCTCAGGAACAATACCTGAAGGGTGCGCCGGTTTTGTTCTCGGTCAAAGACATACAGACAGCCATCATTGGCCCTGAAAGGGAAGGGATAGGGCTGGGGTTATGGCGCAGTGGTAGTGTGCTCGCCTAGAATGCATGAGGCACTGGATTCAATCCTCAGCACCACATAAAAATAAAATAAAGATATTCTGTCTGCCTACAACTAAAAAATAAATATTTAAAAAAAAAAAAAAAAGGGAAGGGATAAGGAGGGTACTAGAGCCACCACTGAGTGGACCACTTCCATGTATGCTTTGTAGAGTCCTGCTGAGAAGCCCTACTGAGAGTCAAGCCCTTGTCTGTTCTTATATAGGAAGTAGGACAAGAGTTAGCTTTGTTTTCAAGGATGCTTGAGAATTGCCTCCTCTTGTTGCTCATAGTGAGCAAGAAGTGAAGCAGCTTATACACCCAGACTTTAGGTGTATAAGGCTGGTTGTTCTCCATAGCTTCCAGTTCAGCCTCTGTGACAGCAGAAGCGATCTCTAGCAGAACTCCTATCTTATTAATTGAGGGAGACATCCCCCACAAACACTCACCCCCCAAGTATTTCTCGTCCATCTGAGGAGACAGCAATGGAGAAGACAGCAAAGCGACGCTCATCTGGCCTGAAGAGAGCAAAGGAGTTGTGTTGGGTGGACTTCTCTACAGCTTTTGTTAATCTACAGAGAATCTGACAAGGATTATAAAGAAAAGAACAAGAAAGCCTACAGACACATGCTGGAATGCAGACCACCTTAGTGAGAACCTAGAAACAATCCTGCAACCATCTATTTCACCCTGGTCCTCTGGCTGACAGGATAGGCAGTTCCTTCCCAGGAATCCACATGGAGAAACTTGCAACCAGTATACTCTTCCCTCTAAGCAGGAGTTTCAGTTTAAGAGGTTTGTTCCTGGAGAGCCTTCCTTGAGAAGTTTCTGGAGAGTATGATGAGAAAGGGAAGCCAATACCTTAGATCCAGGGCGGTGTGTGTGTCTCCTTCCCCATAGATGTTGCAGATATGAACTAAGAGAAGCAAGAGAAACAAGAATCTTTCAGGGCTATGGAGAGAGTATGGAAATGAAGGTATGGAAGACACAGGAAAAAGGCAAGATCATCAGAGCACCTTAACAGTGATTTTCCCAGGACAGGAGATAGAGTCTTAGTGCAGAAGGATGCACGGAGACCTCACATTCCAGGCTGGAGACAGTGGAAGTCTGGTATATACTCACTGTAATCAGACCAGCTGGAGTAGAGGAAGTGGTTCCCATCAGGGGTGAAGGCCACATCCAAGACACTCCAGCCTACATCCCGGGCCTTGATACTCTTGAATTTATGGAAGCGGCCATATTGGCAGTCATACAGTCGGATTGTCTGGTCTGTGTAAGTAGGAATCAGGCAGAATTATGGAACCCCTTTTTGTATCCTTCCTAGATCATACCTCTCTCTCAGTGTCTGTAGACTCTTCCCTTTATCATGGGAAGCAGGTGCTAGCTAAGCATCACTAAATCAGGTTCTGAGCTCCATGGTCTATAAATTTCTATCCTCAGTCAACTCATTCCTTTTTCCACAGAAAGGCAGTTTATAGGAGCAGGGTCTGGTACCTTGGCAAGCAGACATGAAGATTTGACCATCTTTGCTGTAGATACCACAGAAAGCCTTCTGTGAGTAGGTATCAGTGAAGCCCAGATCATTGGGCAAGAAGCTGGGGAAGCAAAGTGAAGGGTAAGTGAAGCTCAGAATGAGAATCCCAATTAGAAGAATAGAATGCCAGTACAAGGACATTCTTCCCTTTTGCCTTTGTGTATAAAACCTTCATCCATTCCACCATCCTCTAAATTTCTATACTTTTCCACTTTGTTTACTTTCAAAGCTTCAATCCCTTTTAACCTAACCTTAGTATCTCTGAGGATCCTTTAACACCTACTTGTTCAATGTTTAGGAGAAAAGACCTATCTGGCCCTTAGAATCTCTCCACCAAGCCCCATACTCACTGAGACATCACTCGAGACCGTTCTCCAAGGGAGAAGCTTCCCCGGTGGCAGAGGCCCCGTTCTCTCTAAATGGAAGGGATTGGGGAATATTGCTAGCAGAAACAGAGGGCCACTTCAATAACACCAAGCCCCCTCCTCCAAGGAAATTGCTTTTGCTACAGAAACAGACACCATACACAGTAGTCTGTTCTGCAGCACTTCAATATGGGCTGGCTAACTCTCTAGCCCCAGCACTTGAGGCTTCCTTGCAAAGTTTGCTTCCTCTTTCCCTCTGGGGCTATCGGAGCTTCTGGTTGCCTCAGTAAGTCTGCTGCCAGGCTGGCTGGAGGTGGAGAGGCCTACCTGGTGTAACAGTCGAGGAAAGCTGTGCTCCTGGGCTGCCTGCCTAAGTCCCAGCCGCCCTGTGGCCAGTTCCACCTGTGTCTTAATCTCATTGCATTCCAGTTCCCGGGTGTCAGGGGCTGCATCCACTGTGAGTACCAAAAAGAAGTTTCTGGGTCTTCCAGCCCCAGAAGACAGTAAAATTATGCCCAAGCCCACCCAATATGGCCGAATATACAGGGGCTATAAGGCCTCCCTCATTTCCTCAATTATCCCATCCTCTTTTTTTCAATTTAACCTATTATTCTTCACCAGAATGAAAAAGGGTATCCGAGTGAAAACTTTTTAAAATTGTTTTGGTCTGACTTTCCTCTTACCAGGTGGATTGTATCGATCTCCAAGACGACCATCCCAGGCACTGTCATGCTCTTCCTCCGAGTCCGAGAGGGCCTGGATGAGTTGTAAATTTGCTGCACCTCCTCCCTGCACCAACCTCACTTGGCCTCTGTGGAGAGACCCCCCCCCATTATAAAGGAGGGGATCCCTTTCTCCAAACCAACTAAATTCAGAGTCAGTGGCTATCTAGCTCTTAAGCCATTTGGTACTCATTTTGAAGTTTGAGGCTAACTAGCGCTTAGGTGTTATTTTCAAGTCTCCCATAAGACACTACAGAAAACTGATTTGTACTTTTAGAGCAAGAGCAGAGAAGCCCAACATGCTATGGAAGCTGACATACTAAGCTGACTTGTCCAAGAGCTAAACATTCTTGGAGCATTTCCTTCTGAGTCTCTGTTAGAGGAATCCAGCATAGAACACAATATTCTTAAGGAATCTCAAAGCTTATCTTTTAAGGAGCCATAAGCAAAGGAACAAAGCCAGTTGCACCCTTTTCCAGTCAATTCCTGGTGGTCACTCCCTTGAAGACATTCTTTCCTCAAGAACAGTGTTAGAGTTAGGCCAATTTAAACTTGTTTTTCAAGTAAATCTGCATGACCTAATATCATATGTCAACTGCTTCAACATCCCCCTCCCCAACTCTTTTACCTCTCAAATCACTCCTTTCCCATTAATGCCCCCTTTTTTCTTTCCTTTTACTTACTTGGAAGATAGATCACATTCTGTAGCTATAGCCAGAGAAGTTCCCCTAAGCAGCCCCTTCAACACAAGACTGGGTCCTTTGTTGATTGGTTCCAGGTAAGAACCACTTTTACTGGGCATGGAGCTGAGCGCCATGGGTGTGGAGTAGGGAAAGGCTGCTCTGTTAAAACAGAACAGCCGTCTCGGAGTAAGCTCATTCCCTAACCTCTGTAATTTTCCTGCTTAGAGTTGGGATCAAAGGACTGTGGTGGCACCTTGTGGGGCCACACCAGAGAGTAAGTTACCTGCGAAGGAGATAGGCCAGTACCTGGGCCAGATCCACATCTTCATCCTCCTCTTCCTCTTCCTCACTCCGACGCAGGCCAGCCCCTCTTCGGGACAAGCCCTCAGAGGGGTCTCCAGACCCGGATCCTGCCCTGCTGCTGTTCCGAGATCCCATCTTCTGGTCACAGCATCCTTAGTTCCTGTGCAGGGGCTCCTCTTGTCACCTCCTTGGGTTTGGTGAAAGCAAAGTCTGCTCTAGAAAGACCAGGGTCTCCTGAGTTGATGGCGGTAGCTATCTCTAGAAGGGAGACCCTTCTTAGTGACTGAGATCCCGTCTCTTTAGCCTATGACAACTCCCAAGGCTTCGGGAACACAAACCTTCCTGAATCCTCTGGGCAAAGAACGCAGAGTGAAGCCTAGGTGCAACCTTAGCTCACAAATAAGAATCCTTTCAAGAGGAATTTCTCGGTTTCCTACCTCAAACTCACCTATCAAAGTCCCCTAGGGGGTGGATTCCCAGGTAACCTCTCAGGTCAACCAATCAAAACCCCTCGCGGAAGAAAGCGCCTCACTAGCTTATCTTGTCCAACCAATCAAAAGCCTTTGGACTCAGAGACCCCCGACAACTCCCCTTACCGACCAATCAGAGAGCTTTCTTTCAGGAGCCGGCAGCAACGACAGCCAATGAGGTTAGTATTCGGTCTAACACCCCCCTCCTTCTTTGCCTCACGCCCACGTGGTGTGCCGGGGGTGTGTACGCCAAAGGGGAGAGGAAGCCGAGAAGCACCTCCCACTGAAGCCGGCGGTTACCGTCCCGCGCGGGACCACCCACCAGCCTGGAGCGGTCGCAGGACTCGCAGAGGCGCGAGGCCTTGTTTACACCGACTGCTGCCACAGTTTCGGTCAACCGCTCCTCCGTCACGCGCCTCCTTCGTCATGCATCTCCCGGCTTCCCCGCCGGCTGGCTGTCTACGTCACGCGACGCTCCTGATGGCCCCGCCCCCTTGGCCCGCTAACTGGACAGCTGAGTACGGTGATTGATAGGTGGGCGGGAGAAAGTGCGTGACAGAGGAGGGCATTCACTCTTGGTGGGGAGGACTACATGGAAACTGGTGGTTTCCTGGACGTAAAGACTGGGAGGCGGGACTCACAAAAGAGTCGGTTGGTGGTTAAGCTACTGAAAGGTGTTTTAGCAAGGGGTGCAATTTACTGTCGGTCCCTAAAGATCACTTGGCCTTGAACTTCTTGGACTCTGCCCCGGAGCCTCCACTTTATCCCATCCCCCAGCGTTCTCTTTCGTACTCTTTTCGCTGGTCTAAGTTCCGTCGACTGTGTCCCAATGAGTGTCCGACGCCTTTACGTCCCAGATGGGGGACTCAGATCTACACCCTCCTTCAGGGTTTAGCCTGTGGAAACCTTGTTCTTGTAGGGACGCCTTTACTAGACCTCCCCCTTTCCGCTTAGGGCTTTTTAGACGATCCCTGGCTTCCCTCCGCAGTCTTTGCAGACGCTCCCTAATACACCCTTCAGTTTTTTTAGAGCCTTTCCGGTTCCGTCAGTTCCCTGAGTCGCTCCCTTAGCCCGTTGGGATTTGCAGATTGCTTATCTTCCCTACTCTCTCTGTTTTCGCTAAGCGGCTGTTCCTGGCCGCGGGTTCAGGGTGTGCACGCGCGCCGCCTCCTACCCTCTCCTGCGGGTTTATGAATAACAGGGCTGAGTCCAAGGCCGGGACCTGCCACGTCTGGGAATCCTTACCGGGTCTAGGGGTTGGGAGGCGTGACCTCCGCGTGCGGGTGTTAAGGTCCAGGGCGTGAACTCCGTTAGGCCCCACCTGCTCGAGACCCTTGGAAGTACTACCAGCTTTCCTCGTACCTAGCCCCCTAAGGGCGGAGAGGGGGTCACAGGCCCTCAGTTACTCTGTCTGGAGCTCACTTGCTGGGAGACCTTGGTCTCCAGACTGCTAGATCGGAGCCAGTCGCTGGGTCCTGCTTTGTGGGCGTGCGACTTGTGCGATGGAACAGGGCACTGCCCTTAGAAGAGTCTCATGCTTAGTCTAATGTTCTGGTGTCACCGTTTTGAAATTATTATATATATATATATATATATATATATACACATATATACATATATATACATATATATATGTTTAGTTATACATGGACACAATATTTTCATAGACACAATATCTTTATTTTTTTTTTTATGTGGTGCTGAAGATCCAACCCAGTGCCTCACATGTGCGAGGCAAGCGCTCTGCCACAGAGCCACAGACAGCCCCAGCCCCTGTTTTGAAATTCTTTTTTTTTTAGTTATAGATGAACACAATACCTTTGTTTATTTTATGTGGTGCTGAGGATTGAACCCAGTGCCTCACACAAGCGAGGCAAGCACTCTACCGCTGAGCCACAACCCCAGGCCCCATTTTGAAATTCTTAATAACTTAAGGGGCCCGCATTTTTATTTTGCTCTGGACTCCAAAATTATGTAGGTGGTTCTGTGCCCTTAGAATAACATGTTTCTGGGTTACATGGCGGGAAAAATGTGGACTTAGTTTGATCTTTTCTCTTCTTTGCCTCTTAAGTTCAATTCTTGAAGTCCTATAGATATTATACCTGAGGTTATTTTTCCAGTCACCACAAATTTTTCTCTATGCCTCCCCACCTCATTTATTCTCTGAAGTATCCTCCTCCAGCAATATTTAGTTCCTAAGAACCCATGAGTGGTCCACCACTGTTAATTTTATTTTTTCAAACACAAACTTGCCCAACCTAGTTACATTGTTTTTTTGTAATGTTTTTTTTTTTCTTTGTAAGTATTTCTGCCAGGCATAAAATAAATGCCTTGCTTATTTCCACTTCTGCACCCTCCCAGAATGTCTTATCTGAAGGAAGCTTTGTCTCTACCAGTCAAGTTCTCTTCCTCGCAGCTTTATACTTTGGTACCATTTCCACTTATCTAGCTTGAACCTGCATAGAGATTTATGTTTTGCATAGCAATCATTGATAATAGTGGAACATTGGAAACAAAATAGACCCAAATATCCTACAATATGGGATTGGTTAAATAAATTAGGAGCCACATGGTACAAAGAAGTGCCAGGTAACCATTAAAATGATGGTGCAGTTGGCAGAGAGTGGAGCCGTGTTAGAGTGCTTGCCTAGCATGTGCTAGGTCCTGGGTTTGATTCTCATCAGCACAAAAACAGTAAAGAAAAAAGAGATGTTGTAATCTTCTATTTTTATCCCTTGGAAAATTGTGCAAACAACATTAAATTTTTAAAAAGGTGGCAGGGTCCGGGGATGTAGCTAGCTCAGTGGTAGAGTGCATACATTCAGATCCTGGTTTTAGTTTCCAGCACTAAAGAAAAGGTGGTATTCAAGCCGGGCGCGGTGGCTCAAGCCTGTAATCCCAGCACTTAGGGAGGCTGAGACAGGAGAATCGCGAGTTCAAAGCCAGCCTCAGCAACGGCGAGGTGCTAAGCAACTCAGTGAGACCCTGTCTCTACATAAAACACAAAATAGGGCTGGGGATGTGGCTCAGTGGTTGAGTGCCTGTGAGTTCAATCCCCAGTACCAAAAAAAAAAAAAAAAAAAGAAAAGGTGGTATTCAGTCCTCCTGGTGTCTTATTCTGAGGCATACAAAATCAATATGGCCTTATTTTTGTGTTAGAATGTATAAAAATACCCAGGCTCATTGTATAATTAAACAAATAATGAAATGGAAAAGGCCTTGCATGAAACAGTGACAAAGGTGTACCACGAACAAAGGATTATGATTAATATGATTCTAGCACCTGAGGTCCAGAAAACAAAACAAAATTTTTGTTAAACTCATCTCGGGGTGTATGTGTGTGTGTGTGTATTTAAGTGCTTGGGATTGAACAGATGGCCTTGCACATGCTAGACAAGGGCTCCACTGCTGAGATACACTCCCAACCCCACCCACCACTGCCATTTTTTCACTTTATTTTGAGACAGGGTCTCCTAAAGTTGCCTAGTCTGACCTTAAACTTGGGAATCTCCTGCCTCAGTCTCAATAATTTATTTTTTGATGATCTCTTTCCTTTTCTTGTCTTTACCATTTGCAAATCTAGCTTACACCTGAATAACATCTTGTTAATTCAATCCTTTGTAATGTGGAAATTGTACATTATTGAATAAAACATTGAAATTCACAGTAAATATTTTGAAAAATCAGGTTTAGGACCAAAGTGAATCCTTCTGAATATCAACTCAAATGCTAAAGAAAGCAGTATTTGCCAGGTGCAGTGGCGTACACCTGTAATTCCATTGGCCTCTTTGGCTTGGAAGGTCAAGACAGGAGGATTGCAAGTTTGAAGCCAGCCTCAGCAACTTAATGAGGCCCTAAGCAACTTAAACTCTGTCTCAAAATTAAAAAACAAAACAAAATGTAGTATTTATCACTGGATTCACTGATTTTTTTTTTTTTGGTGGTCCTGGGGTTGAACACAGAGCCTCGTGTGCTGGGCACGTACTCTACTACTGAGCTATACCACAGTCCTGTTGATTCTTTTTTTTTTTTTTTTTTTTTTTGGTATTAGGGCTTGAACTCAGGGGCACTCGACCACTGAGCCACATCCCCAGCCCAATTTCATGTTTTATTTAGAAACAGGGTCTCACTGAGTTGCTTAGCGCCTTACTGTTGCTGAGGCTGGCTTTGAACTCACAATTCTCCTGTCTTAGCCTCCCAAAGTGCTGGGATTACAGGCGTGCACCACTATGCTGGGCTTCATTTTTCTTTTTAATATAAACTTTTTTTTTTGTAGTTGTAGGTGAACACAATACCTTTATTTATTTTATTTTTTCCCTTTTTTCAAAATTTATTGACTCTAATTAGGTATACATGACAGCAGAATGCATTTTCATTAATTGTACAGAAATAGAGCACAATTTTCATTTCTCTGGTTGTACACAATAGTCACACCATATATGCAGTCATACATATACCAAGGGCAATGATGTCCATCTCATTCTACCATCTTTCCTGCCCCCCATAACCCTTTCCCTCCCATCCCTCCCCTTTGACCAAAGGTTCTCCATTCTTCCCATGCTCCCGCCCCCATTATGGATCGGCATCCACTTATCAGAGAACGTTTGACCTTTGTTTTTTTGGGACTGGCTTACTTTGCTTAGCATGACATTTTCCAACTCCATCCATTTACCTGCAAATGCCATAATTTTATTCTCTTTTAATACTGAGTAAAATTCCATTGTGTGTGTATACCACAGTTTCTTTATCCATTTATCTGTTGAAGGGCATTTATGTTGGTTCCACAGTTTAGCTATTGTGAATTGAGCTGCTATAAACATTGAAGTGGCTGCATCACTGTAGTATGCTGTTTTTGTAAGTCTTTGGGTATAGACCAAGGAGTGGGATAGCTGGGTCAAATGGTGGTTCCATTCCAAGTATTCAAAGGAATCTCCATACTGTTTTCCAGATAGGTTGCTGTCCCACCAGCAATGTATGAGCGTCCCTTCCCCCCCACATCCTTGCCAACACTTGTTGTTTGTATTCTTTTTATATATATGTATATATTTTAGTTGTGGATGCTTATTTATTTATTTATTGATTGATTGTACCAGCGATTGAACTCAGGGGTACTCAACCACTGAGCCACATCCCCAGCCCTATTTTGTGTTTTATGTAGAGACAGGGTCTCACTGAGTTGCTTAGCACCTCTCCATTGCTGAGGCTGGCTTTGAACTTGCGATTCTCCTGTCTCAGCCTCCGAAAGTGCTGGGATTACAAGCGTAAGCCACTGCACCCGCTGCATCTTTATTTTGATTTATTTTATGTGGTACTGAGAATCGAGCCCAGTGCCTCACACATGCTAGGCAATCACTCTACCACTGAGCCACAATCCCAGCCCATTGTTTGTATTCTTGATAACTGCCATTCTGACTGGTGTGAGATGAAATCTTAGAGTAGTAGTTTTGATTTTCATTTCTCTAATGGCTAGAGATGTTGAACATTTTTTCATATATTTGTTGATTGATGGTATATCTTCTTCTGAGAAGTGTCTGTTCAGCTACTTAGCCCATTTATTGATTGAGTTGTTTGTTTCTTTGGTGTTAAGGTTTTTGAGGTTTTCTATATCCTGGAGATTAGTGCTCTATCTGATGTGCATGTGGCAAAAATTTGTTCCCAAAATGTAGGCTCTCTCTTTACCTTACTGATTGTTTATTTTACTGAGAGGAAGCTTTTTAGTTTGAATCCATCCCATTCATTGATTCTTGATTTTATTTCTTGTGCTTTAGGAGTCTTGTTGAGGAAGTTGGGGCTTAATCCGATATCATGAAGGTTTAGGCCTGCTTTTTCCTCTATTAGGCACTAGGTCTCTGGTCTAATTCCTAGGTCCTTGGTCACTTTCAGTTGAGTTTTGTGCATGGTGAGAGATAGAGGTTTAGTTTCATTTTGCTGCATATGGATTTCCAGTTTTCCGAGCACCATTTGTTGAAGAGGTTATCTTTTCTCCATGCATGTTTTTGGTGCCTCTGTCTAGTCTGAGATAACTGTATTTATGTGGGTTAGTTTCTGTGTCCTCTGTTCTGTACCATGCTCTTGGATAGGCAGAATCAATATTGTCAACATATCTACATATCTATTTTGCTGCTAATACTATGCCATTTTTTGTTGCTATAGTTTTGTAGTAGAGTTTAAGGTCTGGTATTGTGATGCCTCCTGCTTCACTCTTCTTGCTAAGGATTACTTTGGCTATTCTCAGTCACTTACTTTTGTAAATGAATTTCATGATTGATTTTTCTACTTCTATAAGGAATGATGTTGGGATTTTAATTGGAATCACATTGAATCTACATAGCACTTTGGGTAGTATGGCCATTTTGATAATATTGATTCTGCCTATCCAAGAGCATGGGAGATTTTTTCATCTTCTAAAGTCTTGTTCAGTTTCTTTCTTTAGTGTCCTGTAGTTTTCATTGTAGAGGTCTTTCACTTCTTTTATTAAATTGCTTCCCAGGTTTTTTTTTTTTGAGGCTATTGTGAATGGGATAGTTTTCCTAATTTCTTTTTCAGAGGGTTTATCACTGATGTATAGAAATGCAATTGATTTATGGGTGTTGATGCTATATCCTGCTACTTTGCTGAATTCATTTATTAATTCTAGAAATTTTCTGGTGGAATTTTTTTGGATCCTCCAAGTATAGAATCATGTTGTGGGCAAATAATGATAGTTTGAGTTCTTCTTTTCCTGTTTGTATCCGTTTAATTTCTTTCGTCTAATTGCTCTGGCTAGTGTTTCAAGGATGATGTTGAATAGCAGTGGTGAAAGAGGGCATCCATGTCTTGTTCCCGTTTTTAGAGGAAATGCTTCCAATTTTTCTCCCTTTAGGATGATGTTGGCCTTGGGTTTAGCATAGACAGCTTTTACAATGTTGAGGTATGTTCCTACAATCCCTAGTTTTTCTAGTGTTTTGAACATGAAGAAGTGCTGTATTTTGTCAAATGCTTTCTTAGCATCTATTGAGATAATCATGATTCTTGTCTTTAAGTCTGTTGATGTGATGAATTACTTTTATTGATTTCTGTATGTTGAACCAACCTTGCATACCTGGGATGAACCCTACTTGATTGTGGTACACTATCTTTTTAATATGTTTTTGTATGTGATTTGCCAGAATTTTTTTTTTTTTTTGGTACCAGGCATTGAACTCAGGGGTACTCGACCACTGAGCCACACCCCCAGCCCTATTTTGTGTTTTATATAGACACAGGGTCTCATTGAGTTGCTTAGCACCTCGCAGTTTCTGAGCTGGCTTTGAACTCGGGATTCTCTTTTCTCAGCCTCTCAAAGTGCTGGGATTACAGGCGTGCACCACTGCTTGATTTGCCAGAATTTTATTGAGAATTTTTGCATCTATGTTCATCAGGGATATTTTCTTTCTTTGACGTGTCTTTGGTTTTGCAATCAGGGTGATACTAACCTCATAGAATGAGTTTAGTAGGGATTCCCTCCTTTACTATTTCATGGAATGATTTGAGGAGTATTGGCTTAATTCTTCTTTGAAAGTCTTGTAGAACTTGGCTGAGAGTCCATCTGGTCCTGGGCTTTCCTTGGTTGGTAAACTTTTGATGACATTTTCTATTTCCTTACTTGAAATTGATCTGTTAAGTTGTATATGTCCTCCTGATTCAATTTGGGCAGATCATATGTCTCTATAAATTTGTTGGTGTCTTTGGGATTTTCTATTTCACTGGAGTATGCATTTTCAAAATAGTTTCTAATTATCATCTGTTTTTCAACAGTGTCCATTATGATATTTACTTTTTCATCATGAATTTTAGTAATTTGAGTTTTCTCTCTCTTTTTCATTAGGGTGGGTAAAGGTTTAGCAATCTTATTTATTTTTTCAAAGAACCAGCTTTTTGTTTTGTCAATTTTTTGAATTGTTTCCTTTGTTTCAATTTCATTGATATCAGCCCTGATTTTAATTATTTCTTGTCTTCTACTTCTTTTGATGTTGATTTGTTCTTTTTCTAGTGCTTTGAGATATAATGTCAGGTTGTTTATTTGTTGACTTTTCCTTCTTTTAATGAATGAGCTCAATGCAGTGAACTTTTTTTTTTTTTTTTTTGTACCGGGTATTGAACTCAGGGATAATCAACCACTGAGCCACATCCTCAGCCCTATTTTGTGTTTTATTTAGAGACACAGTCTCACTGAGTTGCTCAGCGCCTTGTGGTTGCTGAGGCTGGCTTTGAATTTGTGATTCTCCTGTTTCAGCCTCCCAAAGTACTGGGATTACAAGCATGTGCCACCACACCCGGCTGAACTTTCCTCTTAACATAGCCTTCATAATGCCCCAAGAGATTTTGATATGTTGTATCAGAGTTCTAATTTACCTCTAAGAATTTTTTTATCTCCTCCCTGATATCTTCTGTTATCCATGTGTTATTCAGTAGCCTCCAGGTAATGGAGTAGCTTCTATTTTTTATTTTATCATTGATTTCTAATTTCATTCTGTTATGGTCTGATGGAATACAAGGTAGTGTCTATTTTTTTGTATTTGCTAAGACTTGCTCTATGGTATAACATATGGCCTATTTTAGAGAAGGATCAATGTGCTGCTGAGAAGTGTATTCACTTGATGGATGAAATATCCTATATATGTCTATTAATTCTAATTTATTGATTGCATTATTGAGTTCTATGCTTTCTTTGTTTAGTTTTTGTTTGGAAGATCTGTCCAGTGGTAAGAGAGGTGTATGAAAGTCACCCAGTATTATTGTGTTGTGGTCTATTTGATTCTCGAAATTGAGAAGGGTTTGTTTGATATACATGAGTGCTCCATTGTTCAGGGCATATTTAGGATTGTTACATATTATTGATCTATGAGTCCCTTCAGCAGTATGAAATGATCTTCTTTATTCATCCTTACTATCTTTGGTTTGAAGTCCGTTTTATCTGATATGAGGATAGAAACCGCTGCTTGTTTACACAGTCCATATGAGTGGTATTTTTTCCCCTATCCTTTCACCTCAGTCTGTGGATGTTTTTTTTCTATGAGATGAGCCTCTTGAAGGCAGCATATTGTTGGGTATTTTTTAATCCAATCTATGTCTTTTGATTGATGAGTTTAGGCCATTAATGTTCAGGGTTATTATTGAAATATGGTTTGTATTCCCATTCATTTTGGTGTATTTTTGGTTTTTAAATTGATTTGGGTTCTGTTTAATTAGCTTTTCCTTTAGTGTAGTTCCTCCCTTTGCCAATTTTCATTGTTGTTTTTCATTTCCTCCTCATGTAATATTTTGCTGAGAATGTTCTGTAGTGTAGGCTTTCTTGTTGTAAATTCTTTTAACTTTTGTTTATCATAGAAGGTTTTTATTTCATCATCAAATCTGAAGCTCAGTTTTGCTGGATATAAGATTCTTGGTTGGCATCCATTTTCTTTCAGAGTTTGGTATATGTTGTTCCAGCATCTCCTGGCTTTGAGAGTCTGGGTTGAGAAATCTGCTGAGATATGAATTGGTTTCTCCCTGTAATCTGAACTATTTCTCTTGCAGCTTTTAAAATTCTATCCTTATTGTGTATGCTAGGCATTTTCATTATAATGTGCCTTGATGTGGATCTGTTGTAATTTTGTATACTTGGTGTCCTGTAAGCCTCTTGTATTTGATTTTCCAATTCATTTTTCATGTTTGAGAAATTTTCTGATATTATTTTATTGAAGAGATTGTGCAGTCCTTTGGTTTGTATTTCTGTGCCTTCCTCTATCCTGATAATTCTTAGATTTGGTCTTTTTGTGTTATCCCATAATTCCTGGATGTTCTGTTCATGGTTTCTTACCATCTTTATTGTATGGTTGACTTTCTTTTCTTTTTTTTCTGTACCAGGGATTGAACTCAGGGCCACTTGACCACTGAGCCACACCCCCAGTCCTATTTTGTGTCTTATGTAGAGACAAGGTCTCACTGAGTTGCTTAGCACCTCTCCGTTGCTGAGGCTGGCTTTGAAGTTGCAATTCTCCTGTCTCAGCCTCCCAAAGTGCTGGGACTACAAGTGTGCACCACTATGCCTGGCTTATTTTCAAGATTTTATATTTTGTCTTCGCTGTCTGAGGTTCTGTCTTCCAAGTAATCTAGTGTGTTGGTGATGCTTTCTATTTAATTTTTTATTTGCTTTATTGTTTCATTTCAAGGATTTTTGTCTGGTTATTTTTTCAGAGTCTCTGTCTCTTTCTTGAAGTAATCTTTTGCTACCCACATTTGCTCTCTTATCTCTTTGTTGGAGTGATCAATTGTTTCCTGTATTTGCTCTCTTTCTCTTTTTTGGATTGGTCAATTGTTGCCTGTAATTGCTCTTATATTATTCTGTGCTTCACAGAGTGTTTTAATTATGTATGTTCTGAACTCCTTCTCTGACATTTTATCTACTGTGCTGTCAATGGATTCTATTGTTGTAGCATCTTGGTTTGTTTTGGGCATTTTCTTCCCTTGTTTTTTTCACGCTGTTCATGTGTCTTCCTCTATAGCAGTGCCAGTCTGAGGTATTGCAGTTTCTACCTTATAATCTTGTAGCGTCCCTGCTGGTTACCCATACCTCACCTCTGCTGTAACCAGGCCTGCAGGTGCCTTGGTGATGGTCTCTAGACCTGGCTGTTGTCTCTAGATGGAAGCAGGCTGGAACAGCCATGTGTTGGTAGATGGGGGGCCACAACGCGGTCAGTCTCCTTCTCCAGGTGATGGGCCAGGGTCTGCCTATTTTATTTTTATGTGGTGGTGAGGATTGAACCCAGTTCCTCACACATTTGAGGCAAGCACTCTACCACTGAGCAACAACCACAGCCCCTGTTGATTCATTTTTGTATGTAATAGATTTTAAACCTATGAATTTGATTATGTCCCTTGATTCCTATGATTTTTGAAATGTGTACAAGCTTTTGTATTTTGGGGTATACTGTGTGTTCTACCAAAAGAAGTAAAATGACATCTTTAAAAATAATTACAATTAATTCATTTCTATGTACTCTACTGGCCTTCCCTTTCTTGATTTTGATGTTTGGCTTGTTGCTTGGTGAATTTGTAAAGTGCCTCTCATTTGGGCAGCCTCTACTTCCCCAGTTAGGCCTAGAGTCACAGCCACAGAAAGGTTTTTACCTTCAGCACCCATTTTAGGATCATTTCTAGTAAATACCAAGTTAACAGCTAGTTGACTTCCTATCTGAGCTGCTTTGGCCTGTTTCCTACTCTTGAGCATCTCCACTAGGGGGCGGGCTGCGCTAGAGAGGAGTGAAGAAAATCAGTTTCAATCCCTGACTGACCTGACTACTTTCTGGCCTGCTGGGACTCTAACCCCCATCTTAGTAACAGCACAGAGCTCTGAGAGACATCTCTAGGTGACTTTATATTTTTTATTTTTTCAGTACTGGGGATTGTACCCAGGGGTGCTCCACCATTGACCTGCACCCTAAGCCCTTTTCTTTTCTTTCTTTTTTATGAGACAGTCTTGCCTCAGCCTCCTGAGTAGCTGGGATTATAGGTGTATGCCATCATGCCAAGCTTATTTGGGCAACTTGAAGGCAAAGTTCCATCTTCTGAAGTGGCTGATGCCCATACATGTGTTGATACCTTGTCTTCTTATACATGGAAAGGGAGAAATGTGCTAATTTACACAGGGACTTAAATGTGTTGATTAGAAAGCAATTGAGTAATTATGAGATATGACAAGACTCTCATGTCTTAGGTCCTTAAAACTAGATTTGTGTGAGAGTGTGTGTGTGTGTGTGTGTGTGTGTAGGATAGGAGCTGCAGATGTGATACAAAAGTAAAAACTCTTTAACCATAATTTTGAACAGGAAGTGGAAGTATCAATATGATTTCATGGGATGTTTTATTTTCCTATCTCAAGCCTCCAAAAAGTTCTAGAAAAAAATCGCCAATCCAAAAGCAATGAACACTCTTAGCACATAGACTGTGATTTTAAAAGAAACTAGAGCTTCTAGGAGAAGCAGTTGATTCCAGGTCTGGGGCAGGAAATGTACAAGATGAGTGTGGACTGTTAACCATACCAGATGTGGAAGAAGCAAGTAGGAACTAACTATAAGATATGTCAAAAACACTCAGGAGCCGATCCCCCATGGCCAAAGGATGATTCAAGCGTTAATAAAGATAACTTAATAAACACTAAATGTGTTTAAATTCATGAGTGCATAATGGTGTGCATGTGTTTATAACTAATTGGTCACTTTTTTGAAGAATAGTAGGAAACCAAATCTTTTTTTTTTTTCTTCCAGGTACCAGAGATCGAATCCAGGGGCAACCTGCCACTGAGCTACATCTTCAGCCCTATTTGTTTTTTAAAATTTTTGTACTGGAGATTGAACCTAGGAGTACTTAGCCACCGAGCTATATCCCCAACCCCTTTTTGTATTTTATTAGAGACAGGGTCTCGCAGAGTTGTTAGGGCCTCTAGGGCCTTGCTAAGTTGCTGAGGCTGGCTTTGAACTTACAATCCTCCTACCTCAACCTCCTGAGCTGCTGCGATTATAGGCATGCACTACCATGCCTGGCTCCCAGTCCTTTTATTTTTCATTTTGAGACAGGGTCTCACTAAGTTGCTGAGTATACCTTCGAACTTGAGATCCTTCTGCTTCAACCTCCTGAATTGCTGGATTACAGGCCTATGCCATCATACCCAGTAAGAATAGGTTTGAGAACACTGGAACCACTTTCACTGGAGAATGGGGCTACAGAAGCTTCAGTGTGTCTGAGTGGGAGATCAAAAATTTTAGTTCTGGAGACTGCCTTGAGGAACTAGTTCAGGTCTCCATCTTTTTAAGACCTCAGGATACACAAAGGCAATGCCTTTTCCCAACAGTTCCCACTTAGGTGACGCAGAGGTGAGATTGGTATTAGAGAGAAACCTGTGAAGATGGGTGGGAAATGAAAACAGTACAAATGTTATATAAAATAAATGAGCATCTCTTATTATTGGACAGTGTGAGGGGAAGGTCTGTGGCCTGGTCTCAGATGTTAACACCAAACTGCTTATATTTTCTGCAAGCCTGGGGCTTCCTATTCCCAGATGCTGGTGTTGTGCCGTCTTGCCAGTATGGAGCCTCAGGTCACATTCTGCGCACACGTCCCTCCAGGGCTTCCAGCTCAGCCAACACCTCCTTGGGCAGATCCTGGTTGACCTGCTCCATCATATAGTTCCGAATGTCACGAACCTCCTGTTCCCAGAAGTCCTTGGGGAGCGAGAACAGCTGAGTGGTGTCTATGGCTCCAAGGCCACTGAGATCCAGAGCTCCTTCTTTTGGCACCAGCCCAATGGGTGTCTCTCGGGCACTGTCCTCCCCTTCTAATCGCCGGCAGATCCAGTCTAGAACCCGAACATTCTCCCCAAAGCCTGGCCACAGGAAGTGGCCTGCCTCATCACGCCGGAACCAGTTGACATGGAAGATGCGGGGTAGTCTAGCCCCCTTTCGCTCCTCCATGCTCAGCCAGTGTTCCAGGTAGCGCCCAAAGTTGTAGCCAAAAAAGGGCCGCATGGCAAATGGGTCATGCATGATGATTTTCCCTAGGGCAAGAGAAGGATGGGTAAAGAATCTTCCTCTCTTAAAGAAGGAAGGGAAGGGCACACTGCATCCAGTTGGAGGAAGTTTAAGAGGTTCACATTTCTGGAATGTCCTCAGAGAAAGTAAAGAGAAAGAAAGGGGGTGGGGGGTAGAAGTGGAAAGAGAGTCACTGAAGACTCCAGGGATGGGCAAGAAGGTCTGGCTCAGAAAAGGAGACAGAAAGTGATGTGGGCACACATGACAGGAAACAATGAGCAATGTGATTACCTTTGTGTTCAGCTGCTGCAGTGGATTCAGAACGCATGGCACTACCCACGAATACGCCATGACGCCAGTTGAAGGCCTCATATACCAGGGGCACCCCTAGAACACCAACAAACAGGGTCACAGATGGCCCTTTTCTTTGGATCCTCATTCTATCTCTTCTGGTAATGACAATCTCATTCTTCTAAGACTATTTCATTTTCAGAACCTATGTTTCCTTCAAATTCTGCATTCACCCAGGGAAATCTCTGGAGACAGACAGCTACACTTGGAGATCCAGGTTGAAGCTCTCCCTTAAGCTTTAAGTACAGGAGGGCAGTGGACCCTAATTTAGAGTGAGGCCTTTTACCAAGAAGGCACAGAGCCCACGTGTTACCTTTGGGTCTGCGGCCTCCAAAGATGATGGCATCAATGGGGACACCTTCTGGGGCCTCCCATGCTGGGTCCATGATAGGACACTGGCGAGCCGGGGCACAGAAACGAGAGTTGGGATGTGCACAGGGTTCCTTGTCACCTGGCAGAGAAAATACAAATACTATCACTTCCAAGGTCATGTCCACCCCCAACACACACATACATGTGCATACACTCTTGCACAATTTCTTTTTGCTTCATAAGCTATCTACAGCTTTATGTGGTAAAGAACAGGGTGGAGGGAGCCAGGATATCTCCCCCAAAAGTTCAGATATTTTTTCTTCCTGGTACTAAAGACTGAACCCAGAGCCTTGCACATGCTAGGCAAGCACTCACTCTACCACTGAGCTACATTACCAGACCTTTGTATTTTTTATTTTGAGACAGGATCTTGCTAAGGTGCTGAAGCTGGTCTAGAACTTTCTATTATCTTGCTTTAGTTTCCTGAGTTGCTGGAATTATAGGAGTGCAACACTGTGCCCAGCAAGGTCTGGTTATTTCTCCATAATGGTGCTGCCATAGAAAAGAGTGGAAGAAGGGTTCTGCAGGGCACTAATGTTTATGACAAGCTACAGTTACTTGGCATTGACTAGAGATTATGGGAATGGAGTTAGATACTGATGTGAGATTATAATAATTTTTCCCCTATGAACTTTTTATTTATAGGATTATTATTTCCCAGACCTAAAGCAAAAACTGCATTCACCAGGGGTAAAATGTCAGTTCTGTATTTCCGACAACTGGCTTTTTTTTTTTTAATATTTTTTTTTAGTTGTAGATGGACATGATATCTTTATTTATTTTATGTGGTGCTGAGGATCGAACCCAGTGCCTCATGCATGCGAGGCAAGCGCTCTACCACTGAGCTACAATCCCAGCCCCCGACAACTGGCTTTTTATCAGCAAACTAGGGATGACAGAACTTCCTGAACAATCAAAATACAAACAGGAATTGATTTTAAAGCTCACGGAATTTTGTTGATTTTCCTGGGCCTGCTTTGAGCCTGACAGAATGGTAGGACTAGAGTAACTCATACAGAGACATAGCCTAGGCAGTATAACCTGAGAAGCCCTGATCACCTGGCACCTTTAGGTTCTTTGGAGAGGGGTTTGGATCAAATCAGGCACATGTGTGAAGCACCACCATGGGGACCTTCAATGGAGGAAGTTTAAACGGTTCAGAGTGCCTTCTCTACTGGAGATTGCTGGTCAGACTGAGAAAGCAAGAGAGCCAAAAAAAACACTCCTACCCACGGCCTCTCCCCAGCTTCTGCCTACCTTCTCTGATAAGAGCCATCCTTCATTAGCTGCCAGTGCAGGACCCTAGTACAGGGTATTTATTCTGGGAATTGAAGCTGGGTATAAGATGCCCTAGTTACACCCCTGAATTTAGAGATGATGAAAGGGTTGAGGAAGTAGCCTGTGGGGAAAGATTAAAGTTTCTTGGATTTCTGAGTTGGATGGGAAGGCTGAGGGGGGCTTAATGATGGTGTTAGAGAAAATGAAGGGCGATTAGACAAAAAGGGTGCCTGCTAGGCCAGCCTGGCAAACTTGAATACAGGTTTTAGCAACCACAAGGCCACCTCCCCTGACATACACTTCTCTGCTTCCATTTCTTGGTCCCTGGGCTCTCTGACTACAAAAGGCCAGAAAGCTGAAGGTCCAGAGTGCAGGGCTGGGGGAGGCACCTGGGAAATGACAGGGTTGAGAAACTTGCTTCTGGAAAACACTAAAGAGCTAGGCTGATTAAGTGTGGAAGAAGGGTTAGAGTACAGGGGAAGGGTTAGAGTACAGGGGAAAGGTGAGAGTAACAACACTGGCATTTAGAAAGAAAAGGGGGACAGTGGGAGCCAAGTGGCAGGAGGAGAGTTGGGCAGAAGAGGGGACAGGTTTCTATATTTCCTAATGGGTCAAACTTTATGGATTGTGCTCTGAGTTCAATTCCTTCTGTAACAATTTTCAAGTCAGTCCTTCCTCTTCCTCATTTCTGTTTTTTAATCAAGCTTGTAATTATTATTGAAAACTTACTATATATTCAGCAGTATACTAAACCCTTTTATGCATTATTCAATCCTCCAACAATTTTAAGATGAGTATTTAACAAACATTCTCATTCCACTGGTGGGGAAACTTAAGGGAGCAAATTTAGCCAAATTCCAAACAAATGATTGGTAGAGTTGGGATATGACCTAAGATCTTGCCTGGGATTGGAAACTGCAAACATTCATAATTTCCTGTGCCTCCCAAAGAACCAGATGATAGATGGAGGATGTGGAGGAGGCTTTAACATCATTTAAGGTACTGGGCCCTGGGGACTATGTCATGACTTCCTACCCCACATACCAGGTTTCCAGGGTTTGCCTAGCCAAGAGGTCACGGTGACACCAGGTTGAAGAGGCTGGTCAATGCCCTCCCAGTACACGCCGCCATCACTGGTCTCAGCCACATTGGTAAAAATAGTGTTACTCTGGATTGTGGCCATGGCATTGGGATTGGTGGTGGCGGAGGTGCCAGGGGCCACCCCGAAGAAACCATTCTCAGGGTTGATGGCCCGGAGTCGACCTGTCAGGAAGAGAAGTGAAAGAAAGGAAGGACCAACCAGGGAAAGTTGAGATGCAAAGCTGAAGAAGGTCCTGCTGTACCCCTCCCTGCCTTGAACTGGATCCTAGGTCCAATGTGGAAAGGCTTTATGTCTCTGGGGTGGCTGGGCTGCCCCAGTTATGGGACAGATTTAGCTGTTCAGGAACAAGTTTTCACTGACAAAGCTCACCATGAACATGGAGGGTGCCAGTAAGAGCCAGAATTGAGAGTGTGATCTGAGTGCCCCTCACCTTCACTGTCAAACCTCATCCAGGCGATGTCATCTCCCACACATTCTACTTTCCAGCCTGGCAGTGAGGGCCGCATCATGGCCAGATTTGTCTTGCCACAGGCACTGGGGAAGGCAGCTGCTATGTAGCGCTTCTTCCCTGCAGGATTGGTGATGCCTAGGATCTGTGCATTGGGACAGAAGGAACAGGAGGTCACCAAAGATCAGGGCACGGTCTGCATGGGGAAAAATAGTTAGGGGCTAAAAGGGGGGACCAATGTTTATTCATTGAACAGGTGCCCTGCCACCAGGCTTGGGTAGCAGTGTTCAGCAGCCTGGGCCAAAGCTTCAAGCATTTGGGCAGAGTCTCTGCCCACCAGCCTGGCACCTGGCAGGAAGGAGGCAAGGCTAGGGCAGACTAGCCAGGCCCTACCCCTTCTCTGGCCCCCCCATGGCTGCCCAGTTCCTCACCAGGCCCTCACCAGCATGTGCTCCGCCAGCCAGCCCTCATCCCTGGCTAGGCGAGAGGCGATGCGCAGGGCAAAGCACTTCTTGCCCAGCAAGGAGTTGCCACCATAGCCGCTGCCGAAGGAGATGATCTCTCGCTGGTCAGGCACATGAGCAATCAGGATTTTCTCTGGGTTGCATGGCCACTGGCTCACTGGCTCCCCTGGGGACAATAGTGTCACAGGGCTGCTGGCAATGGCATCAAGAACTGGGGTGTTAGGGGCTGGAGGGTTCAAGGATTGGCAGGAGAAATACTTAGGAGTGGTGGTGGTGCCTGGAATGGCTCAAGCCCCCTGCCTCAAAACATTATCAGCTTTCCTGTCTTTACTAGACAAGAAGACTGACTTTTCTCAACTTTGTGCAAACTGCTCTCCTCACCCCTTGCCAAGAATGCTATCCTGGATTGCAGAGGACAGGTTCTCAGGGTCTGAGAGTGGGGTTTGGGGTTCTCTCTGAGTGCAGGAGGGCCTCTGTGTCCTCCCCTGAACAGGGCAGGTACTCACCTTGTGTAGTCAGGGGCTGACCCACAGAGTGCAGACACTTGACAAAGTCTCCATCTCCTAGGGCCTGAAGCACAGGTGTCCCCAGCCGGGTCATAATACGCATGCTTGCCACCACATAGGCTGAGTCAGTGAGCTGCACCCCGATGCGGGACAGTGGGGAGCCCACAGGACCCATGCTGAATGGAAGCACGTACATGGTGCGGCCTGTGAAGAAAAGCATCACCTGGATAAAGGGTGCCAAACCTGGTCATACCTTCAGTGCCCCTGCCTGTGTCCCTGCCCTGGTTACCCTGCATGCAGCCCGGAAACCTCTCATCCACAGCTTGCTGGAACTCAGCTGGGGACATCCAGTTGCCCAGCTGCCCACGGGCCCCACCAGCTGGGAGGGGCACCGTGTCCCGCTGAGAAGGAGTTACAATCACCGTCTTGCTCTCTACTCGTGCCACGTCCTTGGGATCTGTGCGGGCCAGCCAGCTGGGGGAGAGGGGGTTGTCAGGAAGATGGTGGCCAGCAGGTCTCCTTCACTCCCAGAACTGATTTTTCAAGTCCAATTTTGTCTACAGTTTTTCTGTTGACTTTATTTTTTCCTATCTATGTTTCCTGTCTATTTTTTCCTGTCTACAGTTTTTCGGTTGACTTTATTTTTTCCTATCTATTCACATCTCAATCCCTTCTTCCATGGTTTATCCCATCTAAGAGGAGGTTCCCAAGGCCGTAGCCCTCTGGTAACCTTTATCCCTGGCAAATGACCCCTGAATTAGTGGGGAGCAGGAACCCAAAGAATTTTATTTGTATTAACTTCTTCCTTTAATACGAAAACATCAACCATTTCCAGTTCCCATTCTGCTCCTTCCATGGGGATAGTCTAGTTCAATTTGATTTTATCTTGGTAAACCCAAAAGTGACCTCAATCTAAGCAGCTGCCCCATCCTGCGGGTTGCTGAGTTCAGGGCTTACCAGTTATTGTACTTGGGAAGCTTTCGTATGAGGCCCTGCTGTTCCAGCAGGGTCAGTGTGGCAGTATTCTCAGCCTCAGTCCCATCACAGATGTGGATGCTCTCTGGTTGGCACAGGTGGGCATTGTGCTCCACAAAGTCTCGAACTCCAGCAGGCAGCTGGCCCAGATCTCCACTGAGCACACGCAGGGTCTGGATGCTGCGGCATGATGACCAACACCAGGGGCTCAGCCCATGCCAGCTAAGCCTGCAAGAAAAGAAACAGGGAGACAATAAGCCAACTGCTTTCATGGAAGGTAGACAAGTGCTTGTGGGGTGGCAGGAAGCATGTCTTGGTGCAGGCACAATGAAGAGCAAGTTGCATTTGGTGTGTGGGATGGGTTCAGGTCATATGCATCCTATGACCTTTATGAGGTTTAAACAGGGTATCTCCTGGTCATCAAAGGACAAATATGACCAAATGAGCATAAAGGCACACACCTGGCTGTGGAAGTATATGTGTAGGCAAGCTGAAACATAGCCCATGCCCATATCTCACTATGTCTGATCTGTTTATAAATGAGCAGGTGCCCTTTGGCCCAAGTGTCAAGAAACTGTGCCAGATAAGTTGCATGTGTCTAATGTCTAAATCCTCATGCATGTTCTTTCCATTCTCAAATATAGTTTTTATAAGTTAAAGTGGCAGCTGTTTTTATTTATGTTTTTCTTCTGGTGTGAATGCTGTAAGACTGTGAAAGCCTCAAGCAAAAGGCCCCGGTCTGTGAGGTGGTACAGGCCTTTTCCAGTGCCAGGTTGAGGCTCTTACATAGAGATAAGGGACTGGATGTTGGGGTTCCAGATATGCTGCTGCCTACCTGTGTCAACAAGGATTGCATAAAATGTTCCCACTAGGTAGGTATTTTTGAACTATGTGAAAGGCTGAACACTGGGGCATGAGTGTTACTGGCTGGGTTCTTGCCTTGCTTCATAGGAGGGCAGGGTCCCTGTATTGTCAGTCCTGTCATGCCCCTGGGAGAGAGAAAAGCAGGGTCTGTTCTGATTGGCTGGGATCCAGGGTGGAGTGATCGAGAGAGAGCAAAGGCCAAGAGGGATTACTTATCCTTTTCTCATATGCCAAGGCTTAGCCCACCAGAAACCCACCACATACTAGGATAGCCTGAGCCTGTGCCTCCCCTGGCTTTCTTTCCTAGAAACCACATGCCTCGAGAACTTTGGGGGTTGGTGGTAGAGTGGAACATCAGATGGCAGGAAGCTCAGACTCAGAGACTGTAAGCCTGGGGAAGGGAGAAAGCTCAGATCATGGATGTGGGAGCTGGGGTGGTTTCCAGTGGTCAGAGCAGGATGGACGCCCAGTGTGGCCTATAAGCAGGGAAGAAGAGCTCCTGGGACGTGGGTCTGTTCCTGCCAGGGAGAGTTTTCCCTGCATGTTGATTTTAAAGGCACAGTCTTTAGGAGAGCTTTTCTTGTTTGGAGCCTGGCTCAGGTTATCTCTTTTGAGACCCCTTCATCCCTCCTCCAGTTCCCTAAGAGGGACCTTTTTCCTATCCTCTGTAGACCACTCACTTGGCTGGCCAAGTAGACAGGCTGTGGGAGAGATATGGGATCAGTTCAGACAAAAGATAGGGAGAATGGGGGCGGGGTCCATAGAGAAGAGAGGAAGCTGTGCAAGGGGAGGACAGACAGGACAAGCCTGGAGATCCAGGCCTGCACAGAGGAAGAAGCCAGCCTTGTAAGAAAGGAAGGCAACTTGGCCCCATACTCCCATCTGGCTTCCCTCCCTCCCCAGGCCTTGGGTCCCTCTGGCAGTGCTGGGCTTCCCGCCAGGTTCCAATCTCAGGGAGGCCCGGAATGGATGTTTACCTTCTACCTTCTTTAGGGAGCTTTGAACTCAGGCCCCATGGGGCTTATGCCCCTTTGGCCCCAGGGCGCTACTCTTTTCCACCACACCCTGGGGCGCGGAATGGACCTTGTTAGGGTTCTTAAAAGTTACATCTGGGAAGGAAAGGCAGATGACGGAGACAGCTCCCCAGGGGCGAGCGAGAAGCCGGAGGAAGTTCTAAGAGTGGCAGATAGAGATGGCGCGGACAGACAAGCGAGGCTGGGAGGGGGAGGAGCGCACTAGAACCAGGAGAGACCCAGTGCGGTTGGCTCTAGGAGGCACGCGCTGCGCATGAGACCTGAATCGCGAAACAGTCGCCCTGCCTGCCTCCTCCTAGGATGGGAACTAGGAGAAGGCAGCCGGAGTAGGTGAGCGCGGCGGGAAGTGCGAGTGGGCCCCGGGCTGGGGGTCACTCACCGCAGGCCGGGGCGGTACACAGCAGCCATGGCACCTGGGCGGAGGCTGCGGGGTGGCCACAGGAACCGTGCAGAGTCGGGGAGATAAGGAAGGCGGGGAAGGAGGGAGCGCGTTGCAGCGAGCGGGAGTCGAGGCTGGGCAGGAGGCGCTTAAAAAGGAGGCGGGCAGGCGCAGGGGCGGAACTTAGCAGGATTCTCTCCGCCCCTACCGCAGAACCGCTCCCAGGGCCCGGGGCTCCAGGGATTGCGACCCCAGGTCCACACAGCTGTGGTCCCAACCTTGCATCCAAGCCCCCAAGCTTATCTCTCCCATTGGAGGGCTGCTTTTGCTCCTGGGCCCCGCCTACGTCTAAGCCTCGCCTCCTGACCAGCCACGTTGCCCTACACATGATGTAACTCTGAGGACTCTTGCTCCCTGGAGTTAGGGACTCAGTCACTAACCGACAACTTAGCAAACAAGCCAGGAATAAGGGGTGAGGCCAGAGGCGGGAGCCCACGCGCGCGCGCGCGCGCGCGCGTGTGTGTGTGTGTGTGTGTGTGTGTGTGTGTGTAGGGGGTGCTGGACGTGGAGAAGCTTACGGGTTGGGCATTGCCTTTCCAGTTCTTCCTGGGGAATGGACACTCCCAGGCCCAGGCTTTTCTAATTTCCAAGACCCCAATGCTAAGTTCCCCTTAGTCTCCAACTCCTAAAATCTCCTGTTTCTTTTCCTCCGGGTCAGTGTGCTTTTCTTCCTTACTACAAAATGGTGGTGCCTCTCCACCCCTGGGAGCTCTTCCTTGATCTTCTTTTCACACTCCCTAATGCGGTCATTCTTTCCACACTACCCCAAGAACTCATATGCTTCCACCCAGCCTATCATAAAGTCCTCAGATAATTTCTCAAGCCACGTCTCCATTCAGACATCTCTCTTTAACTTGAGACCACTGGATATCTACCATTGCAAAGGCTGCAGCACCCACCTCAAACTCAACATGTGCATGGTGGGTATCTACTCAGTATTCTTTCCTCTTTCTGATATTAGCACCCTGATTTTCCTTTGGGGAGCAATCTCCTCAGTCTGCATAGTGATATGGGTATGACCTCGCTCCTCTTGAGGGTAGGCTGTCGGCTCGGTCAGTTTACATGTTCCTTGATCTGGCCTCAGTAATGAGGTATGTTTAGAGGTGGGCATGAGATCCCTCTCTGGGACTTTTTCTGTAAACTTTGGAAATGAGCTTTCCTTCCGTTGTGCCTGCCGAGCTGGTAGAATTATAACCCTGGATCTGCTGGCAACAGCTTGGCACTGCAAAGCAGGAGACTGCTTGAGACAGAAACTAGCCTAGAGAAAGCAGAGTAGGGGAATGGAGATCAAAGAATTCCTGATTTAAGTTATAGGAATTAATAAATTTTTTTTCTCAATCTTATTTTAAGTGGATTTCTGACACTTTCCTTAGAAATAATCTTTATTCTCAGATTTCTGAGCTCTATGCTGGAACATAGTGACATAAGAAGAGCTGGCTTCCAACTGTGGGCTTGCAGCTGGTCCCTGACTTCCCACTCAGGCTCTAGTCTCCACTCAACCCTCTGTTTATCTTTGGACCTCTCCCTACTAGTCCGTGAATCCAAACTCTGTCCACACCCAGCCTGCTGCAAATAGCTGCCTCTTGGCCACCCATTGGGTCTAAAGTTATACATGTTGGTGCCAGCACTGTTGACCTTCTGAAGGTCATCATCTTGTTCATAATGTGCCTGCTCCCATTTTTCCTTATCTCAGCAAATGGCACCACTATTTAGCCAGTTGCCCCAGAGGACACCTGAATTAGTCTAGACTTCTTTTTCTTATCCTCTATAACTAATCAGATACTAGAGGACCTTTGGATTTGTTCTTCACAATTAGCTCTCAAATCTGTTTCTATCCCTGTAGTCACTGCCTTAGTTCAGGGCTTATCTGTCACCTGGTTGCAGGTAATGTCTTCCAACACCTCTCTTGGCCTCTCACCCATCAAACACCTCCCCTCTCCCTCTACTAAGCCACCCCCACCCCACTGTACATATAAGTTCACTTTGGAAAGTTAAGAGAGAGGAATAATGTTTATGATGTGGGCAGCAGGTGCTAGGCTCTGTGTCATTCAGTTTAACAACAGATCAATTTTACAGATATGGACACTAAGGCTTAGAGAGGTTAAGTCATTTGCTCAAAATCACACATCTTGGGGCTGGGGTTGTGGCTCAGTGGTAGCGTGCTCGCCTAGCATGCGTGAGGCACTGGATTTGATCCTCAGCACCACGTAAAAATAAAGATATTCTGTCTGCCTCCAACTAAAAAATAAATATTTAAAAAAAAATCACACATCTCATCAACAGGAAAAAAATGGAATCTGAATCCAAGTTTCTGATTCTAATTATCAAGATTCCTTTCCTCCTATTGTAATCCTATACTGTCCCCTTAATTTATCATGTAATAAAAATTAGTTTATATCTCTTAGGCTTAACATCCCTTCAGGCCTTCTGTCACATGGCATCTAATGTCCTTCAAGATCCAGCTCCTATTTATCCAGCATTATCATCTCTACCTCGCTACCTGCCTTTTTTTCTCCTACATAAAGAGATGGACTCAAATTTTATTGTTTTTATCCTGTCTCCTAGCAGTATCTGGCCTAAAATGAATGTTAGTTAAAAGAAAAAAATGAATGAGTCTCACATTTCTGAATCCTCCTTCCCCACCATTACTTCTTTCTTTAGCTTTGAACAGACCAAGCAAGGGGCTCTTGTGAGTTTCCTTGCATTGCTGATTCCCCCTGATTTGCCACACTCTTGTTTAGTTCCTTCTTCACCCCTAGCCTGACCCACTAGCTGACCCAGTGTCCAAGGATGACCACCAGGGGGCAGGGTGTGACCAGCCTTACCCTGGTCATGGTTTTCTGTTTCCTAGATAGATACCTTCTAGGACCATCCATTTCTCACAGATTCCCTATACTGGACACTAGTGTACTGACCATCCCCCTTTTAGGATTGTGGTGCTCATCACAGCAGCTAAATATTGGCCGTAAGTTCCAACTGGGCACAGTCCCCACTTACTGAGAGGGATACATTCCAAGATCACCACCGGATTCCTAAAGCCATAGATAGTACCGAATCCTATATATACCATGTTTTTCCTACACATACATACTTATGATAAAGTTTAATTTATTTATTAGACATGATAAGAGATTAATAATAACAGGATAATTGTAATAATATACTGGAATAAAAGTTATGTGAATGGGATCTTTCTTGAAATATCACATTGTACTGTATTTACCCTTCTTGTAAAGATGTGAGATAATATAATGCCTATGTGATAAAATGAAGTGAGGTATTGTAATGTAGTGTTAGGGTCCTATTGACCTTCTGATGGTATGTTATAAGGGTCATCAGCCAACATCACTTCTATGTGGCACTCTTGCACATGCATTGTGATGCCACAATAGTTGATTTGATAAGTGAGATGGCTATTAAGTGACTAACGGGCAGGTACATATACAGTGTGGATACACTGACTAGCAATGATTCACATCCTGGGTGAAACAGAGCAGGGTGGTGCGAGATTTCATTATAACTCAGAATAGTGCATAATTTAAAACTTATGAATTATTTATTTCAGGAACTTACCATTTAATATTTTGACAGTAAGTAACCAAAGCCTTGGAAAGTGAAACTGCCAGTAAGGGGAACCTTCTTGAGCACTACCTATGGCTGAAGGGATATCTTGCCAAATGCAATGTCCCCTTCCCAGGGGCAATGTGTGTCTAGTGACTGATAGTTTTAGGAGTACAAAGGCCTACTCCCTTGCCTCAGTTTGTGACAATTCAGAAGGTCTATTGCAGCTCCAGAGCTCCTATGGGATCAGCTAATTGCAATTGCAATGCTGTTCAATGCATTTCTCTCTCCAGTCCTGCTTCTCTCACTCTCCTTGAAAGTCTCCCCAATAAACTACTTGTGCACAGATTGGAATGGGTAGATGAAATGGTCACAAGTTTGGAGACAGAGCCTCTGGAAGTAAAAGATGGTGTCAGGGTCCCAGTTGTTGATCAGTGGCCATAAGGTGTCTCTTCCCACACTACCACATTCTGATATAGATAGCCATTTAAGATATTCCTAAACTCAACTTGCCCAACTTGGACACAGCAGTCCGCCCTAATTGGACTCTGATTCCATTTTTTTTTTTTTTTTGGTACCAGGGATTGAACCCAGGGGCGCTTAACCACTGAGCCATATCTCTAGCCCTTTTTTTATATTTTATTAGGGACAAGGTCTTACTGAGTTGTTTAGGGCCTCCCAAAGTTGCTGAGGCTGGGTTTGAACTCAAGATCCTCCTGCCTCAGCCTCTGGAGTTGCTGGAATTATAGGTGTGGGCCACCACGCCCTGCTTCTTTGATTCTTGCCCATGTCCTGCATGGGCAAGGGAATGAGTTCCTTTCTGGAGGGATGGGCTGGTTAAGAAATAAAAGCTAAGAAGAATAGTACTATGAAATAACCACAGGATACAGAAAAATAGTTTCAGAGTCGGGGCAGTGATGGGCAAAGCTGAACAGATGGATCCAGCTTCTAACAAAGAAAGAAGCCCATGCTTGATTTATTTATATCGGAATACATCAAAGAGTTTCGAAAGAAAGTTCTTCACCAAAACAGGATGGAGGCAGGAGCAGATAGGCTACTCAGTTCCTGATGGGTCACACCCATCTCCAGTGATGCACAGGACATTTTGGCAGAGGGGAGAGGGAGTTCACTTGCATCAGCGGTCTTAATAACGGGAGTGCCACTATAAATTCCCAAATACCAGATCTACCCCCTCACTGGCTTCAATGCTGAAAATGTCTCCACGCATTTCACGGGTGGCTTCTTGCACCTGATTCCATTTTGCCCTTCTCCACAAAATGCCAAAGTTATCTTTTCAAATACAGATCTGATCACATTCCCTACTGAAAACCCTTTAGTAGTTTCTCACTGCTTTTAAAATTAAACTCAAATCCTTGGTCTGGCCCCTGCAGACTTCTCCAATCTCACCTACCACCATTCTTTACACTTTCCTTACTTTCTGCTCTCTGGCTACATTGGACATGTAGTTTCCTGAACATGTCTACCTCTTTCCTGACTAAGAGTTTTTGCATATTGCTGTTTCTGCAAAGGAATCCCCATCTTCTCCACATTTCCAGTCATGGTCACTTTTATTCACTGGACCAGTCTCAGGTTAATATGACCTTCCTCAGGCCACCTGTCCTTGCCACACCCCTCCCCACTCCCTGACTCTGTGTCCTAGAAGAGTAAGTCTTTATGAAATAAAAATTTATAGCACCCTGCTCTGCTCCCTCTTGACATTCATCTCATTTTAAAGGATTTGTTTGCACCTGCAGTCCCAGCTCCTTGGGAGGTTGAGGTGGGAGGACTACTGAGTACAGGAATTCGAGGCCAGCTGGGTACCAAAGTGAGACCCCATTTCTTTTTTTTTTCCATTTTATTCCACCATCTTTACTGTCCTCATGCCCCCTCCTCCTTCCCTCCCCTTTGACCAAAGTTCCTCCATTCTTCCCGTGTCCCCTCCCTCATTATGGATCAGCATCCACTTATCAGACAGAACATTCAGCGTTTGGTTTTTTGGGTTTGGCTTACTTCGCTTAGCATGATATTCTCCAACTCCATTCATTTACCTGTAAATGCCATAATTTTATTCTCTTTTATTGCTGAGTAATTGATTCTTGATTTTATTTCTTGTGCTTTAGGAGTCTTGTTAAGGAACTAGGGGCTTAATCTGACGTAATGAAGGTTTAGGCCTGCTTTTTCCTTTATAGGCACTGGGTGGGTCTCTGGTCTAATTCCTAGGTCCTTGGTCACTTTGAGTTGAGTTTTGTGCATGGTGAGAGATAGAGGTTAAGTTTCATTTTGTTGCATATGGATTTCCAGTTTTCTGAGCACCATTTGTAGAAGAGACTATCTTTTCTCCATGTATGTTTTTGGCGCCATTGTCTAGTCTGAGATAACTGTATTTATGTGGGTTAGTTTCTGTGTCCTCTGTTCTGTACCATGGGTCTACATATCTATTTTGATGCCAATACTATGCCATTTTTGTTGCTATAGTTTTGTAGTAGAGTTTAAGATCTGGTATTGTGATGCCTCCTGCTTCACCCTTCTTGCTAAGGATTGCTTTGGCTATTCTCGGTCACTTACTTTTGTAAATGAATTTCATGATTGATTTTTCTACTTCTATAAGGAATGATGTTGGGATTTTAATTGGAATCACATTGAATCTACATAGCACTTTGGGTAGTATGGCCATTTTAATAATATTGATTCTGCCTATCCAAGAGCATCTTCTAAGGTCTTGTTCAGTTTCTTTCTTTAGTGTCCTGTAGTTTTCATTGCAGAGGTCTTTCACCTCTGTTGTTAAATTGATTCCCAAGTATTTTATTTTTTTGAGGCTATTGTAATAGTTTTCCTAATTTCTTTTTCAGAGGGTTTATCACTGATGTATAGACATGCAATTGATTGTTGATGCTATATCTTGCTACTTTGCTGAATTCATTTATTAATTCTAGAAGTTTTCTGGTGGAATTTTTTGGATCCTCCAAGTATAGAATCATGTTGTGGGCAAATAATGATAGTTTTGAGTTCTTCTTTTCCTGTTCGTATCCGTTTAATTTCTTTCGTCTGTCTAATTGCTCTGGCTAGTATTTCAAGGACTATGTTGAATAGAAGTGGTGAAAGAGGGCATCCTTGTCTTGTTCCTGTTTTTATTTATTTATTTATTTATTTTTGGTACTGGGGATTGAACTCAGGGGTACTCGACCACTGAGCCACATCCCCAGCCCTATTTTGTGTTTTATGTAGAGACAGGGTCACACTGAGTTGCTTAGCACCTCGCCGTTGCTGAGGCTGGCTTTGAACTCGTGATTCTCCTGTCTCAGCCTCCCTAAGTGCTGGGATTACAGGCTTGAGCCACTGCGCCTGGCTTGTTCCCATTTTTAGAGGAAATGCTTCCAATTTTTCTTTCCCTTTAGGCTGATGTTGGCCTTGGGTTTAGCATAGACAGCTTTTACAATGTTGAGGTATGTTCCTACAATCCCTAGTTTTTCTAGTGTTTTGAACATGAAGAGGTGCTGTATTTCGTCAAATGCTTCCTTAGCATCTATTGAGATAATCATATGATTCTTGTCTTTAAGATTATTGATGTGATGAATTACTTTTATTGATTTCTGTATGTTGAATCAACCTTGCATACCTGGGATAAACCCCACTTGATCGTGGTGCACTATCTTTTTAATATGTTTTTGTATGCAATCTGCCAAAATTTTATTGAGAATTTTTGCATCTATGTTCATCAGGGATATTAGTCTGAAATTTTCTTTCTTTGATGGGTCTCTGTCTGGTTTTGGTGTCAAGGTGATACTCACCTCATAGAATGAGTTTGGAAGGGTTCCCTCCTTTTCTATGTCATGAAAGAGTTTGAGGACTATTGGTATTAATTCTTCTTTTTAGGTCTTGTAGAAGTTGGCTGAGAATCCATCTGGTCCTGGGCTTTTCTTGGTTGGTAGGCTTTTGATGGCATTTTCTATATCCTTGCTTGAAATTGATCTGTTTAAGTTGTGTATGACCTCTTAGTTCAGTTTGGGTAGGTCATAAGCCTCTAGAAATTTGCTGGTGTCTTCAGGGTTTTCTATTTTACTGGAGTATAGATTTTCAGAATAGTTTCTAGTTATCCTCTGTATTTCAGTAGTGTCTGTGGTGATATTTCCTTTTTCATCACGAATTTTAGTAATTTGGGTTTTCTCTCTTCTTCTTTTTGTTAGGGGGGCTAAGAGTTTGTCAATTTTGTTTATTTTTTCAAAGAACCAGCTTTTTGTTTTGTCAATTTTTTGAATTGTTTCTTTTGTTTCAATTCCATTGATTTCAGCCCTGATTTTAATTATTTCCTGTTTTCTGCCTCTTTTGGTGTTGGTTTGTTCTTCTTTGTCCAGGGCTTTGAGATGTAGAGTCAAGTCATTTATTTGGTGACTTTTTCTTCCTCTAATAAATGAGCTTAATGCAATGAACTTTCCTCTTAGCATTGCCTTCATGGTGTCCCAAAGATTTTGATATGTTGTATCAGAGTTTTCATTTACTTCTAAGAATTTTTATCTCTTCCCTGATGTCTTCTGTTATCCATGCATCATTCAATAGTGTATTATTTAGTTTCCAGGTGTTGGAGTAGTTTCTATTTTTTAATCTGCCATTGATTTCTAATTTTATTCCATTGTGTTCAGATAGGATGCAGGGTAGAATCTCTATTTTTTTGTATTTGCTAAGACTGGCTTTGTGACATAACATATGATCTATTTTGGAGAAGTATCCATGTGCTGCTGAGAAAAAAGTATATTTGCTTGTTGATGGATGGAATACTTTATATATGTCTATTAAGTCTAAACTATTGATTGTTTTATTGAGTTCTATGGTTTCTTTGTTTAGTTTTTCTTTGGAATATCTATCCAGTGGTGAGAGAGCTGTGTTAAAGTCACCAAGTATTATTGTGTTGTGGTCTATTTGATTCTTGTACTCGAGAAGAATTTGTTTGCTACATGTAGATGCCCCATTGTTTGGGGCATAGATATTTATGATTGTTATGTCTTGTTGATGTATGATTTCCGTAAGAAGTATGAAATGTCCTTCTTTATCCCGTTTCACTAACTTGGTTTGAAGTCCACTTTATCTGATATGAGGATGGAAACTCCTGCTCGTCCATGTGAATGTTACGTTTTTTCCCACCCTCTCACTTTCAGTCTGTGAATGTCTTTTCCTATGAGATGAGTTTCTTGAAGGCAGTATATTGTTGGGTCTTTTTTTTTTTATCCAGTCTGTCAGTCTCTGTCTTTTAATTGATGAGTTTAGGCCCTTCACATTCAGGGTTATTATTGAAATATGATTTGTAATCCTGGTCATTTTAGTTTATTTTTGGTTTTTACCTTGACTTGGTTTCTCCTTTGATTGGTCTTTTTTTTTTTTTTTTTTTAGTGTAATTCCTCTCTTTGTATATTTTCATTATTGGTTATTTCCTCCTCATGGAATATTTTGCCAAGAATGCTGTGTAGTGCAGGCTTTCTTGCTGTAAATTCTTTTAGCTTTTGTTTATCACAGAAGTTTTAATTTCATCATCAAATCTGAAGCTCAATTTTGCTGGATATAAGATTCTTGGTTGGCATCCATTTTCTTTCAGAGCTTGGTATATGTTGTTCCATGATCTCCTGGCTTTTAGGGTCTGGGTTGGGAAATCTGCTGAGATCCGAATTGGTCTTTCCTTATATGTAATCTGATTCCTCTCTCTTGCGGTCTTTAAAATTCTATCCTTATTCTGTATGCTGGGCATTTTCATTATAATGTGCCTTGGTGTAGATCTGTTATAATTTTGTACATTTGGTGTCCTGTAAGCCTCTTGTATTTGATTTTCCAATTCATTCTTCATATTTGTGAAATTTTCAGATATTATTTCTTTTTTTTTTATAATATCTTTATTTTATTTTTATGTGGTGCTGAGGATCGAACCCAGTGCTTCACGCGTGCTAGACGAGCACGCTACCACTGTGCCACAACCCCAGCCCCAGATATTATTTCATTGAAGAGATTGTGCATTCCTTTGGTTTGAAATTCTATGCCTTCTTCTATCCTGATAAATCTTAGATTTGGTCTTTTGATGCTATCCCATAATTCTTGTATGTTCTGTTCATGGTTTCTTACCATCTTCACTATATGGTCAACTTTATTTTCAAGATTGTATATTTTGTCTTCATTATATGAGGTTCTGTCTTCCAGGTGATTTAGTCTGCTGGTAATGCTTTCTATTGATTTTTTTATTTGGTTTATTGTTTCCTTCATTTTAAGAATTTCTGATTTTTTTTCACAATCTCTAGCTCTTTCTTAATCTTTTGCTATCTGTATTTGCTCTCTTATTTCTTTGTTGGAGTGATTAATAGTAGCCTTTACTTGCTCTTTTATGTTTTTGCTGGAGTGATCAATTTTTGCCTGTATTTGCTCACTTAAGTCATTCTTTAATTTGCAGATCATTTTAATTATGTACATTCTGAAATCTTTCTCTGACATTTCATCAACTGTGCTGTCAATGGATTCTATTATTATAGTATCTAGGTTTATTTGGGGCACTTTCTTCCCTTGTTTTTTCATGTTGATTATTTATCTTCCTTTCTTGCAATACCAATCTGAGGTATTGCGGTTTCTATCCTATAATCTTGTAGTGACCCTACAGATTACCTGTATTTCACCTTAGAGTTCACTTCCAGTCCCCAGCAGGTATCCCCAGATGGACACTATTGCCACTAAAGATGGTGGTGGCGGTAGTGGAAGTAACTCAGGATGCAGTGGGAGTGCCCTTGGCTGGGCTCCCTCGGTGATCCCTGAAGGTGGTCCTGGGCCCTGGCCTGTGCTCCTACAGGTTGGCAGGAGCTCTGGCATGGAACTGGGGGCAGTCCCAGGCCTCACTTAGGCCAGATCTCCCGCAAGGGTCCCCATAGGCAGTCCTTCCCCTGGGTCTGGGTTTGCCTGTGGCTGGCAGCTACTAGTCTCAGGTCTGCCCTTGGCTGGCCTCCCACTTGTGGTCCCTGAAGGTGGTCCTGGGCCCTGGCCTGTGCTCCCGCCAGTTGGCAGAAATTCTCATGAGACCCCATTTCTAAAAATAAAATGGGAGTTGTTTTTTATGTAGACACACTTCTAACATATGTAGGGCCTGAGGCAAGAGTACAAATCAAGGCTAGAAGCTCGTGTTTAAATGTTTAAAATGTTAATGTAAGGTAACACTTTGTTAAATAAAATGTTTTATTTTTAAATTTTTAAAAATGTTCTCTTTATTTTTGTGGTACTGGGGACTAAAACAAGGAGGATCTGCCACTAATCCACTTCTCCATCCCTTTTTACTTTTTATTTTTAAGAAAAGGTCTCACTAAGTTGCCAAAGCTGGCTTCAAACTTGGAATTCTCCTGCCTCAACATCCCAGGTTACTGGGATTACAGGTGTGTGCCACCATACCCAGCTAAAATGTGTTTTATTTATATACCTTGATAAATATATACTTCATAACACTCTGGAAAGCCAGGTCCAGATTTGGGTTTTGTTTGGAATCCTCAGGGTTCTGAATGAAAATTTTGGGAGAAGCAGCTTTCAGCCATTGGACCTCAGATGGAGCTACTTCTCTTCCCACCTGCCCCTAATACTATTGCGGACTGTGCCCAGCTCTGTGTGTAAACATGTGGACCTCCTCATCCCAGCTCTGTCCACAGTCTCCTGCAAGCAGTCGTCCCTTGACTGACTTAGGGATGTGTGTACCAGTAGCGTCCAGCTATGGGAAGGAACACCTAGGAAAGAAATCCATGTGGGTCCTAGATGTGAGCTTGGGCTCTTTGAGCAAGAAATTCCTAGATATCTGGAGTATGGTTCTAAGAAGGCTGGAATATGGGCAAAGGCGTGTTGGACTTCTCACACCATGAGAAGGCTCTATTAGAGGACTGCCGGCATGGAGCCTTCTAAAGCACAGGGCCAGGGCAGATCTGCTCTTGCCTGGACCTAAGGACAGCAGTTTGATGTTCCATCAGTCTATAAGCTCCATGTAGACCAGGCTGACAGTATAAGTCCTTGAGGTATCCCTTGTGCCTAACATAGTGCCTGGTGTAGAACAGGTGTTTGATAAATATTTGTCAAATAAATATGGGAGGTCCATCAGGAATACCTTTGAGGAGTTTGATCCATTTTTGAAGATCTAGATAGCAAGAGCCAGAAGTAGGAGTGAAACTGGCCTTCCATGGTTCCAAAGTGGGTATGCAGAGCAGAAAAGGTAGGAGCAGCAACGAGGAATGCTGACTCTGTGTCATTTCCTCTCTTTCTTCTTCCTTTCCTATCTAACCTCTCCAGGTCCTTTGGCTGCCTGGCCGTCTTACCCCATGGTCTAGCATCCTTCTGTCCATAATCTTTCTGTTTGTTTTTTGGCCACCATTCTTCCTCTGCAGCTTGACAATCTATCTGGCTGTCTCCTTTTTCTCTACCACTTCTAGGTCATTGTTCCTATCTATCTCTCCTGTTGTCTCTCACTCCCTTCTAGTCCTCTCCCAGAAACTGTCCCCTTTTTCTGTTAGTTCCCCATGGCCCTTTGTTCATCGCTTCTATCTGCCTGCATCCTTCTGTCTTCTTTAATCTAAATCCCTGTGGAGCCCTGACTCATTCTGCCCTCTATCCCAGCATTACCCCTGCTGCCACTTTAGCTAGTCCCTTCCCTTCCTCTGTTCTGTCATTCCTGGTGTCCACCCTGGCTTCATCTTTTCTATCCATATTTCCCTGTCCCCAGGTGTCCTTTCATTCTCAGCATCTATCTCCCAGTCTACATGTCCCTGTCCCTTCTTGGTATGAACTTGGTTCCCACTGACTGGCACAGCCTCTCTTCTCAGTGCCCTTGGTCCTATCCTCTGGCCCAGCCTGAACCCAGCCCTCATTCCCCAAACTCCTTTCCCTAGTGTGTGGTGCCTGGTCTGAGCCCCAAGCAACTCAGCTTGCCTGAGCTTGTTTAGTCTAACTCCCTTAGCTCCTTAGCAGCTTAGCCCTCCCACCTCTCCTGTGAGCCTTCCACATAAACAAGAGGATCATGGAAGACCTGACAGCTGCCAGATGGGGGCAAGTGTCTGGCTAGCCTAGAGCAGGCATGAAAAGGGGACTGCACTCAATGCTTCCTATTCCTTCTTTCTTTAGGGAAATTCTAGAGCCTCTTTCCTGGATGTCTACCTTTGAGTATGGAGTTTCTTGTCTCCATGATCCCTGTTCCCATTTTTGGGGGCTGGTTTCTAGGCTTTGAGCTTTTTGCTTCTTTTGAGAAAATGGCTCTAGAGGCAGGCAATCACACAAAGGAGGCTTTCAACTTGAATGATGGTGATGGACTCTGCTCCGTAAAATGGAGGCCCAGGTGGGGGAACAGACTAGTCTGATCTAGGTCTTCTAATAAGAAATACATACTATAGTGTGATTTTTTTTGCAGGGGGTACTAAGGATTGAACTCAGGGGCACCCAATCACTGAGCCACATCCCCAGATGTATTTTATTTAGAGACAGAGTCTCACTGAGTTGCTTAGTGCCTCACTTTTTGCTGAGGCTGCCTTTGAACTCGTGATCCTCCTGTCTCAGCCTCCTGAACCTCTGGGATTACAGGTATGCACCACTGTGCCCCACTAGTGTGGATCTTAAATGTCTTTGAAAAGCCCATGTGTTAAAGGCTTAGTCCCAGTTTGGTGCTTTTGGGAAGTGCTGGAAACTAAGAGGTGGGACCTAGTAGGAGATCTTCTGATCACTGGGAATATGTTCTTGAAGGAGATGGTTGGAACCCAGCCCCTTTTCTTTCCTCTCTTTTTCTTGTCCCAGTTATGAGGTGAGAAGCTTTATTCCACCAGGCTCTCCCTGCCATAAGCTACCTCACCATAGACTCAAAGCGACAAGACCAATTGATCATGGACTAGAATCTCTAAAACCATGAGCCAAAATAAACCTTCTTTACTTATAAATTTATTACCTCAGGTATTTGGTATAGTAACAGAGAGCTGACTAACACAGTATGGTAGGAGAGACCACACACACACATGCCCATAAGCAAGTGTATACTAAGAGAAGCCGGGTTGGATGCAGAAACCTATAGAGCAGTTGTTCTCAAACTTTAGTGTGTGTCAGAATTGCCAGAAGAAGCTGTTAAAACAGATTCCTGGCTCCACCCCCAAAGTTTCTGATTCAGTAGGTGAAGTGGGAGGTTTGAGACAGGGTTTCCCTATATTTCCTAGCCTTGAACTCCTGGACTTAAGTGATCCTCCCATCTCAGTCTTCTGAGTGCTAGGACTCTAGGCATGTACCACTGCACTAGACTTGAATTTATCTCTAACAAGTTCCCAGGAAATGCTGGTGCTGATGGCCTGGAGACAACACTTTGAGAAATATTGTCTTAATAATCTGCATCTACCAGCTCTTTCCTAACACCTAAGGCTGGGGCTAGTTAATTTTCAAAACTGAGAACCCTTGAGGCTAAGAGAAACCTAGTGTCCTTAGAAGGCAGGGAATAGCTTTTAAACTCCTGGAGTTCTATTCTAATATAGACCCCATTTAAACAGCTTCAGACAGGTTTAAACAGCTCCTTGGCTAATTCCTAGTATCTCTCTTCCAACTCCTACCGGGGGATGATAGCTCTAAGAGGTGTTAGGGGATTAGGCTGAAAATGTAGGTCACTCACCAGCCATCTGGGAACCACGATGAGTAAGAGAGAAGGAGAGGGGCAGAGACACACAGGAAAAAGGTGAGAGGAAGCAGAGGGCTAAAAGCATACCTGACAGACTGGTGATTAGATTTCAGTGTCCTTTGGTGGCCTGGAAGGAAGAGCAGAGTTTCCTGTTCTCTCTTCTTCCAAGCTGGGCTGCCTGTCTGCTGGGTTAAGAATGGGAAGAGGCTGAAGATTGGATGGCCAAGTCCTGGAGATTCCTCATGGTGAAAGCTGCAATGGCTGTGAGGGGCATAAGGCCATTTAGGGTCAAGGTGGGACAAGGAGCAGAAATATGAGAATACTTGAAAAGGGGAAGCAGACCCGACAGGCCAAGTGAAAATGGGCTTAGGAGAACCTGCACTTCCCACAGACCCTGATGAGGGGCTCAGAGCCTTGGAAGTTGGGCTGCTGGGAGCTTGTCTGGCCCTCCTTCTCAGCCCCAGGCTTTGAGGGTAGAGAGCTGAGAGTTGTGTTCACATAGAGGGGTAGTGATTGCGGCCGTTGGGGGAACCAAGCACACATGAGTTGGACCATCAGTGAGCAGCTTTGAAGGGGTAGATAGTCCCTCTCTTTTGAGAATTAGGCATGCCTGTCCTCTCCTGTCTCTCTCCTCTCCAGGTCCCTTAACCCATGCCAATGAGATATGCAAATGATTCCCTTATCTCATTGGCTGAGGCCTAAGGACCACAGATGAGCTCAGAGAGCTGGCCTTTTAAGAGTGCCCTTTGGGCTCTGTGCCTATGGCCCCCTTGTTCTGAGCACAGAGGCACCAGGCCCTGCTCCATGGGGCCTCCAGTCTCTGGGGAAGCTGTACGTGTCTGGCTCTAACACTGACCATATCATCTCTGCCATCTCTAAAGTAAGTATGTTTTGGGGCCTACCTGGGTGTCAGGCTTCTCACCTGTAGCCCCTTCCTCAGACACCTGCTATCTCTGTTTTCTGTTCTCTAGAATCCTCACATTTCTGCACCCTACCCTACCCCTGCACTGGCTGTCATCATATCAGAAAGATAATCAACCTTCTCTACTTACCTCTTTTCTGCACATCCAGTTCTCTCTGGACACTGCTTCAGTGTCTCACCATCTCCTTCTAGTCAAAGACCAGTTCCTTCAATTGTGTCTTTGTTTCTAACCCCTCTGTGCTCTCAAGGGCAAAGAGCTCCATAGAGAATACAGAACCTTTTCCTGAGACAAAAAAGGGCTTGTCCTTCCTTCTACCTCTTTAGGCATGATCTGGGGCTTTGAGATGTGACTGAGAAGAAGACTATCTAGGCTTGGGGTATCAAGAGGGAGCCAAAGTCTAAGGGGATGACCACTCCTTGCTCTGCCCCTTCTGAGGGTGGGGGTGGAGCTGTTGGAATTGGGAGCTGGGCTAGAGCTGGCACTTTCAGGCTGGGAAGGATCTCTGAGGTCATTGAGGCAGAGTTTCCCCCAATGCACACGTGCTTTGTGGTTGGTAACAGATAGTGTCATAAGTTTGGGACACTCTGTGTTGAAGTTGAACAGATGGTTTGCTGAAGGACTTCTCAGATTAATTGCTCTTCTGCTTTGTTATTCTGCAAGAGGTAGGGATAGGAGGCAGCCTTTCTAAAATTATTTCAGCACAGACCTCTTCTTGGGTGCTTCTCAGAGTTGGTGTTCAATACAACACTCTTTGGGAGATGTTACAAAGTCTAACTGCTCTCATTGAAAGAAAAAAAAAAGGGAAGTGGATCAGAAAGGCAAAGGCATTCTGCTCAATATAGCAGATTCTGAATCAAAGGTGGGTTCAGTCTTGGTGGGTTCTCCCTTGGTTAGATTGGCTTTGAGAAAAGATGGTGGTCACTCCGTTCAGATCGTTCTAGAACAAATTCTAGGACCTTTCTTTTTTTCTCTTATAAAGTCTCTTTTTCCTATAACAAGGAATCATTGACTAATCCATGAACAAATGAGCACCAAGAGACACTGTCCTAAGAGCTTTGAGAGATAGATAAGATAGAAGTGTAACAGCACAGTATCCTTATATCTTAAAATTCATAGCATACATGCCTTCCCACTGTCCTAAAACACACACACACAAACACACACACACACTCACTCAGTCACAGTTAATTAAGCACAATTTTTTAATTGCTTGGAAGTGCAATGGTGCCTCTTGAGATGACAGGGCCTCTCAGTATGTCTCTGCACAGTGTTGGAAGAACTGCATATTACTCTTGCTTGTCATAGATTCCAGTTGAGTGAGAGTCCTCTTTCTCCATCAGGTCTTCAGCTGCTTGCCCCCTGTCAGGAGCCCATGCCAACTGAAAGGTTGCTTCCTAGTCTGGAGGAACAGGATTGTACCATTGATTTGGTTTTCCAGAACTCTGGATCCAGGGCATTTGGGCTTTGGAGGAAGAGGATTTGGTGACAGAGAATGACAGGCAGCCTCCATATACTTCAGACCTCTCTTTCTTGCAGGTGCACATCTCCCAGCCCAGACCCAGAATGGCACTGCCCCCCAGCCCCCTGGCCATGGAATATGTCAATGATTTTGACTTGATGAAATTTGAGATAAAGCGGGAGCCTCCTGAGGGGCAATCGGTGGCCTCAACAGCTTCGCTTGGCTCCACACCTTACAGCTCAGTGCCTCCTTCACCGACCTTCAGTGAGCCAGGCATGGTGGGGGCCACTGAGAACCCCCGGCCAGGCCTGGAGGAGCTGTACTGGCTAGCTACCCTGCAACAGCAGCTGGGGTCTGGGGAGACACTGGGACTGAGTCCTGATGAGGCAGTGGAGTTGCTGCAGGGTCAGGGCCCAGTCTCTGTTGAGGGCCCCCATGGATTCTACTCAGGAAGCCTAGAGGAAACAGGAGCCCAGCATGCCCAGGTGAGTGGCTAGTAGGCTGGTTTGACGGGAGACAGGCTGAGGGAGGTGATCCAAGAGAGGGAGAGTTCTTGGAGAGGGTTCTAGACTGGGGAAAGAAGGCCTGAGGGAGAACTTTTTTTTTTTTTTTTTGGTACCAGGGATTGAACTCCCGGGTACTCAACCACTGAGCCACATCCTCCGCCCTATTTTGTGTTTTATGTGGAGACAGGGTCTCACTGAGTTGCTTAGCAACAGCCTCGCTGTTGCTGAGGCTGCTTTGAACTCGCGATTCTCCTGTCTCAGTCTCCCAAAGTGCTGGGATTACAGGAGTGCGCCACCGCTCCCAGCTGGGAAGAAAAACTCTTAAAAGAAATCAGAGAAAACTACATTTTTTCAAAATGTAGCGAAATGAATAGACTGAATCATGAGGAACAGGGGGAAGATAAATTAGAAGAGGACCCCAACGAGCGATTACAGGGGAGTAAATAGATGTCCCGTGTGGAATGGAGCGGGGTTAAGACGGTGGTTGAGGTTGGCCTTTCCAAGGCTTCGTTCTTTCCCAATGCTCAACCTTCTCAGGAAGGATTGGAACTCATCCTATTAATTATAGACACAGATGGGGGTGTTGAGGGCATTAGGACGTAATCCAAATCCTTTGGGTCACCGGGTTGCGGGCTTCAGGACATGGAAACGTGGCTTGTTTGAGAGGAGGGGACTGTCTAGGCGCGGGTTCCTGGCACGCACCAGGGCCCGAAGCCACATGCTGCGAGGGGCGCTGGCGTGTAGGTGAGCGATTGGCTCGCCTGATAGTGGGAGGCGGGACCTGCACTGCAGGGTGTGCCAAGGGGTGCGAGTCGGATGGCTAGGACCGGTGAGGTCTGGACCGAGACGGATTCTGTTAGAAGAGTGGGCATTCAGGTAGAGGTGGGAACCGGGGGCGAAGCCTTCTCGACAGCGGGGCTAACCTGGCGTTCCAACCTGCGGATGGAGCAGGGTGGGACCCAGAGCCGACCAGTTCCCTGCACTGTTCCTCCTCAGCTGGCCGAGCGATTTTCGGACGCAGCGCTGGTGTCGATGTCTGTGCGGGAGCTAAACCGGCAGCTGCGGGGCTGCGGTCGCGACGAGGCGCTTCGTCTGAAGCAGAGGCGCCGCACGCTGAAGAACCGCGGTTATGCGCAGGCCTGTCGCTCCAAGAGGCTGCAGCAGCGGCGCGGGCTGGAGGCGGAGCGCGCCCGCCTGGCTGCTCAGTTGGACGCGCTACGGGCGGAGATAGCTCGCCTGTCTCGGGAGCGCGACCTCTACAAGGCTCGCTGTGACCGGTTGACCTTTAGCTTCCCGGGACCCGGGGACCACACCCACCTCCTCCTCTGAGCAGCTGGGGCAGGGGACTTGGGACGTGGAGGTGGTTGAGTTTGAGGTTAGCACCCAGCTAACCCCCATCCATTGGCCCCATCCACTCCTTGTACGACCACACAAATATCCCCAGACATTCTGAACCCCCAAGGCATGCCCGAAGTTAGTGTCTGGCCATTTTCTGGGATAGGTAACTCCTCCTCTCATACAGGCCATAAACAGAAACCTCAGCCCTCATGAGTAGCATACTGAGTTCTGTAGAGGCCAATGCCAGGAGCTGAGGGTGCAGGTGTGGATAGTTGGGTGGCACAGTGGATGGAAGGAGAGGCAGTGGTACAGTCACCCCCTCAGTTTAGTTCTTAATTCAGGGTTTTCAACTTGTAGTGCATTAAGGTTGTAATTAGCAATGAGGCGGGTTTTTCACTCGAAGGACTGTAACCTCCCCATTTCAGGACTACTGTACTTTCAAGATTTCAATTCTCAAAAGCAAAACAGACTAGGAACTCTACCCAAGATGCGTTTTCCTGCCCAACCTAGTGGCCTGCAGGGTCCAGAGCAGCACAGATCTGAGAAAGGAGCCCTGGGAGTGGTTTGGTGCCAGCTGGGAAAGAGCCCTTGGTACTACTCACAGCTCTGCCATAGGATCCCCTCTGTCACCTTGAGCTAATCAATTGTTCCCTGAGCCTCAGTCACTTCATCAAATTCTCATTTAGATTGGATGACTTCTGGCACTTTTTCAGTTCTGGCACCTCACCAGTGAGGGACTCCCAATGGTGTCCCCAAGAGACCCCTAAGACAAGCTTACCAGAAGGCCTTCCTGTCCTGCTCCATCTTCCTGGCTGCAGCCTAAGCTGTAGGAGAGCAACCCAGGAGGAGAAGCATGGTTTCTCAGGAAACAGCCACTGGGCCTTTGCTGTTCCCTCCAAGCTTCTTCAGTCTTCAGACCTACTGAGGGTTCCCCTGCTACCTCCTGCCTCCAAGGGCTGAGGTAAGGCTTCCCAGGATGACAAGGAGTTGAGAGAGTGCAGCTTTTGTGAATTAAACTTGAAGCCCAGGTGGAATTCTAATGTTATTGGCTAAATGTTCTTGCAATTTAAGAAATGTTCATTCTCTATCCCTGCTTCATGTTACTATTTTGTGCATCTGTGTGTACATCAGAAAGAGGGTAGGGGGAACCACCTGGAACTCAGTGGCACATCTCAGTACTGAAGAGCTAATTAAAATGGGGTAGAGGGGTGAGGATTGGTACAGATGGAGTCTCTCCCTTCCACCACTGCCACCACAAAAGCCCAGGAGCAGTAGTGGCCTAGCTAGGCTTGCCTGTGGCTATCCTCAAGGTCTCACAGTTGCCATGGCAACCCAGCCCTCCAGTTCAGCAGCATATGGGGAGGGCCAGCGGGGCCTCTGGGCAGAGCAGAGGCATTGAGCTGGGAGCAGCCACCTCATCAGCCACAGTTGTCTATCCTCTAAGGGACATAATAAATGGGAGAAGTGGTTGGGTGTGGGAGAAGCAGCTCCCATATGTCTCTCTTCCTTTCTGCCCCCTCTATCCACCCTCTCCCCAGCTGTCTCTTCTCTTCCCTCACAGTTCTTGTTCCCTCCTCCGCCTCTAGCCCAGCTCATGCCTCCTCCACTCAGGAGCCTGCAACAGGAGCCCTCTCCTCCATCCCCCTTGGAATTTCTCTTTTCTCCCTTCCCTACCTTTGGCCAATGGCTATCCTCTCTGGCTCTCATGTCCCTCTGAGGGTGCATGGCATCTTTAGCCTCTCTTCCATCCTCTTCCATACTTATAATTGAAAGGAGGGGTTTGGGTGGAGAAGATCCCTCAGGAGCTCAGCTCTTCTCCCCTTACTCTGAATTTCACCTGTGTCTTTGCCTGCTCCCCAGAACTTGAATCCAGACCCTCAGCTTCTCTTGCAAACCTTCATGGCACACCAGGGCAGAGATACCCATCCACAGATACCTGTGCACACAACTAGGTCATATACATATACCTGAGTCTCAAGGTGATAAAGCTGGGTCACATGGCTAGACCTCAAACAAAGGTTGCACATTGTAGTGATGAAGAGTGTGGGTGTTTTAGTCAAATGGGTCTGCACTTAAGTTCAAGTTCTACTACTTCTTCTCTGACCATGGGTGAGTTAAAATCAAGCCTCACTTGCTTTGTCAGAAAAATGGGGGAAATGATGCTAACTATCTATTGAGAATGAACGCATTTTAAAAAAGTGAAGTTTGACACATGCTAAAGAACAACCTTTGCTGCTGTTGTTAATGTTATCATCAATAGTGCACTGCTGTGCTTCCTGAACCACTGAAGCCATGCTCCTGGAGGGTCGGAGACACGTGGTGCATGAAAACACATACATTTACACACCCAGGAAAATCAGGCTGTGCAGACCTTAGATGCCCTCTCTATGCTCCTCCTTCACTAACCAACCCACTGTCATCCTTCAGTCACCTCCCTAACAATCTTTCTTGACCCACCCCACAGCTGTGTGGAGGCAAGTGTTCTCTGTAGACAGCTGTAAGAAAGCATCAGCCTGCCCCTCCTTGACAGCTCCTTATTACCTTCCCATCTCCTATAACTAACCCCCACAGTGTCTGGACCCCTGTACTTGGAAGGTAAGGGTGGGGGCTCCTTAGAACCCACTGGCACATGGTTGGAGTAAGACTGCAGAGACCACGTCTGCTTGGGGAGCTTTGGTTCGGATTTTGAAGGGTGCTGGCCCACATTTCTTATGGTTTGTGTGGGTGCTGCTGACTGCCCAATGAACATCTGAGAAATGATGGGTAGAGATGGAGGTGCTAGGAGTGGTTCCTTTTATTAATGGCAGGAACGTCAGGATTACTGAAGGAAGTCACCGAGGGCCACAAACTAGAGGGGTATGGGGCTTGGAGAGATGGGGACAGGGCCCATCACTCACTTCCAGAACCTGGGGGCACAGCTGGTTCAAAAGGTAGAGGCACTAGTCACTTGAGTTACACGGGTCAGGACAGGCACCTGGGAGGGTGTGGAATAGTAATAAGCCAAAGTAGGCTCCTCAGAAACCCCATTTTGGACATCCTTTGTGTACACCCTTCTTGGGCCCCAGGACTCACTCAAAGGCGGAGGGTGTGTCTGTCCGATGGGAGGCAGTCACGGGCTAGGGCTGGGAGTCGTGGCTGGCGTGCAGGGCCTGGGAGCACCAGGGCTGATGCCCTGACTGGCGTAGTACTCCACCACCTGCCGGGGCACTTCAGCTAAGACACACTTAGCCAGAGCAGACGGAGCAGCCTGGGATGGGGGCGGAGAAATGGTTAGGGGCGGGGTCAGGTGAGGGAAGGACTGGGCTGCGAAGTGGTCAGCTGGGCTCCAGCGTCCTTCGCAGGACATCAAGCAGATGAGACATAGATGTCAGATCTGGGAGTGAGAGGAGCTGAGAAGTCCTTCTGCCGGGAGGGGCACCCAGCACTCACATCCTTGAAGTCCCGGAAGGGCACGAATTGGACGATGTCGCGGGCTGCAGGCACCCCTCGGGGACAGCGCAAAGGACCATCGTCGCCGTCCAGCAACCGCATGTCAGAGAAGTCGGCATTGCCCACACCCACGATGATAATGGACATGGGCAGGCGGGAGGCGTGCACAATCGCTGCTCGGGTCTCAGCCATGTCGCTCACCACTCCGTCGGTGAGCACCAGCAGCACCGAATACTTCTGAGGGCGGGTAGAGGGGGAAGAAGGGTCACCTCTGTGTGCAAGGATGTTGACACCTATCCCCAGCCCAGGCCCTATCCCTGGTACCACCCGAGAACACACAGGGCAGCACCTGGTTGTTTGTTTTGTCTCCTCACCGTGGCTTGGCCAGTGCTCTGCTCCCGCTGCGCAGGCCCAGCTACGCGGTTTATGATGGGGGCCACGTTGGTGGGGCCATACAGCTGGATCTGCGGCAAGCAACGACGGTAGGAAGCAATGACCCCTGAGATCTCTGTAGGCAAGGAGAAGAGGTGAAACTAGCAGAGATTCACCTAACAGGTGCCTCTGTTCTTGGGACCTGCCACCCCAATTTCCTCACCAAACGGAAAAGTTGGATAGTTTCCTGGGCTGGAAGAGTTGTATGGTTAGACTCTGGGCTGTGGGAAGGAGTCTTACCCAGTGAAGATAGGTCTTGGATAAGTGGAAGGGACAGGGTGCTGAGCCCATGAGAATGGAGTCTGTGCTCCTGTATGAGATGCACAGACGTGTGCAGCAAGCGTGTGTGGCAGGTGGGAAGTGAGCTGGTGGGACTTTCCCAGCTTACCTTCACATTCAGGATTTTCTGGGTCAAAGTTGATGGCAAAGTCATGGGACACCTGGGTGGGTAAGATGAGCACATGAGGGGATGACTCTCCTTCCTGTCTGATTCCCACCATCTCCTCCCTTCCTCTGCACCCAGCCTACCTCGAAGTTGGGGGGGATCCGGGCTCCAAAGCCAAAAGCTGGGAACCGTTTATCACTGGAGAGAAGAAAAGGCTGTGGAGCTCCTGAGGCAAGGCTGGCCTTCCTGTTCCTCCCCCATCTCCCTCTTACCTGTCATAGTCCTGGCAGATGCCTCCCACTGCACGCAGGGCCTGTAGGTAGTGGTTGGGCTGGCGGGGACTGAGACAGTGTAGGGACTGGCTGCTCCTGGGGTCCCCATTGGAGGCGGTGAAGTCGATGGCCACCTGGTGGGGGGTGAGGGTAAGGGTGAGGAAAGGATCATGCTGCAGCCATGAGAACTGCCACAGAGGCTAGGTCAGAGCTAACGTAGGACTGTAGGGAGGACTGAGATGAGTCTGGGGGGGGCCACAGGTAGTCTCACTGTGGTGGGCTATGGGGTACAAGCTGACATTTCTAGGACTTGTGAGAAGCATGAGTAGGGGCAGTGGGATTATGGGCTCCTTCAGTTCATTATGGACTTAGACTCTCTCTCTTGTTTGTGCCCCTATCCTCTGGGCCTTTACCGTGAAGCTGATCTGGCAGCCACCCATGATGTAATCCAAGAAAGTGTGCACCTTCTCCACCTGGCAGAAAGAGGAGAGAAAATGGAGGGGGGTCTTTTTAGGAAGAAGCTTGGATAGGGCTTCTGTGGGGAAGGTGGAGGGGCCAGAGTTTTTGAGGTTGTAGTTAGGGGTAGGATGGGGCAAGGATTCCCAGGAGCAGAGGAACAGTCTTTGAAACAAGGGAAGGGTTAAATCAGATTGTGGCAGGGGAAGGGGCAGAGGCAATAGTTGAAACAAGAACAGGGATATACCGTGCACTGGGCCAGCACTACCGTCCCTGAGCTCTTGTAATTCTTCTTCTTGTCCCGATACTTGGGATTGATACAGTCCCACTGCATCTAGACCCCATGCCCACAAACACAAGGTTATAAATCCATCAGGTGGCCTCTCTTGCCTGCTTCCAGCAGAGCCTCCTAGAGCAAGATCCCCATGGCTCCATCCTTTGACGGTATCTGGGGACTTTCTACCCTCACCACCTCCAGTCACCTATGGTGGTCTCTTCAGTGTCACCCTCAGGATTATCCCCGGAATCTGGGTGGGATTATGGGGGTGGGGTGGGGTCTCTGTGGCACCTCCTGGCCAGGGTTTGCTGTTCCTTCCTGCATCTCCTGGAAAGTGCTGGTGAACTCGCCAATGAAGTCATGCTTCCCGCTGGAGTCATAGTCATACACCAGGAACTGAGAAGGGAGGAGAGAGGTGGGATCTTGGTTAGGGATGCTTTGTGATGCTTTCTAGGTTGGGTGGGGGATTCAGGGTGGTAGGAGCTGCACAGTCTCTAGGTCCACATGGATATTGACCGGCCCAGAGAGGCTACCTGCTGAACTTGGTTCTTCAGCTCAATCTGGCAGGGACTTTGGCCTCTGATAAAAATCACACATGTGGGAAGCTTAACATTGAGCTGTGAACTGTTATTTATCCCACAGTGAGAAGTGCTTATCACATGGGGAAGAGGGAGGTGGCTTGCCACACTCAGGGAGGAAGGTCTCAGACAGCAGGCTGGATGTTCCAAGTAGGCTGTGCTTGGTTGGCAAGGGCTTCACCTTGAGGGGCCGGTGGACATCACAGCTGCATAGAGAGTGCAGGGACAGGCGGAATGGCTCCCAGCTGGGGTTCAGGTTGTTTTTCACCACCTTGGAGAGACACCAGGGAAAGGAGCTACTTACCTCCTGTCTAGGTTTTCTTGCTCTGCTCTCTGTCCCTCCCATCTCTACAGCTCTAGGCACCAACCTCAGTTCTCCAGACTAGCTGGTCACTCTGGTCTCCGTTGGTCTTATAGATCTCCATGAAAGGGTCAGACTTGCTGAACAGGTCCTGCGGATGCAGGGGAAGGGCCCATTAGCTGGTGAAATCTGCCAGAAGGGGCTGGGGAGGTGCTAACACTGAAAAGGAAACAGGCCTGGGACCCTAGGACCCCGGTATTTGTCTCCAGTGGGAGGCCTAGGGCTTGCTAACAGGAAATAGGGGACTGGACTCTGGGGTTCCAACCTTGTTGTCCAGTTTGTGGGCTCTGAAGGTAAGTTGCACATAGTCATTGGTACCAGATACCTCCTCTGCCACAATCTGCAAGGGGGACACAAGTGGTGGGACTCCCCTCCCCCACCACCAGGGCCACCCCACAACCTCCCTACTGGTGAAGGTATCCCTGGACATGATATCGTCATGGATGTTCATGCAGGGGCATTGACTACCTGGCCCAAAGGTAAGCACAGATGACCTTGCCTACCGTGATAGTGGACTTGCCCGCTGTCTTCCCATTCTTCAGCAGTAATGGCTTAGTGACCTTGGTTTGTGACACAATCTGGGGATGAAGGTGGAGTGAGACATAGTTTGTAATGCCTTCACCTGCCTTGGCCAGGGTATGAGGGGTGGAAAAATCAGTGGTCTCTATGTGTCCACAGGGTTGGTCCTTTGACTAAGTTAGTGGTGGACTCAGTTTCTATAGCAGCCTTTTGAGAGAGGTATAGGCCTAAGATGAGGCAGAAAGATTGCAGGTTTGAGGCCAGCCTTAGCAATTTAGCAACATCCTCACCAACTCAGAGAGACCCTGTCTTAAAAATAAAAAGGGCTGGAGGTGTAGCTCAGTGGCAAAGCACCACTGGGTTCAACTTCAGTGCCCCCCTCCCCTTCGAAATAAAAGAAGAAAGAGGCACAGAGGATTGGGGTATAGTTCAGTGGTAGAGTGCCTGCTTGGTATGCATGAGACCGTAGACTCAATCCTCAGCACCAAAATAAACAAATAAAAAACAAGAGAAGGAAGCACTATAATATTCTCCCCTGTGGGGAGAATGTTTAGATGAGGGAATTAAGATTCAAAGAGGTTAAATATCTTGCCTTAGGCTGCACAGCCAATGAATGGCAGAGATGGTATCCAGGCCCAGACTGAATTAGTCCAAAGCTCATGCTGCCTCTTAATTTGACTTCCAGGGACAGAAACTGATAAGGGTGGGGTGGGGTGAGGAGGAATGTAGACCTGGCCCAAGGTGCACTCCATAGAGCCAAGGAAGGTGTCATTGCGGGGGCTGGTGGCTCCATCCTCAGCATCAAACACATGGAATTGCAGGGGCTGCTTCTCTTCAAAAAAGTACTCAAGGGCCAGGACCCGGGAGAACACAGGACTGGAACAGGAGCGAAGGACCTCTGTATGCTCCACCTGCATCAGGAGGGGTTAGGGCTTTCTGAGAATGGAGGCTACTTTTCCCTGCCCTGGACTGCTCAGGTCATGCCAGCTCTCCTTGGGCCACCACCTCCCCAACAACAAGCTCTTCTTTTCTTAGGTTGACCCCTAAGCTCAGGGTGCTGCTGAACCCTCAGCATGCTGGGGCTCTCAAGGTCTTTGGGATCTCTCCCACCGCCTCTGGGGCAATATCAGGAACCTCTGGGACTCTGTGAGCTTTCGACTGTAAAATGGTTTGGGTTTGTCATGACGGCATACTCGTCTCCAAGGTTACCCACATGGCCTAGAAAAGGTCCCCCGAGCCCTTGCATTTCCCTACTAGGCTTTCATTGCCCACAACCACCCTCCCTCTTTCCCAGCTTAACCCAGGAGGTTAGGTAAGGAAAAATCCAACCCCTCTCACCTCCACCCACTGCTCATCAGAGTAGAGCTTGAGCAGCACACAGGGGTGGGGCTTGGTGAGTGTATCTCGGTCCAAGAGGCCATGGCAGGACACCCGTAACTCCACACGAGAGGCTCCTAGCGTCATGGCTGGGGGCTCAGGCACCCATCCCATCTCAGGGTCCGACATGTCTCTGTGGGGATGAGCAGATGGCTTGGACACTGGAAGGTGAACCCGAAGAGGAGGACTGTTCTCTGGGGACCCTGGACCCCACCACCTTGCCCTCCTTACTGAAGCCCTGAGGTCTCATGGACCTCCTGCTTCCCCTGCCTTCTGCCTGACTTCCCCAGAACTCTGAGCAGAGGAGGATGGAGGACCAGAGCCTCTTACTCTTGTGCTTCTGTTGGCCCTACCAGCCTAGGTATGTGCGGACGGGGCTGGAAAGGCTGGAGTGTTGGTGTACGCAGCAGGGTTCCTGGCAGTCTTGGCTCCTAGGCCATCGATTGATCCATGCCGTCTGCTGGCTCAGCATCTTCTGCTATTTCCCGACTGGTGTTTGAGCCAGCACTGCACTCAGTCTTGGCATGAGTGAGCTGAACTGGGGCAAGGGGGTGGGCAGGGACTGGAATGGCCCCTGGAGGTCTGAAGAGAAAGGGTCTCAGGAATGGAGTCTGCAGTAGGCGGGCGGAGACAGGTTGGAATGTGCCCTGCTGCGCTGTCCCTGTCCTCTCTTTACCCCCTACTCATCTTCTGGCTGACTGATGGGAAAGGAGGGGCAGTGGGCTTGGGAATTAGAGGCAGGACCAGAGCTTTGCTGAAGGCTCTCCCAGGCTCCTGGCAGTGGCTCCCACTATGACAAGAATCGCAGCCCTCCCCCCTCTTCTGGTCTCACACTTCTTGGCAACACTGGCACTGTCTCTTAGCGACAGGGTTTTGGGGGAGCCACAGCCCCCTCCATGCTGCCCGTGGGATGCATGCGCACCATCCTCCCCCAGCACTGCTACAAAGCCTCGGGCAGCAGCAGGCAGGGGTATGCCGGCCCGAGTTCATGGCCGGTCAGTCCATCTATCTGTGTCTGTCCAGATCTCAAGGGTGAGGCTGTCGGATCTCATGCTGTGCTTTTCCGAGCGAGTGTGTGTTGGTGTGTCTCAGTGCCCCACCCTCTGTGTCTGCCCCTTTTTGTCGTGTGTCCATCTCCCAGAAGGTGTGACAGTTTGTGTACCTCCCTCAGAACTGAGACCCTTGCCTGGTTGGTACCCATCTCCTTACAATGTGTCCTTCTGTGTATATGAGGGAGGGTCTGGGCTAGGGCTTTCCACCTTCTGGTTATGAGTCTCCCCACTCTTGTGGGTACTCTGCTATAGGCAGGGGCATGTGGTGGTGAGGGGATGGGCAAGGTTGAGGGACCTCTCTGGAGGCCAGAGGAAATGTTGTTATGGAGACTGGGCCAGGTTGGACAGGACCGGGGCTGCTCTAGGGAGAAAGGGTAAGCTCACCTGGGCTCTCAGTCGGGGGGCTCTTCTCTTCGGCTCTCCTCTCCAGCCCTGGCCCTGACTCCCTTGCTGCTCCAGCCGCTGGCGCTGGCTCCGGCTCCAGCTCTGCTGCTATTTATGGGGCCTGGAAGGGGAGGGATGGGGGGGCCGCAGCACCAGCTCCCCCCCGCACAGACTGGTTGGGAGGGAGAAGAGGGGAGGGGCAGGGCTACTGCCTGAGAGGGAGCCACAGAACTGGGGAAGGAGGGCGGGCTGGGGGTGGCTCTGAGGCAGGACCCCCGCAGACACAGTGACACACATCTTCCCCTTCACACCACACCCACACCCAGCATCACAGAGATGCATACGCCGCAGTGGTGCATGCACACCCATCCACACACAGCCACACAGAAAGGATGGTGACACGTGCACCCACGGATCACACATATCTTGACACACACAGGCGCCAGTACGTAAACTCACTGTGACACCATGACAGTTACAGCCCCACCCATACACAGTGGGAAACACACCCAGTCTCAGTGCTTTCAACAGTATTACACTTGTTTAGGATATTTGCAGTCACATATAAAAGAACACTGGGCTTTACTTGTCACACATACATATAGGTTCACTCACACTCCCCCAGAATACAACAGGATGTTGATCTTTACATGCTCCTTAAAAATCACCACACACCACGCAGAACCTCATGGCTTTGAGAATGATGTCCAGTTCCCTAGTCACCTTTTTATAAGGAGAAACAGGAAATGGACACGATTGCTTAGAACACAGACTCACATCCTGGGCATGAAGCCCTGGAGGACAGGGCTGCACGATGGGGCATGTGCTAATGGACTGTCTCCCAAGGTTTCCCAAGGTGCCACAGTGTACCCAACCACCTGTCTCCCAAACTGCACGTGTAGGACCACATCCTTGTGGGAGTGATGGTGCCACGTGCAGATTTTAAGGAAACAAGATGTTAGCCATTCTTAGTGATACCAGGGGAAGTGAGCAATTAATTGCCTGGGGAGCTATAAGTCATACACGAAGACATTTGGACACATGGCAATCTGGGCTAAGAACACAAGAGCATTCACCAGGACATCTTCCTTTAAGCAGCTCTTTTATTAAGGTAGCAACTATTTATTCTACCATCTCCTCGGTGCCAGGCATTATACCAGACATTGGGGCTAACCAGGTGATGCAAGTGTAGCCTCTGCCCCTTGGGGAGGTAGAAGTATGTGGAAGAGAGAGATGCACATGCAAAGAGGATACGCCGATGCAAAATGCAATGAAGTATGACAGATGAAACATCATGGACCTGCTGAGGAGGCAGTGGGGACTTGTGAGGACGGGCTGGATGCAGGTGAGTGGGGAGGCATTGAGAAAGCCTCACAGAGGAAGAGGCTCTAAATGTCAAGGATGCCAAGGGAAATGATTAATTTAATTATTGATCTTCTCATGTCCCATCGAGACTCTGTTCACCTATAAGCCACTCTACTATTGAGATTTTTGACTAGTGAGGGTGCTCACAGATGACACGTGTGATACCGTTTGTGAGCATGTGTATGAACACACACCCACACGCACATCCACTGCTCCCCAGTCTCCCCCTTGAATCCATTCAATGGGATTGAATGGGGTCTTTCAATCCCATTGCATCCTCCAAAGCTGGGCACACACTGTGTTGGTCCCTTTTTGCATCCCTGACCCTGCATATAACAGCCCACCCTAGCATGGGGATTTATCAGTCCCCTTCTGAGCAGCTTTGTTATTCTCCTCTCCTTTCAGAGCCTCAGCCCCATACCTGTGGGGTATTCCTCATTTTCCTCCATGGAGGCCAAGTGCCGGAGGCTTGTGGGAAGGAAGCAGATGGTGGGGGTGTGGGCAGTGAATGGGGAAGACAGCAGAGACTAGAGGCAGACAATTTTTTCTTTTTTATTCTATACAAGTGGGGAGAAGCCCCTGGGGATAGAGGGACAGAGATCTACCCTCCCAGGGGAGGAGACAGGCCCCACCCTGAAGCTTTCTGCAGAAGGAAGCATCAAGGCAGGCAATGAGAGCCTCCCTCTCTCCAGGTTGCTCCCTCCCTTCCAGTCCCCGGCCTCCAGCTCCCCTATGCCTGGTCCTACAGTCCTGCCCCTGTAGGACAGGGCTGGCAAGGGGTCTGGGGGAACAGGGATGGATAGGGGTCTGAGTCCTTGTGAGGCACATGTCAAAAGGAAGGCTGGAGAGGAAGGTGTGGCAGCTGTCAGTCTGTTCCTGGCTCACTGGTTCCTGCTGGGGACAAATTCAGGGAACCCTGTTTCCTGGGCAAGGGGAACCAGTACCCTGTGTTGAACAGATTGACAGATAGGTGTGAAGGGGTCCCGCCCTCTCACCACTGGCACCTGAAGGGTCAGGGGGCCGTCTTCTGTCAGGCTCTAGTTTATCACAGGACTGTGCCCGCCGTGTCCTTTTGGGCTTAAGGGGTGCAGTCCGGCGGCCTGGATCAGGGGGCCCTGAAATGACATTCATAGCAAGCTTGGCACATGAGGGGGATTCAGGCTGGGGTGCTTATCCAGGCTTTGACTCCTGGTTTTTGCTTATTCCATGCCTTTTAAGGGGAACTGATGTGGGCAGCAAGGTCTCTGAGGGTTCCCTGAGCCCCTCACTTAGCCAGGGTGGCAGACCTTGGACTTCAGGCTCCTCTTGGTCTTGCTGTGAGCCCAGCCTCAGTCGGGACTTGTTGAGTCCTGGGGCTGTACTCCCAGCCTCGGTCTCCTCCCTGCTCCCTGGTACCTGCGGGGGCCTGCGGCCTCTGGGCACAGCTACTGGCTTGGGAGGCCGTGGAGCTAAAGGGGGATCCTGCAGCTGGCAGAGGAAAGAAGGTGCTGTATCAGTCTATTTGCCCCATCCAGGCACCCTCTCCACCCACCTTGCTGGCCCTCACCTTGGCATTCCTGGCTGGACCCATCCTCTCTGAGAATAAGTCTCCCTCCTTTTCTTCCTCCCCGTCTTGGGAGGCTGGGCTGGGGCTCTGGCAGCTGTGGTTGGGGGCACTCTCCTCAGCTGGGGGATGGCAGACAGAAGAAGCTACAGAAAAGGCATGCTTAAAGATCCCTCCTCTGGGGAAGCCCCACAGGCCAGGACTTTCCCCCTTCAGTTCCATTTGCTCCATCTCTGCCTTTGGTGTCCCCTTCTACCCTTCTATATAGATGGCCACCTTTCCTTAACTCTTGGTACCCAGGATCACCCTGAGGTCATCACCTCTTGAGGGGGCTCTGGCCTGGCTGCCTCTCTTGCAGAGCAGAACCTAGGCCCATTCCTGCCAGGGCAGAGCCAGGACATGGAGCCTGTTGGAACCACAGGCATGGCTGCCCATCCAGGGCTGCAGTGCTCCAGGGCTCTGCCAGTGCTGCAGCCTGGCATTCCCAGAACTATTCGCCAGTCTGATTTAGATAGTAAGAGCCTCAAAAAGAGTATACTGGCACATTGCTGCCCTCCTCGCTGCCTCCCTGCCTCAACTTTAAGCAGCATGAGCCTGAGGGTAAACACCTGGCAGATGGAGTCTATGTTGGTCTCTGCAAGGGATGCATGCAGTTGAGCATCTGCCTATTCTGACTATGTGGTTTCCTAAATGCAGGATGCAGCCCTGCTTTGGATACTTGACTGTATGAGGGATGGGAAATCAGCACAGATGCCCCAGTGCTGGGTTGGCCTTGGAGGATTAGGAAGGCACAAGGCAGCAAGGTCAGCTTGGCTTTGTGCTACAGGGGAGGGAGGGACAAGAGCTGAGTAGGGAAGGAAGGGACTCTGGGGAGAGGCAGCCCAAGCCAGATCTGCCTGCCTGTCTCTTAGCTCCTTCCAGTCCTATATGTACTTGTCCAGGGGTAGGAGTGGAGGAGGGCAAAGGGGTGTCTGTGTCTACGGGAAGATTTTGCCCATGTCAATATCACCAGGGGTCATATTCCAGGCCTTGAGAATTCAAGTTGATGTCGAGCTGATCAGCTTTTCTTTGGTGGCTCCTTACACTGAAGGTACTCTGAACCCAGCAGGAGGGAAACATCATACCTGGAATAGTCCTCCTCCTTTTTATTCCTCCAGTCATGAGACCAGAAAATAAATGACCTATTTAAAGTCATGGGTGGCTGAGCAGGACCAATACCCAGGGCATCTGACCTCCAAAGAGGTACTCTTACTCCTCCTTTAGGGCACCTTTCTGAATAACCTAAGGATAGTTTGACAAGGTATTTTTACAGGAGGCTGAAATGTTTGAAATGGGCCTGGCATAGCTGGCATTCCCTATCAGCTTGACTTGCCACCCTCTTCCCAGCTAAGGGCAGAATGAGAACTTCTATATAGAGGGCACTCCTGTGCTGAAGGTGGCCTGAGGTGGCACCTATTCTAGAACCATCTGTAAAGCATTGCTCCTGTCTGCTAACTGTAGTGAAGCCACTTTTGATCTGGAGAATCTTTCTTTGGATAGAACTGTTTGTCTCTCTCTCTTTTTTTTTTTTTGGTACTGGGGATTGAACTCAGGGGCACTCGACCACTGAGCCACATCCTCAGCCCTATTTTGTGTTTTATGTAGAGACAGGGTCTCACTGAGTTGCTTGTAGCGCCTTGCCATTGCTGAGGCTGGCTTTGAACTCGCGATTCTCTTGTCTCAGCCTCCCTAAGTGCTAGGATTACAGGCTTGAGCCACCCTGCGGGGCTTGTTTGTCTCTTTTGAATGTTACTTTGTATATACCCTTAAACATTTTAATTGTGTTGACTTCTCACTGCCCCATGTTGGTGGGAAATTCCCTAGCACAGGGGCCACAGTTTCTGTTTCTTTGGACACACTCTGGACTTTTGGTGCTGCTGCCTGGGAAGGGGCTCTCCATACCTATGTGCCACGTGGCCTCTGCTCGCCGCATGGCACTGAAGCTTGGCTTGGTACTTTGGGGTGGTGGGGGTGGCTTCCAGGCTCCTGGCCCTGGAGTGGAAGGAGATGGGAAAGGGAAAGGGAGAAAGAGAAAGGACAAATTAGGAGGGGATTCTGAGAGCAGGGTCAAAGGAGGGGAGCAAGGATGAGCAATCTCACCTGCATCATCTGAAGAGCGCCTTTTCTGCCAAGCCTGGGTGCTGTCATCCAGGTCTGGGCCTGTGCCCTGAAAGAATGGCTAAGTCAGATCAGGTCATGAGAAAAGCCCTCTCCATGGAGGACTGCAATTGACAAACGGTTTCTGCTCTAGCATCTCATGTCATTTTCATGTCACTCATTCCTGGATCATGTTTCCCAGAGTAGCACCCATACCGTCCTGGGGGCACAAAAAATGGTTTACACAAATTAACATACTTCTATCTTAATAGATAGATGTTTATTCTATGTATAGTAGAAAACAATAGCTTATACAAAGTGCCTGTGATTTTAAAGATGATAATCCTTAGGTCCAGACTAAGTTTAAAAAAAGATGAATTGATTTACATAAAAATATTACATAAATAGTAATTCAGAAGGCACATGGATAAGGTGAAAATCAGTCATAAATGGGCTATAATCAAGTCACCAAAGATTGGGGAGGTGGAGCACTAGAGGTGAGTAGTTGTATGGCTCCTCCAACCTCGTCCATTTTACAATATCCAAGAAATTAAGTAGTGAGTCCCAGATTCCAGGTCAAGTGTGGGCAGGGCAGAGAACTACTTCCAACTCCAAGCACCTTCATTCTCCATGGAATCACCAGCAATGAGGGAACAGGAAGGGGGATGGTGGACAGGGACACACAGGACCCTCAGCTTGTAGTACCAGGCTCCCCTCACCTCTCGTTTCCCGTCGAAGCTCCAACCCTTGGCTCTTCCCAACCCAGGAAGGGCAACACCATGGGCCCTTGGCTGCTGTGCTGTCCCAGGAACTGGGTCCCCCTCCCCTGGCTCTGACCCCTCCGTGCCCTGGAACAAGGTCTTCTGTTTACAAGCAGTTCCTGATGGAGAAGGGGCTCCATAGGCAGCAGGGGAGCAGTGGGGAGCACCCCCACCCCATTGAGTCCCTGCCCTGGGGAGGCCCTGTCCCGACCCTGGGAGGAGTCCTTCCAATGCCCTCATTTGCGTATAGCACTCCCAGCATGCTCTGGGCCACCAAGTATTAGTCTATTCTCAAGGAAAGGAGAATTGGAATGACCAGTGCTCCTCAGTACCTTGAGTCCTACCATTCTCCCATTAATGTTGGGGTGTTGTTAGGGAATGGGTTATGTGAGGGACAGGAGAAAGGGAGGATGCAGCACCCCCTGCCTCACTTACCATCTTCCTACGGAAAGAAGGTCCCCTTCCCCCACCAAATCCAGGGAGGAGGCTGGTTTCCTCCTCTGGGCTCCAGCAGGGAGAAGAGTTATTGCCGAGGCTTGGGGGATCTGGGCTGGGAGGGCTTTCCTGAGTCGGGGGTGGGGGTGGGGGTGGAGGGAGGAGGAGTCCAGCAGTGGGGGACCCTGGCCCCCTGTCCCCCTTGAAGCTCCGGGGCCTCCGAAAATGAAACAGGCCTCGGCGCCTCTTCTTCTGGAGTGGAGGCAGTGGTGCCTCTGAGAGGCCTGGCCGAACAGTCCTCAGAGTCCGGGGGTAGCTGGGCAGAGTTGGGGTGAGTTAGTGACAAGTGCCAGATGCAGAGCCCAGAGTGGGGCTGGTGTTGGTTCATCCTGGGTCTAACGAACATCCTGTTTCTCTCTTATCTGGTCTCTCCTGCGGCCCTGTGCCTCTTTCCACTTAGTTCTCAGAGGAGGTGGAGCCGTCTTCCCAGTCATAAACCTCCAGTAGTCTTTTTCCCCTAAACTGACTCTTATCCTTTCAGACTGCCTACCCTCTCGCCTTGCAACACGTGACCTAGCTTCTTCTGGACAGATTATGGGGAGTCTGTGTAAGGTAGCAATGGAGACCACTGGTCTCAGGGCTTCATACTACTAATGGGCCATCCATACCAGGGCCTGTCACCCTGCCCTGTTGCCACCATCCCAATCTGGTAGTTTATGCTGGCTCCATCCTTTTTAACTGTCATGAGGAAACTTAGAGGCATGGGAGCTAAAGGATGTGGGGGAAGGATAAGAATGTGGGGAAATGTCCCAGGGAGACTGGCTTGGGGACACTGTTGTTGGAAGAGACTTCAGGGGAGTTGGGAGGACAGGAACTGAAAATGGGAGTGTGTCTAGGCATCATACCTGGAACTTTCATCCATGACCCTTCGGCTGAAAAAGTCCTCTAGCCCCTCATCTAGGCGGTTGGCCATCCCATTCTCCTGACGAGTCCCAGGTACTGGTACCTGCTAAGAGGAGAGTCCTGTGGGATATCTCATCTGGGTTGGAAGTCCCACCTCCCAAACTCTCAGAGCCTTCCCTTTTGACTAGGACACATGGAAATTTAGACTTTGATTCACCTAGGCATTTCCTAAGCTTGGTAGCTCTTGGCTCTGTCCTTCACAAAAATAAGAATGTCACTGCCTGGTAAACACAGATTTTTTTTCTCATTTCTTTCTTTTTTGATATGGGGTCTTGCTATGTTGCCAGGCTGGTCTTGAACTCATGGGCTCAAGAGGTCCTCCTGCCTCAGTCTCCTGAATAGCGGGGTGCCACCATCCCCAGCTAGATGGAGATTTCTTATCTGCAACAAGGTCTAGCTCCCATCTAAACTGGATAATCCCTCAACTGTTTTATGGCTTGCTTGGGCACCTGCCCAATTCCCCAAAGCAAGTATCTCTGGCATCTAGGTCTTAAAGCTGGAATCCCTAGCTCTACCATTGCTAAGGAAAGTCAGTCCTTTGTAAGGTCTTTGGGACTCACACTGGGCCGACCTGGTCCTGGTGGGGTGGTCCTGGGGGGCCGGGGCCTCCCTTGTGTTTGATGCCTTAGTTTATAACCATGAGTAGGCAGCTCAGATAGACCTTCCCAGGAGCCACTAGCTGTGGGCTGGCTGCTCCCAAGTCCTGAGAACCAGCCAGGGGGGATCCCCAGGCTCCCCAGTTGGCTTTCCATGTCCTGAGGGCTCCCACCTGTGGGCACAGCAGCATTAGAGGGACTAGCAGGAGGAATAGGGAGAAGAGAGGATGCAGAGACAGAGAAGAAAGGGGAAGAGGGCCTAGCAAAGGTGTGGGAGCCTGGAGGACATGAGAATTGAAGCTGGGGACTCACTGATGAAGGCAGATACTGGTCGGATCTTGCGGCAGCGTTTCTGCTTTTTGATGGCCATGGTGTCCTGCAGAAATGGACACAAGGTGGAGCCAGGCTCAAGTCCCAAACCATCACCTGGAGCCTCCTCATTAAAGCCTTTTCTTTAGAGTTTATCCTCCCTCCTGTTGCTCAGGTGGTTGAGGCATTGGGACCAGGGAAGAGGCTGGGCTAGATTGGGGTTGAAGGGAGGCCAGGCACAGAGAGGTGGAGAGTGGAGTCTGAAGAAGTGGGAGGGGGCAGAGTAGTGCAGGTTCAAAGGTTGGACCCAGGTTGGGGCGGGGGAGCTCACGATGTTGGTCCCAAGTTCATCATCTGTGGTCTCTTCGTGGTCATGGTTTCGGCCTCGGCCTCTGGAGGACAGATCCTGCCCTTGGCCCAGCCCCCCTGGTGGATCTGATAGTGTCCTTAGCTGGGTCAAATGCCGGGCCTGGGAAAGGATAAGTGTAAATAGGATCTCAAGGAAACTGCCCACCTCCCAGGGCTATGGGGGGTTAGGATGGAGTGATGCAGGGTGGAGGGCATGCCCCAGCCTCGCCAGGTTGAGAAGACTTACCAGGCTCTTGTGAGAGTGGTACAGCTCCTGCAAGATCTCGTCCACTATGGAGTTGGTCAAGTAGGTGACAACTGAGAGCTTCACCTCACTGTGGGCATAGATGGGGCTGCTTAGTCACCCCTTGCCTGGCACCAAGCCTCAGCCCCTCCCTACTCCCAGATGCCTGAGAGAATGGGTCAGTGGGCTTGGCTGCCCACGGAGAACATGGCTGCCGTAGGAGGCACCTTATGTCCACTGCAGTCATGTCTCTACAAACACATGTCTAGTTCCAGCCCTGGAGAATGAGGGCAAAGAGAAATCGAAGGAGGAGCAAAGAGGCTCTAGGTCAGGAGCCTCAGTGGAACAGAGCTAGGTGAACTTGGTGCTGAGTAAACCTCGAAAGTGTAGAAACCAGTACTTCTTGAGCCTGGCTGTTTCACAGGTTCATTTACTTCTTTTCTTTTGCTTTGGTGAGCGGTGGCACCCAGACCCCGAATGAAAGCACTTTAGGGGAAATGAAGACAAGGAGGAAGAGAACATGGCATCCATGTGCCCGACATACATCACTTTTTTTTTTCTCTCACATCTTGAGGAGTTTGGGTTTTATTTCTAGGAAACAATTCCTGGTGTATGTGTGTGGGTACATGCTGTATACACCTGTTTGTGTATCACCGGGGCTTCTGAACCCCAGCTCAGCACTTAGATTACTGGAGCAAAGACCAGTCAGATTCTAAATAGCAAAGTTGCATTTGGTTAAAGATTTATCCCTCACAATGGAGATTATGCCATTCATTATTCATTGCTGATAGTTCCCAAGTCCCTAAAGTACTCTGGGCCAAGTCCAGCCCTGCCTCCAGCCCCATGCTCTTTCTCACTCCAGCTTGTTCTGAATGTCCTGTCCCGCTTGCTCCAGCAGCGCTCCTCGGATGAAGTTCCGGGGCACGGTGACGCGCTCTGCCACATTGCTCAGCATCTTATTGTGCCCCTCAGCCACCCGCATGGCTACGGGGCATAACTCCTGTGTTAGGCTGACCATGGATTCCAGGATCACCTAGTGTGGGGGGAAGGGAGGCCAGAGCCCCAAGGGGAGCAGTCAGGGCTGGTACTACAGTGGAAGCAATGTTAGCCTGTCTGTTCCAGTCCCCCATGGTGACACTGAGGGACCTGCCTAAGGTCACAGGTCTGTTAGAGCCTTGGACATTCAGGCTTCCCTACCTCAAAGTCAGTGCTCCTTCTACTCTACCACATGGACAGGGGAGAAACAGTCCCAGGATCAGAATTCAGAGAGGGGGAGGTTACAGTTTAGGGTGCAAAGTCAAAGCTAGAAGAAAAGTCCAAACGCCAGGCTGTTGTAATGCTTTGGCACAGGGGGACTGTGGGCAGTCTCAACTGTGCATTTCCGTCTTGCCCTCCTGCTCTGACTTCAGTTCTTGGCTTTGGACATTGGTCAACACTGGGTTCCCATCATGGCCTCCTCTCTTCCCAGGACTTGCCTGCAGCTCCTTGTCCACAGCCTTGGACACCTCACTGGCTACTGACTCCAGCCTCTGCCGCACAGGCCCGTCACTGGCCAGCACGTGACCCAGCTCATAGAGGCTGGGAAACAGCTAGGGAAAAAAGGGGTTAGGTTCAGAGGCCAGAATCAGGGCCTAATAAGTCCCTGGGGCTAGGAGGACAGATATTTGGACACTCCTGGGTTAGCATTGGCCTTCTTGGGTTCTCCAGACTGTCAGGGAAGGGTCGGGCTGCAGAGGGCTCACCGCCCGGGAATTTTTGGCATCCTTGATGAGGTCCCGAGCATAGAGCAGCTCATCCTGCACGGGTTCCAAAGGGCACAACCTCAGTGCCCGCACCTCCTCCTGTACTCGTCCACACAGCCGCTGCAGCATCTGGAGCACAGTGGCAAGAGTGTCAAGGGTCCCAGGTCAGACCCCTGGGTCCATGCACCTGGTGCTGACATTGGCAGTGGTGGTGGTGATGCCTTTGGGTAACCCAGTCTCTCTCTTTAGAATGCCCTTCTTGAATGCTCTGTCGAGTTCCCAGAATCCTGTGCACCTCTTGTCTGGGGCTATCTGTTGTTTTCCCACATGTTTGGGGTCCACATTCTGAATATCCTGTCTTTTTGCTTTCCTACATGGTCAATCCAGTTATGGGCGCAATGTAATTACATGATGCCTCTTCATGCCCATGCCCCATGCACTTCATTACCTTACCCCTGTGCCCCGCATGCCCCATGTGTCCCAGAGGGAAACGTTTACTTGCTCGGCGCTGCTGGTCACCAGGCCCTGCTGTAGTCTGAAGGCCTGCTCCTGGGGGCATGTCTGAGAGTGGTTGTTCCTCACCAGGCACCATTGGATCTGGAGACCATGGAGTGTGTAGGGTCAGGGTTAAGGATGTAGGCTGCCCTCTGCCCCTTGCTTTCTCACCCTGCTTAGGATAGCATCCTCCACCTTCTGCCAGACGTCCTCCGTGCGCTCAGGGGCACTGCGGTAGGCTTGGGAGATGTCACTCACCGGGAAGGACATGAAGCGCAGTGTGTGGTTGCTGTGGGAAATAGTGGAATAGCTGGGTGGGGCAGGACCCCTGCTCCCCAAAGCCCACCCCTTGTGCATCATTTCCCCTCTTATGTGGTTCTTCCTTACACTTCTGTGGAGGAGACTGGTTGGGGCTAGCAAAGGGAGGCTGGAGGCTTGGCTCAGGGCAGGGCCTTGGTCCACTTACCTCTCCAGTGCCCTCGCAATATCCAGGAAGCCCAGGGCAGATGTATTGTTCCGATCCCATAGGATAGTTCTGAGGGGAGGTGAGCACTGGTTTGTCACCCTTTCTTCTTAAGCCCTCCCTCCTTTCCTGACTTAGCGATGGTTCTGGGATGGGGTCTTCCAAAAATTGGAGTACAAGGCATTGAGGCAAGAATGTGTATATATGTGTGTGTTGTGAGGGGTTGGGACTTTGGGTCAGAGAGTCCAGGTGTGGATCTCACCTGAGGGAGGAATTTATCTGCAGGGCCTTAGACAGCATCTTGGCCCCGATGTCCTCCATGCCATTGCCACTTAGGTCCACCTTGGCCAGGCAGGTGTTACTGCCCAGGGCATTGATGAGGATGCTAGTACGGAGCTTCAGGCGGGAGTCTGCCACTGACAGTGACTGCAGGGACTGAGTGGGCAAGCAGGAGTTGGGTCCAGTCCCCACAGTCCCCTGCCACTGAAAGTCCCCTCCTAGGCCCAGTCACTCACACAGTCCTCTTCCTGGATCAGTTGCACCAGCTTGTGGAGGATCTCCTCAAGGGTCCTGCGGGGAGTTGGGGCTCAGGGTAGGAGGGGAAGGGGCTGGGGTCATACTACTGGAGGAGAGAGGTGGCTAGAGGTAATACAGTGAGCCAAGAGGATGGGTGAATGATGGGATGAGGATCTCTGGGCATGGGAGGGGGGCCTCACTTGGCCTTGACATTGAAGTTCTTGCCCAGGAACAGGTGCTTGAGGGACTTGTTCTTGCCAAGTGCAGGCACCAGGGTCAGGAGGTCCGAGTCGAACCCTGGTCAGTAGATGGGACAGGCCTGACCTTGAGACCTGAGGCTTACTGGGGTTTCCTCAGGGCTTCTTCCCCTTGTTCCAAGAGGTGCCCCTACTCACCATTGTCTGACAGATCTAGGCTTCCAACACAGGTGACAGCCCCCAGCTGCTCCTGCAAGGCCAGGGCTCCCGCTGAGCGGAGCTGCAGGGACAGGGTAGAGCAGGATAGGCCAGGGTTGGGGTGAGAGATGGGGTGGGGATATAGGGAACATTTAATCCTCAGATACCAGAGTAGTCATGCCAGGACTCCAGGGTCACACCAGGTTGTGGGTATAAAACGAGGGAGATCTTTTATCTATACCCCATCCCTTTTCAGTGTTCTCTCGCCCCCCTTGTCAGAAAGTCTGCTATTCCTAAGACAGCTTGCTCCTGCCCTCTGCTGGAATAGCCTGGTATCTCCCACCCAAAGCTTTAGGTGGGGAGAACGCAAATGGCCTCTGGAAAGGGCCCAGACCACAGTGTGAGAGGGGAAGCAAAGGTGTGGTCAGGGCAAGGGGCTGCAGAGGGGTAGCACAGAGGTGAGAGGTGAGATGGAGCCAGGGTTAGACTTTGGTTGGAGAAACGAACACTGGGTGACAGGTGAGGATTCACCTCACAGCTGCTGAGGTCCAGGTGCAAATCACTGAGGTGACTGTTGAGGGAGAGGCCCTGAAGCAGCGCCCTGTGGGAGGAAGGTCAGTAGGCCCACCTTTACCCTTTCTCTAGGTCCCTTTGGTTCCTTTGGACACCCCCCAACTCTGCACCCACCAGACCTGAGGGCCTCCAGGGGCAGCCTTGTTGCCGATAGGTTGACGTGGCTCAGTGTGTAGGCGCTGCTGAAGAACTGCTTGAAGGCTGGTGGGGCCTCCCGGCCCTTCCTGTGGAGACCCCTGAGGTCAGCAAGGGAGGGGGATGGCCACATTTGCCCCATCCCTCCCTGCCCCTCCTGCTCCCACCTGTGGGAACAGCTGTTGCGAGCCAAGTTGAGGTAGGTGAGGTGGGAGCAGCAGCCATGGAGCAGGGCACCTAGAAGCTGTGGTGAGAGACATGAGGGGCCTCAGAGGGGCCAGGTGACTGAGGAGTATGGTGGGTCAAGGACTCCCTCCTCCCTTCCTTTCAAGGTCAGGGAGGTTCCCTTCCTGCGAGGGCCCACTGTGAATGTACACTCAACTTCTTCAAGCCTCAGTTTTGTCCTCTGTAGAAAGTGGGTCCATTCCCTGCCTGGTTCCCTGGGGTATGGAGAGGCTCACAGGTAGTGGATGTGTAAAGCAGGACCACCACTTTTCCTAAGGTGCCTTTACTCAAATTAGGGGAAATATCCTTTCCCACCAGTGGATGCAGCCCTAGGCTAGGGTGCATAGTTGGGGAATGAGTGAGGGCTGGCTTTTGGCATAGTTGGAGCAACCTCATGACCTGGATGTAGTGCACACAGGTATGAGCTACTGCTAAACTCATTCTGGCAGTCTGCCTACCTCTGTACTCAGGGAAGGGACGGGGGTGAGACAGAGACCCACCGTAGTTTCCCCAGATACCCTCAGCCTGGCTCTCCCCATCACCAACCCCTCACCAAGTCAACAGCACAGTCAGTCCCTGACAGGTCCAGGTGCACCAGGGCATTGGGCTGGGCCAGGAAACTGTACAGAGCCTTAGGAAGAAAGGAGAGACAGGCTGCAGGAGAATAGGTGACAAAGTCTCTCTACCCCCAGGGGCAACAGGGTGAAAACTCCCTGGCCCTGAATCCTGAGCATGCTTCTGCAAAGGGTGAGGCTAATGTTCTGTGGACTCACATTGGCTTCATCGGTGGCAAGCAGCCCAGGGTTCTTGCTCAGGTCCAGGTATCGAAGGGAGCTGGCAAAGGCCGGGTTGGCCCCAAATGTCTGGCCCAATGCTTGGAGTCCTGAGCATAGCGGGCACTGGGCTGGGTTGGCCCTCATCCCCACCTCTTCCCCTCAATACATGATTCTTCCCATTCTTAAATGTGGCTCTTTTCCACCCTCTATCCCTGGGATGGTATGTGAATGTGTGGGTGCACCTCTAGGGCTCAGCATCCCAGGGAGCACTGGGGGAAGGTCAGCGATCAGAGGTCAGGGGTCCTGGTGTGAGTACCTCGGGGGGAAATGGCAGTCTTGGCCAAGCACAGCTTGGTGAGGCCAGTGGGGAAGCAGAGTAGCTGCTGGCTCAGACTGAGGAAACCTGAGGAGTGGAGAGAATGGGCCCCGTGAGAGCTGGGCAGTAGGTGCAGGAGGTGTAGAGTCAGATGGGGGCTTGAGTAGGGTGCAGGTCTGAGGTCAAGGACAGAAGTGCAAGGGCAGGGGCTATCATCAGGCTGAAGAGCCCCTGTTCAGACCCGGGTCGGGTTCTGGGCTAGGACAGGGGTCTGTATTGTGGTGGGGATAGGATTCAGGGCTGGGGCTCACCCTTGTCCTCGATGGGGTTGTGGGACAGAGTGAGGGCATGCAGCACACAGCTCCCGTTCTCCCCAAACACCCCGGCCAGCTTCTGGACAAAGTCCCTTCAGGGAAGGGGAGGAAGGATTTTTCCTGAGCTGAGCCCCAGGTCCCAGCCCATAGGCTTCCCCTCCTCCTCTACCTGCCTGGCTGGTTGGGGCTGCAATGGTCAGAGGCCCCCAGAATAGGGAAGCAGCTTGGGGCCTGCCAGGGAACTTGTCACCTCTCTGGAGTACCTGGGGGCATGCCACACCTTAGGAAGTTGTGCTGAGACAAAGCCCAGCTTTGAGTCCTCAAGACTGCTACCCTGCTTGGCATTTGATAGAAAACAGGGATAAGGTATGGCAAGGACTAGAGAAAGGCCAGGGATTTTGGCATTGGGAGTCTGAGGTCGGAGTCCCAGCTTGACCACTAACTTGCTTTGTGCCCTCTTTGGGTCTCAGCTTTCTCTCTGGAAATTGAGGAGCTGGATGAGACAGTTCAGGGACCCCATGCTCTGAGGTTCTAGAACTCTTAAGACTATATGAAGGGGACACCAATGCCCACAGAGGAGGCTGGCCTCACGTCTTAAGTCCAGCATTGTCCAGCACCAGCTCTTCCAGGCTCCCCGACTTGCTCAGGGTATGTAGCACCTGTTCTAGAACTTCTGAGCCCTGAGGACAGAAAGATTCTAAGATCAGGAGCCAAGGAGGACACTCCTCTGCCCTCCCCTCTCTCCTAGTTCCTACCAGCCGCAGGTCTTTGCAGTAGAGTTTGGTAAACCACTGGTTATAGGCCAGGGCTGCCACCATTAGGGCCAAGTCTCTGTGGGGATATTGAAGAGGGGAGGAAGTGGTAAGTAGGTGGCTGGGATAGGAAATAATAGACCAATGAGGGGGGTAATTGGACTGAGGAAAGATGGATAGATGGCAGTGGAGTTGGGAATGTGGAGTTGGGGAGATAGAGCAGGGACTGGGTGGGACCAGAAGGGAGATCCTGGGAGGGGCTGTTCCCCTTGAACAGAGGTGGGAAATTTGGGGGTTGAGTCTCATCTGCTTACCGGCTCTCTAAGTGGCTGAAATCCAGAAGATTGAACTCGCGGTTATCCTCAGCATGGTAGATGGTATCCACATCCTTGGAGAGGTGGAACTGGCTCACACCTGCTCCCCACCTCCTCATTTGCCCCTCCCTCCATCTCCCATCTGCTCCCTGCCCAACGCACCCATTGCACCTCCTCACGGCAGTGCAGCCCGTTGTAGTCACACAGGGCAGCATAAGTCTCGGAGAAGCCACCTGTGGAGAGGAGATGGGCTGGCTCCATGAAGGGCAAGGGGATAGGGAACAGCTTGGGGTTCAAGGTCACCATATGTGCTACTGTCCCAGGTTCCTGCTATACCATGAACCTCCTGAGGTCTGGGAACATCAAAGCAGGCACAGATTCCTCAAGGAAAAACCCCATGCGCAAAGGGCTCTGGACATGGGACAGACTGGCCTGGGTCCCGCATTCCTAATGTTTGCCCCTGCTCACCACACACACTATGGGTGGTAGAGGTTGAAGTCTCAGAGTTGGGGGATGTGTCTCGGGGCCCCTCTGGTGTGTCTGCATTTCCACGTCGGATCAAACACCTGGAAGATGAATGAATCATCCCAGAGAGGGGTGAAGAGTCTCTCAATTATTTCCCCTATTATAGTTTCTGGACCCCCAGGAAAAAGCAGGAGGGGAACATGAGCACTCTTTTCCTTGTGTCTCAGGAACCTAGGTCCAGGGAAAGGAGAAGTCTCATGGTTGTCTAATCCCTTGAGAGACCCCTTGTAGGCCACTCACCCAGGGCCAGGGCAGACCTTGGAGAGGGCAGAGCTCACATGTCGTGTCACCTGGTCCACGCTCTCAGCTGATGGCAGTCTCATGCTCACCATGCCGCGCTCCGTCTCCACCAAGATCTGGTGTTGCCGGGAAGGAGTGGCAGAGGCTTAGCTATTGACTCCCTCCTCCAACTGGTCCAATAGTGGGGCCCAGAACCCTAGTGCTCACCTGGTTCTGACTGAGCGTGTTGAAGGCACGGATTTCTAGGACATTGAAGGAGCTCTCCACCTGGAAGGATGAGGATGTTCAGCTCCTGATAAGAACCTGGTTGCCAGGCTCAGAAGGGAGCATGCCAGTCTTCTCGGCTCAACTCACCTTGGCAGGGACTTTAAGGGGGAAGAGGTGGAGGCGCCAGGAGGTTAGGGCCTGCAGAGAAGAATATCGGCAGCTCATGGCAGCTGCCTGGGTCTTGGTGACCCTGCCTTCCGTTAGCCCCCTCAACAGTGCTCTTAGAGTCCTGTTTTCTCTCCTGCCCTACCTTAGGTTCCTAGACCTCAGCCTAGCCCAGCCCTGCCCCTCCCCCAGGCTGTGTTTCCTCAGCCTTCTCCCATTTTCTGTCTCTCCTGTCTTGTTCCCTGCAGCTCGGTTGCTCTAACCAACTCCCTTCACCCCACCAAGACCAACACCCTCACCAGCACTCGGTCCTCAAACTTCTTGGGTTTTGTCTCTAGCTTCACACGATGTTGTTGGAGCACAGCCCCTTGGCTCAGGCACCTCCGGATGCTGTCTGCAGGTGGGTGGGGGCCTGCTCAGAGTTCCCCTCACCCTGGCCACCCCCTCTCCCCCAGAGCTGTTCAGATAGAGGCAGGGGCAGGGACAGATGAGAGGAGAGAGAAACAGGGACAAAGAAGTATGGGACAGAGACGTTTCCTTCTTGGGTGATTTTTCCTATTGGAGAGGAAATGTGGTGTGGAGAAAAACTATGGTTCCTGGTGTTCCTGAGTCAGGGGACAGTAGCTGAGTGGCACTGCCTGTGGGAGGGTATGTCTTACACCTCTGAGGGTGTGAAGGATTTCTCCAGCCCATCAACACATATACAGTGAGTCAGTGTGTGGGAGTGTGGGGGTGTCCCCTGACTGTATCCTAGGTGGTCTGGGTGTGGGAGTCTGACTTTACTACGGGTGTGTGTGTATGCCTTCTGACAATGCCAGGGAGCCTGAGTGTGGCATTGGCGGGGACAGAGAAGTGTGAATGAGTCTTCTGGCTTGCTGCTGTGAAAGGGGCACAGTGCCAGACAGTTCGTGAGTGTGTGCGCGCGTGCACGCCCGCCCACCGGTATGGTGGTGGTAGGGGGAAGGATTTAATGTTTAAACAAGCCCCATACCCACATACTCATCTGCTGGCAGAACCATCCAGATATCCATAGTGTGCATATGTACACGTGTGTGGTGGGGGTACAGTTTCTGTAAAGATGTGTATACACACATCTCGTCTGTAAGAAATCGCCACAGTGCATCATGGCTCTTAGCATCCTTGAGCTCCTGCTCTCTGCGTGGGCTAGCCTGTGCTCCTGCCTCTGGGGGTCAGGGTTGTGGCACTGCTGGGGGTGGGGGCAGGACTTGGTTTGGACTGAATCTGAGAACCACGAAAGCAGGAAAGGCTTTGAAGTGTGGGTTGTGGGTAGTGGGAAGAGGGCAGGCTGGGAAGGGGGCTGTGGGAGGTGAGCTGAAGGAACCCTGCTTTTGATTTTAGCTTCAGTCCAGAGCCTCTTTTCAGACTCCTCCTTTGCCCGGCTGGCTTGGGCGCTGCGGGGCATCTAGGGGGCTCTCTCCAGGGCCAGTTCCGGGGCGGGGCCGAGAGGAGGGAGGGTGTTGAGACAAGCGGCGGTCAGGACCAGGGGCAGCTCCCATCGCCTGGTGGGGCGGGCCTGGCCCCGCCCGGCGGGGGTGGGGGAAAGCAAGGACTCTAAGGAGAGGACACTGGACACTTCACCGAGGGGTGGGTCAGGAACGCTAAGGATCAGCCCCAGGAAGCGCAAGGGAACTGCACCTGTCACCGAAGAGCGGGACGGGCAGCTCCAGGACAGGAAGGTCCTTGGTAGGGTGAGGCGAGGGGGACAGAGGAGGATGCTCCGGGGACAGCGATGCCAGAGCTGGGATGCCGGAGTAGGGGACTGCCTTGGAGCGAGGATGCATGAGGGGGCAGGAGGCGCCGGGCTTGGGGTACCGCGGGCAGGAAAGCTCTGATCTGGGATGCTCCGGGACTGGGCGTCCCGAAGACCAAGGCAGCCTCCTACCTTGCAGCTCGCGGGTGAGCTCCACGCTGGCTTTGGCCATGGCGGTCGCTGCTGCTGCTGCTGTTGCTGCTGCTGCTGCAGAGAAGCCGCCGCCGCCGCCGCCGCCGGGGAGCCGCGGCACATGCTAGTCCCGGCTCCGGCAGGGCCAGGGAGCTGAGCGCTGCAGCAGCGACCGAGCCCGCTCCAGTCAGGGGCGGCTGCGCGAGCGCTCCTCCCCCCGCCTCGGAGCGCCGGGTCTCCCGCCCCGCCCGGAGAGGTGCTGGACTGAGCATGCGCGCTGCGCTGCCGAGCCGCGTGAGACCCCGCGCGCGCTCGAGCCGACCCCTCCTGCGGGCTACCTCGTGAGAGGCCTAGAGCACGTCGCTTGGTGTTTGGGGTATCTCCGGGGGTCCAGGGTAGCGGTCCTGCTCTCCGTGCCACCTACTCAGCGGGCACCAAGGGCAGAAACCCCAATTTCTTTGTTCACGGGTTTGGGTACACCTCCTGGGGCCATCCTTGCAGAGCCCCTCCCTTTTCCCCGCGGCTCAGGACCGGTTCAGCTCGTCCTTGCTGACACTGGAGGGGACTCCAAACCAAGGGCGATACTAGGAGAGGACCTAGCCAGATCTGGGGGAGTTCATCCCTATTCCCTGCTTGCTGGCCCAGGCTCGGGGATCCCCCGTAGCGTCCTTGGCACATCCCTTGAGTTGTGAGGCTCAGAGTAGCACCTGGGAGTTTCCAATCCACCTCCTCCCAGCTGGCAGCTCTGCAGACACCTCCACCCTTGAGCATCACGCTTAAGTCCTGGAGACCAGGAGAAGGGCTGAGAGGATGCAGAGATCCAGTCTGCCCGGACCTCTGCTCTGTGCTCAGCTCCCATACTTAAGCACTCCGCACAAAAATGAACACTGCTTTAGAGCAACGCAATCATATGCATTTTATTTGCACCTCATTTGCAAGTTGTTAATTTCCAACCCTTCTCCTTCCACTCCAGGTTCCTTCTCCCCCATCTACCTTCAAATTCCCCAGAGGCCCGGGTGGGGGTAGGTGGGGAATACTTGTTGGTTTTTGCCAAGGTAGACACAGCTTTCTCAGCTTCACAATGTTTCTAGGGCAAGGCTTATCCATGGCCACAGCAACAGTGGGAATCCTCATCAGACCATATCTTGACCACAGGCAAGGCTGGACCTTATCACAGGGCCGAAGAGATTTTGCGCAGTGAGCAATAAGATGGGCAGAGGTGGGAAAGGTCAGCAGAAGAATGCTGGAATGGCCCCCAGAAGCTGGAGCTAACCTCTGCCCTCGTGGGCTGTCTTCTCAAAGGCTGTCTTCCCTCAAAGGCGGGATGGGGTTCCTCCTCCAACTACCACTGTCTCCCCAGTGATGTAGCTAGCGTCCTCAGAACACATGAAAGACACGATGCCTGCACAGTCCTCTGGCTTGCCTAATCTGGGGAACAGGAAAAACAACGAAGGAAGTAAAAATCAAACAGGCCAGGCTCCCTCATCTGGCCCACAGGCAATGAAATTTGCTTAAAGAAGAATTGGCAGTTTTTTCAGGAACAGTGTACAAGCTTTCTGTTTATTAAATAGGGTTACCATTTCATAATTATAAAATTATAATTACCATTATGATTTAGTATAAGCACAATAACTATACTCTGAAAAAACCATTACACATTATATTTAAATAATAGACATTTCTGTTTCTTAGAGAGCTCAGGACACCAAAATCCAAAGTTATATCGATTAAACAGTGAGCAATTATTTCATACTTCAAAATAATTTGTTTCACATATAGACATACTATTCAAGTGTCAAGGAGTCTGTGACAGTTAATAGTGGTTTAAAATGATTCCACTTGTACAGGTTTCAGGACTTTTTCAGGAATCTATTTTTGTCTCTTAAGGTCCAGTTTGTTTTGTAAGAATGTGCTAATTCTCATTGTTTGTATTAGTGATTCTATAGTGAGGGAACACTTTAACTGCCATAGAATACTCTTGAGGTGGGCAGAGTAAGTAACTCAAATCTAGAAGGCTTGGACTATGTTCCTCTGAGCTACCTGTACATTGCAATCATTTGGGAGGACAAAGCAAAACAAAACAAAGCAATGACCACAACAAAGAAAGGAAGAAAGAAAAAAGAAAAAGATATGTAGGCTCCTGCATGGACCAACCAAAGAAAAATCTCAGGGCAATGGGCCTGAGCCACTGAAGTTTAAAAAGCTCCCTAAGCCAGGCCTGCCTATAATCCCAGCAATTTGGGAGGCTCAAGTGGGAGGATCACAAATTGGAAACCAGCTTAGGCAATGTAATGAAACCCTGTCTCAAAATTAAAAAAAAAAAAAGGGTTGGGGGTGTAGCTCAGTAGTAAAGTGCCCCTGGATTCAATTCCCAGTATTGAAAAAAATTTTATATAATATACATCCCTAGGTGATTCTAATATACATCCAAAATAGAGATGCGTAGGGCTAGATCATTTATTGGGGCTCTACAATGATAATACTGACTTATTAATGGGTTGTGAACTAGGTCTGCAGCTCATGCCTGACATCAGAATGGCTTTGGGAGGACCTGAGGGATTCTGGGATGTCTGGACCAGTAAAGAGGTAGGTGTTGTGGGCATTTGTCCTTGAGAGGTCAAGCTGGAGATGCTGAAGACAGGAGTGCTCAGAAGCTAGAGGGTGGAGAGAGGCAAATTACTTAAGAAGAAAGGGAGCTCAGCAAATGTGTCTGAATACTTCAGCCAGCCCACTGGGGAAAAGAGTAATTTCTTTAGGCAAAAGGAGTTTGAGGCTTAGTAAAACTTGTTTCTTTTATTTGGATTATGGGACCACCAACCTGAGCTTTGGAAATGTGACTCTTTATTCAAGAAGAACTAAAATAATCACAGTTTTGGTTTTGGTTTCTAGTCTCCATGGATGCCCAGGGGTGGAGATAGATAGCAAAGCGGAGAGGGGTCAGGGCATGTTCTAGAGCTCCACTCTGCTAAAACCCTGATGCCTCTGCTTTTTGCAATGGAAGCAGTGGCCTCTTTGTATACTGCATACTGTATACAAACAAGTAGTGGCCTCTTTGTATATTGTATACTGCAAACATAGTATTTATGAACTTGTGAAGTTTGGGAGGCAGAGGAGGGGATGTCCATGTTCCTTGTGGAAGTGAGGTGGTAAGCTATGGGCTGTGATTGGGACAGACCTTTTCATCTTTATCCCTCCTAGTCCTCTCTGACAGCTTACCTTTTGATATGCATGACTTCTTTTATGCTGTCCTCTCTTGCCTTGTCTTTCCACAACTGCAGGAAGAAGGGGAATCTCTTTATGTGTAAGAAGAGGTAACTGAGGGGCGGTGAGGGGAAGAAACTGTTCCTATGTCAGTGCAGAGGAAGGATGGAGAGGTGCCCCCTTTTCACTTCCAGCTGCTTCTTGGCTCCCAACTCCCCACTGCCCTTCTCAGTTTCATTCTTTTCAGGTGACAGGGAGGCATCTTGCTGGGTCTCACCAGTTCTCATCAACTTCAGGAGACATGAAACAGTGTAAGCAGAATCTGAATTACTACGACTCAGGAAAGAAATGTGTGGGACTGTGGTCTGGGGAGGGTGGCTGGTATAAAGAGGGAATACAGAAAAGCCTAGGAAGGAGGGATGGAAGTGAGTGGTGGCTCAGGGTTCAGGTACTAGCCTTCCCTATCCAAAAAGATGAATGCTCTTCCAGGGATCCCAGGGAGATGCAGGGCTCCCCTTCCTCACCACACTGCTGAAATTAGTCCTGATGAGTCCAGGTGCCAGGCAGTTCACTCTAATGTTCTTTGGGGCCAGCTCTAAGGCCAGATTCTTGGTAAGGCCCAACAAGGCTGTTTTACTAACATTGTAAGGGCCCAGGCCCTGGGAAAAGAAGAGAACATGTTGATCTTTTAGTTTCTAGGTCATTCTTGGTTCTTACTTGACATCAAGGGCAGCAGTCAATGGGGAATCTCTTGTAAAGGAGGGTAGCAGGAATCCATCTTATTTTCTCCTCTAGGTTAGAGTTCGAGGAGGCAAGGCATCTATTTTGTGAGAAGGGGTGTGGTGGTGTGATTCTGAAAGGGGACACATACTTTGGGGAACTGGAGAGGTGGAAAAACCTGGGATGGAGAGTGGGAGGAAGGTGGCAGACAAAGAGGTTCTTACAGGAAGCGGAGTGAAGGCTCCTATGGAAGCCACAATCACCACTGAGCCACTTCTGGAAAAAAAAAAAAAAGAAAGCTGACCATATTCCCAGCAGAAACCAATGCCCTCAGCCTGTGGGGGGCTCCATCTCACCCAGGTTCCCTCTCACCCATGGTACCCTCGCTTCTCCATCTCTGGCACCACTGCCTTCGTCATCAGGGCTGTAGCCTTCACATTAACATTCAGAACCTGAAGACAAGAGAAGGGGAAATAGCATGGGAAAGAGGTGGAGGAGCAGGTGATGAGCAGGCACAGTGGGCGCCCAGCTCTGGTGGTTAGAGCTGGCGGAGACTTCTGAGATCGTTTACCTGGACCTGACAAGGGGAGAAGCCTGGGTTTAGGGGGAGGTACTTCTCACCAGCTCATTCAGCTAGGTTCAGGTGTGGAAGAATGGAGACAGTTAATCCTTTCTAACTAGCCAAGTATGATTTGGCTCAGAATGGGTGGAAACTCTCAAGGCTGCTTTGGATTTGAGCTGGGTTTTCTATGTTTCTTCCAGTAGGGAGAGCCTGGAATTGGGTCGCCGCCTCGATCTGCCTTAGAATGGGCCATCGCCTGACCTGGGCTACCTGGGTGGTTCCAGCACTCTTCTGGCTTCTGGGTGCAAGGGAGTGAAATGAATGCTCTTGGCCCTCCAGGATGGACTGTCTGGCTGCACATTTATCAGAAAGTGGGATCATGAGGAAGCAACTTTTGGAGAAGCATAGGCTACATCAAAATGCCCACATCCCAAATTTAAAACAAATGTATGACCTTGTTTACATTGTTCTAAACACTCCTGGGATCTTTCTCTCCCATGCCCCTAAGCCAACTTCTTATTCTGAAAGTTTTCAATCTTATAAAAAATTGAAATAGAAGTGTAGTGAATATCCAGCTGTCCCTCACCTGGATTCACCCATTGTTCACATTTTGCTCCATTTTCCTTTTCTATGTATCTATAGTTTTTAAAAAAATGAACCACTGAAGGTAAGCTACAGATATGATAATGCTCTATTCCTACTTTCACACACATTTCCAAAGAATAAGAACACTCTTTTGCACAACCACAATTCATTATCATACTTGAGAAATTTAACAATAATACATTTCATTTACTACATTGTCCATAATAACCTTTTTCCAAATGTCCCCCAAATTTCCTTCTTAAAAAATTTCAGAGTACAATCAAGGATCAGTCATTGCATTTAGGTTTGATGTGCCATGATATTAAAAATATATAAACTAAAAAGAAAGATTATGTGATTAAAAGCTGATTTTTATGTGGTCTCTATTTAGACTTCATGAAAGATGTTTCTTTAAAGAATATCAGCATGAGGCTGAGGAATATTTCAACACTTTGGTCTTTATGTGTGTGCAACACTGATAAACAAATTATATTTAGTACCTTATACTTTACTGTTGAGAAATTATTGACATCCGAGTAAAAAGAAAAACCAGGGGAGATCATAAGAAATTTAGCATTTCCAAACTGTGTGGGAATATTCGTCTTCGACAAATATTTTAATTAAAGTTTTATAATTAAAGGATGTAGGTGTGTAAAATATGAGCATGATGCAATCATACACGTTCACATAAAAACAAATATTCTAGCACTTGGATTTAGACATGTGGATCTCAGATTTTCTTAATACTGCAGTTAAGAAGAAAAGAGAAAGAAACAAACAAAATGAGTCTTTCCCAAAGCCGTATGTTATAAAGCAGCAACTCTGGTCATTTCACCAGAAATGGTATTTCATTTAACTAACAGCTATTAATGTTTCTCAACTAATGAAAAAGCATTCTTTTTTGGCAGCTGAAAAGGGACGGGTGGGTGTGTAAGTTTAAATGTATTAGTTGTTGGCCTTTTAGCTGCCATGTCTCTGCTGGAAATAAACCAGGAAGAAGGGCATGCGTAAGTATGCTTGGAGAGAGAGCTGGGGAAGGGAAATAGAAGGTGGCCAGCACAGACCAAATAAATGGAAGAAGATAAAACTGAGATAAGCGGGGAGTGTGGCTCGGTGGTAGAACCCTTGCCCTGCCACAGGCCCACAAGATTCAATCCCCAGCTCTGAAAAACAAAACAACAGCTACCAAAAAGCCTCAAAGCAGAAATGAAAGAGAAGAGCAGGATACAGGAAGTTGCCCCCTTACTTACCCTTTACCAGGTGCACACCAGGTGTGTGGCACATCACGTTTATGTGGCACTTGACAAAGACATCTAAAAACAGACCGAGTTTGTGCTGAATGTTTTTTGACTGACCCCTGCTGCTTTAATGCTCTCTCACCTTGTCCCACACTTCCTCAGTGGCATCCATCATGTTTCCAAAGAAAGGGTTGACAGCAGCATTGGAGACCAGAATATCAATACCCCCATGAAGCTTCACAGCCTAGGGAGAGGAGGAAGGTCTGGTCAGGGCTTCGGGTTAGTAAGGGAGGTGAATTTACCAATGTCGATAAGAAATTTCTGCTTAGAACAGTTGTCAAAATGATCTCTTTTTTTAAAAAAAATATTTTTTAGATGTTGATGGACCTTTATTTTATTCACTTATTTATATATGATGCTAAGAATCGAACCCAGTGCCTCACATATGCTAGGCAAGTGCTCTACCACTGAGCCACAACTCCAGCCCACAAAATGATCTCTTTTCCTTGAAACATCTTCTCTCCAAAGTTCTGCTCTTAACCAGTTAAGGTTGTCTTATTTCTTTTGCAGTGCTTCCAGCCTGTCCATTCTCTTCTAAAAGTGTCCCCAACCCTTTGCTCTATCCTTTATACTTTCTCTTCGGGAGCTCTTTCATTCTCATGCCTTTGATTCTTACCTCAAAATATGTTTCTGGACCCCTCCACTTCACAGTGAATCCCAGCCCCATTTCCCCAAGTGCTTGCTGTCCATTTTCCTTGAAAGAGCTGCCATAATCTCAGAGTAAAACTGCTCATACTTATCGAATGGAGAAGCTGTTTAAATAGACCCATGGAAAGCTACCACTGGAAGGGGCTTTGATCATCTAGCCCAGTGTTCTTATGTTGAGGTATAACTCCACATGTCACTGAGATCCAGGGAAGTTAATTTTTCAACATCATATTAAGGTAGAATAGAAGAAATAGAAGAGAAAGGTAGAAAAGAGACCAAAGGAAGGACAAGAAAAATATAACTTTAATCTGAAAGCCATACTTTTCCTCCTAGACCTGTCACTCCCCATGTCAGTTCTTTCTCCCAGGGCTGTCACTCCCAAATTTCTGGGAAATCTGTAAGCATTAGACTTACTGTAAATTTACTCACTTACGAAAATTACCTTATGCACTACTAATTAGCCTATGTAATAAACAGATTAAGCAAAGACAGCTATGATATTTTAAGAAACCTATACCCTAGGACTTCCCAATGTCCTCTACTGATCAGAAAATGGAGACCGTGTCAGCCTAAGGATTCTGAAATTGCCAACCTCCATAAACTATCTTGTGACCACTAGACTGACAGCATACTCACATGCCCACCCTTCACAAAATTCTTTTAAAAGAAGAGCTTGAGAACCCCCAAAGCATCTCTCACTCCCCAAATGCCCATATTCTCCCTGGAATGTGCTTTCATCACTTTCCTAAATAAATCTCTGTGCCTCTAACTGACACGTCCTTAAATTCGTATCTGTAACGTTTGTCAAGAACCCTACTTGAGGGCTGAGGTTGTGGCTCAGTGGCAGAGCGCTTGCCTCGCACGTGTGAGGCACTGGGTTTGATCCTCAGCACCACATAAAAATAAATAAACAAAATAAAGACACTGTCCAGAGTTGAGGCCCCCTCTCTGGGAACTCCTGAGACTTCTTCAAGTGACTGTATAACTTAGTAATGACACATTAGGGTCAGCTAAGAACAGCAGGCCAGATCATTCCATGTTTGGGAGAAGTAAAGGGATTTGCTCAGGGGACAAAACTACTTGGTGGTGGCAGAATTGAGGACTGCCTCCTATTTTATAGCAAAAAGCTAGTGCATAGGAGCCCTCTGAAAGTGAGTTGAGATCATGAAACTGGCTCCAGGAGAGTCAGGATGGTGATGACACTAGCCTGGGTTTAAAGGAGTTCCTCACTCAGCATTGATGCCATTTCTCTCTCATCTTTTTGGACTGGAGGCATGGGAAATCCAAGGCAGAAATTGAAGTTTAAACTGGGAAAGCAAAGAAAGGGAGATATCTCACTTCTTAATAAGTGGGAAGTAGGTGGAGAGGCATGTGGTAGAGTAACGAATGGCCAAGGAAAACCTGCCAACAAGGGTTTTCGATAGTGAGCTACCCTGAAGCCAGACTGCATTTGCCTAGTACTGGCAGTTTTGATGCTTTGGGAAAGTAGCACTAAATGGGCCCTCAATCAACTTTGTGCCTCAGATTTGGCACACAAAGGGTGTTATTAACAATGTACACCATCTGCTAGTTTCTCCTTTTAACTAATTATTCTTGCTAACTAGGTGCTAAGCTCAGTTGTTTCTTCACTGCTAAAGGAGTGCCTGGGATGTCAATATGGAGATTTAACAAAATTTAAAGTCACATAATCTTTTTTTTTAAATATTTATTTTTTAGTTGTAGGTGGACAGAATATTTTTATTTTACTTTTATGTGGTGCTGAGGATCAAGCCCAGTGCCTCACGCGTGCTAGGCGAGCACGCTACCACTGAGCCATAACCCTAGCCCCCACATAATCTTTTAAAATCAATACCAATACTTTCTTGTGCTCTCTAAATTTTGGTGCTGTGGCTTGAAGCCCCAGTCATTTGCCTCAACTCTGTGTAAGCCTTGCTGATGGACTTGTGAGAAGGAAAGAACAGAAGTTGCAAAGTGATGAGTGTGTGCATGTCTGGGGTGGGGAGAGGATGGTAGATTGCACTAGAATAACTCTGCTACACATTCTGTCTTCCTCTCCTTCTAGGCCTGTCAACACAGAGAAGGAGAGAAGCCTGGGCTTTGAACAGAGACAGAAACATAAAAGATGATTGATAAAATTACCTATGACCATAGGGTTGTCTTCTAAGTTTTGCTCTACATTGTATGAATACTATTCTAAAGTGGTTAGGAGTTGTCTGTATTTTTCTCTTTAGAAAAAGTATAATCAGGGGGCTGGGGTCGTGGCTCAGTGGTAGAGCGCTTGCCTCGCATGCGTGAGGCACTGGGTTCGATCCTCAGCACCACATACAAAATACATACATAAATAAATAAAATAAAGGTTGTTTAAAAAAAAAAAAAGAAAAAGTATAATCAGGTGGAGAAGCTACTAATCTGGTTTCTGCTTATCACCACGCCATTGAAAAGCTTTGCGGTATAATTAGGAGGCCACCAGTAGTAACCATCCTCAGGGCAGCAGCTTTTCTCATCGCATGGTAACAGCTGGCAACAGGCAGAACATGTCTCAAATTGCTGACGATTATCCTATCATTCTTCATCCCGACAATATTCATGCAAACTCCCCGAAAGTTGGTTTTGATTTATCTTCCAATTTCTCATTTCTTGACACGTGTTTGGGAAAATATTGTTTGGTTCTCACTATGTCTCTTGGGTGATCCACTCTGGTCCCACTACCACTAATGTCCTTTGCTCAGGGTCTTCTCTATTTATCCCTCCAACCACTGTCAGATTATCCTTCCTCAATAACCATTTTTATCTTGCTTAAAGTCTCACATGGCTTCTTATTTCCTATACAGACATCTAAACTCCTTTAGGAATCTTAGGCCCCTGGCCCCATCCTTCCCATGCAGCTCATTTCCCACAGTATTCCTGAGCCTGTGCTCTCTGCTGTGTACTGACAGTGTTCCCCATCCCCTTCATTCCCTCATTGACTGTCTGCTCACTTTTCAGGGTCATCTGACACCCCATCCCTACTCTTTCTACTCCCACTCTTTCTTTGTCTAGCTCAAGCCCCACTTCTCGGCCAGGGCTAAAGGACCTGCTAAGTGGACCTGATGGGTGCCAGAGGATATTTTCACAACAGGATTTTGACATTAAAATATTAATTGTAAAAACAAAAAACAAAAAAAAATTATTAAATTGTGTGAGGCCCTGGGTTTGAACCCTGTTACTGCAAAACAAAACAATCAAACAAACAAACACGCCCTTCTCCCAACTATATATTTCAAATAGCTGGTCATTAATGGCCCAGTCTCCTCTACCCTCAGTATCAAGGCCCCAATCTCAGGCTCTGTTCAGTAGTCTATGCCTGGCAAGGTGACCTTAGATTCACATTTAGCCCTTTGCAATGCATTTGAACATTTGCCAAATTGTTCCTTAAAAATGGAATTACGTTGTTCTATGTACCATACTACTGTCTACTATTGTTTAAGGTTCTCCCTTTCTAAGAAAATTACCCAAATTATGTCTGCCAACCTTCCAATCTGTTAGCACAATCCTGTACTTTCCCTTTGTGGGTAGGTTCTCCCATTCACTCTGTGGAATAAAGCGTGTGCCCCGAGGCTTGAGGGGAGAGGAGCCTGATGGTCCATATTTTCTTGTGCAGTTGGAAGGCTGGTATCAAGGACCAACCCTGATACTAGCTAAGCACTTTCTTTGAGACTGAAGTCCATATGGATATCTAAAGCCTGGCCCTATGCCAATGAGGAAGTGCCTGATAGTTCAGAGGCAGCCAAAAAAGGAAGTCAGGGTTAAATCACAGCTCTTTCCCTATTGGCTGTGGAACTTTGGGAAGTGGCTCCAGCTATCTGAATCGGTCTCTGTAAACAGAAAGAATAGTCCTTCCCTTGCCTGGGTTGTTGTCAGGTTGTAAGGTTTTGAACACAGTAAATGGTGCACAGTAAACAGCTGAAACACAGTAGGCTGCCTCTGATAAGTTCCCAGGCACTCTATACTGGAGAACAGGGGATTGTTTATTAGCTCACAGGTGGCAACATTTATTTTGTGATTATATTTGTATTGACCCTTCTCATCTGTACCATTACATTGGAAACTACTAGATAATCAGGCCCCATGTGTTTTTTGGGGGGTGCCCAAGAGATGAGGCAGAGTTAAAGCATCAGAGTGGTTTTTGGATTCTCTGATTGGGACTGGATGGTTCTCAGACTTTAGGATATAGACATAACAGAAAGGCACACAATAAAATGTGTTGGTGGATCAGTATAGGCATATGAAATGCATGTTATGTTAATAGCGCTATGTTGGATCTCACCAATACTATCTACAAAAACAGGAATGGAGGCTCAGGCTGGCTTCCTTCTGCCATCTCCTGGCTTGGTGCCCTTATCCCTGCTGCTCACCATGGCCACCAGACGCTCCCGGTCCTCGGCCTTCCCCACATGGCACACGGTACTGGTGACGCTCAGCCCCTCCCCCTGCAATATGTTCACTGCCTTGTCCACGTTCTGCTGCTTCCGGCTGCTGATGACCACATGGGCCCCGTCCTGGGCCAGACGCCGGGCAATGGCTAAGCCGATCCTGTGGACAGAAAGAGACAAAGACTGTCAAGGCCTCTACAGGGGAGGAAGCTGAAAGGATGTGCTCTGCCTGGGTTTGGATTCCAGCTCTCTCTTTGTATGACCTTGGTGTTTCTTTTAATTTTGGGGGGTGCTGGGGTTTGAACTCAGGGGCACTCGACCACTGGGCCACATCCCCAGCCTTATTATGTATTTTATTTAGAGACAGGGTCTCACTGAGTTGCTTAGTGCCTCACTAAGTTGCTGAGGCTGGCTTTGAACTTGCTATCCTCCTGCTTCAGCCTCCCGAGCCTCTGGGATTACAGGCGCCTGCCACCATACCCAGCTGACTACATCATTCTTAAACATTCTATCCTTAGTTATGTTTTGGGGTGCATGATAAATGATGGCTAAAAATGTAAATATTCCCCTGGGAGCAAGGGTTACACATTTTACAACTGCCAGCCACTAGTGTTTCACATACATCTGTGTTTCAGATTCATCTGTGTTTCAGATTTGTGAGGAGCTGACATCTAGCAAAGTCCTGTGGGAAAGAGAAACAGGAGGGATAAGAGTGGTGGGTAGGAAGACACAGGCTATAGGTAGTGTGGGACAAAATGTACTGTCCTAGACAAAAATCTGGGCATATGGGTCTTCTGTCCCATCTAGGTAAGGGGTGGGGGTGCTCCGGAAGACTTGTCAGGTGTCCAAATGGCTGTCTGGAACATTTTCTTTTTTTTTCTTTTTTCATTTTTTAAAAAATATTTATTTTTTAGTTGTAGGTGGACAGAATCTCTTTATTTTCATTTGTATGTGGTGCTGAGGATCGAACCCAGTGCCTCCCGCGTGCTAGGGAAGCACGCTACCACTGCGCCACAACCCCAGCCCCTGTCTGGAACATTTTCATAGTGGACAGAAACAGTGAAATAGTTTTGAAATCTGAATTTCTGGTCTTCCATATTCTAGGTGGAGCTGTTGATTGGGGCAGCCCAGAGCACGGGGGTCTGGATGGATGGGGCAACAGCGAGCTGACACACTTGTGCCAGAGGCAGCAGTGACACGAGGGCTGCCAATGTGTGTGTGGGGCGGAGAGAGGGCAGGGTCAGGGATTCAGAAGGACTTCAGGCTGAACACGTGTCCCCGTCCCGCCG
>CM053401.1:66735115-66752004 GCA_028644305.1 Xerus rutilus
GTCACCCCGGAGCTGGCCATCCTCACAGTCTTCCAAACTCGAGCACAGCCGCCTAGCAGCACTCCTGCTTTCTGCATGGCCCAGGTCAGCAGGGCTGGTTTCACTCTGTTCTGGGAAGTTGACTGCTCAGTAGGGCAAAGGGCAGGACGCTGTACGAGCCGCCTCCCCCTCGTCTCTTCCCTCCTCCTGCTTGCCAGAGCCTGCTCTGCCAGGCCTCTGGGCACCGGTGAGTGGCCATGGCCGCGGGCGCCCCCTGCCGGCGTACGGCCGCCGCGTCCCGCGGTCTACTTCTCTGCCCCCTCGCTCTCCCCAGTCCCTGAGGGAAAGTGCTTTCAGTCAATTTCCGTAAGGACTCACCCGGCTGCAAGGAACCCGTCGGCTTCCCCACGCACCAACTCCTCATTTCACGTCTTTTTAAATTTTCTGCGGGGAGCGAGCAACAGGGAGAGAAGGCTTTGGGTTGATTTCTCCCCCTTCCCCAAAGCCTCAAAATGGAATTCCTCCTTCAAGAAAGTATGGGTTTATGTAGGTGACAGCCCACAGGAGGGCGAATGCTTTGAGATCCGCTGTGGAGATGATGCCTGTAGTCCTCCCCGGAGTCCACCACATGAGGGTAGGGGAGCCTAGGAGACAAGCGTGATAGGAGTCTTGGTTCTGTCCAAGAGGACTTTCCATTTTACAGAGAATAAGTGGTAACAAGGATTCTAGAGGGTCCCCCAACCAGTGGTGGGAGTACAGAGTGCTCAAGAGTGCTCAAGATCTCCCTGGTGACTATGCCCCCAGGTCTTAGCCTCCACCCTAGTTCACTAAATATTTGCTGAATGTAAAGGGGCTTTATGAACTGTAAACTGCTAAACACATAGTAATTATTGCTACCACATAGTAATTATTATTGCTGCCACAGGCCAAACTCTTCATCTGTGAATGAGAATGTGGAGTAGATGATGAATAAAGTCCTCACCAGCTATAAATTCTGTGTCCAAGACTTCAGCCTCCATTTCTGCCAAGCGGGTTGAAATGATCTCCCTCCTGGGTTTCTGGGAGAATTAATAAATCTGGATGGCTTATGGTACACTACAGAAAGGCCCCAAAAGACCCTAGTGCAAGTGTGTGAATCAGTTTAACCCAGTGACTTCCAAATGCCAGGAGGAGAAGCAGTGCTGGTCCATGGCAATATTTTCACTAGTTTGAATCAAAATGAGAAAAATAAAGATAATATAGTGAGCTTCATAAAGCTAAACATATTTAACTTAACAGATAGTCCTTTATTCTGGAATGTGCTTTTGCTCTTTCTTTTTCCCTTTTTCTTTTTGGTTAGTCTTTTCTTTCAGAAAAGATGATGAAAACAGATGAACAGATTTAGTAAAGTGTTGTTAGTTTGTGCAATCAACAGTTTGTCAACCTTATGTCAATCCCTACAATCAGAGATGGAAGAGAATCCCAACTTGTGAAGTCCAGTATGGGGATCACTTTTCAATAGAGTTCATACTTGCTAAAGGCTCATTTAGTACATTTGTAGGTTGCTGAGTGTCTAAAGAAAGGATTTCAGCTTTCAAAAGGGAGCATATGGATAGCAAGTGATTTAACAGGCATGCACTGGATTTATAATATATTTCTCAACCAAGAAGTTACAGTTGTAGTACTCAGCACATCCGGATGAGATAAGAGAACTTAAGTCTAATTTTCCCCATGTTGGGGGGAAAACTGACTCTCTGACTGGCGCCCCTCAGTCTGAGCCTCATGAATTATTGACAGAGGCTGGATAGTGCCACACTCCTTTTCCCCTTCACTCTTAGGAGCTAATGCACTGTGGGAACCCTTCCCAGCTCTTCACCTGAGTGTGGGCCTGCGGGAGGATGCACAGAAGGACTGCAGCAGTTCTCAGGGCTTGGCTCAAAGCAACAGGCCTGCAGGCTTACCTGATCTCTCTTTACTTCCTCCCTAGAGGTGGATGATCAGACCCAGGGGGTGAGGGTGGGGGCTGGAGGCCGGGAGGTGGACCATGGTTCAAAGAGCAGAGGATTCTGGGAAAGGAGAATTCTGGCTTGATTGCTCCTGAGCATCACCTGGCCTCTTCTCATCTGGGCAGTGTTGACACTCGGCTTCTAGCACCATTTGTTTTGGAAGAGCCCAGGGGACATTAAGGGGAGGATCTGTGAACCAAGGATAGAAAGAAGGCAAGAAATGTTGGGTCTCTAAATTCTGCTCAAAAGCTTGTTTGTTAGAGACGCAGATTGGGGGAAAACATGCATGTGTAGGAGTATCTCTCTGAAATGGGAACTTCCTTTTTTATTTTTTGGTACCAAGGATTGAACCCAGGGGTGCTTAACCACTGAGCCACATCCACAGCCCCCTTTTAAAAAAATATCTTTATTTTATGTATTTATTTTTATGTGGTGCTGAGGATTGAACCCAGTGACTCACGCATGCGGAGGCAAGCGCCCTACCACTGAGCTACAGCCCCTCAGCCCTTTTTTGTATTTTATTTAGAGACAGCATCTCACTGAGTTGCTTAGTGCCTCACTCTTCCTGAGGCTGGCTTTGAACTCATGATCCTCTTGCCTCAGCCTCCCGAGCTGCTGGGATTAAAGTGTTTGCCACCATGACTGGCTTTCCTATGCTTCTTTACCTGCTCCCCACTTAGTTTTTGGTCTTGTGTAATCTTCTAGATGTTTCCTATACATCTACATGCATTTTTTTCCTCTTAAAAATCTTTCTTATGAATGATTTTTTTTTAGTTTCAATGGACCTTTATTTATATGTGTTGCTGAGAATTGAACCCAGTGCCTCACACATGCTAGGCAAGCACTCTACCACAGAGCCACAACCACAGCCCTCATGAATGATTTTTAAGAGAAAAATATATACATAATATGTTACCCTTCAAATTGCTTGCTTCTTTTCTTTCTTCCTTTTCTCTCCCTTCCTTTCTTTCACATCTTAAAATATATTCTTGGAATGTTTGAGTGGTACCTAATAGATTTACTTCATTCTTTCTTCCTTTAAAAATAGCTGTACAGTTTCCATTATGTGAAATAGCCAGTATCCTACTGATGTAAGCCCTTTCAGCGGCTTACATTGTTCCTGTTTCAAACAATGCTACAAGGAACAACTTTGAATATATATACATTTTGTGTTTGGGGTAAATATGTTTGTATCCTGGGTCAAATGCTTTTAGGTACAGGGGATTGAACCCAGGATGCTATACTACTGATCTAAGTCTCCAGCCCTTTTATTTTTTATTTTGAGGCAGGGTCTTGCTAAATTGCTGAGGCTGACCTCGAACATACGATCCCCTTTTATCAGGCTCCCAAATCTCAGGGATTATAGGCATGTGCCACAGAGGCCAGCCTGGGTCAAATGTTTTAAATCCATAGCTATGGTCAAATTACCTTCAAAAGGAAATCAGTTTTTGTGGATTTATTTTTCTAAAGTGAATTTATTTGCTACCTTACCCACTTACACATAGTATATCTTATGGTTTACACTTTGGTTGATGGCTTAAGGTTAGCAATGAAAGGTAAATACAATAACCTGTTCTTAGTGGCTGGGAACCCATAGGGATTGGTGGCCCCTACAGAATTGCAGTGCACAGGCAGGCCTGAGGCCTAATTGTTTCACCCATGTTTGTCATTGATAATGCTGGCCCAGCATTGCCAGATCTTGGGATTTTGAAACAGAAGCTAGAAATCTGGATGTTAATAGGAAATATTTAGTTTTTAAATGTTGATAATTTACTTTAAAAAAAACAAAAGGCAAAATTGAATGAATCTGTAGGTTCCAGAGACTGACACAGTTTCTGCCTATTTAAATGTGATGGGTTATTAATTTTGTGAGATATTGCTCTATCAAGAATTTTGTAGCTCTATTGCATAGCTTAGTCAATGTCTGGGTTTTCAATTTTCAATTGCCCTGTATTTAGGCAGTTGTTAATGAACACTGTTTAGAAATTAGCCATCCAGTCTTTGCATGGGTCCTCTTCAGGATCTCCATGCAGGAGCAGGTGGAAGGTCCTCATAAAACAGGCATGGGCTTCTCTTTCCCCTCATGCTGTAGTTTGCTTTTGTTGCCTGTATTTTGGGAGGAAGGTGGGAGTGGTGTGGTCTCTTGCAATTTTCTAGTTTATTTTCAAGAGGCAGGTTGCTCTATTTTGGGCCTCAGTGTTCTCTGCTGCTGGTCACTTCTGGAAACTCCTGAATTATGGTCCTTAACTGGCTTCTACATGGATGCTGAGATACAGGCTTGAGGATGGGTATGAGATGGGACAGCTGCACCTGCCCAGCTCTCTTTTTTATTCCTCACAATACTAGAGATTCACTGAAGATTTTGGGGTAGAATAAATTATAATTTAGAGGGAAATATCCCTCCACCTCAATAGAATGCCTGATGTAACTTCCCACTACATCTCTTGTGGGAAGAGATGCACAACCAAATTCCTAGCCTCTTTTATTTTACTTTTTTAAATTGTGAAACTGCCTTCAGAGGTAGTCCCTGTGACAGACATGGAGATTAACAGGTCTGATGAGAGCCAGTCAAGTGTTAACTTCTTCAGGTCTTTTTCAGGTTTTTCATTTATTTATTTATTTTATACTTTATACTAGGGATTGAAATCAGGGACAATTTACCACTGAGCTACATCTCCAGCCCTTTTTATTTTTTATTTTGAGACAGGGTCTCAGGGTCTCATTAAGTTGCTGAGACTGGCCTCGAACTTGTGATCCTCCTATCTCAGCCTCTGGAGTTGCTGGGTTTATAGGCTTGTGCCACCACACCTGGCTCTGCTTCAGTTTTTGAAGAGAAGTCATGCTTTACTCAGGGTGGCCCCAGCAAGTCACTGAGCTGGAGAGTTACAGGGACCTTGCCATTTCAGCTTACGACAGGGATCTCTGAAGGCCATCTTTGCTTTGGAGGCCCCAGCTGGTGTTTGCCAGAGGTGCATAGTGCATCTAACATTTCTCCTTTTTAATCCTATTCCTCCCTTTTACTTTCACGGTATTATCCCAAATAAATCCTTTGGACGCCTACTTCCAACCATGTGTCAGCTATGCTGAGAACTCACAGGCTCTGTCTCCTCATTTCAGAAGTTTTACAATGTAAAATCCCACTCCTAACACATGAGGTGTTCAGCACGTCTTTCCCCCGAGACTTTTCTTTCAGAACTTCGGGGTACTCTGAGCAATAATACCCTGTCACTGCAGTTCCTGCCAGTTTGAGTTATTCAATGAAGGGCTTTAGTAGAAAATGGCAGGGTGGGCTTTGCCAGCTTAAGGTGGGCACAATATCTAGAGTCCAGTTCTAGAACTGCATTTGTGTTTTCATGGAGATCTCTCTGACAGTATGAGACAAAGAATGTCCCATCACTCCTGCTGAGGTATTCCATTTTCCTGCCAGAAATTTCTGGGCAAGTTGAACACACATACCCTTTCCAAGAACCAACAGTAATCCTCAGGGACAATGCTATCTAAATCCACATTAAGAAAGAGAACCATTCCCCTTAGAGGTGGCCAGCCTGTCCTCTCTGGAGATAACATTTGAACTGATTATGCAAAGTTCCCATCTCCTGCTTTTTAGAACAGTGTAAGAGGCCTATGGTACAGATAAATAAGCCTTTTGCCAAAGGACAAAGAGGTCTGCTTCTGGACTCTCTTTGTTGGGCCAGATCAAATTCTTGAGCAGAACTGTACACTCTCTTTAATCTCTGCAAAGAGAAAATCCTTGAGGAGAGAAGGGGATGGGTGGATTTGTCCTTCTGGTTACATATGCTTTGTCTACTCATTTCAATTTAATGACACAGAGGTTATTCTTACTTTTTGATACTTTGATGCACACATTTCTGCTCCTTGAATGAAAAAAAAAAAAACCTAAACAAAGAAACCCTGTTTTGAAGTAATCATAGACTGACTCACAGGAAGTGGCAAAAGTAGTACATAGAATCCTTACCTCCCCTCAACCTCCTTTAGTGGTGACAACTTTTTTTTAAAAAAATATTTATTTTCTAGTTGTAGGTAGACAGAATACCTTTATTTTATTTTTATGTGGTGCTGAGGATCGAACCCAGTGCCTCACGCGTGCTAGGCAGGCACGCTACCACTGCGCCATAACCTCAGCCCCTAGTGGTGACAATTTTTAATGGTGAGATCTGTAGTGTAATGTCAAGACCAGGAAAGATGCTGGTATAATACTGTTAACTGGGATATAGACCTTATTCAGTTTTCATCATTTTTACACGTACTTGCGTCAGTGCATGTGTGTGTGTGATCACACATGTGTGCTTCTTAACTTAGTATAACTCTGATAAGATGCCTACACATCTAATCATTCTTCTTCATTATCTGGATGAACTCTCACTTATCAGTTCCCTAGTCCACTTCAGTTGTTCATAGTTTCCCTCTAATACCCATGGTAGGTATGTTGCAATAGGTATTAGGATGTTGCAATAACATCTTTGTATATATAGCCAAGAGAACTTTGTACCAGTCCCAGGGGCAAGGATAAGAGGTGTGTGTCTTTTTTTTTTTTTGGTACTGGGGATTGAACTCAGGGGCACTCGACCACTGAGCCACATCTCCAGCCTTATTTTGTGTTTTATGTAGAGACAGGGTCTCACTGAGTTGCTTAGCGCCTCGCGGTTGCTGAGGCTGACTTTGAACTCGCAATTCTCTTTTCTCAGCCTCCCAAAGTGCTGGGATTATAGGTGTGCACCACCATGCTCGGCTAAGAGGTACGTGTCTTTGACAATTTGTTAGAAACTTCCAGTTGCCCTCCAAAAAAGCTGTATGATTCCCCAGGTCCAACTAACCTTCCTGAGGTTTAATTCAGTGTGGTGGTGTCTGTTTTATCAAACTCTCACAGCACCCAGTTTCACCAGCATTTTAATTATTGACAATGTGAGTGAAAAAAAAATTTACAATTCTTTATAAAGATGATAGAGTAACTGAGTGTGGTGGTGTACGCCTATAATCCCAGCAGCTGGGGAGGCTGAGGCAGGAGGATGTCAAGTTCAAGGCCCATCTGAACAACTTAGTGAGACTATCTCAAAATAAAAAAATAAAAAATAAAGGAGACTGGGAATGTAGTTCAGTGGTAAAGTGTTCCTGGGTTCAATCCCTAGTACCAAAAAAAAAAAAAAAGGGATGGTGAATCTTCTATTTCTATTGCCCTGATTTCTTTATCATCCCTGTATGATTTGAGCCTGTTCCTGGACTCCATTTCATGTCATTGATTTGTCTGTCTGTTCCCAACTCCATATTTTAATAGAGATTGCAAAAAGGAAAGAAGAAAGTGGTAAAATTGCCATAAAATAAAATAAAAGGGCATGGCAATTCAGAGATGAGAGAGTATTTTGGGCTGGGGTGGTCTGCAAAAGCTTCATTGAAAGAGGCACCTTTAAGATGAAGCTTGAATGATGAGCAACATTAGACGAAGGGGATAAAGAGTAAAGGCAAGGAGAGAGGGGCGTCCACTGCGCTTCTGCCAGGGAACCTACATAGCAGCATGTGTGTTTGTATGCATATGTGTCTTGAACGTTGTCAAGAGGAAACATACGTTTTTGTCCTACTCTTGGGGGGCATTTTGAGGACACATTTATTAATCTTAATAGCCAAGTACCTACTATTTTCTAGGAATATCTATATTATTTCTGATTTCATCACAATGAACAAAGTTGATACTGTTATCCCATTTTTGGAATGAAGGAAGAACCTCAAGCAGGTTAAATAACGGCTATAAGTAGCTGGACTGAGATTAAAATCCATGATCAGCAATTAAAAAAAAAACCAGTAGAAAATATGATAGCCTATCACTTGTAGTTGGGGTGTTTGTAGCAGGAGCTGTGCCTGCTGTTTGTCACTTGGGATTCCTTTGCCATCTCTGTGCATATCTGAATCCCAGTGTACCCTTACCTCCCCAAAGTCAACATGTTGATGGAATGTAGAGGAGAGCCAAAGGACTTGGAATTGATGCCCTTTCCTGCCCCACAGCTTAACTGGTGATGGATAGCAGTGGGGGTGTACGTACTTCACCTCTTTTGTCTTCTTATTGGATTGATTTTGAGGTGTGGCTTACAAGGACTTCCAAGCCCTCTGTCAGAATGAGTCAAAGTTGTCCTCTATGAGACTTAGCTTGATATTGTACCCTTAGTTGGCCCCTTTCTAATTTCGTGCATCCCCTCACCCATCTATTTGCCCTGGAAATATTATCTAATAAATTATTTTCATATGTACTTTCTTAGGATATTTTGTTTCAGCTATGTAGGTGTGTGTGTGTGTGTGTGTGTGTGTGTGTGTGTGTGTGTGTTTATCCTTGAACTTGCATTTCTTACTGAAGAGCCAAAATGTTTGAAAACTGCTTTCAAATGTTAGAATGGAATTGCAATACTTAGACCACGTTAAACTGTCTTTCTCTTTGTGTAGAGTTCACTGAGCTGGAAAGTTTTCTGGATGCTCCAGGAAAAGAACTACAGATCAGATTCCAGGTCTTGCCTATTCAAGCACAGCAACTTAAAATCTATTAAGTGAAGATACATTTGTTTTGGGTCTAAAGAACACCATCAACTTTGACACAATTGAATAGGCTGGTCTTTGAACTTCTTTGGTCAGTCAACCCTGCCAGATAGCTTTCAAAGTCCGAGTTTCCCTTTGCCAAAGTTGACAAATGTGATATAAAAGTTACCATAGTTGACTGTTAGTTTTTTTGCAGACTAGCCAAACAGGAAGACTAGGTTGACTTCATAGCAGAGCCACAGGCATGACTGACCACAGGTTGGTTATCCCAGAGCTGTGGCCCTTGGCTTGGCTTGGATGAAGAGAGATGCAGTGTTCAGAATTGCTCTGCATTTACCCCTAAAGACAATGCAATTAAAAGAAGGGAAGATAACACTACAACAATTTAGCAAAGAGGTTGGGCAGGTCCCTGTCACAGATCTGCGGGGGTCCTGGAGCAGATGTGGCTGCCAGAATCTACAAGGAGGTCCATGAGTGAAGGGCCAAGAGCATTAGTTCCAAAAGTACAGGGGGATGCAAGCTGGGGGGGCGGCAGTGCAAAGGAAAGGTCAGGATACTCATCTTCTTAGATGTTATGGTTTAGATATAAGGTGTCCCCTCAAAACTCATATGTGAGATGTGCAAAAAGGTTTAGAGGTGAAATTGTTGGGTGATGAGAGCCTTAACCCAATCAGTGCATTAATGCCCTGATAGGAGTTGAGTGGTAACTGCAGGCTGGTAGGGTGTGGCTGGAGGAGGTGGTATTGGGGGCGTGCCTCTGGGGTATATATGTTGGATGTGGTGAGTGGAGTCCCTCTCTCTGCTTCCTGGTGCAATGTCTTGAGCTGCTTTCCTCCACCAAACTCTTCCACCATGTTGTTTTGCCTCACCTTGGCCCTAAGGAATGGAGTTAGCCATCTGTGGAACTCTGAAACTGTAAGCCCACAAATAAACTTTTCCTTGTCTAATTGTTCTGGTCAGGTCTTTTGGTCACAGCAGTGAAAAAGATGACTAAAATACCAGGGAAGTATGAGATCCTTGGTGTCAGTGGAAGATCCCCATGTGTCAGTACATGATGTAACTTTGACTTCATATTTAGAAAAGAATAAAAATATGTTGAAAATCTGATGGAATGGTTAAGAAAAAAGGAAAGGGGTCTAAGCGCATCAAGTTAAGATTAAGAAGGCCATGAGTTAAGAATCTATAGGGTCTCTGTTATTGTCCTGAAGAAAAAGCCATACTTTCTGACAGACATGACTTTCTGGACACTGTGCTGCAGTGTGGGGACCAGGTGTTCATCAGCACCTGCTGGGTCTCTATTAAGCTATGCTGCTTGGGTTCTGAAGTTTTCTAGATCTAGCAGGGTTCAAGGAGGTTTTACACAAACCTATCTGCCAGAGTATGTTCAGTAAGACAATAATGACACAAGTCAAGTAAAGTAACTTTACTGCAGGCAGCAAGGATCAACAGAAGCCTAGGATCCCAAGGCTCAGAGAGGTGGGTGGGACCCCTTTTGCACTGCAGCTGGGCTTTATGCACTCTGCTCTGGATTTTATGCTCTAGGGGCCACTTAAGATGGTTAAGCCAAGCGTTAGAAGATATCCTGGTATGGGAGGGAAAAGAACAAAGTTCAGGATGTTCAAACTATTTCCTCATTATCTTAGGATGCTGTATTCTTATTATATTCTGCCTGAGAATTGCAAAGCAAGAGAGAGTTGGCCAAGTCCGCTTGGGGATTTGTCTTCTTGTCTATTTGAGGATCCTTCAACATAAGACAACACCCTCTCTCCTGAAAGTACACATTCACATTCATTGTGTACTTTCTGATTCATTATATACTTTTTGATCATTACTTCAGATCAATATGCACCATGGAAATACCTTTTCTCATCAATGGAATGACACATTTCCCACTGAAACTTAACTCACTGGCTTTTTTTTTTTTTTTTTTTTTGGTACTGGGGATTGAACCCAGGGGTGCTCTATCACTGACCTACATCCACATCCATTTTTTATTTTTCATTTTGAGACAGGACCTCGCTAAATTGCTGAGGCTGGTCTCAAACTTGTGATCCTCCTGCCTTAGTCTCCTGAATTGCTGGGATTACAGTGTGTGCCATTGTGCCTAGCTAACTCATTGGCCTTTGGGACCAAGTCATCTTCCTGTAAATTTGGATTGTGGGATCCAGTTTTCAGTATCAAACTCCCTCTGAGGAATTGTCTTATCTAAGCTCCTGGCTGATAGCTCTGAGAGCCACACCAGAGGTTTAGGACTATGTAAGGCTCAGTCTGAAATAGACAGTTAGATCTTACAGGTTCCAGGACCACCAAAGAGGGCAGGTGTGCAGATCTTGCCAAAAAATGAGCTGAAACTCGGAGATAGGCAGTAAAAACTGATTGCTGACTGGGAGTATGAGCCCTGGATTCAGTGGACTCTAGAGTTCATCAATAAAAGGGGTATGAGAGAAACCTTAGACTTTGGGGATCAGAAAGGGTGGGAGGGTGATGAGGCGCTAGTATTATCCACTGTTTCTGGCTTATTTGCTGTTCCTGAAGAGTTAGGTGAGAAAGAGACTTGGGTCTGTACCTCCAGGAGAAGCACTGCTTCATTCCAGCAGCCAGGAGGGCTCCCTGGCTCAGGATCTATGGCCACCAGCTCTTAGGACAAGTAGCTTCCTCCCATGCGGTGCAGTGAGGAGGGGTGTGGGGGAGATGCTCAGCAACTACTGTACCATATTCTCTTTTAAATAGTAAATGTACTATTCATATGGGGGGATGAGGATGTAGCTCAGTGGTGGAGCACTTGCCTGGCATGTGGGAGGTTCTGGATTCAGTCCCTAGTACTGCCAAAACAAACACAAAAAAACAAAGAGCAACGCCCCCGCCAACCTCATACCATACTTTCACATAAACCGTGCACTGTAATTGTTGCAAGTACACACTATTTCTAGTGTGTACACATTATTTCTAGCACCAAAGCTAGTTCTAATTAATCAATGATATGCTGATGAAGCATCTGCAGGAGGAGCATTGTGCTAAACACTGTAGGAGATTAAGGATTTACAGCATAAACTCATTCTTGCACTCAAGGAATTTATAATCCAGCCAAGGAAATAGGACACATCAATGAAACACCTAGAAAACAACTGCTCCCCCCCAAAAGTGCTAAACTAAGCAAGATTTATCCACACCTTTCACCCACCCTTCCATTGCTTTTCTCCCACAGGAAGGCTCAACTCTGCTGTGTTGGCAGAACTCTGGGAGAATGAGGCAGATGATATGAATCTTTCTATAGTGTCCCATTGTTCTTTATCCCATGGAACTTAGTCACTATATATAAATAATTTCTCTGCACTCTTTCATCCCTTTCCTTCTCACAGGGCTCAATGGGCTGGGGTAAGGGGACAGTGGCAGAGGGAAGGGCTGGTTTTGTGTAGAGATACGTTCCAGAAAGATGGACCCCATAAAGCAATGTGTTCAGGTGAAATAGGTTTAATTTTTTCAGCCACCTTTTTTTTTTTAATATTTATTTTTTAGTTGTAGGTGGACAGAATATCTTTATTTTATTTTTTATGTGGTGCTGAGGATCGAACCCAGTGCCTCATGTGTGCTAGGTGAGCACGCTACCACTGTGCCATAACCCCAGCCCCGGCCACCTTTTGTTAAATGGAACTGGTCTTGTTAGTAGAGTGAGTCTGATGTACCTCGTTAAATCAGTAAGCATCATGTAGAAGGAAGATGGGAGGCCATCAGGAGACCTGTGTCTTGGGGCTCCTCTGATTGCCTTTTCCATGTTCTCTTGCTATGTCTTTATACCCACATCCTTCAAAGAAACATTTCCCCTCTGCTTTTGCTAATGCGTCTGATTTGAACGTGAATGTAATCATTTTTGTATGTTCCTTTAAACTGGACAGGTTCAAGAAAGTGACAAAAGCATTACAGCAACCAACTTCTACTATTGGGTCAAGCTTTCTTAACAGGAATAATTAAGGTCCACACAATATTGATTGAGTGACTATTTCCCCAGTTCTCCCCAGGATGTAGGCCCCAGTACCGGCCTACATACAGAAGAGATATAAATTAAGTCATGATGTTCAGTTGATGTCTTTGGGCAGTAAAGCCTCATTTTCTCATGAAACCAGATCCAGCATGGCTACTCCAGGTCTTAGTTCAAGATTTCTTTTCTTTTCTTTTTGTGGTGCTAGGGATTGAACATAGGGCCTTGTGCCTGTGAGGCAGACACTCTACCAACTGAGCTATACCTCCAGCCCAGTTCAAGAGTCTTGACCAACACCTGAGCTCTCTCCTTTTCGTGGCCTGTCTCAGTTGCCACAACAGACTCATAAGGACTTCTTGAGTTGAGTCTGACAGTGTAGACTGAGTAGAACTGGAGTTTAAAGGAGAGACTGGAGCTCTGTGGGGGGCAGTGTCCTGAGTTATAATGTTATTAGACATACTAAGGGCTCAAATTTATTTATTTATCTTTATAGCAGAAAAAAGTTTTATTTTGGGGCTCAAGTTCAGAGATTTCAGTCCATAGATGGCTGACTCCTTTGTTCTGAGCCCAAGTTAAGGCAGAAGGGCTTGACAGAGGAAAGCAGTTCAGGATACAATAATCAGGAAGTAAAGAGAGATTTAACATTAAATAGGCAATGAACTTGGAGGAAGGATAATACTCTTAAACTTTGCCCTCCACAAGGCAGGTGGCTTGAATTGGCCATACATTTGAGTACTGGCTTTCCTTTGTAGTATGGAGTTGGAGCTGTCAAGGATGCTGGAGAGAAGAGCCATTGGATGTGGAGCTGGAACCACTACAGGAAAATGATGATGAAAACAGAGAGAGAGGAAAGAAAAAAATCATCTGGCTACTTCCTACATCTAGACTTTCGATCTCTTGCTTGTGCCTCCTTCCTCCCCCGGCCATTATAGCTGATGAGAGTTGGCAGGAATAAATGGGGAATAGTTTTCAGAAGGATGGGGAAGAGATCTGTGCAAATAGGCAATGATTGGCACAGTATGAGTTAGTAAATATTTGTTGCTTGCATGAATGAATAGGTATATAGATGTGCATGGAAAATTGGCTGCTTAAACCAGGTGCAGTGGTGCAGTTGTGTAATCCCATCTACTTGAGAGCTGAGGCAGGAGGTTCACACCTCAGCAACTTAGCCAGATCCTGGTTTTTTGTTTTTTTTTAAAGACTGCTCAGTAATTTGAAGCAGCTGCCATCCTCCCATTTACAATCTGTCAAAACAATTCTATCCCTTACTTCTCTGCCACTAGTTGCACTGTGTCTTTTTGAGATGTGTGTTTGAGTGTAATTGGAGCACATAAAGTTCAAAGGAGACAATGAAGCTCTGGGGGCGGCAACTTCATTCTGATCAACTTTGCTCTGAATTTTGTGAAGTTTAAAAAATTTTCCTCTGCTAGGAGTGCCCAATATTCTAGTAAAAATGTAGGCCATTTAACATTATTCTGTTTGGAATTCAATCCAGCTTTCTTAAGCCATACATTTTAAATCTGCAGGAATAATAATGCTCAAAGTAACAAAAGTGCCACTTTGTAGGCACAGTCTGCCTCTTGTGGGTTGGTCCTTGGGGAGTTTCAAGTCACTCTGTAGAGCCTCTGGAGGTTTCCATCCATCCCAGATGGGCTTAGTGCCTTTCTGGGATGCAAAGAAGGTGGTAATGCCAGTATCTGTCCACCAGAGGGCTACAGGGCCTCCCCCTCAGAGTCCAGACTGGGTGCCTCAGCCACACCTTGTCACAGTGCTGCCTTGTGGGGTCTTCTTTTAGTTATCTCATGCATTGGAGCAGATCTGTGGGAGGAGAAAGTGCCTTGATTCCACAAGGGAGGAATTTTCTATTTGGTTCTCTTATTTTCTCTCTTACTGCGTTATTTTATGCTTAATAATAGCTGGTTTGAAAAATTTAAAATTGGGGAAATCAGAGTAGAGTTGTGTGTGCGTGTGCACACTCATGCACAAACACATATATGTGCATTTTTCAGGTAGGGTAACAGAAAGTGGGAACAATTCTTGTTACATCAATTAATGCCTGAACTTTCAGCTTAAATATTATTTGATGTTATATAAATTGAGAGCTGAAAAAATGACCTTGGAAATAGTTTAGCATTCTTCTCATTTATAGCTAAGGAAGCTGATGTAGCCCCTGGTGCTTGCAAGATGCCTGGGAGGTTCAGAAACTTTAGGAACACAGCTAAGAAGTGGTGATTAAAGAGTCTGTGATAAGATTTTATTTCAGTATTCTGAGGTTGCTTCTCTTTTCTTGCGCCTGAGACTTAAACAACTGTAACAAAGCACAAAAAGGTATTCTTCAGTTTTCTTTTTCTTTGCAGTGGTGGAGGTTGAACCCAGGGTCTTGTGATTCTAAGCAAATGCTCTACCACTGAGCTACATCCCCAGCATCAGTTTTCTATAAAAATGTTTGGCTCTCTGGTTCTAATCCCATCTGTAGTCTTTGAATTCTTCCCAAATCTGTTGAACAAGAGGATAGAAAGACCTGACATGTTAGGAATATTATCCAGGAAAATAGTGGTGTGAGAAGAAGCCCAATCAAACTCTCAATTCCAAATTCTATTAAAATTAATTACAATTTTTTTCTCATTACTGGGGATTGAACTCAGGGGTGCTCAACCACTGAGCTCTATCCCCAGCTCTCTTTATTTTTCATTTTGAGACAGTGTACTGCTAATTTGCCCAGGCTGGTCTCAAACATGAGATTCTCCTGCCTCAACTTCTTGAGTAGCTGGGATTATAGACATATGCCCAGCTAATTTTAAAAATTTACTAAAGAATTTCCAGCAGCATAGTTGAACTAGTCACTAAGGTAATTTAAGGGAAAATGTGTTAAACTGGAAATATTGATATGGGTTCCCTAAAAAAGACTCAAAAAAAAGCAATAAGCCTACAGAATACTTTAAAAAAATGAATCCATGGGGAACAACACACAGAATTCAGAAATTGTTTGGAACCACTTTTCAACGAAACAAAGTGGACACTATATCATCTTAATAATAATTTTTTATTTAAACAGAAAAAGAATAATTCCTTATTGTTTTATTCTGAAAAATAAGAATAAAGAGAATGAAGGTAGTGATTGGTGAAAAAGACACACTGAAAATGTTATTTAAGCTTCAAAAAGCAGAAGTGGCACTTAAATTAGTTAAAAAAGACATAAGCACTATATCCAGACTTTAAAGAAACTAAATTAAGAAATGAAACATTTCAGGAGGGCAGATCTGGGAGGAGAGTTTAGTATTGCAATTTCCAAATAGTTAGATATCCTGAATGATCTGAATGAATGAAAGGGTCTAAATCAATGATTAAAGACGCAACAACACATTTTTCAAGAACAATTAAGAGATTAGAGTTTGGAATAGTCATATAGTCTAAGTAATTATGAACATCTGAGGAGCAACTTTGTATTTACAAGACAGTACTCGCACTCATACATCCTTTCACTTGGTGTGAGATGGACAGATACTATTCTCCCATTTCACTGATAATTTAAACCCCTAGAAGCTAAGTGATTTGTTCAAAGAATACAGCTAGTAAGTGAGGAGCCCAAGTTCAAGTCCAGGTATGGGGAGGAGGAATCTTATACATATTTTCAATAATAAGGAAAACACATCTGCAATAGCACGCAAAGGGAAGATGACTTTTGAAAGAAGATCAATTGGAAAGACTATTGCCTTGGAACCACCATTTGACCCAGCTATCCCAGGGTATAGACCCTGGCCTATACCCTAAAGACTTAAAAACAGCACACTACAGTAAAGCAGCCACTTCAATGTTTATAGCAGCACAATTCACAATTGCAAAACTGTGGAAGCAACCCAGATGTCCTTCAATAGATGAATGGATAAAGAAACTGTGGTACATAAAGACAATGGAATATTATTCAGCAATAAAAGAGAATAAAATTATGGCATTTGCAGGCAAATGGATGGAACTGGAAAGCATTATGCTAAGTGAAGCAAGCCAATCCCCAAAAACCAAATGCCGAATGGTCTCTCTGATTAGTGGATGCTGATGAATAAGGGAGGTGGGAATGGGAAACATAAGAGAAATAGAGAAACACTGGACGCGACATGGGGGAGGCAGGGGGCAGGAAAGGGGAAGGGGTATAGTAAAGATGGTTGATAAAAAAAATATATAAATATATATATATATATATATATACTGTCCATTCAAAGTGCATATAAAGGTGTTTAATATGAAGAATGTAATCTGCTTATAATTTTGTGCAAAGTTAGAAAAATTATGATTGTAACAATTTTTTTTTCTATTTGCCTCAACAAATGTTTTCAGTGAACAGTGTGTACAGCTTCTGAAAATTTGCTTTTTTTCTGTTATGTTTGATAACATGTATTAAAATGCAACTTTTGAGA
>CM053401.1:66752104-66838218 GCA_028644305.1 Xerus rutilus
TAAATAAATAAATTGGAAAAAAAAAAGACTATTGCCTTTTCTAGTAACAAAAAAAGCTCAGTGGATATGGAATAACATGGAAGGGGTGTATGTGCCAACCTCATTCTTGACCTTGACAAAATGCCTTTCAAGTGGGATGCAACATCTCTAAGCACTTCAGAGTCCTCGAAATCCAACCACTCAGTTTATTCCAACTGTCCCTGAAGCCGGCTTCTAATGAGTAAGCATTAAACACAAACTGAGACAGAAGATATTGATCTGAGTTATCTATTACAGAAATGTATAGATGAAGACATTATTAGGAAGCGTTTTTTGTCAGTAAGTTTTATTATTATATTTGATGGAATAAAAATAAGGCATGTCATCACACCTGTAGGAGGCATGGCAAACTGTTTTTGCCTAAGAGAATTATTTGGGTAAATATGGCACAAACCACTTCTTACGCTTGCTACTACTCGTGTTAGTTAGTTTTCTGTTACTACAGTAAATACCTGAGATAAATCAGCTTACACAGAGAAAAGGCTTATTTTGCCTCACAGTTTTTGAGGTTTTGGTTCATGGTCGGTTGACGCTGTGGCTTTGGGCCTATGGTAGAACATTATGGTAGGGAGCACATGACAGAGCAGAACTGCTCACTTCACACCTTGGAAGCAAATATTCCCAATATCTCCCTCAAGGGCATGCTCCCAATGACTGGAAGACCTCCTACTAGGCCGTACCTTGTGATGTTTCCACCATCTTCCAATAGCACCAAGCTGGGACTAAGCCTTTAACATATGGGCCTTTAGGGGACATTTAAGATCCAAACTACAGCACTACCACTCTGGGAACTTATCCTAAAGCAATAATTCAAAGAAGAAAAAGTTATAGATGGCTTCACTGATATTATTTATAATTGTGAAAATTTGAAATAAAAACTCAAGGATTGGATGTTAGCCCACATTAATATTATGAAACTGTTAAAAATAACAAAAATAAAATATGTATATGAAATTAGTAATAGATGTAGAACCAAACTTTCAGCAATACTGTGATTGAACAATGAGAAATGTGAGTCTGCAATAAAAACTGGAATGCCACTTAAAGAAATGACGTGATTAATTTAGGGTGGTGGGACTGAAGTTGAATGTAAAAAAGTTCTTTAAATACTGTAAAATTTATAAGAGGTTAAGAAATTGCTAATGCTGCTACTGAAACTTGGACAATTCTACTTGGGTCAGAGATTCACGCACTACTTCTAGAAATGAAGTGTAAGAAACTGCAGTCTCTGCTGTTGAGAAGGGGGAACTGGGCTTGTGGGCCTGGGAAACAGGGCTAGGAAGTGACTTAATTTTCATTTTATACTCTATACTCTTTGGTGCCTTCTGAATTTGGTATCGTGTGCAGATGGCACCCATTTCAGAATGACATTTAGGTGCCATAAATCTACATTGACCGTATTTCTGATCTGAGAATTGGGCCAAATGATCTTATGATGAGACAGAATAGTTGAAATCAGTGTGGTATTGGAAAATCCAGGACATTTGGTTCCTGTGCCACAAGATGGAAGGATAGAAGAGTGGAGACATCAGGGCTAGAAGAAAAGTAGGGAGAGGGCCTTTCTGGGGTCCCACTGAAGCAGCAGGGACCAGGTAGAATCTTGGAGCTGGGGACCAAGGAAGCAGAAAGATATGACGCAAAAGATGATCAGAGATATTAGCAAAAACTTCAGAGGAGGTAAGGAAGGAGAAGGGTGGCAAGGACAGGGAGACGTGAGGTGGAGTCAATGGAGGCCAAGAACACTCGATATGGTGTAGAGTGGACAGAAACCAAAGTGGAGGTCCTGCAGTGGGTGGCCACTCTGGCCAGATCTTTTGGGTACCCAAAGTGGGGCATACTAGGGAAGCTTGGAGCTAAGGATCCTGTGGGAGTGGGTTGCTGAGACCAGTATGAGCTAGAGAGGAGGCAGACTCAGCAGGTTGGGCCTATGGTTCTGGGACCAGTGATGCTGGGGTAGCTGCGGATCTTCTCTTAAATGATGGATAAGGTGGAAAAACATAATTAGCAGTCAGAAGGCCTAGTTTTAGGTTTTGCTTTGAGGACCAGCTCTATGACCTTCATCATTATTTTGTCATTCTCAAATATGGGTAATATTAGCTGCCTTCTGGAGGAAGAATGAGAAAGCCACAGTGAGGCCACCTGCAAGAACTTTGAAATACGAAGATAACTGCTGTCTGAGCTATAAACAGTAAAACCAAGATAACGGATCAAAGTAGAGGAGAGTATTGTCCTTTGAAAGAGGCAGAGTAACTCTCAGGCCACTTTAGTCTGCCTGAGCCTGGATGAAGACGTTAATTTGCTCATCAGAACAAGGGCTGAGGAACCATAGGCCCTGAACGAGAAGAGTCAGTTGTCCATGCTGCTCAGGTGTGGGTGTCTGGCCTGAGTCCTTGGTGTCTCTGGGCCCAGGGACAGTGGTAGTATTTTTGTGGGTAGGGAAGTATTAGGCTACTATGACCCCACCAAACACTTGAGTCATGGTAGTAATTTACCAAGTAACCCTTTCATGGCATCATTTGGCTTCCCACTGATTCTGTCCCTCACAATAAAATTTGCTCTCTGTTTTAGTCAGAATTCTCTAGATGAACAGAACCAACTGATAGTACACGTATTATAAAAGGGAATCTATTAGGTTGGCTTGCACAATCAGAGGCTGAATAGTCCCACAATGACTGCCTGCAGGCTAGAGAGCCAGAGAAACCAGTAGCTGCTCAGTCTAAGAAGCTAGAGCCTCAGAACAAGAGGGGCCAATGGTGCATCAGTCCAAGGCTGAAGGCCTGGCCTGGAAGATCCCTGGAGGGTCCTTGGTGAGAGTCCACATGGAAGGGCTGAAGAAGCTGGCGTCTGATATTCACAAGCAGTGGCAGCAGCAAACGATGTACCTGCTCAAGAAGAACTGAGCTTGCATAAGCTGGCAGGCCTCCTCCCACTTCTGTTTGTTTTTCCATCTGCCCCCACCTCAGCCTATCAGACAGTGCCACCTACATTCAAGGCTGTTCTTCCTCCTTAGTTGCTGTCACACATGCCAGTTGTCTCTGGAAATACACTCAGACACACCCAGGAGTTTAATTTACTGGTTTCCAAAGCATCTCTCAATCCAGTCAAGTTGACAGGATTAACCATCACACTGTCTTTCAGAAGTTGTTTCTTGTTGTTTACTAAAATAGTTAAAAGTACCAACTTTGGAACTAGGTTCAAATTCTGGCTCAACCACTTCCTAGGTGGTGACCTTGAGCAAGTTACTTGAACTTCCTGTGCCTTAATTTCCTCATCTGGAAAATGGGGATAACTAATAGTATTTGCCTTTGGCTTGTGAGGAATAATCAGTTAAGTCGTGTAAGAGTCCTCAGCACCTGGCACATGGTAGGTACTGTACACACACTTGTGATACTTATTGAAAATTTCTGACTTGCCATTCAGGCTTCTCCTTTGAGTCTGTGAGCTTGCTCAGGATGCTGACACCTAGGAGTTTACTAAAGAGAGGGCACTCCAGGTGGAAGACCTGGTTTGCATGAGTGTTGGAAGGGGGACAGACTGCAGGTTGCTGGGGAGGCTACAACCTCGGCATATGTGGTAGAATGATGGGAAATGAGACACAGCGGTTCCATTGGGGCCATATCCCATGAACGTGAGCAACAGCAAACTGTGATGTTAATAAGTTTTGATTTCAACTATGGGCCATGAGTACCCCCTAAGGAACTTCAGGTAGGTGAGGGATGAAAATAAAAAGTGCGTTTTAGATTGTGAGATCCTTGAGAGCAGAGGTGATGGTTTTATTCATTCTTGTGTCTTTAGTAAGTAACCCATCATTTTATTCTGTTATTTTTATTTATTTATGTGGTACGAGGGACTGAACCAGAGGGACTCAACCACTGAGCCACATCACAGCCCTTTCCTTCGTTTTGTATTTTGAGACAGGGTCTTGCTAAGTTGCTGAGGCTGGTCTTGAACTTGCAATCCTCCTGCCTTAGCCTTTACAGCAGATAGAATTACAGGCATGCACCACCATGCCCAGATCATTTTTCTTTTAATAAAAAACCAATAAGCATTTGGTAGAGGAATGAAAGATAATGCTGGTGACCGTAGAAAACATATGGTCATAGGGAGATTCCCACAGGGTTGTTATAGCAGCCCAAATGAGGGCTATAAAGGTGTGAATGGACGCAGCAGCAGGGGTTGGAGAGGAGGTAACATTGGAGACTCCACGAGCAGAATCACTGCATTTGCTGACTGACAGGAGATAAATGAAGTTAAAGCAAAGATGGCTTTATGGTTTCTAGGTGGTGGCAAAGTTATTAAAAATTAAAGAGAGCTGGTGTGGTGGTGCCATGCCTGTAATCCTGGGGATTCAGGAGGCTGAGATAGGAAGATGGCAAGTTCAAGGCCAGCCTCAGCAATTTAGTGAGGCCCTAAGCAACTTAGTGAGACTCGGTCTCAAAATCAAAATCAATCAATCAATCAATCAATAAAAGAAGACCAATGTGCCCAAGTCTAGGACAATAATGCAATATGAAGTATCTGTTTGATGTAAATGAGGTTTTCCTATTTATAATTTTGCTGGCAGGCAAGACTGTAATTGTTAACATTTTTGATTAGCTCTCTTGAATCTTTTAAAAAAATTTTTTAGTTGTCAGTGAACCTTTATTTTGTTTATTTATATGTTGTGCTGAGAATTAAACCTAGTGCCTCACATATTCTAGGCAGTGCTCTACCACTGAGCCAAAACCCCAGCCCCAACCTCAACCTCATTTGAATCTTTTTTTTTTTTTTAATTTTTTTTAGTTGTAGATGGACACAATGTCTTTATTTTATTGCTTTGTATGTGGTGCTGAGGATCGAACCCAGGGCCCCACGCATGCGAGGCAAGCGCTCTACCGCTGAGCTATAGTCCCAGCCCTCATTTGAATCTTTGAGGGGACCAATGGTTACAATTTCAAGGTTGGATGTTTAAAAAACCATGTCAACAGTTTGCACTTACATATTTTAGGTTGTATATATTAGTATGGAACATGTGTGAAAAGGTGTATATAAGCAAATTTGATTACATTTAAATGTTAAACACACAACTATATACTGCTGTATGTGGTGCATGGCCCCCACCCTGAGGCCTCTTGCTAAGTGGCCTGGCAACGAGACAACTCTCAGATTCGGTGTCCCATGGGATCAAGACTCCCAAATTCTCCAAGAAAGCTTTGACATCTGAAAGAAAATTCCCCTAAACAGTAAACACCTAAGATTGGGGTTGCTTGATGTGTGTCTAAGATATTTGTTGCCCTCTGAGACACTACCTTAATGCACATCTCATCAAATGGAAGAATACCAAGGGGTGGGGTCTCTCTGCTATGTCTTCCCTTTGGCATATTTGATGCCTTTGGCTCACAAACAGGTTTCAACAGGAAACCAGGAGGGCAGGGGCTTGGCCTTGCTGACCTTATTTCCAAAAGTCCCACCTGTACCAAATGATGCTGGTTAGTGTCTGCCTTGAGCCCTTTACATCAACAATTATACAGTCTTGTCCCAGATGCTGGGGAAATAACAACTGATTTCTGAAGATGAGAAGGCGAACTTGGTCCTATGACTGCAGCACTGAAGTCTATCTCAGTTAGTAGAGGGAAATCTACTCTTTTATCTCATAATGTTTGGGTTTTAATTATTTGAACCATCAGATTAGCAAAGTTCTAATGTTAATTTTAAGGTAGCACAAGGAATTTATGAAGATCTTGTGAAATAAATTCCAGCCGTAGTGCCCAATTCACAGAATCTAAAAGACTGCTATTTTCTTTTCTTATTATTTTTGAAGGAAAAAAAATTAGATCTCTCTCTCTCTCCAGGTTGCCTAAATAATGGTGGTGTATTTTCCCCTCTAATGGCATGGAGAGAGACCGCCTTCTGCTAGCTTTATTGATCAGGTTTGAGTTAATGATAGTGGTTTGTTTGAAGTAGGTTTTTGTATGTGTATGTTTGAGGTGAAATTCATGCAAAGAGACAGGTAGAATAGTCCTCTGGGTTTTCACTGTGACCAAGAAAGTTTCATCTTAGGTTTTTTCAACTTTTCTATTTTGGGGGAATGAAAATAGCACTTAGAAATCCTGGTTGGCTTTGTAGTGGTCCAATTACTGGGGTTCAAATAATAACAAGAAACTTCGTCAATGACATTACTAGGTGAGTATAACTACATTTATATAATTATAAGGACCAGTTACAGTTAACACAACATTTATTATAGATGAAAACTCTAAATGCTTATTAAAGCACTTTGACTGTGTGGCTAATTAATTTGGATACACTTGATGCTGGTAACTGCTATCTGCATCTCTGAACTTTGTTTGCAAGGGAAAATGTTTTGGAAAAAGTGAATAGTTATGTAAGAAAGTACAGCACAGAAAATCACATGGAAACAAAACATAGCCAAAATATATAAACTATAAAATGTGTGTACATTGCTTATGTACATATCCCATATACCATACACTTTCTTTCTTCTACTCTGTTATAGAGAATATTATCATTCTATTCTTTATACTCAGAAACACAATTAGTAATGACATATGACATACTTTTAGTGATTCCTCAGGAATCTTGCTAAAGCTGACCAAGAATGGGAACATATGCATAGTCTTGGTGGCACAAAATAAAGAGAAATAGATCAGAAAGCTGGGGCCAACTCTTTTGTCCTGTGGTTCTTGCAAAACTAGTCCAAGGTAGCTGACAGCAGTGGCTATGGGGGTGGATCCTGAAGATGAAGGAGTGAAGTCTGGAGACTTTGAAATGAGTTGGCAAGAGCTCTGAACAGAGCAAGGAGGAAAAGGCTAGCCATTCCTTTTCTTTCTCTAACTTCTAACCATCAAAAAAAAATTTTTGCATTTGTTTTTATGGGGAGAATGATTAGAATATTCATGGAGGTGAAAGAAAAGGAAAATGGTAAAAAGGCATTTCCTACATAGGGGTGGAAAAAAATTGAATCGCTCCATGATTAGTTGAGTTCTTCCAGCAATATCTATGATAAAGAGATTAGACAATTGGGTATTTTCCTCCTGGACAATTATTATTACACATTTGATTCCTGGGACCAGAAGCATTGCCACTATGGGCTCTTATTAAGAATCATTTATGGGGGCTAGGGATGTAGCTCAGTGGTAGTGTGCTTGCCAAGCATACACAAGGCCCTGGGTTCAATCCTCAGCACCTTCCCCCAAATAATGTCTAATGAAATATTACTTTAAGTTTTGAAAAATTTTATGATCAGATTTGAAACACAATGATTACCATGACCCAGAGACTTTTTTAAAAAAATATTTATGTTTTAGTTGTAGGTGGACAGAATATCTTTATTTTATTTTTATGTGGTGCTGACGATCAAACCCAGTGCCTCACGTGTGCTAGGCGAGCACGCTACCACTGCGCCACAACCCCAGCCCCGACCCAGAGACTTTTAATGGCAGAATTTTAAAATGATATACTAATCATAAAACCTGCATCTTGCTAATTAATGTGCTTTGTTTGGCATAGTGAGTATGTGATCTGTATTTTGTTTGGTTTGAAGTGGGTCTTATTAAGTCAGTATTCTGTTAGTGGTGTTTTTTCCCTTTGGTTTCAATGTTTCCTGCCTCTGAATTTTTAATATCAGTATTCCTAGGACATATTGAACAAAATTTCCTATATGACTTGAGCTCAAGCCCAATTCATTGTTTATTAGTTTGTAAAGTAACTAATGAGTGTGCTGGTCCAGAAAGGGTATGAAAATGGATTCATGTTAGAGTCAACAAATGATGCTTATATAGGCAGCTAATTTCTTTTAAAAGCATGAAAATTTGTGGTTAAACTTCAAAGGCCCCAAAAGATGGAATCCACCCCTGTTGTTGAGAAGGAAGTCCATGAAATGATAGGGTGTCATTGGGGGTGTCTCAGTCTGAAGGAAAACACTTCTTAGAAGCAAATGACCAGAGGCAGGAGTGTGGCCAGTAGTGGGAATAGTAAAGTTTCATCCCCAAATTGTCTGAGGGATAATAATTTTTTAAAAAAGCACAAATGGCAGTAAGCCTGCTGGGGCAGGCTGAGTTTTGAGCTGTCTAAAGCCAGTGGTTTTTCTCAAAGGCAGACAAATCTGCCCATTTCTGAGAGTTTTGAACCAAGTTTTTTTGTTTTTTAATTTTAAACTTTCTTAAACAATGGGTTCTTGGATTTGAAATTGATTAAAAATGAGTAAAGGCCAGGTGTGATGGTGCACACCTGTAATCCCAGTGGCTTGGGAGGCTGAAGTTGGAGGATTTCGAGTTCAAAGCCAGCCTTAGCAACATAGCAAGGCCCTAAGCAACTCAGTGAGACCCTGTCTCAAAATAAAAAATAAAAAAAAACTCAGTGGTTAAATTCCCCTGGGTTCAATCTCTGCTACCAAAAAAAAAAAAAAAAAAGACTAAACAAAAGAGAGGATGCACTCTGTTTCAACCCCAAGTGGTCAGACACCAGCTGGTGTACTGCAGTTCAGTTCCAATGCTAACCTCCTGGAGTCAGTGCGGAGCCCAACAGGTAAGGACACAGTCCTCCATAGCACTTTCCTCACCTTAGTAAAATTCAGAGGTCTTTAGGTCACTCACACTTCTGACCAAATGTGAACCACTTCTACAAGTTTGAAAGTGCCCACGGCCTTCTTCTTTTCCAGAATGACTCACAGAATTCAGTAAAGCACTGTTCTCTAAAAAGAATGCACACGAGGAGCAGTCAAAGGAAGGGACACAAGGTCCCAGGCAAGCCTGGGAGGGCTGAGGAGATGTACCCTCTCTAGTCACCTTCCCAGCACACCGGTGTGTTCAACAACCAGCAAGTGCCTCTGCATTTTGGCGTCCAGATCTTTTTTTCTTTTTTTTTGAAACCAGGGATTGAACTCAGGGGTACTCGACCACTGAGCCACATCCCCAGCCTTATTTTGTGTTTTATGTAGAGACAAGGTCTCACTGAATTGCTTAGTACCTCACGGTTGCTGAGGCTGGCTTTGAACCCGTGATTCTCCTGTCTCAGCCTCCCACAGTGCTGGGATTACAAGCGTGAGCCACCACGCCCAGCTCAGATCTTTTTGTTTTGGGGACAGAGTCTTGCTAAATTGTTGAGGCTGGCTTTGAACTTGCAATCTTCCTGCCTCAGCTACTCAAGTTGCTGGCATTACAGGCATGCACCACTGCAACTCGTAAATGACTAGAATTTTTATTAGGATTTCATTATGTAGGCGTAGTTGATTAAACCATTGGTCAAGTGAACTCAAGCTTCAGCCCTCTTCCCTCCTCAGAGTCCATGTCAATTGCATTTCTCAAAATTCTAGCACTCAGATCACATGGTTGGTGTCTCTGGTGAACAGCCCCATCCTGAAGCTCTCTAGAGGCCCCAAATAAATATCCTCATTAGCATAAACCCTGGGGGTGGGGTCTCATGGATAATGAAGACACTTCTATTGCTTGGGAAATTCTAAGGATTTTAGAAGCTCTGTGTCAGGAACTCGGGACAAATATCAGAGGAATTCTTTATTTACAACAGCAAGAGAATACAGGTAATGTGGACATGCTTTTATATGAGCTTTAAGCCATGTACAGGGGCCTCTCATTTGTTTTCCAAACTAGAGCTGAGTTATCTTTTCAAAACTCATGTCCAGTCATGCCCCCTGCTTTTTTTTTTTTTTTTTTTGGTACTGGAGATTGAAGTCAGGGGCACTCGACCACTGAGCCACATCCCCAGCCCTATTTTGTGTTTTATGTAGAGACAGGGTCTCACTGAGTTGCTTAGTGCCTCGCCGTTGCTGAGGCTGGCTTTGAACTCACGATTCTCCTGTCTCAGCCTCCCTAAGTGCTGGGATTACAGGCTTGAGCCATCGTGCCCGGCTATGCCCCCTGCTTAAAATCCTTCAGTGGCCTTCCACTGATCTTAGAACAGCCAGATCTCCCAGGTCTTGCATGGCCAGGCTCCTCCTGTTCCTGCGTCTAGCCTCATCTGATATCTCTCTCCCCATGCTCTCAGGAGTTGCTTTTCAGCTTCTTTCTTTCTTTCCTTTTTTTTTTTTTAAGATGGGGTTTCCTATGTTCCTCAGGCTAGGCTCCAGCTCCTGGGCTCAAGTGATTCTCCGCCTCCGCCTCTGAGTAGCTGGGACTACAGGCATCATGCCCAGACTCCTTTTATTTTCTGGAAAGGGCTTGCTCTTTTGGCTTCTGTCCTTGTTACTCTGTGCTTGGATCAGGTGCTTTCCAACCTCTTGGTCTTTGTGTTTCTGTCACACCATGGCTCCTTTCCTTCCCAGTACTCTATCTGGTGTTCCTATTAGCTGTAAGCATAAGGTGAGCTATTTGTGTTGATGGTTGTATTTCTGTTTCCCACACCTATGAGAGTGCTCAATGCACCATTATTGAAGGACTTCATCAATTAGTTTCCAATTTATCCCCAAGGGAATTGGCAAAAGTTGTCATCCAGAAACTGGAAGAAAAAATTGACAGCAGTAAGCTAGACTTTTCTTAACTTTCCCCTTTAGAATTTCTGAACAAAGAGAGCAAGGAATCTAGATCACCCAAAAGTTCCAATTAAAGGGAACTTGACTGCATATCCAGATGTTCAAATTCATATCAATTCTTTCAAAGGTTTTCCTTCAGTGTCTATTTTGTAAAAAATGATTGGTATATTCATCCATATTAGGCACTGATATGTACATACCCTCAATTTTTATTAAAATAGATGAGAAAAGGCCTCAGTATTCCCACCTGGGATTAGGTGTTCTAAAATAGTTTATGAATGGCTTGTTCATGGACATGACGAAGATTCCATAAAAGATGAAATAGTAAGTATATGCCAAGGGAAATATATTTTAGGGTTTTATAAAGTTAAAAAAAAAGAAAAAAGAAAGGATGCAGAAGAATCTCCAGCTCCTCAGTATACCTGACAGATGCCCAAGTTCTTCCCTTGATCACGTTTTTTTCAGTAGTCCAAATGTTGAAGAAAATGGAGATGATTAACCCCCAAACAGATCATCTATGAAGAAGAACAGTCATCTGCTAAGAGAATCTGTCCTGCTAAAGCTTCTGCAGTCCTCCAAGGGTCAAAGACATTTTCTGTCTTTATGTCCAGCTTCTCCTGTGTTTTGAGTCTTAGGTCTTAACCTGACAGAGACACAGGCTTCCTTAGTCCACACTTTGCACAACACCAGCACACCACATTTCTTGATTTAGCCCTTCAAAACAGATCTCAAACCTGAGGGAACCACACTGACACATGGAGTCTGAATTCTGGGGCACAGAATAAACTGCCCTGCACATCACAGGGCATCACCTTCTCTGTGCATGTTTCTACATCTTTTTTGTTGTTGTTTGTACTGGGGATTGAACCCAGGGACACCTCCTAAGTGTTACTGAGCTACTGGTTTTACTGGTGTGGCTGTACACCCAGCTACAGATGGACGTTTGAACTGGGTGCTGGGATGTGTAATCCCAGCTACTAGGAAAGCGGAAGCAGGAGGATCGCAAGTTCAAGGCCAGCTTGGGCAATTTAGTGAGAACCTATCTGAAAATAAGATTTAAAAAAGACTAGAATGTAGCTCAATGACAGAGTGCTTGCCTACTGTGTGTGAGGCCCTGGGTTCAATTTTCAGTACCAGAAAAATCAAGCAAGCAAACAATGGGTGATCTGCATTCCACTTCTAATGGGTATCCTTTTCCTTACAGCTGCTCTCTTTGAGAGCCCAGATCTTCCTTCTCTGAGATCCTTCAGGCCCAGGGAGGGCAAACAAGGGACTGCACTCTCTGTTGTTGATTTCTTAAGTCCTGCCTACATCTTTGCAAAAGTTCCTTTATTAAAATCTCTTCAACTAACCTAATGTGCTTGCTATCAGTTTCTTGTTGGGACTGATCAATAGTACTTTCTTGTTGTTTCTTTCTGTTTTTGTTCCTTTCAATCATTTATAACCTTGTTTGATACTGGGGATTTTATTTTTGGGGGTCAGTACCGGGGATTGAACTCAAGGGCACTCAACCACTGAGCCACATCCCCAGCTCTGTTTTGTATTTTAGTTAGAGACAGGGTCTCACTGAGTTGCTTAGTGCCTTGCTTTAGCTGAGGCTGGCTTTGAACTCGTGATCCTCCTGCCTCAACCTTCTGAGCCTCTAGGATTACAGATGTGTGCCACCGTACCCATCGTACTGGGGATTTAACCCAGGGGCATTTAACTACTGAGTTACATCCCCGGCCCTTTTTGTTTTTCATTTTGAGACAGAGTCTCACTAAGTTGCTAAGGGCCTTGGTAAGTTGCTGAGGCTGGACTTGAATTTGTGATTCTCCTGTCTCAGCTTCCTGAGTTGCTGGGATTACAGGTATGTGCTACCATGCCTAGCAATCCATGTTTTTATCAAAGTAATATTGCATTTACTTACCATATTTAGGGATGGCAATGAGCTTTAATTAGTAAAAAACTAAAATGTAAAAGCAAGATATTGTTGCAGCTGGGAGTGTAAAATGGCACAACTACTTTGGAAAACAGTTCGACAGTTTATTAAAAAGTAAAGTACATAGGTAGAGTATGGTGGTGCACACCTATAATTCCACCTATTTGAGAGGCTGAGGCAGGGGGATCACAAGTTCAAGGCTAGCCTTGGCAACTTAGTGTGACTCTGTCTCAAAATAAAAAATAAAAAGGGCTGGAGAAAAGCACCCTGGTATTTGATGCCCAGTAACACACACACACACACACACACACACACACACACACACACACACACGCACACGCAAAGTAAAATCCACTTCTACCACATGATCCAGCCATTCCATTTGTAGGTATTTACTTAAGAAAACTGAAAGCCTATAAGGACCTTTACATGAAGGTTCATCAACCCCTAATACCCAAAACAAACAAACAAACAAAACCATAAAAAGAAAAACCACATCAAACCAAAACCAAACCCAACACCTAACTGTGCACTTTTAATATGTGTAATTTATCGTGTGTCAGTTATACTTAAAAAACTATTAAAAATAACACATGATGAGTGGCTTAAAGATAGTATAGTAGCTCCCTATTGCTGCTGTAATGATTTGCCACACATTTAGTGGCTTACAGCAACATGAATATGTTCTCCTATAGTTCTGGACGTCAGAGGTCTAAGATTAGTCTTGTGGGCATAAAGTTGAAGTATTGACAGGGCTGATTTCTTTTGGGGAGTCTTAGGGGATAATCCATTTTCTTGTGGTTTTTGGCATCTGGTGTCCACTTGTATTTCCGCCTTGTGGCCCCCTTCCTCATCTTCAAAGTGCATCAGGTCCAGTCTCTGGCATATCACTTTCTCCTCTTCCAGTAAAAATGTCTCCTCCTCTCTTCTCCCTCCTATAAATACATTTGTGATTACATTTAGTCCCACCCAGATAACCTGGGCTAATCTCCCCATCTCAAGATCTTTGGGGCCCTTTAACTTTGTCACATAAAAAATATTCACAGGCTCAAGGGATTAATGTGGATATCTTTGGGGTCATTACTGAGCTTACCACAGATGGTTCATTGTTCACTCTGTGAAAATGCACATTGCTTAGAATCTGGGAATGGCTTATCTCTTTTTCTGCTTTGTACTGAAGTATTTGTAAATAGCTTTGGCTCTTGGAGAGAAGAGAACAACTTACAGGTTGGATACTATCTGAAAAGTCGCACTGTGCAGAACTCATTAGCTGTGCCACTTCTTGTGTAGAATTATAAAGCAAACTCAGTGTAGCAGCCTAGATGTTTCAAGCATACTCTCACATGGGTGATGTTTTCTTCTGAACAAAGGGCAGGGGGAAGAATGGCCATTTGTTCTAAACCTAATCTCTATCTTCCAGGATTCAATCTGCCTTTCATTAGCTCATATTTTTTTTCATAATGCCCAATGCAATTTTAATGTCTTTTCCCCACATTTTTTTATTGTGCATTATAGATGTACATGCTGATGGTATTTGTTGTTTCTGTACATGCACACAATACACAAAATAACAATATAATTTGGCCAGTATAACTCCCTAGCACTTTCTCCCTTCATTGGCTCATCTTTAGTCACAACCCTGGTCTGAGCAGTGCTGGGAAAATCCTCTCCACCTGATTACTCTCTAGAAAGCAACCAACAGGGTCCACATGTAGAGCCACTTCTAGGGAAGATTTGAGATGGAGCTCTGACTCCTACAGGAGGGGAGTCCCTTGGGTTTTGTTGACCCCAGACCCTGGCCTTGGAAATCTTTCTAAGAAGACTGGGAAGCTAGAGATAAGATGTATTATTCTGGGCAATGAGGTTGGAGGGAGACTTTGCCTCTTAAGAAGCTCTGTGGGTATAGCAGATGGAATCAGAATAATGCTGTTGTTGCCCACACCCTCTGGGGTGGCCACCTGAAGGCTCTATTTGTGGAAGCAGTTCTGTCCAGTCTCAAACTGTCTCCAGACTGGGTATTCTCCAGCGTATATCTTCCAAAAGAGGGAGTCACAAACAAATGAGAGACTCAAGACATGAATATAGACTGGGGTAGCTGGTGGTTGAGTCTTGGGTGCCTCTAGCAATTACTTTGGGGCCCTGAGATGGTTCTTAGGTGGTAAATTGAGAGGATAGCCCACATTTACAAAGCATTTCCTAAAGGCAGGAGAGAAAGTCCTATTTGTTCCTACTTGATTCCCTGATAGGCTGGATTTTCTCCACATAATATAGAGTCTGGGGACTCTGCTGTTTTTTCTATGCAAAGGTCAGGGGAGGGAGGTGTGGGAGCCTTGGGGAGATTGGAGTAAGGTTAAGTGTGGACACAGCTGAAGTTCCTCCCCTTGCCTGAAGGGGCCAGCAAAGGCCCAGGTAGGGTGGAGACATCTTGCTTCCGGGAGAGAAAGACATTCCTGTGAGCCCATCTGGCCCCAGCGCATAGCTCCTGCCTAGCTGCTTCTGATTTTTCTGCCTCAACATTGACAGTTCTTCCCACAGGGTTCCCTACTCAACTGGAGATACTGGGTGGGCCCTGATTGTTGGAAATGGGAGTCTATGTGGAATACAGGAAAGGGAATAGCCTCCCCCCCCAGGCCTAGATTAAAGGGGTCACCAGTGTATAGAATTCTCCAGCTCTGTCCTCTTGGGCATTCCTGGGATATCTGTGTTCCAGTCAGAGCCTGCAATCAAGCCATCAAAGCTAATAAGATGATTTCTGCATTAAAAGAAATTCTGGATGAAGGATGGGGATGCAGGAAACAGACTAATGGTTCTGATGTTTTTTTTCCACCCTTTCACTTCTCAATAAAGTGCAGTCATCTGACTCCTTGTTTATGTTCTAGGAAAATGAGGACTCCTCTGAGAAGCTGTGAGCAATGATCATTGTGTTCCTCATTTGTCTGTGTCTAGTTGGGTGGGCTCAAGCAGAAGGAGCCATGGTAGAGAAGGGCAGCAAGTCATAGTCTGCCCCTTGGATGAGCATCTCACTTCTTACCCAGTTTCTTTGGCTACACTTTCAATAACATTCTACTTATTGCCAATAATATTTCTATTTTTAATACAAAATATTATAAGAATATATATATATATATTTTACAATATTCTCTTGAGAGTTTATTATAAACCAGTCTCATAGGCCACAAGGAAATAAAAGGACTACGTATAGCTTTATGGGAAACAAGCAGGGAGCTGAGGAGGGCCAAGATGAGTGTAGGGCCTTGGTGGGCACATTCCCACCAAGGAGGTGGGAGGTGGTCACATTCTTCCCCCAGGGGAGGGGGAGTCCCCATTGGGGGACCCACAGAGGCCTCATACCAGAAGGCGGGCCCATCATGCCTGGAGGGGGTGCCCAGGGCCCACAGGTGGTAGAGGACCCCCGCAGCCTGGTGAGTACTGGGTCGGAGCCCCTGCAATACTGGCAGTGGCAGCAGCTGAAGCAGGTGAAACAGTGCTTCTTCCTTGAGGGGTTATCACCTGTTGGGATGGCCCACCAACCCCATGGACTGGTCCAGCAAGACCTGAAGGAGCCTGAGGCATAGGAACACCAGCTGGGATTCCTCTGCCAGCAGCCCTGACAATTCCTGGGCCTCCAGCAGCTTTAGCAAGTGGCACTCGAGCAATGCTAGTATCTTTGGGAAGAGGTCCTTCTATTGTCATCGAGACCAGGTTCTCCCCTAGCAGGAGGGCTAGACCAAGGAGTCGCTTCTCTTCCCTTTCTGCTTGTTCAGAGTTCTCTGGCTTAATCTTCCTGAATTCATCACAGTCACAAAGGATCAAATTCATATGCTTGTCGAAAGCATTGAAGGTACCAATGAAGATCCAACCATCTTGCAGGATGCATCTCATCTTGTAGTCCGTGTGCTGCAGCATCTTGCTGCTCTTGCCCACAGTCATGGGGGCAGTTCTGATGGCTCTGATTCTTGCCGGATTCTCCTCCACAGAGGTCTATATGCCCGCCAACAGCCAGATTCCCCAAGAACACATTCTCATCATTAAAGAAACAAGGAAAGAAAAAGCTCCTTATACTTTACTCCACTTATCCTCTCTTTCCTCAGAAGTGCCTACTGCTGTTCATTTGTAGGAATATCTTTCTTTCTGTGTGTAGTGGTTTGAAAACTTGTCTACAATTATTTGATACCACTTCTTTCAAAAGGCAAAGCTTAATTTCCCTCACCTTAAGGGTGGAAAGTACTTAGTGACTCACTTTTAAGGCATAGAAGGTGGTAGGAGTGATGATTTACGATGTCTGAGATTAGAACAGAAATGGAGTGGAGGCTTCTTCCTCTTTCCTGCTCTCTCAGAGGACCTGCTCAGGGAAAATCAGCTGCCATGTTGTGAGGACATTCAAGCGAACCTAAGGAGAGGCCTGTGCGTTGAGCAACTGTGATCTCCTGCCAGCAACCATGAGTGAGCTCTAAAGAAATGATTGGACTAGGTTCTTCCTCCTGTGAAGGCATAGGCTCCCCAAGGATAGGAACACTCTGCAACTCAGGATTTCCGGGCACAGAACCCTCAGGCACATTTTTATATTGACAAAGAGTCGCTAAGCATTTTTTTTTTTTTTGGTACCAGGGATTGAACCTAGGGATGCTTAACCAATGAGCCACATACCCATCCCTTTATATTTTTTATTTTGAGACAGGGTCTCACTAAGTTCTCAGGGCCTTGCTAATTTGCTGAGGCTAGCATTGAACTTGCGATCCTCCTGCCTCGGGCTCCTGAGCTGCTGGGATTACAGGCGTGCGGCCACAATACCCAGCAGTAGCTAAGGGTTTGAATAACAGATCTGACTATTTCAGTAGCTTGAGTTATGTGGTGGTTGCTGACATTAGATTTCCCTTCAGCACTAGAGAAATTATTACCCCAGCTGCTGGAGTGCTGCTGGAAGAAGCCCTCAATAATTACACCCCCAGGAATTTCCTAAACTGGAGAGAGTTGTCTTGCCCAGGGTCATGCCCACTTTCCAGCAGCCCACATTCAGTGATTGATTAACGGTGGCACAGAATTCAGCCCTTCTGCTCCAACTCAGGAGGCTCTGAAGGGTCATCCCATCTTCAGAACTCCCTTCAGGATTGGCTAAGTGATCCCTGGGCTGCATGGCAGCTAAACTTCATCCTGCATCCAACATCTTCCCTTTCACAGTTGTTGATACCAAAAGCACTCCCACATGCTGGTCTCTACCTCAGTTTGCTTCCTGAGAAACCCAAGCAGGGAAAATAGGTGCCAGGAGTGTTCTAAGAAGAAAGATGATAAGATAGGTCTTAGAGCTGGATTATCAGCCACCCAGCTGGCATCACTGGTGGTAGATGAATATTCATAACCTGAAGAAGGTGACCATGCTCACTGGTTATGAGCTGTGATGGTGTGTGTTCTTGTAGAAGGGAATATATTAACTGGTGTAAGGTTTCAGGCATTTGAGAAAAATGGAAGATATGGTTATTACACTGATGCTCAGAGAAGGATAACAAAGCCAAGAGTAATTAATCATTTATTGTAAATGCTGCAATGCTGGAGGACCTCCTGGGAGGCATGTGAAGAAGCTCTTACCTCCTGCAGCCACAGGACAGAGACCATTGAGAATCAGACTCAGGGCTTAATCATAAGAGCAGGGGAGCTCCACAGAAGGTTCAACCCAACTAAGGCAGGTCTGGTGTGTCCGTCACAGACCTGAGTGGGAAAGAACATATCAGAGTTGATGCCCCCAGAATCTTGATCCCCTCTCCCCATTTCCTCTAGGAATCAAGGGACAGGAAGCAGGAGTGGCCCGGCTAGCCATCATTCCCAGTGACCAACAGGAGAAATTTCACCTTCACCCTTATATCTTTGGGAGTCTGTGAAATTAGGGGTCTTGGATCCCAAAGGGGAAATGTTTTCACTTGGGAACAGGCAAGAAGTTTATTGAACTATAAGCTGTGGTTTTATTTAGATACTTTGGGTTCCTTGTGACAAAGAACAGCAGGGAAATAGAAGATTCACCATTGTTTTTGGGTACTGAGGGTTGAGCCTAAGGACACTTAACCACTGAACTACATCCTCAGATATCTTTTTTATTTATTTTATTTTGAGACATTCTCACTAAGTTGCTTAGGTTGGCCTTGAACTTGTGATCCTCCTGCCTCAGCCTCCCAAGTTGCTGGGATTATAGGTAAACACCACTGATTTACCATCTTGACAGGACTGAATGACCCTTATTAAGCAGGAAAGAACTGCTGTAACAGCAAGGAGGGACACATGGAGAAGGCAACATGGGAACTAGCTTCAAATATAAATGGATATAAGCCTTTGACGAAGACATGTACTTTGTGAATATACTTGCAAAAATGTGCCAAAATGTATAAATGAGTTTGTTTATGTTGGAATGATTTTTATTGTAAAACTAAAAACAAAAACCCAAATGCCTACCTGGAAACTCCTTAATATTTATTTATTAATAAGGAATTGGATAACTGTATGACATATCTACCCTAATCACAGAACCCTATGCATCTATTAAAAGAATGAAGTATAGCTATATGTGCTGGTCTCTAAGATGCATTAGTAAGTGTAAAAATTATATCCCTTTATATACATGAAAAATAAATATACATGTTGATATGCACACAGACAGCATTTTTCTGAGAGATATATACTATTTTTTTTAAACAGAGATTGTCTTTGAGGAGTGAAGTTGGTGGATTTTAAATTTTAGAACAATTTTTGTATTTTCCATAATGCTTAACTTTTCTAACCATATCCATGTATTATGTTGCTTTCATTTATAAATAGTTAATAGCAAATACTTGGGAAGTGGTCTTATAAGCCATTTTAATTTTAGTCTTTAAAATTTTTGCTCGAAAAGAATGAATGAATGCTATAGAAACCAGGATGAGAAATGCAGGTAGGTTTATATTCTGTTACCTGCTTTTGGGCTTCGAATCACTTGTGAATTAAATTCTAGGACAAAATATTCTTTATCCTCAAATGGATAAAGAATCCATTTGAGTATAATCACCCTGCACCTTCTCAGTCCTTCACCCCATCACCTCAGCCTTCCCAAGAGAAGGAGCTGTAACTTAAGGGGTTATGTGAGTTATAAAAGTTGTGTGTGGGGGTGGGGGGAATGTGTGCATGCATGCGTGTGCATTGTGATGGTATGGAGCGATAATCTCCTGGCCACACTCAGTTCAGGGGCATCTCATAGAAATTGACACACTCTTCCAATATTACTGCTCTTCAAAGCCATGCTTAGCCCTTGTTGTGGGACATAAACCTGGGGCTGGTCAGGGAAGTTTCCTTCCTGCATATCACATATGGCTGAGCTCTCTATCCACATTGCCCTATAGGCAGAAGTGGTTGTCTGGTTCCTCCTCCTTCTCTTCCTCTCTGTGGATGTCCCTCTCAGGGCCTCAGCAGTAGTTCTGCCATCTGGTCTCAGGGATTGTTCAGCCCCTCAGGCATGCAATAGTAATCCCATCTGTCCAAACAATTCAGATTCCTTCCTCTCAGAAGTCCTTTGGTTTCTATCTAAATGTGTAAGAGAGAGAGAAATGTTTGGGTGTATCGGAATGCCTGGTAGCATCAAGAACTGTATGTCATATTCCAGTGGGCACATCAGGGGAGTGGGGATGTGACCCTGTTTGCTAGCAGAGTTTACACCCAGGTGCACAATCAGTTTAATATCCTTTCACTCCTGTACAAGTAATTCACAAGGGAATGAATCTCTCTGCGCCTAAATCTTGTGACATCCCAGTAACCAGGACTGGGGTTGCCACAGCATTACCAGATTTAGTTGCTGCCCTCAGCTCTCTGGTTTAGTTGCTGCCTTCTGCCCTCAGATTTCCCTGGAATGTTGGCTCTTTCCAGGGAGTGCCAAATCCTCAGGGTGCTGGGGGTAACCGGTCAATGATTCTGCATCTCCAGAATTTTGGCTCCAATTCAGGGAAACAAAACTGGATGGTATATGGGGCTAGAGAACTGAAGAGCTCTTCCTCCTAAATTGGAACTTCTTAACTTTGTAGTTGGTGATGGTGATACTCCTGGTCCATGGTGGGATCAGGCTGTTCTCTGTTTTAGGATTAATAAAGTCACTAGCTTCTCTTCAAATTTGATTTTGAAGATGTTAAGATTATGTCTCTAATGGATGCACTCTGGAACATTACTATTAATTCAATTCAATAGACATTAATCAACTGGTCAAATGATCCAACACTGCCTTAGGCTTAGAAAGTATATATTCCCTTGGTAAACAACACTATTGCAGTGGAAAAAATCAGAAGGATGTTCAGGGATAGAAGGGTCATCTGAGAATCTGTTAATAGCTACAATGCTTAGAAGGTATGAAGCCACAGGACAGGTTCTAAAGAGAAAGAATAAGTGCATACCTGTTATCCCAGTGACTCAGGAGACCCAGGCAGGAGCATCACAAGTTGGAGGCCAGTTTCTACAAATTATGGAGGCCTTCAGCAACTTAGTGAGGCCCTTTCTCAAAATAAAAATAAATTAGGGCTGAGGATATAGCTTAATGGTAAGTGCTCCCGGGTTCAATCCCTAGTATCAAAACCAAACAAAGAAATAAAAAAGAAGGAACAAGCAAATCTACTTCATTCATATCCCAGATGACCTCTGGGAGTAGATTCCTAGCTACAAAGGCCAGATGGATAGCTGTCCATTACAGCATTATAGGCATTCGATTCTCTTCATTTCCTTCTCTCTATAGCTGTTTTTTTTCTCGTGAAGTTGGTTATGCTAACCAGGTGAGGTCCCAGCCCTTGAATAGGGTAGCATTTGTCTGAAGAAGTGTGAATTGAAGCTGAAGAAGCTGCATCTATATATACTAAAGATACCATGGGCTCTTTGATCTTGGCTGACTAAAACATTATGCTCTTGGAGAGACAGAATGTTATAGATCAAGAGCCAAAGTTATCTTGGGCTATCTTTAGTCAACTTTACAGAGCACTTAATATCAACTTTGTATCTGACCTAACATCCTCTTGACTTCTGGATACAACTCTTGGAATGTATTGTTAAGCTTAATATACTTCCAGACTCTGCTAACCCCAAGGCTAAGACTGCAATAAAGAAAACATAAAAAATCTCACAGGAGACATGCTGGGGATGTAGCTCAGTGGTAGAACAGTTGCCTAGCATGTATGAGGCCCTGGTTTCCATCCCCAGCACCACAAAAATCCTGTAGAAGAGATTTCCTTGCCTTGATATAGATGATATCTGAATCCTACAGAAGAGGCTTCCCCACCTTGCTGTAGTCTTACTTGATGACCTCCACCTATGTGTTTTGTAAACACATTGATTCCTGAGCTTCTTTTGTTCTGTTATCACAAAAGTTCATGTAACTTTTTTTACGGTGGAACACATCATTCATGGTAACTCAAATCTATGTTCCCAGGCCATAGTCACTCAGAATAAGCCAGTTTCTTATTTCCTTTAAAACAAAGTTGGTATTTTATGTCAACAGAAGCCATGGCCATTCCAGAGACAATCAATAGGAGAGCTATGGGCCATGACGTGTTCTGCCTCTTGACCAAGACCTGCCAAGGGAATCCAATTCTTCCTTTTTCTGGGCTTTGATGAATCCATTTATGATTGAGGTGCGAGTAGCGGAAGGAAGTGTCTGCCTCACCCTCCTGGTTCTACTCTAATTCATGGTACAGGGCAGGCTAGGCTAAGCTGGGTGATAAACAGTCCTAAAATCTCCATGGTTTAACCCAATAAGAATTTATTTTTCATGTCATAGTCCAACACACTGCTAGGCAACTTCTTCTAGCAAAAACTGAGGGACACAGGATGCTTCCATCTTCCAAAGAGTATAAACATGGGCAGTCTCAAGGGCCCACTTAAGATCAGTGATTGTGGAATATGTATCTCATGATGTGACTTGATAAAATACGCTTTCACTGCCTTAAAAAACTCATATTGAATCTGACAACATCAAGTGAAAATTTTATCTGTGACTTTTATCCAATGTATCTGGATAAGTTGGGCAGTGTCACTAAAGAGTTCAGCTTCACCTGTTCAAAGGTGATTTTTTCCCCCTGGCTAATAACACAACCTATGGATGAGTGTGGGAAAGAGCCAGAAAGAATCACACACATCTAAACACCTGGGAAGGCTAGTTTTAGCACTGAATGTTTGGGTCAATGATGCTGTTGCTGGGCTCTTGGAGCGTGCACCCCCATGTGTGTTCCTTGATAAGAGCTGATGTGGGGCAAGGTGTGGTGCTTAATGAAAACTGTCAACACGTCACTGCTCCATTCACAATATATCAGAACTCAGGACATCTCAACACAGGCTAAAACATTTCATTTCTAATACAAGGCTCCACTCTTAACCAAATTAAGTGACAGTTCACGGAAGGCAAGAAGCTGTAAGGCACCACTAAAGGAGGCACCGCACACTGGTACTTAGAAGAGTCTTTTTGTTGTGCCTGGCTTTCTTCACTGAGCCAAACACCATTGCAAAAATAGGGGCAGGAGAAGATGGTGACCTTCTTGCTTTTTGTACTTGCTTAACAAAAAAGGGAGATGGGACAGGAGATTTTATCTAACTATGAGTATAGGTGCTTTTTCAGGGAAAAGAAAAACAAAACCTGGTGCTGCTACTTCTTCTTGTTAAAGAAAAAGTGGTCGTCAAAGTCTATTTTACACATTATAAAATTAAATGTAAAATTCAATAATTTTTTAAGTGTGGTGTGACCACCACAATTAAGTTGGTGCTATGGTTTGGATAGGGGTTGAATGTGTCACCAAGGCTTTGTGTGTTAAAATTTAATCTCCATTTTGAGTATTAAAAGGATGGAAACTTTATCATATGGTGTTTAGAGGTGGGGCCACTGGGAGGTGATTAGCACTAGATAAGGTCATTCAGGTGGATCCCCCATGATTGAACCCTGGGGGCTCCATCTATGATTGGCATCATAGAACAGAGAGACCAGCAGAGATGCACAGATACTTGCACTGTCACACCATGTGGCACACTGCACTTCCTCAAGACTGCCACAAGAAGGCCATCACTAGAGGTGAATGATTGACCTTGGATCTCCAGAACCAGTGGTCAAAATAAATCCCTTTTTGTTAAAATGTACCCAGTCTGTGGTATTGTGTTACCAGGGACTGAAAATGGACTAATGGTCTTAGAACATTTCCATTCCCTTTACAGTTAACACTGTTTCTGTTTCCAGCCCCAGGCAACTTTGATCTATTATCTGGCACTATATATTTTATAAATTTCCCTTTTATGAAAATTTTGAATGCATGATAAAATTGATTTCTTAAAAATACAGGTGCTTACTTACCTCTTGGAAAGCCTTTGCATATATTCAGTTCTACAACATTCTTTTGTCCAAGGGATAGTACACACCTATTTTCAGGGACATGGGGTTTTGGGGAGAACAGATATGTATATATCTTTCAAGATACTCTATGTAAGCTCTTCCTTCCTTGGTGGAGGGTCCCAGTTATCTCAACTGAGACCAAGACGGAATCCCAGAGAAAGGAGTAGTTTTCAAAATTGGTCAAGTCCTCAGGTGTCTGGGCAGCTGCTGCTCCTCTCTGCTCCTTCAGTCAGGACATCCATCCCTTTCTCCTCCCTCAGGGACACACCCATGAGATCACTCTGCCCTTTTTCCAGCCTTCACATTGTTGAGTCATCAAATATTCAAACCAGGATTGAGTTCCTACTGCAAGACACCAAGTAATATCTGTCCATTAGGCAGGGCCTTTGTTATTTATATATGCATATATATTTCATTTTCTTTATTGTTTTCATTTTATTTATTTATTTTTGTTTGTTGCTTTTAGATATACATGATATTAGAGTGTATTTTGACATATTATACATACATGGAGTATAATGCATAACAATTTTGAAGCCATTCTTCTTGTTGTATATGATGTGGAGTTACACTGGTCATGTATTCATATATGAGCACAGGAAAGTTAAGTCTGACTCATTTTATTGTCTTTCCTATTCTCATACCCCCTCTTTTCCTTTCATTCCTTTTTGTCTAATCCTATGAACTTCTATATTTTTCCTCTTTACCCTCCCTTGTTATGAGTTAACATCCACATATCAGAGAGAACATTTGGTCTTTTTTTGGGAGGGGGCTGGCTTATTTCACTTAGCATGACATTCTTGGTTCCATCTGGCAAATTAAGCAGGGCCTTTGTAAGATCTTTAATTATCACTGCATTACACAGCAACCTCTCTGAACCTCTGAATGTACTCATCAGTTGCCAAGACCCCTGGCCCCTTTCATGCATTTTCTTTTATTTATTTATTTATTTTTTGTTCTAATCGTTGTACATGACAGCAGAATGCTCATCCATTCATTGTACACGAATGGAGCACAATTTTTCACATCTCTGGTTGTACATCAAGTAGGGTCACACCATTGGTGCAATCATACATGTACCTAGGGTAATAATGCCCATCTCATTCCACCATCTTCCTTTTCCCATGCCCCCTCTCCTCCCCTCCCTTCCCTTTGGTTAATCCAAAGTTCCTCTACTGATCCAATGCCCCTCCTTTATGGATTAGCATCCACTTATTCTTTCATGCATTCTCTATGTTAACACATGGAGTGGGCATGTGTTTTGCCTGGAAGGTAGCTATAACTTCTTTTTGCTCTTTCTTCTGAACTGAGTCATCTGCATTGCTCTTTCCAAGGCGAAACGCTGATCAAGTTCATCTCATTGGCTCTTACGATGAAGTATTAATTTCTTGATTCCTCACACTGGATTTTGTTGATTTGTCTCGGGCCATCTCCTGCCTCATCTCCCTCTGCCCGCACAAACTTCTTTTAGTATAAACAGAAGAATCATCTTGCATTTCATGTTGCGTCTCTTTTCTCTGGATTGTTCCTTTTCTCTACTGAAGACTCAGAGAAGGCATCACCTTCTGTGGAAATAACCACTTTTGCAGGAAGTCTCATTAGATGCACCTGTTTGTTTTTATGTGTCTTTTTCTTCAACCAAACTCTCACTCTCACCCTTTCCCCCTTTTACCCCTAACTAGGCTATTAGCACCTTAAGGGAAGACTCAGCATTCTATACTTCTCTAGTTTGCACATTATACTCAGTCATTGCTTATTTAGAATTTCTTGTTTCTCTCTTAGAAATCACACCTCTCTATCTGTCCTCTGTAGATGCCTTGATTCTTATGTGTTCATGAGCATTGGGTTTGAGACAGGGAGTCAAAACTGAGATTCAGCTAGGGAAAGGGTATGTGATGCACAGATGTTTATTTTCTGTTAAAATAAGCTTCTTAAACCAGGCATGCCAGCGACCAGGTAATCCCAGCGACTCAGGAGTCCGAGACAGGAGGATTGCAAGTTGGAGGCCAGTCTCAGCAATTTAGTGAGGCACTAAGGAACTTAGTGAGACCCTGTCTCAAAATAAAAAATAAAAAGGTTTTTGGGCAGAGGGAGATGAGGCAGGGAATGGCCAGGACAAATCAACAAAATCCAGTGTGAGGAATCAAGAAATCAATACTTCATCATAAGAGCCAATAGATGGACTTGATTAGCTTTTCACCTTGGGAAGAGCACGGCAGATAGCTCAGTGATAAAGCACCCCTGGGTTCAATCCCCAGCATATAAATAAATAAGTAAATAAATAAATAAATAAGTAAAGTAAGCCTCCAATCACCCCTATTGCTTAGGAAACCTTAAGACTTTTGGAGATCTTTTTGCCAGGTACTTGGTCAAAAACCAAACATTAAAAAAAACCATGCTGTATCATTTTTATTACTTAGGAAATTAAAAAAGGTTTTAGGAGCTATGGCCGGGTCCTGGGAAAGAAGACAAAAATATGTATTTCTTATTCTATCATAATTTTACTTTCACCTCTATGTCTCTGAACATAATTAGATAACTAGGATGTTTATACAAATGTATCTACACACTGGGTTTTTTAACTTGCTTTTTTTCATGTTATGTCTTAGGGATCTTTTTGAGTCAGCACATATTAGCAATTATGCAATTTTTGACTAAAGGAGCTTTTCTTCCTACAAGAATATAGGAAGACTTGCAACCACTATTATAGTTTGGATCTAGAATGTCCTGTAAAAGCTCATGAGTTGAAGCCTTAGTCCCCAGTCTTCAGAGGTGGGACTTTGGGGAAGTGATTGGATCATGTGGGCTCTGACCTCATTGATGGATTAACCCACTGATGGATTCCAGCAGAATGGATCACTGGGAAGTGGTGGAAACTGTAGAAGGAAGGACCCAGTTGAAGGGAGTGAGTATAAGCCCTTGGTGACTATATTTTTTCCCTTGCCCCTTTCTCTTTCTCTTTCTTTCTTCTTTCTTACTGCCAAGAGGTAAACAGTTGTCTTCTGCCATGTTATTTTACCATGATGTTCAGCCTCACTCCAGGTCCAAAGCACTGGACCATGGGCTAAAACTTCTGAAACCATAAGCCAAAATAAACTTTCCTCCTTTAAGATGCTTAGGTCAGGTATAATGTTGCAGTAATGGAAAGCTGACTAATACAGCCATGTTTCAACCCTGCAGTCCAGCGGATGCCCGTGTCACCTGTGGTGCTCAAGTTGTACTACATGATTTCATAATGGATTCTGCCATTTGAGTGACCTGGAACTGGTGGTCAGTAGAACTGTGCCCTTTAGAGTCCTCGGGGATTGGAAAGTGAGCAGACAAGAGGGCACAGACAGCCACGACACACTGACACAGTGACACTAGGTTCTAGGGGGGCCATTGCCAATCTCTTTATCTTGAAGGGAGACTTGAAGTAATTTGTAGTTCTCAAGGGATTCCTGCACAAACATTAATACACCCAAAGCCATGGTTCAGGCCCATGACAGGAGGTGGGGGCATTTTTGGGTAGAGAATGATATGTTTCTGTGGCTGATTTTTTAGTCTCCTCTTTTTGTGTGGCTTCCCCTTCCTGCATGGAAAATCTCTTTTATTTCAAGTCATGGTGTAGATAAGCAGACTTCAGTTTTCATTTAAAAATATCCTACTTGATTTTCAAAGCATCTCATCCAAGTAGGCCTAAAAGTTTTATCACACGTTCATGCTATAAGAAATGCTAATGAGGCGTGGCTCAGGGTCCATGCTACATGCAAGAGCAGTTACTTTTGCTAAGAGCTGACAGGATTGTTCCAGCCACTCTATCTTAAATAAAATCAGGTAGCTAAAGATTAGGTAACCTTTCTTGAAATTAATCTTTCTTTCCTCTCCATAAATTTTAAAAACTCTTAAGTCAAGCATAACACATTTCCCTTAAATACCTTGCTTAAACCAAAATGAAATTGAAATTTTGAAAGGTCAGCCTGATAGAATTATTCAAATAAGAGTTACACATTTATTTTAATTAATGTTATTTTCTATATAAAATGTTGACAATATTGAATAGCAAATAATTAATCATAAGTTAAAGTATTATAAGTAAGAGTATACTCATGAGATATTATTCCATTAAAACTTGGGAAAAAAAGGTTTTTCACTGAATGACCTGATGAAAAGGTCTAGCGGGTATGAAATTATTAGGAATATGTATTAGTTTCTTTTTTTCTCTCTCTTCCTTTTTTTTTTTGCAGGGCTGGAGATCTATCTCAGCACCCCAAGCATGCAAGGCAGGTGCTCTACCACTGATCTATACTCCCAGTCATACTAATTTCTTGATCAATTTGATTGGCCTACATATGCACACAAAGTGTTCTTTTTGAAGCAAACAATTTAAAATGAAGTTCATGTCTTTCATCTAAAACTAGTGCTTGATTTTAATGCACGAATGCTGAATTCTGGGTCAAACTTGTGATAAGCACACATGGATTATGTTTTTACTTGAAATGAGACAATATTGGCCCCATTCTGGATAGTTGTTAAACAAGAGAAAGCTTGCTTATACATATAAAAAGTTGAAAATGTGAGCAGAGAGTCCACGTTTTCCTGTGAGTGGCAGGATGCTCTTTTTTCACAGAAATCCACAACTTTTCCAGGGCATATGAGTGAATCTCATGTAATTTACTTCAACTTAGAAATTCTTCTCTCAAAGTCAAGTTTTCGGAATGAGCAGAACCACCAGATTCAGAGGCAGGATGCTTCACCCAGCCATATGCTGTGTGGAAAGAAAGGACAATACCATGTGATTTTGTTCTGAGCTTTCCTGTCTTGTTTCCAGCTTTCAACAAGACTGGAGGCTTCTGTATAATAAGGAAGTTAACCTGTTTCCAGGTAGGCTTGGCTTTGCCCTGAGCTCTGGGAGGTCCTGTCTGATAGGAGGGCCTTTGTGTGCCTTGTGCCTGGTGCCAGCCAGATGGTAACACTGTGCTTTATGGTGGGAGGAGTGGGTGTGAGCCACACCAACAGTGTGATTTAGGGTAGGGACTTTGCCTGTGCCTCACCTGCAGCTCAATCTCCCGAGGGTCTGGGAACTGAGATCTGCCACATGAATTTTTTTTGTTTTTTGAACTGGGAATTGAACCCAGAGGTTGCTTAACTACTGAGCTATATCCTTAAAACTTTAAATTTTTTTTAAAAAAGTGTTGAGACAGGGTCTCACTAAGTTGCTTAGGGCCTTTCTAAATTGCTGAGGCTGGGTATGAACTTGGGATCCTCCTGCCTCAGTCTCCTAGCCACTGGCATTACAGATGTGTTCCACCATGCCCAGCTGCCACATGGATTTTAATCATAGTATGTGATGGGATCCTAATACAGACTCTAGACACCAAAGACTGGGTGAGCTTCCCTGGGTGGCAATACTCTATGTGTATTGTCACAAATCTATTCCTGACTCCATTGGGTGGGGACCAGGGGAAAAGCTCTGTGGTTCTTTTCCAGGTCTCTGCACTGGATGTCTCTTCCCATAGCTGATCTCAATCTGTGAACTTGTAAGAAGGTAAGAAACCATAGCTGTGAAGATAATAGCTTTCACTGAGTTCTGTGAGTCCTAATAATGATGGCAAGTGAGAGTGCTTTGGAGATCTGAGCTGACAGTAGGTGTCAGAAGTGAGAGTGGTCTTATGAACTGCTCCCCAACTTCACAATTGGGTAACTTTTGCAGTTGGCATTGTGAGTGGGATTCATCTGTTCAACCCTGGTTCACAGAAACATGTGATTTAGGAAGAGAAATGAGGAGAGAGCAGGGATTGGTGAACCTTCAACTCCTGGGTGGCTGCCTGGCCACTCCTGCTGGGGTACTGTATTTGCTCAGTAATCTCACTAGAGGTGAAAGTTACCATGGACTTTAGAAGTGTTGAACTCAACTCCCATATTGTTCATTGACTGACTGGATACAACAAAAATACAAAATAATAATAATAAGCCAAATATACAAAATTTTTGTTGTTGTTATCTGTGATATAGCTAAAGTGAAAGGGAAAAAAGGTTGAGGTGGATCCTGATACCAGGCCCAACTCTGATTTCAGCCAGTTTGAACTATGGCTGCCAGCATCAGGGCCACTACTGAGGGGAATAATTATGGTGGGACAAGAAACAGCCTCTCTGCAAACTCCTCACCAGGAAGTTTGTTTATGATGGAGGAGGATGAACCCAAGAAAGTACTGAAACCAGAGGTATAACATGAGAGCTGTGTCATTTTGTGGATGATTATCATCATCTTCCCGTAAAACCTTTATGAAATGATTGTGCCTGAGTAACTACTGAGCAGCATCCTTGTTTTTTTTTGGGGGGGGGGTGCGTAACAGGGATTGAACTCAGGGCTCTCGACCACTGAGCCACATCCCCAGCCCAATTTGTATTGTATTTAGAGACAGGGTCTCACTGAGTTGCTTAGCGCTTTGCTTTTGCTGAGGCTGGCTTTGAACTCACAATCCTCCTGCCTCAGCCTCCCGAGCTTCTGGGATTACAGGTGTGTGCCATTGTGCCTGGCCTGCCTGCATCCTTGATTTTGAAACTTCAAAATGGGAGCACACATTTGGGTTGCTGTAGCATTCATATCTCACAATTGACCTGTAGATTGCTACAGATGTCCACACAGCAGTTGTTCCCCAGGGACTGCTAGCTTAGAATAGGAAAAAAGTGCTGTGAAGTCTGTTCATGTCCAGAAGGGGATTTATCCTCCATAAATGCTGCTCTGGTTTGTATGTGGTTTGTTCCCCCAAAGGTTCCAGTGCTAGAAGCTTGATCCCCTGAGTGACTGTGCTGAAGTGGTGAAAACTTTAAGGTGTGGGGCTTAGTGGAAGGAAATTAGGTCACAGGGGCTCCACTCACACAAATGAATTAATGCTGTGTCTTGGAAGTGTGTCAGGTTTCCTGGGACTGGATTAGTTCCCTTGAGATGGTTTGTTTTAAAGTGAGTCTGTCTTTTTCAGCTTGATGTCTCTTGATTCCTCTTAAACATGTGCTCTTTCTACACACTGCTGTCTCCTTTTCCACTTCTCACCCTCACCATATGCTGGGTTGTTTGGACTTTCCAGTCACCAGATTGTGGGCAAAACAAATCTCATTTCTTTATAGAACAGCCAACTTCAGTTATTTTGTTATAGCAATGCAAAATGAACTAGACAAATGCCAAATGTCAAACTCTCCAGGTAAAGAGGCTGGTGTGCCTTCTATGTAGGCCATCTGGAGAGGCTTGCATGATATTTATCCACTGAATATTTCCCTTGGCCTCATTATCATAAAGGGTGAGATTAAGGGGGCCCCTTTTTCATGGGCACTGCTTGTAATTTTACTGCTGCAAAATAGAACATTGATAAGAGAAGCCCTATCAGATTTGTTATCTTAGCTTGCTCTGATGGTCTTTACAGAGGCAAAAAAAAAAAAATTAGAATGATTCAATAAAAGTGAGGAAAGACAAAGGGGAAAGTCAAGGGACATGATGTGAGTGGGTTGATGCAAAAGTCTTAGTATAACAATATCAGGTGGTGGACCAATGGAAGCCCTGTGGTCCTTATACAACTCTGCTATATTTACCCCTGCTCAGACACTTGGAAGGCAAAGATGATGAGACACCTAAACTTGAATCAGTTCTGGCAATGGTTTGCCTGATTAATCAATATGAAGACTGACTAGACACTAGGTCTTCCAGACTATTCCCCTAGCTCAAGGTGTTATTGAAGTGTGTGGATGAAATAGCTAGGAATGTAGAGACTTTTCTGGAAGTCCTTGATAAGGGATCTAATGTATTGTGATCTGTTGGTGAGGTCTTAATGGGGCCACGGTGAGATTGGGAGGGTATGGACATGCAGTGGTTCATGAGATTAAGGTGGAAGTAGGACAAGAATTGGAATGTTTGAAGGGACTTTATATGTCTCCTCCACCTGAATGGATTATTGGGGAACACCTCCCTTGCTAATATTGTAAACCAGAAAGCATCTAAGTCTGCCCTCAGGCCAGTGTTGATCAGATACACTAAACAGAACCACTTAGAGCTGCTCAAACCCACACATGTGTTAATCTGAAACAGTACAGGGGAAATACTGGGGAACGATATTGGCCAAATTATATTGTTATATCATGTGCATGTATGAATATGTAACAATGAATCCCACCACTATGTATAACAATAATGCACAACTAAAAATATGACGGCAAGAACAAATTAAAAAAAACTGAAACAATACAAGATATCTGGTATACAAGAAGAAATCAATCGTATGTTAGAAGCTGAAGGGATGCTATCAATGACATTTTTGTACAATAGTCCCATGTGACCTGTGAAAAGCAGGGCTTCCTTCCTTCCTGGCTTCTTCCAGGTAGAGTAGTAGCAGAGAATGAGGCTTGAATAAAGTAGTGCTGACTATAGATAGCATTAGCAGTCCCTGATATAGATCAACAGTACATGAAGTCCAGTAGGCTAAATGAGAGTAGTACTCAGTGATTGATGTTGTCAAGGCTATATTTTTTTTCTATCCTGATTTTGAAAAATAGCCAATTATAGTCTGCCTTCATATGTGAAGGAGTCTAGCTTCTACTATATGAAATTATTTGAATTCACTAGCTGTTGTCATAATTTGGTTAGAGGAGATTTGGATTGATTTGGATTTTTGATTAATGTCATTATATTGATGATATCATGCTAATATCTGAAACTGAAGACCAAATGAGAACTAACCTAAATGCATGGGTGACACATATGACCCATAAATGCTGGCCGATAAATCCATTATAGGTCCAGGGGCTGGCCCAAATGGTGGAATTCTTAGGAATACAAAGACAAGAGCCATATATGATATTACACAGGCAACTAACAACTGCTGTCAAAACCTATTCCTAGATCTAAACAAGAAGCCCTATGTCTGGTTGGTCTACTTGGGTTTTGAATTTGGCATACTTCACATTGGGTATATTGCTCTCTCTTATCCATAAAACTACCCCCAATTTGGCTGTATTTGAATTGGACTCCCCCCATATCAGCCATGTTGAAATTGCAAAAAAGTAGTTTCTTTTTTGATTTTTTTTTTTTTTTGGTCCTTATGATTCACACTCATACATTATTTTAGAAGTGTCTGTATAGTTCACATAGTTATGTAGATTAGAGGTATTGCAAAAGCTTATGAGTGCCACCCAGAGGTGACCAATGGGATTTTGTACCAGAACATTCCTGGAGAGTATAGTAAGATATACACTATTTGAGAGACAACTACTAGTTTGCTCCTGGACATTCATAGAGATGGCCTGTATGACTGGAAGACATAAAATACTCCTGAAACCTGAAATACCCATAATGACTTGGTCAGAGAAACACTCTCACAAGGAAGACAGTGCCCTGAAGAGTTCCACAATAAAATGGAAGTATTTATTCAGGTCCATGCTACTGGGGAATTGCAAAGCTATACTTATCATATCCACAAGCAGGTAGCCTCTTCTTGGTAGACTGACATTGGAACCACCTGAAGAGCTTGTGGATCCTATTCCCACCTTCACTGTGCTCTGTTAACAGACCTGTATTAACCAACAAACAGCTGCTTAATTTATGGACAGCAGCTCCAAGGTGGATAGATAGTATCGCATTTGGAAGGCCACCACACTAATGGACAAATAGAAAGACTGATTGAAGAAGGTAACTAATCTGCTCAATGGGCTGAGTTGTATGCCGTTTTCCTTGCAATGATGAGAAAGTTGAACAACAATGAAAGTGTGGGTTTTCAGTGAATTGTGGGCAGTGACCAAGGCCTTGCTCTATGGTCAGGTGGCCAATGCAACACTGGCTGACTTGAAGAGATGCCTACTGAAGAGGGCACAACCTCATGGAAATAACTATGGGAACTTAATGGGCGCATTAAGGTAAGACACGTTGATGCTCATGAGAGCTTTTTTCTACAGTCAGAAAGTAACTGGGATTGGCAAGAGTATATCCTGGTGTGCTTTTTGACATGTCTATGTGGGTCCATGAAATGAGTGGACCCAGGGGTACTTCATCAATGAAGAGCACTAAATCTAGACACATTCCTCTTGCACAAAATGCCAACAGGAACTATTCTATCTGCCAATAAAGGAGATAGAGACTGCAGATAGCCATGGAACAGAATTCCAGGGGCCCTCATATAGGGCCTCGGCAAGTTGATTACAGTTCTTTCCTACATCACCTCAGTTTTGTTCTTTTTTTTTTTGCCAAATCACCTCAACTCTATTTTTCCTACTCGATGCCGTGATCCCAGGACTACTGCTGCGACTGCAGGTTCTGGAGGCAGGGATAAGCTCTACAGAAGAAAGTTTAACCATATTTTTAAACCTTTAGATCAGAGTTCCTGGGTCCTGATGGCGTAGGTCGTGCCTCACCTCATCTAGCACACTTAGGGCTGTAGCTCTATTTTCTAGTGGTAATGATAGCTCACTAGTCCTGCACCTATGTAACACTATCTTCTATGAAAGAGAGTAAACTGAGGTAGGGACACCTGCAAGGCCAGTCTTGCTGCTGGCAGCTTGGGTCAGAAAAGTGACCAAACCTCATGTCTCTTCCAAAGGTGGAAAAAATTGGGTACGATGATAATTGAAGAGATGGAAGAATAGGAGCTGAGGCTGACCGAATGAATAAGTGAGTTATGCCTGTGCAATGAAAGAAATCCAATATTATGCTCATGCCTCAAGACACACTTGGAGCAAAAGTCGATCTTGTCTCTTACCTCAATCATACTGGGTGGCTGAGAGTTGAGAACACATGTAGAAAAGAACTTTTCACAGGGTGTGGTGGTGCACACCTATAATCCCAGTGGCTCAGGAGGCTGAGGTAGGAGGATTGCAAGTTCAAAGCCAGCCTCAGCAATTTAGGGAGGCCCTGAGCAACTCAATGAGACCTTGTCTCTAAATAAAATACAAAAAAGGGTTGAAGATGTGGCTCGGTGCTTAAGTGCCCCTACATTCAATCCCTGGTACAAATGAACAAACAAACAACAACAAACAAACTCCAAAACAAAACAAAACAAAACAATCTTTCCTTCCTGTGAGACCTGACAAGTTTGGACGGAAGTCTACAAACCCTGGTGGTACTGCTTGGGGAGACAGTTTGGTCATGTGAAATGATGTTAGACTAGTGTGATGGCTAGTGACTTGAGTTGAACTCTGGTAATGTGTGAGAGTTTTTTGACTCTTATTTTTTAGGGTTACATGTACTACCATCCTACAGAATGGTGTACTGCTGGCACGGTTGGTAAGATTATAGTACTGACATTGGTGGTCAAATGTACTGGGAAATTGGTTCAAACCTCCTGTAGATGTAATGCTGATAGGAAGTGACTGGCCTGAAGTAGGTAGAACTGACCTTAGCTAATCATAAGCAAATTTCTCTGTTAAATGATTCTGCATGAATTTATTACAATGTACAAACCGTGGTGGATCAAGGGGAGGGGTGGTAGCCAAATTAGTACAATATGAAATATCCATATGGCTTTATGGCTTTATGAATATTGTCCATAGGCCTAGGATTTTCCTCTTCCATCTCACCTTAGCTTCAAATATTGTCATGTTGGATTTGTCTGTGCAATATATACACCTATAAAATACAAAGGAGAAAGGCACAGTGACTCAATGAGAAAATTGCAAGAAATAGAAAAAGTTTACAATGCAATTCACTTCTAGCCTACATAGTTCAAGTTCTGTAACATTTACAACAGCAAAGCTCCTGGGAGCAACTGTGTGTGGAGCATGAACGTTTGCTTCTGTTTCTCTGTTAACCCTGTTGAGTGTGCTCACTCCTGTCAGGCCATCAGGGAGGGTCGGGAGGTAAGGTGGAGGGAGATGGAGATAGTGTCAGCTTTCCCTCCCTCCATGCACTGCAGTGCTCACCAGCTATCAATGTCCTCCCCTGCCTTGCATTAAAAACCGAGGCTGGACTCAACCCAGTGACACAGTTCTACATCTCTCGCCACACCGGGGCTGAAGGTCTCTAATGGAACTGCTAATGGGGCTACTGTCACCACCCATTTCTGGCAAGCTTCAGCATCACTCAACCAGTGAAGTTAAAAAATATTGTTGATTCTTTTCAATTTTTTTCTTTCTATTTTAAAGTATTTAATTGATAACTTACATTGTAGGTATTTGAAGTGTACAACATGAGGATTTGAGATAGGTATGCCTGTGTAATGATTATCACATATCACACTTAAGTTAATAAACACATCACCAGAACTTGTTTACATTTTAAGTGGCACACACTCCCACAAAACAATTTCTTTATCCATTCATCCATTGATGAGCATTTAGATAGTTTTCATGACTCAGCTATTGTGAAAAGTGCTGCGATGAACATGGGAATGTAGGTATCTCTCGGAGCTACTGATTTCTCCTTCCTCTTCTCCTCCTTTTCCCTCTCCCTCTCCTTTTTTGCCTCCCTCTCCCTCTCCGCCTCCTTGAACTCCCCCCCCATCATTGGGGATTCAACCCAGGGGTGCTATATTATTGAGCTATATCCCCAGTCCTTTTATTTTATTTTATTTTATTTTATTTTATTTTATTTTGAGATAGGTCTTGCTTAGGGCCTTGCTAAATAGTGATCCTCCTGCTTCCAAATTGCTGGAATTATAGGTGTGTGTCACTGTGCCCACCTTGAGCTACTGATTTTATCGATTTGCTGCATCATATGGTAATCCTATTTTTGATGTTTTAAGGAAACTCCACACTGCTTTGCAGCAATGTTTAAGTGTTCCTTTTTTATCTGTACCCTCATCAACACTTACCTTTTGTCTGTTTGGTGATAGCCATCCTGACATGTGTGAGGTGACATTTCATCCCCGCCACCCACCTCCACCCTGTACTGATGATGGAACCTAGCTCTACCATTGAGCTACATCCCCGGCCTTTTAAATTTTATTTTGATCAGGGTCTCCTCAAGTTACCCAGGCTGGCCTTGAACTTGCAATAGTCTTGCCTTAGCCTTCTGAGTCCCTGGGATTAAGGGCATGTGCCACTGTGCCTGGTCCTCCTTATGGTTTTGATTTGCATTTCTCTGACATTTAGTGATGTTCAGAACATTTTTGTGTAGCTGTTGACCATTTGTATATGTGTGTATTTGGTGCTATTTAAATGGAGTTTTTTAAAATTTCTTTTCCAGATAGTTCATTGTTAGTGTATAGAGATGCAGCTGATTTTTGTACATTGATTTTGTATCCTGCATCTTCACTGAATTTGCAAGTCTTGCCTTAGCCTTCTGAGTCCCTGGGATTAAGGGCATGTGCTACTGTGTCTGGTCCTCCTTGTGGTTTTAATTTGCGTTTCTCTGATGTTTAGTGATGTTCAGAAGTCTTCAAGGTTTTCTATATGTAAGACTATGTTGTCTACAAAAGAGATAATTTTACTTCCTCCTATTCTATTTGAATGTTATTTATTTTGCCTACTTGCTCTGGCTAGGATTTTAGTACTAAGTTGAATGAAGTGACAAGAGTGGGCATCCTTGTCTTTTTTCCTGATCTTGGAGGAAAAGCTTAAATTTTTTCACTCCTGATCATAATGCTAGGTGACCTTTATTATGTTGAGGCACATTCCTTCTATATCTAATTTACTGGGAATTTTTCATGAAAGGATGTTGTATTTTGTCAAATGCTTTTCCTGCATTTATTAAAGTAATCATTTGAATTTTATCCTTCATTCTTGTTAATATGATGTATCACATTTATTGATTTGCATGTGTTAAAACATCCTTGCACCTGAGGACAAATTTCTGTTGATCATGGCAAATGATCCTTTTAGTGTGTTGTTCAACTTTGCTAGTTTTTTTGTAAGCATCTTTGTATCTCTTTACTAGGGATATTGGTCTGTAATTTTCTTTTCTTATAGTGTCTTTATCTGGTTTTGGTATCAAGGTAATACTGGCTTATAAAATGAGTGTGGAAGTGTTCCCACTTCTTCAATTTTTTGAAATAGTTCGAGTAGGATTGGCATTAATTCTTCTCTAAATGCCTGTTAGCATTCACCTGTGAAGCTTTGAAGCCATCTGGTTCTGAACTTTTCTTTCTTGGGAGGTTTTAGACTACTGATTCATTTAGCTTACTTGTTATTGGTATGTTCAGGTTTTCCATCCCTTCATAATTCACTCTTAAAATATTGTATCATTCTAGGAATGTGTCTGTTTTTTCTAGATTATCCCAAAAGAGGAAAGTTGGAGAATTCACAAATACATGGAGACCAGTCAATACATGCCTGAACAATCAATAGGTAAAAGAAGGAATAAAAAAGGAAATAAAAAACCTAAGGGCAAACAAATATGAAAAACAAAACATACTAAAACAAGTTGCAGTAAAAGCAGCTCTACAAGGAAGTTTATAGCTATAAATGCCTACATGAAGGAAGTCATGTTAATAACTTAAACTCATGCCTCAAGGAACTAGAGAAAAGAAGACCAAACTTAGCCCAAACTTAGCAGAAGGAGGTAAGTCAAAATGATTGAAACAGAAATACATGAAGAAAAAATATAAAAACAATAGAAAAGACCAGTGCAACTCTGGGTTTTTTTTCTCTTTGAAAAGCTAGAGTTGACAAAACTTCGAAAAAATTTCTTTCAACCTTAATCACCACAATGGAGGAAACCAGACTGCGGAGTTCTATACTACACGTATGTTCATTTCTATCAATTGCATAACATAGACATCCTATTCGGAAATACCCTCAAAAACTCAGATAATCACCTTGTCCACTTACCTTGGACAGCTCCATTTTGTGCCGGTCCAGAAGGCACTAGGCATGGTACCTCCTGTCTCAGGACCAGCCTGGGCTGCTCACTGGTGTAGCTAAGAGCTCCCTTGAGGTAGAAAGATACAACAGGCCCTGCCAGGATGCTGCTGCCTGGGAAACTGGCCCAGCCGGGCTACTGCCACCAGCACCTGTGCCACATCTTCATTTAAATTCTTCGTTCTGCTTGTGTTGCAATTGTTTCCATTACTCCTCTCCCTCCTCCTCACCCCAGACTCTAATCACTTGTCTTAGAAAAGCACTTAAACTTTCAACCCACAAAATAAAATGTAAAATATCTATTCCCCAGAAGCTATAAAGGAACAGATTGATAAATTTGACTGTGTAAAAATTTAAAACTTCTGTTTGGCAAAAGACAAGACAGACTGTGAAAATGTAATTGCAGAACATATGATAAAATGGCTAATTGCCTTAATTTGCAAAAATAACCCTTGTACAGATGAATGAGGAAGTAAAACAACTCAGAAGAAAATAGGCAAGTTATAAGAACAGACAGTTCATAGGAAGAATATAAATGGTCTGGAAAATTATGGAAATATACTCAGTTTCACTCATATTTAAAAACACGAAGATCAAGACACCAGCAAGATACAATCTTTCAACTTGATAAAAAATAAAACAAAGCTTTATAATACCCTAAACTGGCCAAATATGGAGAAATAGATACTTTAAGATGTTTTTGACAAGATTTTATATTATTGCAATGTTTGGGTAATTAGACAGTATCTATAACATTTTTAAATGAAGGCATATTTTGACTGTTTCAACTGAGAAATTTTACCACTTGGGATTTATATTGTGAATATACTTGATAAAATTTCCCATAAATGTACATACAAAAATATTTTCAGGGACATTGCTTAATAGTAAACAACTTAAAAAGCGAATTTGTCTAGTAGCAAACAACTTGAAAAGCAAACAAATATTTATTGGTAGGAAAATTAAGTTGGAGTATATAAAAATAATACATCAGTTTAAAAAGGAGTTAGATTTTTAAGTGCATGTCCAAAGTATATTGTGAAGCAAACAGAACAATGTACAGAACAATTGGATATAAATAAATATTTTCTGTTCATAAAACATGTGCTAGTAAATGCATTCAGCATTTTTCTAGGAAATGTGTAACACACACGCACACACTACACATGGTAACAGTTGCCGTGGAGAGAAAAGCCATGGAAGGATGCTTTTATTATTCCATTTCAAAACTTCCTCTTCTCTTTACATTTTTTTCCTCCTTCTCAGGGAATTTTGGACACAGGAGATCATGCTGTCTTTAGTTTATGGAACTCCTCACTTTCATTTGCCTTCTTTTCCCTTATAGGAAATCATTCTGATTAATGTAGGGGCTTTTAGTTGCATGTGTTCTTAGGAATTTCTCCTGGGAACATTGTATTAATTTACAGCAGTGACAAATACTGGAGATCTTACTCTTTTCTTCCTCTTTTCTCTCAGAGTAATGCATGCTATTTGTTTTTAATTGCTACATGATATCCCACATTTTTTCCTGTCCACTTCTTGGATAGATGTCTGGATCACCTTCAGTTCTTCACTATCACAACAATTTGTTATCTGCTTTTTAAAAAAATTTGATAATGATGTCCTTCACTGAACAGATTTCCTTAATTTTATGAAATTAACTTAATCAGCTTTGACCTTATGATTTGTTCTTTTGTTGTTCTTTATAATTCCTTCCCTGCCTCATATGTCAGGAAGATATTAACCACCAATACTTACCAGTAACTTATTTTTTATTTGTTCTTTTTAGTTTTGCACAACAGTAAAATCCATTTTGATATAATTATACAAGCATGGAATATATCTTATTCTGATTAGGAGCCCAGTCTTGTGGATGTACTGGTGAGATTCACTGGTGGGATTCACTGTGGTGTATTCATGTCAGATTCATTCCACTGTCTTTCTTTTCCCTATTTCCCTCCTTTCCCTTCATTCCCTTTGTCTAATCTACTGAATTTCTATTCTTCTCCTTCCCTACCTTATTGGGGGTTAGCTTTCACATATCAGTGAAATCATTTGACCTTTGGCTTTGGGGATTGGCTTATTTTACTTAGCACGATAGTCTATGGATCCATCTGGCCAATGTCATAAAGTCATACTTCTTAATGGGTAAGTAATATTTAATGGGTAAGTAATACTTAATGAGTAAGTAATACAATACTCCATTGTGTATATATACCACATTTTCTTTATCCATTCTTCTGTTGGTGGGCACCTCCATTGGTTCCATAGCTTAGCTATTGTGAATTGAGCTGCTATAAACATTGATGTGACTGTATGTATCACTGTAGTGTGCTGATTTTAAATCCTTTGTATACATACTGAGAAGTGGGATTGCAGGGTCAAATGGTGTTAACTTATAACCTTCTACCTTGAGGTTTTTAATCTTTCTGGAGTTCTCTTTGTATACTTTGATAATAGGGATCCAGTTTAATTTTTTTTAAACCTCTAATGAGACAGTTTTCCTAGCACATGTTCTAAACTATGTGTTTATATAAATTAAATTATGATGCAACATTTACTGTATATCAAGTTCTCATGTGTGGGTATGAATTGTTTCTTAGTTTTGTTTCATTTGTCCTTTTTTTGTTGTTGTGCCAATATCATACAATATTTAATTTTATCATAAGATATAACACAAAGAAAAAGGCATAGATTATAAAAGTACCACTTAATGATTTAAAATGATCACTTCATCACTACCACTCAGATTAAGAAATAGCACACAGCTGATGGCCCAGAAGCCCATGTGTGGCTTCCCAATCACAACGCCTTTCCATTATTCTTAAAGTAACCATCCTCTCCAAACAACTACATCTTGACATTTAAGATAATTAATTACCCACTTAAGAAGACTTTAATAAATATGTATCTATAAATCTTATATTTTGGTTCTGCCTGATTTTGAACTTTATATAAAAAGAATTGTATAGTATGCATTACTTTTTGCCTGACTTCTTTGAAACATTTTTTGCATTATAGTTACCCAAAATAGTGGGATTCATTGTGATCTATTCATACACGCATATGTAATTTGGTGCGTTGTGTGGTCTAATACCTCCCCTTTCCCTTCTCTCCTCCTCCACCCTCATCCTTCACAGGTCTCCCTTTCTATTTTCATGAAATTCCTTTTTAACTGCTTTTTTTTCTTCAGCTTCCACATTGACTTTCTGAATCTGGCTTATTTCACTTAACATGATCTTCTCCAGTTCCATTTTCTTGCAAATGGCATAGTTTCATTTTTCGTTATGCTGCCTAAAACTCCATTGTATATATATCACATTGTCTTTATCCATTTGTCTGTTGGCAGCCACCCAGGCTGGCTCCATACCCGAACTATTGTGAATTGCTCTGCTATAAACATGGGTGTGCACATATATTTACAGCGTACTGGCGTAGTTCTTTGAGATAAATACTGAGGAGTAGTGTAGCTGTGTTGTATGGTGGTTGCATTCCTATGCCTGACTCACTTCACTCAGTATTATTATGAGATTCCATGTTGGTGCCTGTAGTAGCAAGTTACCGGTTTCTGATTCTAGAATAGTTTTCAGTGGTAGATTCAAGAAATGCCTAAAATGCCTTGTGCAATGGAACATTAGTTCTCCTTCCACCAAGAGATATGGTCTAGCTCCTTTTCTTGACTGGACTGGCATTGTGGCTTGCATTGATCAATAGAATGTAACAAAAGTGACCATGTGCCAGTTCTGAGTTTAGGCCTTCAGTGGCCTCTGTGTCCCTGCCTTTGCCAAGTGAACAAGCCTGAAATAGACTGCTGGAATGATACATGCGGACCAGAGCTGAGTTAGCTTTGTTGTCTGAGCTGAGGACTCAAGGATGTGAAGGAGTCTAGCCAAGACTAGCGAGGATGATTCACAGCTGATCACAAATGTGCAAGGCAGCTCAGTGGAGATCAGAACTTCTCAGCTGAGCTCAGCCTGACTTTCAGATCCACAGAACTGTGAGCTAAATAAAAGTTGTTATTTTTAAGTCACTACATTTTGGAATGATTTATTGTGTACAGTAGAAAACTAATACATATTTATTTCATTATATGTCTGTACAACAATTTATCCATTCTACCATTGATAGAAATTTGGGTTATTCCTCTCCTAATAGTTCCAACTTCTAGGTCATCTCTGAGTCTTGTTCTGTTGATTGCTTTATCTCCTTGCAGAAGTTGTCTTAATTGATATTTGTCTGATAATTTTGATTAAATAAATAGTGAACATAGGTATAACAGTACACAGTGGGGTAAGTAGGATTCATGTATATAAAAGGGCATGCTTCTTTTTTTAGGCAATTGATGCGGAAGGTTATATCATTATAGTGACAAATTGAGGTCAACTTGAGTTTAATTGCTGCTGTCTTTATTTTCTGTGTACCATGGAATTCAATTCCTCTAATACCGTGTTACTGTTACCTTCTGCTTAAGGTCAGGGATAGGTCCAGAGGATTTCCTTCGGTTTTCTTGTCTCATCTTCAGCATTTAGCCATTCCTATTTGCTTATGCAAACGAGGGTTTTCTTTCTTTCTTTCTTTTTTTGGTACTGGGGATTGAACTTGGGGGAACTCAACCACTGAGCCACATCCCTGGCCCTATTTTGTGTTTTATGTAGAGACAGGGTCTCACTGAGTTGTTTAGCGTCTCGCCCTTGCTCAGGCTGGCTTTGAACTTGCGATTCTTCTGTCTCAGCCTCCCAAAGTGCTGAGATTACAGGTGTGTGCCACTGTGTCTGGCCAAGGGTTTTCTTTCAATGCTCCTTCCCCTTCCTGAGTATCAGACTATTATACTTTGTTATTTTGTTCTTGGCTTGTGGTAGGGGTATGGAAACTGTTTCCTGGTCCAGCTTCAGGCTTGAGCCTGAGTACCTGGGTCTAGGGGACAGGGTTTTCGCTACATTGCTTGCCTTCTCCCCAGTGGCAATCAAACTCAGATCTGAGGTTGGTGCTGGGTTTGAGATTCCTCCACTGCTTGCCTCCTCTACTGATGTGATAACAGATTTTTGGGGGTGGGGTGGGGAGGCTTGGTATTGGTACAGAGTTCTGATTCAGAATGTTTTTTTGCCCCTCTTTCAGGACTGGAGAGATTTTCTTACACTACCTTCTTAATGGTGATGGGTTTTTGCTTGTATCTTGGAAGCAACAGATTTATCTGCTTCTCTGCCTGCAGCATAAGGCTTCTGCTTCATTTAAGAGAACAGTTTCAAAGAGTCAAGGGGTTTGGGGCCTGCCTTTCAGCCACTGTTGAACATCTCCCACAAGCCTAGCCACCACAAGGAATCACTCTTGTTTTCTACCTTTCTCCCAGTTTTTCTTGTGATACCAAGAAAAGCTCATGAAAAAGAAGCCCTTGAGCTTAAGGTCTCCAGGCATTGAAGACTGACATGGTAGCCCACACTGGACCTTTAACAACTTATTAAATATTAGCTGATTTCTACCTACTTGTTTGAATGGTAGCCATTCCATCATCCTGGGCAGCAGCTGGGTGATCTGGCTTCTACATTCCATCTATTATTGGAAAGCTTGTACCTCTTTTTTTAAAATTTTATTTTATGTATTTATATGTGGTGCTGAAGATTGAACCCAGTGCTTCACACATGCGAGGCAAGCACTCTACCACTGAGCCACCACTCCAGCCCCAAGCTGGTACCTCTTTTGAGTTCAGGTTTCATGATTGCTTTGAGACTTTAACTCTTTGATAGGCTCCAGGAGAGTTATAATTTTTATCTTATTTAGGTTTTCATTGCCTTTATGGTTGGTGAAATATTTTTCCCCTCAGCTTTGTATCTCCTAAACAGAAGCACAAACTTGAGTTGCACTTTTTGTGACAAATTAGCAATATTATTAAAATTGCTGCCCTTTATGTAATATGTCTGTTTCCCCTTGAGGCTTTTCAGGATTTTCTACTTATATTTGATTTTCACCAATTGAACTATAGGTTGCCCAACTGTGTTTCTCGTTATATTTATCTTACTTTAGCCTTGTTGAGATTATTGGACGTATGAGTTAATATTTTTTATTAAATGTGAAAAAGTTTTTAGTTATTATTTCTTCAAGTATTTTTTCTGCCTTTACCTTTCTTTCTTTCCTCAGAGAATCCAAGCATACATAGGTTAGATCACTTGAATTTTTTTTTTCATTTCTAGGAATTGAACTCAGGGGTATTCTACCACCGAGCTACATCCCCAGCCCTTTTTAAAAATATTTTTTTTTAAAATTTTATTTTGAGACAGTGTTTCCCTAAGTTACTGAGGCTGGCCTTGAACTTGTGATCCTCCTGTCTTAAACCTCCCAAGTCACTGGGATTATAGGCATGTGTCATTGTGCTCACCTAGATCACCTGATTTGATGTTTATTTTGTTTCAGGCATGTGATGGTTAATCTGAAATGATAACTTGATTGGATATATAGATGCCTAAGATCAAGAGGCTCTTGGGTGTGTTAATGATGGTGTTTCTAGGAACGACTGGCATGTGGGACAGCGAACTGAGGGGAGACCCATTCTAAGTGTGGGCAGCACAGTCCAATAGACTGAGGCCTTGAACGGAACAAAGAGGTGGAAGAATGTGGAAGCAGAAGCAGATGCGAGCTTGATTCTCTTGAGCAGGGCTTCAGTTGCTGCTGTGATCACCAGAGGACATCAGACTCCAGCTCTTTCACTCTTTCAAAGTGAACTTGGACCGGTGACTGCCGAAGGAGTTTCCAGGCCTTTGGTCTGGGAAGGGGCTGCATCATTGATCCCTTTTGTTCTGGGACTCCAGCTTCTTGAACTGAACAGTTACTTGTTCCTCCAGCTCTCTAGCCTATAGATGGCCACACAGCTTCTGACTGTGTAAGGCAATCTAATAAATCCATTTTTTAAAATCATATATATATAATTGGTTTGTTCTGTTCCTCTGACTGACATAAGACATTTGTATTTTTATTATTCAATTTGCATAATTTTTATTTACGTGTTTTTATTTCATTTTTTTGATGTAGGAAATGTAAAGTCCATCTTATAAAATTTTTAATTCAGATATTGTATTTTTCAATTATAAGTTTCCACTTATTTCTTTTTTTAAAATTTATTTATTCTATTGGGTATACATGATAGTAGAATGCATTTTGATTGATTATACACAAAAGGAGCACAACTTTTCATTTCTCTGCTTGTACACAGTATAGATTCACACCATATGTGCAGTCATACATGTACCTAGGGCATTGTTTTCCATCTCATTCCACCATCTTTCCTGCCCCCATGTCCCATCCCCTCTTTTCCCTCCCCTTTGACTAAAGTTTCTCCATTCTTCCCACGCCCCCTCCCATGTTATGAATCAGCATGCAATTATCAGAGAGAACATTTGGCATTTGTTTTTTTAGGATTGGCTTACTTTGCTTAGCATGATATTTTCCAACTCCATCCATTTACCTGCAAACACCAAAATTTTATTCTCTTTTATTGCTGAGTAATAGTCCATTGTGTATATACCACAGTTTCTTTATCCATTCATCTATCAAAGGACGTCTAAGTTGTTTCCACAATTTAGCTATTGTGAATTGAGGTGCTATAAACATTGAAGTGGCTGCATCACTGTAGTATGCTGTTTGTAAGTCCTTTGGGTATAGACCAAGGAGTGGGATAGCAGGCTCAAATGGTGGTTCCATTCCAAGTTTTCTAAGGAATCTCCATACTGCTTTCCAGATTGGTTGCACCAATTTGCAGTCCCACCAGCAATGTATGAGTGTGCCTTTTCCTCCACATCCTCACCAACACTTGTTGTTGTTTGTATTCTTGATAACTGCCATTCTGACTGGCATGAGATGAAATCTTAGAGTAGTTTTGATTTGCATTTCTCTAATGGCTAGAGATGCTGAACATTTTTTCATATATTTGTTGATGGATTGTATATCTTCTTCTGAGAAATTTCTGATCAGCTCCTTAGCACATTTATTGATTGGTTTGGGGTTTTTTTGTTTTTGTTTTTGTTTTGGTGTTAAGCTTTTTGAATTCTTTATATATCCTGGAGATCAGTGCTCTATCTGACGTGCATGTGGCAAAAATTTGCTCCCACAATGTAGGCTTTCTGTTTATCTCATTGATTGTTTCTTTTGCTGAGAAGAAGCTTTTTAGTTTGCATCCATCTAATTTATTGATTCTTGATTTTATTTCTTCTGCTTTAGGAGTCTTGTTAAGGAAGTTGAGGCCTAATCCGATATGATGAAGATTTGGGCCTACTTTTTCCTCAATTAGGTGCAAGGTCTCTGATCTAATTCTTAGGTCCTTGATCCGCTATGAGTTGAATTTTGTGTATGGTGAGAGATAAGGGTTTAGTTTCATTTTGCTGCATATGGATTTCCAGTTTTCCCAGCACTATTTGTTAACAGGCTATCTTTTTGGGGCTGGGATTGTGGCTCAGTGGTAGAGCGCTTGCCTCGCATGCATTAGGCACTGGGTTCGATCCTCAGCACCACACAAAAATAAATAAAATAAAGGTATCATGTCCATCTACAACTAAAAAAATATTTTAAAAAAAGAGGCTATCTTTTCTCCAATGTATGTTTTTGGTGCCTTTGTCTAGTGTGAGATAACTGTATTTATGCGAGTTTGTCTCTGTGTCTTCTCTTCTGTCCCATTGGTCTACATGTCTATTTTGGTGCCAAATACCATGCCATTTTTGTTAGTATATAGCTTTATAGTATAGTTTAAAGTCTGGTATTGTGATGTCTCCCGCTTCACTCTTCTTGCTAAGGATTGCTTTGACTGTGCTGGGTTTCTTATTTTTCCAAATGAATTTCATGATTGCTGTTTCTATTTCTATAAGGAGTGATGTTGGGATTTTAATTGGAATTGCATTGAAAATGTATAGTGCTTTCTGTAGTATGGCCATTTTGACACTATTGATTCTGCCTATCCAAAGCATGGGAGATCTTTCCATCTTCTAAGGTCTTCTTCAATTTCATTGTTTAGTGTTCTGTAGTTTTCATTGTAGAGGTCTTTCACCTTTTTTGCTAAATTGATTCCAAAGTACTTTATTTTATTTTTTGAGGCTATTGTGAATGGGGTAGTTTTCTTAATTTCTCTTTCAGAGGATTCATCACTGATGTATAGAAATGCATTTGGCTTATGAGTATTGATTTTATATCTTGCTGCTTTGCTGAATTCATTTATTAATTCTAGAAGTTTTCTGGTGGAATTTTTTGGATCCTCTGAGTAAAGAATCATGTTATCAGCAAGTAATGATAGTTTAAGTTCTTTTCCTATTTGTATTTCTTTAATTTCTTTCATCTCTCTAATTGCTCTGGCTAGAGTTTCAAGAACTATGGTGAATAGAAGTGGTGAAAGAGGGCATCCCGTCTTGTTCCTGTTTTTAGAGGGAATGCTTCCATTTTTTTTTCCATTTAGAATGATGTTGGTCTTTGGTTTTGCATAGACAGCTTTTACAATGTTGAGGTATGTTCCTACTATCCCTAGTTTTTCTAGTGTTTTGAACATGAAGAGGTGCTGTGTTTTGTCAAATGCTTTCTTAGCATCTATAGAGATAATCACACGATTCTTGTCTTTAAGTCTATTAACGTGATGAATTACTTTTATTGATTTCTGTATGTTAAACCAAACTTGCATACCTGGGATGAAAACCACTTGATCGTGGAGCACTATCTTTTAAATATGTTTTTGTATGCAATTTGCCAGAGTTTTATTGAGAATTTTTGTGTCAATGTTCATCAGGGATATTGGTCTGAAGTTTTCTTTTTTTGATGTGTCTTTGGTTTTGGAATCAGGGTGATACTAGCCTCATGAATAAATGTGGAATGGTTCCCTCCATTTCTATTTCATGGGATAATTGGAGGAGTATTGGTATTAATTCTTCTTTGAAGGTCTTGTAGAACTCAGCTGAGCGTCTGTCTGGTCCTGGGCTCTTCTTGGTTGGTAACCTTTTGATGACATCTTCTATTTCCTTGCTTGAAATTGATCTGTTTAAGTTGTGTATGTCCTCCTGATTCAGTTTGGATAGATCATATGCCTCTAGAAATTTGTTGGTGTTTTCAGGACTTTCTATTTTACTGGAGTGTAGATTTTCAAAGTAGTTTCTAATTATCTTCTGTATTTCAATATTGTCTGTTGTGATATTTCCTTTTTCATCATGAATTTTAGTAATTTGAGTTTTCTCTCTTCTTTTCGTTATGGTGGCTAAGGGTTTATATATTTTATTTATTTTTTCAAAGAACCAGCTTTTTGTTTTGTCAACTTTTTGAATTATTTCCTTTTTTTTAATTTCATTGATTTTAGTCCTGATTTTATTTCCTGTCTTTTGCTTCTTTTGGTGTTGATTTGTTCTTCTTTTTATAGAGCCTTGAGATGTAATGTCAGGTCATTTATTTGTTGACTTTTTCTTCTTTTAATGAATGAGCTCAATGCAATGAACTTTCCTCTTAACAGTCTACATAGTGTCCAAGAGATTTTGATATGTTGTATCAGAGTTCTTATTTACCTCTAAGAATTTTTTTTATTTCTTCCCTGATGTCTTCTGTTATCCATGTACCATTCAATAGCGTATTATTTAGTCTCCAGGTGATGGTGTAGCTTCTATTTTTTATTTTATCATTGATTTTTAATTTCATTCCATTATGGTCTGATAGAATGCAGGGTAGTATCTCTAATTTTTTGTATTTGCTAAGACTTGCTTTGTGGCATAAAATATGGTCTATTTTAGAAAGGGATCTGTGTGCTGCTGAGAAAAAAGTGTATTCACTTGTTGATGGATGAAATGTTTTGTGTATGTCAGTTAATTCTAATTTATTGATTGTATTATTGAGTTCTATGGTTTCTTTGTTTAGTTTTTGTTTGGAAGATCTGTCCAGTGGTGAGAGAGGTGTGTTAAAGTCACCCAGTATTATTGTTGTGGTCTATTTGCTTCTTAAAATTGAGAGAAGGGTTTGTCTTATATACATGGATGCTCCATTTTTGGGGGCATAGATATTTATGCTTGTTATGTCTTGTTGATATACGATTCCCTTAAACAGTATGAAATGACCATCTTTATCCCTTCTGACTATCTTTGGTTTGAAGTCCACTTTATGTGATATGATAATGGAAACTCTTGCTTGTTTACATGGTCCATTTGGGTGGTATGTTTTTCCCATCCTTTCACCTTCAATCTGTGGGTGTCTTTTTCTACGGGATGAATCTCTTGAAGGCAGCATATTGTTGGGCCTTTTAAAAATCCCATCTTCCAGTCTATGTCTTTTAATTTTTGAGTTTAGGCCATTAACATTCAGGGTTATTATTGAAATGTGTTTTGTATTTACAGTCATTTTGATGTATTTTTGGTTTTTAACTTGACTTCGTTTCTCCTTTGATTGCCTTTTCCTTCAGTGTAATTCCTCCCTTTGCCAGTTTTCATTTCCTCTTCATGGAATATTTTGCTGAGAATGTTCTCTAGTGCAAGCTTTCTCATTGTAAATTCTTTTAACTTTTGTTTATCATGGAAGCTTTTAATCTAAAGCTTAATTTTGTTGGATATAAGATTCTTGGTTGCATCTATTTTCTTTCAGAGCTTGGTATATGTTGTTCCAGGATCTCTTGGATTTGAGGGTCTGAGTTGAGAAATCTGCTGAAATCTGAATTGGTTTCCCCCTATATATAATCTGCTCCTTCCCTCTTGTATCTTTTAAAATTCTATCCTTATTGTGTATGTTAGGCATTTTCATTATAATGTGCCTTGGTGTGGATCTATTGTAGTTTTGTACATTTGGTGTCCTGTAAGCCTCTTTTATTGGATTTTCCAATTCATTCTTCATGGTTGGGAGATTTTCTGATATTATTTCATTGAAGAGATTGTGCATTCCTTTGGTTTGTATCTCTGTGCCTTATTCTATCCCGATAATTCTTAGATTTGATCTTTTAATGTTATCCCATAATTTTTGGATGTTCTGTTCATGGTTTCTTGCCATCTTCTTTGTGTGGTCAACTTTATTTTCAAGATTATATAATTTAACTTTATTTTCAAGATTATATAATTTATCTTCATTGTCTGAGGGTCAATCTTCCAAGTTGTCTAGTCTGTTGATGATGCTTTCTATTGAGCTTTTTATTTGGTTTATTGTTTCCTTCATTTCAAGGATTTCTGCTTGGTTTTTTTCAGGGTCTCTATCTCTTTCTTGAAGTGATCTTTTGCTACTCATATTTGCTCTCTTATCTCTTTGTTGGAGTGATCAATTGTTGCCTGTAATTTCTCTCTTACATTATTCTGTGCTTCATAGATCATTTTATTTATGTGTATTCTGAACTCCTTCTCTGACATTTCATCTACTGTGCTGTCAATGGATCCTATTATTGTAGCATCTTTGTTTGATTGGAGCATTCTCTTCCCCTGTTTTTTCATGCTGCTCGTGTGTCTTCCTCTCTAGCAGTGCTTATCCAAGGTATTATAGTTTCTACCCTATAATCTTGTAGTGTCCCAGCAGGTTACCAATAACTCACCTCTGGTGTAATCGGGTTTTCAGGGACCTTGGGGATGGTCTTTCTGGTCTTGGCTGTTATCTCTAGACAGAAGTAGGCTGTGACAGCTGCTGGTTGGCAGATGCGGGCCTGCAATGCATGTTTGGTTGGTCTCCTCCTCTGTCCATTGGCTAGGGTTGGTCTCCTTTGCTTCCTCTGCACGTCAGGCCAGGGTGCTTACTTCTTTTTAATTGTTTTCATTTCTCTGTTCTATTCTATTTTTCCTTTGTTCATTAATTATGTTCATCATTTCCTTTCTACTACTTTAATGAAATACATTATCTCCTTTTAATCTATTTTAATGTTGTTCTATGGTAATTCCAAAATCTGTGTAATATGTAGCTCTTTTTCTTTTTTCCTTTTTGGTATCCATCACGTTTTCCCACTTCTGGTAAGTTTTGATTGTTATGTTGGGAATTATGAGAAGTAATTTTTATTGTTGTTGAACATAATATGTATTATATTATGAACATCTGCATTTTGTTTTCTTCCTTTAAGCAGTATTTGTTTTAAACAGTTTTGTTCTGGAAAACAATTTACTGGCAGAACAGCTTGTTTAGGTTTTGAGTTAAACTCCTTTTGGGCAGGTCTAGAGTAACCTACTATGAAGGCATAGCTTTTAGGGGGTCTTACATGTATTCCTGAGGTTTTTCTCTACCCTGATGTCTCAAATGCTCATATTTTTCAAAATCATGTGAGCTCTAGAACCTCTGTTTAGATCACAGTCCTCTAGAAACTGTTCTCTTCTAGGTCTTCATTCAAATGTAAATGTAATATGTGGTTTTCTATAGCTCCTTCTCTGTGAAGATGACTCCTCATTAGTCAGGATCTATCAGCTAAGGCAGAACAGCAATCTCTTTCTTGTCCAATGATCCAGTAGCATGAGTATCTTGATGTAACTAGGTTATAGTTTCAACTGCTACTTCAGTGGAACTCATATCCCCCAGAGAAAGTATTTCTCTTTTTTCCGGAAAACAGGACCTCTAATCTATTGAGCCGTAGGGATGGGAACAATAAGTTTCTTAAATAGGTTATTAGATGGGAGATGTAGAGGGAGTGGCCATTTTTACTTCTACCATTTGATTCCCAGACCTGTGTATTATAGCTGTTAGGAGTATAGTATGAAATATCAGCTGCTGGTTTGGTGCATATATTACATCCTGGAACCCTGCATCCAAGTCTTGCAGAATGCTGTCCACCAACTGGTTCTTTATTTGATCTTTCAAATGTCTATTTCCTCATTCTATCAGGCTGGGGATTTTGGGAGATGGGGTATATAACATTATCTACAAACTCTGTGGTCATGAGCCCATTATTGCACCTTCTTGCTATAAAATGGATTACTTGGTTCAAGATAATATTGTCTGGGACACTAGATGAGCACAGTGTGCTCATGTTACCTGAAGTCTTCTCTCTGCCTCCTACAAGGAGCTGAGTGGAATAGGATTTGTGGTAACACAGACAGAATCATGAGGGTTTGGGCCCAGGAAACATGTTGAACAAAGATATGGGCTAAATTTGTCTCCTGCCTTTGGCTCAGCTAGCCCTTGATGGGCTTCTGCTTAGATAGAATTGGAAGGTACCTGAGGGCGCATATTTACTTCAGACATCTTCATCTTCTGCTATTCACACAATTTAACAAATATTTACCAAGTGCCTGAAGATTACCACACAGTGGCCTACACCTAGAAATTGTAAATACTGATTAAAAAAAAGTGCTATGGAAAACTAAAGAGAAGGAAGGAAGGAAGGAAGGAAGGAAGGGACTTTTTCAGTATTTTAGAATTATGGGAGAAATAAAAATTATATTACCATAGAATTAGTTGACTATTGCTGGTTGCTACTAATGTATTGAAGAAAGAAAGAAAATGACAGGCTCAGGTCAGCCAAATGCCCATTGAAGGCCTGGCAAAAAAGTTCTTGACAACTCTTATAGTTGGAGGGCGGATAATGGTGAAAACTAGAAATAGGAGTTAACTTTAAAGTAGCAGATCTTTTGGGAAGAACAAATTTGCAATCTTAGCAAATCTCTCACATTAAAATGACATCCTAACAGGAAAGGAATATGACCCTGAAACCAGGCATGGGGAAACCTGGGTAATTGTGCTTCAGAACCTTTGTAAAATCCAAACTCAACATGAAGTCACTCTGGCTCAGGCCTGCATGTATCTGCTAACCTGCTCTTTGTGCTTCTGTGATTAATACTTTGCTATGCTTGCTTCTCATGGATGGGGGGGGGGCGCAAAACCACAGGCTGCCAGACCCCCTGGCCAGTTACCTAAAGTTCCAGGAACTGAAAAGGGACATAGGAGGCGCCATCATGGTTGAACTGTAAATAACTATAGATTGAATATCTGCCAAATCCTGTTTTCCTGAGTCATGTAGCTAGCCCACCCTATAATAATCTTTGAAACCCTCACTTTGGGGTCACTCTCTGAAGGAAAGGAGAGCTGACCCCAATTGATTGGCCTGTGTGCCTATTTCCTCAATAAACTTTGCTGCTTTTGCAGAGTTCTGGGCTGCACTTCTTGGAGAGAGGTGCGGGTTGGATGCAACACCTTGAATCTCCAAGATTCCTCTGAACTCTGTGGATCTGAGAACATGGCCCACATCTCCTATGCCATTTCCCTACTTTGGTAGAGGATAGCAGCTTCTGCCTGATTGAAGATCATGCAGAGCTTCACAAAGGTGTATACCTTGAAAGATGATACTTGCCTTCCTCAAAGTTTGCCTGAAAACCTTATAGCTTCCAGCCTGTAACTAGGTCATGCCTCAGTATGATCTAATTGGGGGAAATGCTAGCCAATTGAGTACAAATATTATCTACAATCGAGGTTGTAGTACTTGCTTAATAAATAATAATGGCAGGAACTGGAACATACTGGGAGTGAATTGTTGGGATATAAAGCTGAAAAAAGAATTGTTTATTAATATGGGGACTAAGGATTCAATATCTAGGCATGAACACTTGGAGACAGCCCTAATATATTGCATAGATGGCTTCTTGAATCTTGGAAACAATCATGACTGACAGTAAATAAAGCAGAGATGCTATAAATATCTTGCCAGAGTATTAAAGATATCATCAAAATAATCAGAGAAATGGGCATTCTACAATTTCCCTGGAGAACCTACAAGATACCTGCTATACAAAAACAATGAGAAACATGCTAGTAACAGGGGTGCTGGCAACCCTGAGAAGCTGTCTGGGGTTCTATCCTTGACGATAAGGATTACACTTTGAACCAATGGCCATTATATGGTGCTGTAACCTTGATAGGTAAAGTATATAAAATTTGTAAGCCAGAATTGATAGTAGGGTAGAATGCTCTGAAACTTGGTTTCTTGAGATCAATATGGATGATAGGATTCCAGAATAGGAGAATACAGTTGGTGACATTTTATTATGAGAGGCAAAGGTGGGCAAAATTACCATAAGGTAAAGTACAACAAGACTGATAACCAGAAACCTGACTCAGAAGTATCTGTCTATTCTAAGTTTGCAGAAGCAAAGTTCTGTTTACAGGAGTAAAGTCTGCTGTAAGGTAACTTTCCTGCTGTCTGTCACAATATGGTCCAAAACAGACTTAATTGTTGTGACCTTTCATAGAAAATCACACTGGTCTGCTATGTTGATGGTATTGTTATTTTGACTTGGTGGATCATAAAATGTTAAGTATGATATTTATAAGCTTGTCAGAGGGTGGACAATAAACAACACTAACAATAAAGGGGCTGAAAAATTGGGCAGTTTTAAAGTACACAGTGGTCTGAGCTGTACTTAGATATTCCTTCAGAGGGAAAGACAAACTATTGCATCTTCAATTTCCTACCACTAAGAAAGAGAAAAAAACAGTTGGTAAGGCCTTTAGAATTTGGAGTCAATATATCTCACACTAGGGAATCCTTGGTGATAAGAAACCTGTTTTAGTCTATTTTCTGTTGCTATAACAACATACCTGAGACTGCATAATTTGTGAAGGAACAAAGTTTATTTTAGCTCATGGATCTAAAGGTTGGGAAGTCCAAGAGTATGGTGTAAGCTAGGGCCTCCTTTGTGATAGAATACAGAAATGTAAGGGGGTATATGTGGAATGGTCATAACACAATAGGTAAACTGACTTTATGGCAACAGTTCTATTGTAGTTTAGATGAACTATAATGTAATTACAGTTAATTAATTAATAGATTAATCCACTTGATGGATTAATAATTTGAAAGGAGTATTATGCTGGGTAGTGACTGTAGGCAGGCAGGGTGGGGCTAGAGGAAGTAGGTAAGTGGGGCTGTGACTTTGTGATTTGTATTTTGTTCCTGACAAGTGGAGCTCTCTCTCTGCTCCTGGATGTCCTGCCTGCCTTCATCTCCTACAACCTTCTGGCATGATGTTATTTTTACCCTGGGCCCAGAGAGATGGAGTTGGCTGACTATGGTCTAAAGTTCTGAAACTGTGAGCCAAAATAAACTTTTCCTCCTCTACGTTGTTCTTGTTTGGTATATTGGTCACAAGGGTGCAGAGCTGACTAAAACAAGCTCTCACAAGAAGGAACCTACTCTTGTGAGAAAGGCATTAATTCCACTTGATGACCCAATCACCTCTTAATTCCCCATCTTGCAGTACTACCACAATAGCAAACAAATTTCAACATGAGTTTCAGAGAGGTTAAATCATACTGAGACCACAGCAGAGCCATAATGATTTAATGAGTCTGATTGTATTCAGTTAGTGATGAGCAGCCCTGGTCTCATGGTTCCTTTGTGGTCAATAGTCTGGTGTTCATTCTCACATAAAGGCTGATCTAGCTATTGGTATACTGATCTTTCAGCAGTAAAGACTGATATGAGCCTTTGAAGTGATACTAACTGGGTAATGGCAAATTATTGTACTGAAACTCTTCTACCTTAAAAGGGGGTAGCATATTTTGGGTATGGGTTTTTCTTCCTGGCCCACAGCACTTGATCAGACATTCAAGAGTGTCAGATGTACTGTCAAGGGATCCACATAACATTTCTTGGGGTTAAGCATTGCACTTCATCATGAAAGAGCGTGACAAGAGCATATGATCATGAGCTTCACTGGTCTTATCATAAATCACATAACCCCAAAGTTTCCAACCTAATAAATCATTGGAATAATGGACTAATTTAGGGATGACACTCTTCATGGCTGAGATGCTGTCCTTCAAGATAATCAATATACTTTGAACCAAGGGTCATTATATAGAATTGCAGCCTTGATAGGTATAGCACACAGAACTGGGAACCAAGGGTTGAAACTTGGGGTGACCTTACTACCACTCCCAGTGACTGACTTAAGGAATTTTTATTTCCCATTCTCATATCTTTGGTGAACTTGATTTCTGAGTCAGTTGAATGTCTCTACCAAGGACATCGCAAGGATTCCACTAAAATAAGTTACCTTTCCTGTTCCTTCATTTCTACTTCCTGGGATCACATATCAAATAAACTATCTGCAGCCAGGTATTTTTTATTTTTCACTTTTGTGCTGGGGATCAAACCCAGGGTCTTAAGCATGCTAGGCAAGCACTCCACCAGTAAGCTACATCCTCTATACCCAGGTCTTCATCTCAGGATCTGCTTCCAAGAGAGCCAAACCAGACAAATAGTATCAGGAGCAGCCCTAGAAATCCAGAGCTTCAGAATGGGATTCTACTACACTGGCAGTTATCAAGAACCTCATCGATAGGTGAAATGGTGAGTAAAATGGATTTCTCAAAGTTGATCTTGAGACAAGGATTAGTGTGCAAATGATTTATTAGGAAGTGCTCCCATGAGAGGGTACGCAAAAGTTAATAGAAAGTAAGTCTAGGAAAGGAAGTGAACTGGCAATAGCGCCATATCAATAACCATCCCACAGAAGATATTTTTGGCTTAACACCTTAGGGGACTTGACATTAGCATTTGGAGGGCAGCTTCAGGTTAAGAGTAGAGGGTGGCATGATCATGATATCTGCCCACTGGGGAGGCATATCTCCTCTTCCTCCTCTTCTTCATCCTCAGGATCCAAGGGTTCTTTTTTCTGGAATACAGCTTCAAAGTACATCCAGATGCAAATGTATTCAGGAATGCCTCTTTGCCCAATGCCAAGAAAATCTGAGACTCATGAATCTTTTCACACTTCTGAGTTTCAGTTTGTATCAACTGAGGCTTGTTGTTGATGCTTGAGTGCTTTTCAGAAATAATGGAGATTTAGGTAGATCTGGAAACAGTTTTATCCTGCAAATAAAGCATGAACTAGGAACTCAGAAAAAAATGTGTGGACTGAATGAAGATTTTTGATAATGCTCATGTATTTCATGTTCTTGTGCTTCTAGCTACAGTACAATCAATATCTTCTGGTGAGAAGAGGGATGCTAGTAAATGTTATTTAGCTGGTGATCAAAGATGCATATAAAGAGAGCTGGAGATGTTTAGCAGAGAAAAGAGAATACCAAAATGGGATGGGTGGGGATGACAGAGCTAGAATCATTTGAAAGACTGTAATGAGGAAGAGAACACTGACTTACTCGGTAGATTTCCTTCTATAAAACAAACAGGGTGAAGCTATAGGGAGACACTTTTCAGCTCAATTTAAGAAGAAAATTCAAACTACCTGGAGATATCCATAGACAAAATATACTGCTAGAAGTAATAGTGACTTACCCAACACTAGAGCTACTTAGATAGGATGGAAAGTCACCTCTGTAGGGTTGTGGAGGGAATTAAAATACTGAATGGCAATTGAAGATGATATTTCCAACCCTGAAATTTGAAGATTTTTGTCTTTGATGAAAATAAAGGTGAACTTGCAGGAAAACCAAGAGAACTCTCCAGAATCAGGCTGGATGATGTAATGCTCGGTGATGAGTTGAGAATAATCACTGCTTCTAAGCCAAGTCCTATTAGAAGAACATGGACTCCTACATTCCTAACCAGTCTTATTTTTTAATTAAAATTTTATTAATGCATATCAGTTACACAGAATTATGAGTTTCATTGTGGCATATTCATACATGCATGTGACATCTGTTGATCATATCCATCCTCTATTTTTTCCCTTACTCTCCCCTCAACTCTTTGCTTGATCCTCTTTCTCTTCTTTGTCTCCTTCCTTTTGAAAATGGTGCATAATAATCATACAGAAGAGTGGGTTTCATTGTGGCATATTCATAGATAACACACAACATAATGTAATTTGATCCATTTCAATCTTCAGTACCTTCTCCCTCCCTTTGGTCCTCTTGCCCCACCTTTCTGCTTAGTGTTCCTTCTATTTTCATGAAATCTCTTTTTCTTCCCTTTATTCTCTCTAGCTTCCACATATGAGAGAAAACATGTGATACTTGTCTTTCCAAGTCTGGATTATTTTACTTAATGATCTCCAGTTCCATCCATTTTCTTAACCAGCTTATTTATGGCAATATGCTTTGCTGAAAACAAATAGTTTGCTCTTTCTTTGAATTTAGGTGTAATGATAACTCACTAAGTGAGTCTTCTGGGAACAAACTGTTCTTAGAATCAAACCAGTCAAAGTAGAAAGGAAAATATTTACAATACTGGGATGTCCCTTTGAAAGCTTAAGAGGAGGAGCTGGAGTGGTAGCTCAGTGGTGGAGCACTTGCCTAGCACATGTGAGGCACTGGGTTCAATCCTCAGCACCACATAAAAATAAATAAATAAAATAAAGGTATTGTGTCTATCTACAACTGAAAAATTTTTTAGAAAAGCTTAAGAGGATAAACATTCCTATACATGTGTGAAGTTGTACAGATCAGAGATATCCCTATCTATTTTCCACATCTCTGAGTCCAAATGAAGAATAACAGAGATTTAGAATATTTGAGAATCAGAAAAGATATATTACTGTAGTCCATAGCACATGTGGTGCTTTTGGAGAGAGTCCAGCTCTGAGCCGGCTTCCCACATATTACCTCAGGAATATCCTGGATAAATGTCTCCAGGACAAATGGCTGGATCATATCCTAAGTATATGTTTAACTTTCTAAGACTATGGATCAATATTATAGTGTCTTGATTCTTTTTGCTTTGTAATAATTTTTAAAATGAGATAGCTCTGGTTCTCCACTTTGTTTTTTTTCAAAGTTGTTTTTGGTGATTCTAGACCATCTGTATTTCCATATGAATTTTAGAATCAGTTTGTCAATCCTAGAAAAGCCATTTGGGATTTTGGTTGGGATTGAATTGAACTTGTAAATCAATTTGGGGGAAACTGACATCTTAACAATACTGGGTTTGACAACTCATGAACAAGGTGTATCTCTCAATCTTTACTTCTATTCAACAAAGTTTGGTAGCATTCAGTGTACAAGTCTTTTGCATCTTTTATGGAGATATTTAAATCACTGAGTAAATTTGTGAGTCTATTTTTCTTTGTACTTCTATCAGTTTTACTTTATCTATTTGGAAGCACTGTTATCCTTTTAATGAGCTGACCCCCTTATCATCATGAAACGACCTACCTTCTTTATTCCTGTCATATTCTTTACTATGAAATCTTCCTTGTCTGATAAGTAATATAGTCCCAGCTCTCTTACAATTAGAAAATATAGTGCATTTTGTCCATCTTTTTTCATTTAGTGTATTTATCTTTTTATATTTCAAATCCATTTCCTATTGACAGTACATAGCTGGGTATTACTTTTTTAAAAATACAATCTAATACTTTTCAACTATTAATTAAGGTGTTCAGACCATTTACATTTAAATTTGGATTGTGGGTTAGTAATAAAACATTATTATTTCAATATTATTGCAATGAATATTTCAAATATTTGAATATTCAAATAGGATTTGAATATGGACTGTTGGTTAGATAATAATATTAGATGGATTTTAACATTTTCTTCAAATTCACTTTTAAAATAATTTAAAAATTTAATAGACGTAATATTTATACATATTTATGGGGTTTAGTTTGATAATTCCATACATGTAGACTATGTGTAATGATCAAATCAGGGTAATTAGTACTTCCATCTCCTCAGATATTTATCATTTCTGCATGCTGGGGGACTTCAGACTTTTCTAGTAATTTTGAAATATATAATACATTGTCATAGACTATAATTACCCTATTGTGTTGGAGAACACTGGAAGAAATTCCTATTGTCTAGCAGTATTTTAGTATCTATTATTTAACTTCTCTATCATTCTTCCCCTACTCTTTCCAGCCTCTAGGAACCATTATTCTGCTTTCTTTTTCTATGAGATTGCTGTTTTTAGCTTCCACATGTGAATGAGAATATCCAGTATTTGTCTTTCTGTGCTTGGGCTTATTTCATTTAATACGATGCTTTCCCATTCCATTATGTTGCTGCAAATGACAGGATTTCATTACTTTTTATGGTCAAATAGCATCACACACACACACATACACACACACACACACACACACAGCATGCCAAATTTTCTTTATCCATTCATTTGTGATGAATACCTTGGTTGATTCAATATCTTGGCTATTTGTCATCCATCTCACTAAGGAATATTTAAAGTGGATCAAGCTTTTCTGTTCTTGTTCTCTGTAGTTTGCTTGACACAAAGTGACACATCCTGTGCTTTAATCTTCCTGTTTCTAGACTTCAGAGGATGTGCTTCTGTTTGCATTTTTATTGCAACTTCAACCACATCCATTTCAAAAGAACTTCCTTGCACATTGAAGTTCCTCAAGTTTGTGGATGAGTTTTTAGGATTACATTAAATTTGGCTGTGTCTTGGTGATAGCATCTCCTTTGTAACCTCCTCGGGGAGGCATCCTCAAAGTAGACTGGAGGCAGGAGTAACTCTGGGAAGACTTTTTCCTGGGAGTTAGTTGCACCTCTGGTGTATAAATTCATGTTAACTTCAACCACTCAAGTTACACTTCTCCAGCTTGAATGCATTTCCTTAGCCTAAAGATAAGGCTTCTCTCCAAAAAAGTGGAGAAGGTGATGAGAGGACAGTGGGTAGAACTGGAAGTGAGGTGACTGGAGGGGAGAGGAAGCAGAAAGAACCTCGTGCTCGGGTGCATGGAGTTGTGGATATATACCATGGATGCTTCCACAGGTGATTGAGCAAATTAGAGGGGCGAGCTTCAGGAACTGTGAAGGAAGTGACGTGAGATTGTACTAGAAAGGAACATTGGGGTCTGTAGGATATTCTTTGTTACTGGCGTAAGGCCTGTTAGAGTGACACCCAGAGTTAGCTACAGGCAGAACAGAGACATAGGTAAGTTGAAGGGGGAAAGAACATGTAATCTGCTAACAATTTCAACAATTCTTTCCTGAACCTTTCACTCACTGATAGTATGCCATCATTTGACAATTTTCTTATGTGCTAGGGCAACAATGACTTACCTAGGAAGGTATTAACTTCCAGTTGGCATCATTTGGTAAAGTGAGGACAGTCAGGAGAAATCAAGGGAATGGAGGAGAAAGTGATGAGACAGCAGAATTGATGGAAGTCCCTTAGCGCTTTAGACCAATCTTGGCTTCTCGCAAGTAGGTCTGTTGGTTCCCACATTTTCGAAATCATTAAAATTTTTTTCATCTTATACATAATGCAAATATGCATCCTTATTATGAAAAGTGTGAAAAATTCAGAAGTCTCAGTGCTTCCTTTTGCATTCCTCCCCCCTCCTACTAATCAACACTAGTCTCCTTTGAATACAAGGCATTCAGTTTGGAGTGTATCTTCTCTTATATTTTTTATTATTTGCACACTTATACTCCTATGTGAATTTATGAATATGTATTCATATTTAATATTTTGTGGAGTCATATTATTTGTATCATTTTTCTATTTGTTTTCTGTAAGGTTTTAATAAAACTTAGAGACATGTCTACATCAGTAGGCATATAAGTAACTCACTAATATCAATTCCAAATAGTGCCCTCTTTCCACTCTGTCTTCCACGTGAGATGCTGAAGTAGGAATTTTGAGTTCAAGGGAATCATGAAGTTGTTTGCAAAGAAGCTATTGTAGGGGCTGGGGCTGTATCTCAGTGGCAGAATGCTTGCCTAGCTTGTGTGAGGTATTGGGTTCGATCTTTAGCACAGCATAAAAAAATAAATAAAATAAAGACATGATGTCTACCTACAACTGCAAAAAGAAATTTTAAAAAAGAATCTATTATAATAGTTTCTGCCATATTGGGGGCATGGGCTTCACTCTCAGTAGCTCTGTGGGGGTGCACAGGGCTTATAAAGGAAGAATAGGAGCCCCAGATACACTTTTATTTTGACAAGTAGCACTTACATGCTTATAGAAATGTCATGCGCAGTTTCATGAACTCTTGCTCTAAACAATGTTATCTACACTAATGTGTCCTCACATTCCCAAAATAGCATTTTCTCTGGACATTTCTTTTGCTAGAGCATTCTTACCCCTAAATTGTCAGGGGTGGAAGATGGCATAATACCAGCAGCATAGTTTTTTAACTCCTCAAATTCTGTCTTTAAAACAGACAGAGGGGCTGGTGCAGTGGTGCACGCCTATAATCCCAGTGACTGAGGAGGCTGAGGCAGGAGGATCGTGAGTTCAAAGCCAGCCTCAGAAATGGCAAGGCGCTAAGCAACTCAGTGAGATCCTTCTCTAAATAAAATACAAAAATAGGGCTGGGGAACTGGCTCAGTGGTCGAGTCCCCTGAGTTTAATCCCCGGTACCAAAAAAGCAAAAACAAAACAAAAAACAACAGAGGAAATAGGTAGCAAAACCTTAACCCCATAGAAAGCATTTACAAATTTCCATGACAAGGTATTTCCACAAACCCCAAAGTAAGGGTGGTAACAAATTACCAACAGCTACAATATCTGCATAGTATCAACATCTGTGTGGGAGGAAGAAGATGGAAGCAGCAGGATAGGATTTGAAGGATCTGAGAAAATAGGAATCTCCAAAAAGCTGATAAGAATCAGCTGGCAAGCACAGTGGGCCACTTTGGGAATAGCAGCTGAAACTGGGAGGGATCTCATCTGCTCCAACTTTGGGTGATTGCAAGAGGTCCCCAGTAGGGTCTGAATGGTTCAGTCCCTGTGAGCTCTTGAAGAGGATCTGCCAGGGCCCCTTTCTCAGGCAGAGCTCGAGAGAAACTGCTAGGAGTGGAGCAGGCAAGGGTAGTAGGGATGAAGGAAGGGAGGACCAGGTAGGAGCAAGGCAATAAAGATGGAACCAGGAGATTTTGGTAAAGTACTGAACTTTTAAGCAACACATAAAGCTATGGAATAGGGAGCATTCTGAATTTACAAAGTCTATCATGATCCATGTGTTTTCTTCTGAAAATTCAGGAAAACAAAATTTGCATCCAAAAGAGTACAGAAAAAGATCAAAGTCAAATCCCATCTGAAATTATTATTCAAAAACATATATGCAGAAGAATAACACCCCTACTTGTCAGGAAAAAAAGTACTGATACTTAATACACACAAAGAAAATGTATGCCGAGGATTTTGTATTTGATGATATTGACTTTCAAGCACAAAGGTGGAAAAACTGATATGCCCTGGAGGAATTTGTGATTGTCACTCTGATAAGCCCTTCCTGAGAAATCCACTAGAGAACACACTCTGGACAATCAAAATAACCAGAAGGACATTGATGGTGAACATTAAATATGGTTCCTTATAGAGCTAAAACTAAATGAGATCATCAGGAAGTCAATATGGTATGTAATGGCTTTCTGCTCCAATGGTGCAGGTTTGGCACAACTGTAAAAACCCCTGCAATTATAGTTACTCATAAAACTAAAACTAAAAGGGGGTTATAAGGAGATGGAGTATGGTATGCAGTGGTTATAGGTCTGATAATGTAGATATTGTCCAAGTATAGAAAGGTTGGAGATGGCATTTGAAAAAAAATTTAAGCTGTTTTTAAAACATTTGTGGTAGGATAGTATTGAATTCCTTGGCCATTGTGCGGTTCTAAATTTGACTTGGAGGTACCATTAAACACATTACACACACACACACACACACACAGAGTTTATTAATTCTGTCCATTGAAAAAAACTAGAAACAACAACCAAATTCAATGGGTTGCATCCCTAACATCCAGATTTGCATCCAAAAGATTACAGAAAAAGATCAAAGTCAAATCCCATATAAAATTATGATCTTAGAATACCATTCTCTCCCCAAAAGACTCCAAGGCTATCGTTTAAAAGGGGGGCGGTGGCGCCATGTGGGCTTAGTTGAGTTGGGGTCCAGAGAGATAGATAAAGAAGGGGTCTCTGGGGAAGACGATATGGGGTCCCTCTGGATGGTGGTGATCCTCGGGGTGTAGGTAAAAATCTGCTCTGCCCCAGTGAGATGCAGAATCACCCGGAGCGAGAAGCAGAAAACATCATTTATTCCAGAAAGTATAAAAGCTTAAATACACTCTTGGACCAATCAGATCCAAAGGTCACAAACAAAGGGATGCACTCTGGCAAGAACACAGTCTATTAGCATAGAATGGGGAAAGATGGAAGGGAGGGGTTGAAGGTATGGAGAGTGCTCCTACACAAGGCTTCTTGGAGATGTATCTGATTCTAGGTCTGGGATGTGAATTATAATTTTTCATTATCATGGCTGATGTTACCTTTCTGTTCAGCTGTTCTGTTACTCTATCTTCTTTTCTTTCTTTGCAATAATGGGGACTGAACCCAGAGGTCCTCTGCCCCTAAGCTACATCATCCTCAGTCCTTTATATTTTTTATCTTGAGACAGGTTTTTGCTAAACTGCCCAGGCTGGTCTTGAACTTGTGATCTTCCTGCCTCAGACTGCCATGTTGCTGGGATTACAGGAATGTGCCACTCTATCCAGCAGTTGTTACTTTACTCTTAACACCATTATCTACTACTAGCCCTTGCCATAGATCCCTGTGACTCAGAGATCTCTAGCTACCATTGAAGCATTGTTGCTTGTTAGAATAATTACAGTGACCTGGCCTTTGCTGTTTTAGATTGTTATTATACTGATGAGAGGGACACCACTTCCATTAGTCTCCTCCCCAGTGGTTATTCTTTGCTTACAAAATTCCTTGAGCTTCACAACAATGTCAATAGATTTCTTGTTCCCTTTCTTGAACCCTCCCTGGAATCATAGTCAATTCATACATTCTCTGGAATGAACTTATTCCAGCATGCCCACTTAGTGGGCATTTGGGGTAGGTATTCTCAGAGATGTAGTCTGACTATGCTGTTTGTGCTGCTTCTTTTAGGTGTGGTCTCCACATGCTCTTATCCCTAACCATGATTCTCCCTTCTTTCTCCATATTTCCCTTCTCACCCATTTACTTTTTAAAATATTTATTTATTTATTTATATGTAGTGCTTGTTTGTTTGTTTGTCTGTTTGTTTATTTATTTATTTATTTATTTATATGTGGTGCCAAGGATTGAACCAAGAGCCTCACACATGCTAGGTAAGCAATCTACCACTGATTCACAACTCCAGCCCTCACCCATTTACTTTTATATTCTCTTATTGCTTACATTTCAGAGCCAACCTCACTGGAAAGGTAGTGAGTTGTATCTTGCTGTTCCATTCACACCATGATACTTCCTGACCCCTTCCTGGGTTTGCAGGTCAATTATCTGAGAATGGTTGGAGTATGGTGAACTCTCAGATTGGGTTTTGACAAAGAAGGCATTGACTCTGTCATTCTCTGTGTTAGCCAGCTTTCCATCATGGTAACAAATAATAAACTTATAAAGAGAAAAGGTTTATTTTGGCTCAAAGTTTTGGAGGTTCTAGTCCATGATTGGTGGCAAGGGAGTACCACCATTATGGTGGAGCATGTGGTGAAGCAAAACTGCTCAAATTGCCACAAAGCTGAAAAGAGGGGGTAGAAGGGCCTGGGGTTCCATTAACCCTTTCAAAAGCATGATGTCAATGACCAAAAGACCTCCCATTAGCCTACCTGTTGGAGTTTCCATCACCTCCCAAAAGTACTTCCCAGAGGATTAAGCCTTTGCCACATGGAATTTTGGGCAACACTTAATACCTAAACTATAGCATTCCAAATGCTAGAAGTATACAAAATTCATGTGAGAAACAGGGAAAAAAAACCCCAAACAAACCACAGGAGTCGATCTCAATTTGTAGTATAACTTACTCATTAAGAATGGGCTTTCAGGATAGAATTAGAGACTATCATGCTAAGTGAAATAAGCCAATCCCAAAAAACCAAAGGCTGAATGTTGTCTCTGATATGCAGATGCTGACTCACAGAGGGACTGGGAGTGGAGGTTCACTGGATTGAACAGGGAGGAATGGGGGAAGGGAAGGGTGTTGGGAATGGGAAAGATAGAAGAATGAATCTGACATAACTTTCCTATGTTCATATATGAATACACAACAAGTGTAACTCCACATCATGTACAACCACAAGAATGGGAAGTTATACTCCATGTATGTATGATACGTCAAAATAGATTCTACTGTCATGTATAACTAAAAGGAACATGGGCTTCAAATTTGGGGAACTGAATTCAAATCTTCCAGTTGCTTGCTTTATGTGAGTGACTTTGGGAAGGTTAAAGTCTGTTTTTTCCTTGTCTGTAAAAGTGAAGATTCAACATCATACTGTGTCTGGCACATATTATGCATTCAATAAATTTATCTCTAATTATTGTATGAAAAATTTAGGTAAAGTCTGGATGATCTGTCCTCAGTATTCAGGAGTGGGTGGGGAGCTGCACAGTGCTTTGGTGTGGGTGGGTAGTAGTGGAGGGGTGTGACACTCTATTTGTAAGGCATTTTATATAAAATTGAGAAAATAAATACAGTAACTTCGGGAAATGTTACTGGTCTGATAACCAAAAGTGATTGAGAAGTGTTAGGTCAGGTCAGGGTCCAAAATGTCCAATTAGGGGGACCGGTCAGTGGCTGCAGAGCGGAGCTGCCAGCCAGACGCCGAGGGCAACAATAGACACGCCTCCTGTCAATCAACAGGTTTTCCTGACCTATCTAGGAAGGACTCTGGCCTTCTCTTCCTGCCTTCAAGCCCTCCCCTTCCTGACCAGGCTTTCTTGAAATTCTCTGTGCACTGGAGCCCCAGCGCCATTCCTCCCGGACACACACTGATGGATGAGAGGATTCGGCCCAAGAGCGTGTATTCCAATAAAGTCTTGCCGATCAGCTTAATTCATCAGCTCCTGGTCATCTAGTCTTTACAAGAAGGAGCTAAGAATATTCAGCAGAGGGAAAGCCAGGCTAACCAGGGATAGGTAGAGAGAAACATGACCTGTTTGCAGATTTGAAGGCTTGTCATTGGGAAGAGAGAAGTGACTTGCTCGGTAGTACTCAGTGGTGCACATTCACAGGCTACTGTACACCTCTTAGGGTTACCTCTTCCTTGGCTTCTAAGTATTTGGCACCTTTTTGCTTAAAAAGCAAAATAACCTTGGATAGGCTCTGATGTTGATTATTTACTTACATTTTCATTTTCCTTCACTCCTTTCCAAACACAATGTTCACTTACTTCAACTTTAAGCAACAACCACTCTGATTTCTCACTCTTTGGACCCAATTCCAGCTATATATGTTTATTACAAATAATTTAGTGATTATTCTCTTGACTGAATGAGTATTAGTCATTGTATTGCCTCAATGAGACTTTGTGTTTTTAGTGTTTTATAGCAAAAGTTTTGTTGCTTTCTTAGTTTTGGATCATCTCAAAGCAGACTTTGAGACCAATATCCAGATGCAAATGTTTCCTAAGGAAGTGATCCAAGAGAGAACAATGAGGGAGACAGGAAAAGGAGGAAAGCCAGCTGAGGGTATAGAAGTAGGTTCTTGCTGTGAGTGAGTGCCCACTGCTAGGCACTCTGAGAAGTTGTATAGAGCACCCATCAAGGAGTGTGCCCCGTAGTGTTGACCCTCCCATCTCCCACCCCCCATTGGTTGTGTGTGCTGTGCAGGCACTAACTCCCCCCATGCACAGACCATTCTGCACAGAGAAGGCCCCTAGGGGTTTGAGGGAGGAAGCTTTCAATGTGCATAAGCATTGTCCACCGAAGATGCTTGTGACCCCAACGTAGGTCAAGGGAATTCAGGCGGGACACTCTCAGGATTTGCCACTGTCCCTGAATTTCAGACTCAAGGGGTCAAAATTCATTGTATGAGAGATAATCCTTCCTGCTCTGACACACATCTGTGGAAGGATGAGTTACGTGAATGCAGGTGGACTGGAACTAGCCTAGTAAAATAAGAAGCTGCAGGCAGAAGAGGACCCTGAGGGCTGGTCTTTCCCCTCAGATGTGGGTTCCATGCTGATATCTCTCTGTTGTACAGTCTGGAGTTCAGTTTCTGATCACGGATTATATGTGTGTTCTTAGAGCTTTGTCCTTAAATTGCCCTGGCTTGGCTTCCTCAAATGTAGAATTAGAGATTAAAACATCAGGTTCACAGGAATGATTACGGGAAAATACGTGTGAGAGCATTTAGTGCGTGGTGAAACAGCCTTTCTCTGCTTCCAGCTTTCTCTCTCTGCATGACTTTAGCTTCCTCTTTTTAGCCAGGACTCACAAGCACACGTTTTGTTTTCTGGCAAAGCTGACATTGTTTTAGCTGTTTTGTTTTTTTTTTCCTGTGGGGGTGGGGTACTGGAGATTGAACTTAGGGGTGCTGGACCACTGAGCCACATCTCCAGCCTTATTTTGTGTTTTATTTAGAGACAGGGTCTCACTGAGTTGCTAGTGCCTCCATTTTGCTAAGGCTGGCTTTGAACTTGTGATCCTCCTGTCTCAGCCTCTCGATCTGCTGGGATTTCAGGCATGTGCCACTGCACTTGGCTGTTTTAACTGGTTTTGATGATAGTCTTATACTACAAGCCCTCTTCTGATGTCTTTTATTATTTCTGTTTGTGAAGGTTTTGAACCAAAGTTTTTACATTTGGAGCACAGTCTTATCCTTAGTAAAGTGCTGCTGTACTTGCCCCCAGGGCCACATGAGGCTTCGGCCTGGACAGGTGAACTCAAGCTCTGGGCTCAGGCCCCTCATAGGTGGGGGGAAAAACCGGCCACCACGATGTTTTCACCAGTGATGTAGCTGGCATCTGGGGAGCACAGGAAGGACACGAGCCCTGCACAATCCTCAGGCTTCCCCACTCTGCATGGAGAGAGGAGGCAGGGTTGAAGCTGGTGACACCTTCCCAGGCATCCTGGACTCACGTACAATACTGAAATCAAGAGCTACCCAGGAAGATATGCTGGTGCTGTGTAGGGAACTGTGAGGTCATCGCAGGTCTGGGGAAATTGTCAGATCCCCCAAAGTGGAATGGTTCTAACATGAAGAGAGATGGTCTGTGATCTCTTCAGCTTTTGAGAAGGTTCTGAGGTGACGCTAATTCAGACCTACAAGGGGCACTGCTTCACCATACCTACCTCTGGAATCCAAATATTTTCTTCAAATCTTCCTCAAAGGTTGGGTCTTCAGTGAACTAAAGGAAAGGTCCAAGGGTTAGTGCTGCTCATACAGATGGAGTTACATGGGTTGTAGAAGGATTTCTGGGGACAATCTGAGTTGGCCCTTTACAGAGGACTGATTCTGATTCTGCTGCTGAACTCAAAAGCCGTGGACCAGAGCAACAGAGCAAGAGACAAAGGTCCAAGTCTGAGAGTCCAGGTCTCTGTGGGGTATGGCCTGCAAGTGGAAGGCACCCTAGCGCCCAGTGGTGTAGGAACAGAAGCTCCTCTCAGTACTCACCACTTGACTGAAATCTGTTTTGATGAATCCCGGTACTAGACAGTTTACCCGAATGTTCTTCGGTGCAAGTTCCACTGCCAGAGTCTTGGTGAGGCCCAGGAGGGCTGTTTTACTGACACTGTAGGCCCCCAGCCTCTTTAGACAGAAAGGGAAATAGATTAATAGTCTAGAACTGAGGATAAGGATAGTCACTTGGATTTCCTGAGTTCTGCCCAGGGAATTCACCCCAGTAACACCTCCTAATTGTCGAGTCTGGGAGACAGTGCCTGAAGGAGATGGCAAGATGTTCCCACTAAGGGCATTTATATAAAAGGCAAGATCAGTGATACACAGTGACATGTTTACATGTGAGTAGTCCTGAGGGAGCAGTTGTCAAATATTGGCTACTTCCATGTACCGGATTTTCCAGCTGTAAAGGGGGTGAGTTTCCTCTTACCCAACTGGGCTCCATAGATGGTCATACTTACAGTAAATGGAATATAAGCTGAAGCTGAGGAGACCAGGACCACAGAACCTTGTCTAGGAAGACAGAGAGGGTAGAACATGAGCTGAAGACAGTTTTCATGTGTGTTACCAAGAATGGAGGAAGGTGGAGTACTGTGAGTGAGGAGAATAGCCTGGGCCCGGTAGAGGGATTCACCTCCATTTTCCTGTAGGTCTTCGATTATGTTTCTCAAACTATATTGCCAGGGAAGCCATCCGTGTTTGTATTTTGTTTTTGAGGGAACATTTTTTTTTTTAGTAGATTACAATTATTGAATGGTAATAGGATTGGTCAAATTTTCTCTCTCTTTTGAGTTAGTTTTGCTAAGACATATGATTTTAAAAATTTTGTCAATTTTATTCACCTTCAGTTTATCTTTGGCCCAGTGATTTCTCTTTGACATTGTCATTCTTTTAGTTCTTTTTACTGCCTCAAGATCTCTAGTGTTTTTCTTGATCAGCTCCCACAGAAATCTGTGAAAGGCATTTTTTAAAATTTTTGTTGCCTTGGTTCATATGTTATATTTTGTCTTTTCCATTGATTTCTGCTCTGTGTTGTTTCCTTTTTGCTTTCTCTGCATTTGCTTTTTCCCTTGCACATTTTAGTTTTGGCTTTTATTTAACATAGACAAAATAACACTCTGCTAACCACTGTTTTTTTACAATCCAGAAATACATACTTTTACTTCTTTGTTTGTAAAGCAGGATTTTAAAGGTGTACTTTAAATGCAGCAGTTGAGTTGAGTACCTTTGTATAAAGTGCTGTGGTTTATCTGTCTTATTTTGATTTCTTGATTTCTAGCTTTTTCCAGAACTGTAACTGTCCTAGAACGATTCCTTCCTAGAACTATAAACTCAGTTAACAGAAATGAGAAACTTGGAAAACCTACCATTGTTGTCTAATCCAATTTTAAAATTTTGATTTTGTTAAAATTTCTAGCTTAATAATCTTTTTATTTTAACTCTAATTGCTGATATCCAGTATTAATATCTAACATTCAATTTTGTGATATTTTTATTTCCCTAGTTCTCTGTTTTATTTCTTGTCCATTCTCTCATATGGACTATTTTTTTCTATTTCTATTTCCCTCTCTATCAGTTTAAAAATATATTTTATATTCAGTTGCCATTCCTGTAGCTATTACCTAAGAAGGTAAAACAGGCCTGTTTAGCTAATTGAAGTTTGAAATTAATATTCTTACTCTGTTTCAAACAACATGAAAGTCTTATAACAGTTTATCTCCACTTCTATCTTCCTGACTTGAATATTACTTTTTGCATGTTTTAATTATTTCAACCCTACAAAACATCATTATTGCTTTTTTTAATAGGTGGTTAAGTTTGTTCATATGTTACTGTTTTCTGTGCCTTTCTTACTTTTATCTCAGACTTTCCATATGGATCATTTAGTTCCTTCTGCCTGAAGAATATTATCTAGAACATCCTTTAGTTAATGTCTTCTGGTAGAAACTCTGTTTTTGGTTGTCTGAAAATGTTATAACTTTGCCCTAATTTTTGAAAGATGCATTTGGTAGGTATAGCAACTATCAATTCTAGGTTGATAGTTCTTTTTTTCTTTCCCAGCATATGTGAAGCTCCATTTAAATTGGGTCATGAGGAAGAATAATGAGGATTTTCGCAAGTAGATTAAGAATAAATGGAAATAGTTCAAATGGAGTTTTTTCCATTTGAACCGCTTTGTCCAAAAAGTTACAGAAAACAATCTTTTAATTGCTCAGATGCCATAATTAATAAAATAGTAGTAATAGTATAAGTGTTTATTAAAAGTATTTAAAATTAATTATACTGTTTATATAATAATCTATACTGTTTATAATATTTATTTTAAAATAATGTGTTTATTATAGTAAATATTCATAGATATGCTCTTTTCGTGCACTTTGCTTGGTAGTTTATGTATTTATCATGTCAGCTATTGTTCAAAACAGATCTTCTAGGTATCCTTATTCTTAATAGGTAAGGAAATGAAGGCCCACAGAGATTAAATGCCAAGAATGTGTAGCTACCAACAGAACAAGTATCTAAAAGTAGGTCTCTGTGACTCTAAAGTGTATGCTATCTTCATCACACTAGTGGTACAATCAGTTTGATGAAGTCAGATTCTGCCAGAGGTACCCAGAACAAGTAACACAGGATTAAGTAGAGAAAAAAAAATGGGTGAGCTCCAGGACCCAAATTCACCTTTCAACTTGGGGATCTGTCTCTCTGCTTTCGTCTGTTTTTTATATATTGGGCTTCTATAGAGAATATTGTTGTGCTGTTAAAAACCATTGCATTGGGCAGTACCACATTCATTACTGATATTTAGCCATTTTTAATTTACAAAAGTGGTGTTATTAAAAATATGGCTCAGTCTAATAGCACACCATGCTTGTGTTGGATCTGGAAGGGGCCTTCATAGTCATTCTTAGAAGTCCTGGCTGTATTTTACAGAGAAGCAGCCCAACTCATACTAGGAGCTCAATATGTGCTTGCTGAATTCAGTGGCTGCTCCAAGATTTCAGTAGGGGAGGAACCGAAGGGAAGCAGTGTAGCTGGAAGAGGGATGTTAAAGCTGCATTTGCAGAGCGCTTTACCTAGATTGAGAAAACCTCTCATGTTTTAAGAAGTGGGTGAGGACCATGCTGGTAGAGACGCCACTGGTGGCTTTGCCTTTCAGAGGATGCAAGGCTAAGCAGGAGCAGAGGCCTGAGAGACCTATTTTGGAACAGGAACAAGACTGGCCCTAGCTGGAATATTAGAATGCGAATGGCTCTAGCACCTTCAGGGGAAGCAGTGATGCAAGGCAGAAAATGGGAGGCTTGGAATGGTTGGGTCTGCAATGCAGTAGGTAAAATGTAGCTCCCAGGAGCACAGTCAGCTTGTTCCTGCCTCAGGACAAATGCTGAGCTCCTGAAAAAATATCTGGAAACATCCCATATCACTGAGATCAGTGGAAAATCAGAGTAGCAAGAGACATCCCCAGGACCACCTCACAGGTGAAGACAGAGCTGGTCAGGCAGGCATCTGCCCTGGATTGTGGGGAGAAGCAGGGAAGAAGACTTTCTAGCTTGGAATTGACCAGGTGGGGCTCCAGGGAGAAAGAGAGGACATGGCTGGTCCAAGAATTAAGAAGTCTGAGAGGAAAGACTTGAATGGGAAGTCTTGACTGTTCTGATTTTGGGAAGGCTCTGGGGAGCCTTAGGGTCATCAGCATGGACACTTGTGGCCTGAGCTTCTGCACTCGAGAGAGACCACCTCTATTTCTCTGATTCCAGGACAGTTGAGGGGACTCTGATCCTTCTGTATGTGGACTCCTTGGCTTCCTTCTACAAGGGCCCTTGCCAGGCTGGCTCTCTAGCTATTCAAGATGTGTTCCATTTGCACACTAGTGGATAGAATGCTTTGATTTCTTTTGTTTCAGACCCAGAAGTCTGAAAGACAAGCTGTCACTGTCTCTGTATTACTGGTTCATCCAATCCTGTTTCTAATTGGGAAGGTCTAAGCCAAATCTGGCCCCTCTCAATCTTGCTTCTTCAATCCCTGTTTGATGCCAAGTAATTCCCTCCCTATTCCCCTACCCCACCCTCACCCCCTCTTCTCCATGTGGGGCAGCAACTGGCTCAGCAGCAGGGCTGGGGCCTTCACATTCACACTCAGGATCTGAAATCAGAGCAAATAAGGGGTGGAAGAGGGGAGACACGGTCAGTCCAGTGTTGTCACCACACCTGGAAATACACCATGTTAGAATGTGGGCATGATACTTCTGACAAGGGGAAGCAGGCAGAATGCTGGGCTTCCTGGCAGGCATGGAGGTGGGGGACATCCTAAAGAGATCAGGCTTAGGACTCTGGGGAGTAGAAGACTTCAAGAAGTCTTCAGGTCTCTCCTATCTCTAAGGGCGCAACTTTCATCAGGAGCAGAGAGACACCAGCAGGCAAATCCGGAGAAAGCTGGATTTCAGGGTTATAGCCCAGAGGTGCCAGTGTTAAAGACTAAGCATCTCTGGGCAAGGAAGAGAGTCACTCCCTTCCCTGGGCCCTACATTTTTTGGTGACTATTTGGTTTTATGTTGGACACTCCTTGCAGCCTGGGAGCTCCTGAACACAGTGGGCAAGCACCTGCAACTTAGACACATTTACCCCCATGTCACAGATGAAAAAATGGAGACTCATGGAGTCTGGATATTTGGTCTTCCCCTGAGCTGATGAGCCTGTGATGAGAGGGTGGATGTGTGGAAACTGAGTGTCAGCTCTGGGTGTGGGAGCTAAGATGGAGGGAGGGTCACTCAAAAGGTGAGAATGAAGTCCCACCCAACCTTCCCTGGCTGCCCCAGACCTCACCTTGTCCCAGACCTGTTCACTGCTCCCCAAGGTACTTCCCACAAGGGGGTTGACCCCTGCTGTGCACACCAGTAAGTCCACACCCCCACAGTGTTCCAGGGCCTGAGGGTGAGAAGGGAACATTGAGGACTAGGGTTAGAGGGTAAAAGACTTTTGCTACAGTGGCACTTTATTTCTGTTTAATGTCCCTGGAGTTTTGTCTGGTTCAAATCCAGGAAAGGAACAACACTGAGGATGGAGGATCATTTCCTTCCTTTTAGGAACCAGGTACTGAGCTTCTGGACTAAAAAAAAAAAGGGCTGTCAGTTTCCCAACACCTCTCTCATCCTCACCATTTCCTGAAATGTCTCTATCACCCCTCTGTTTTCCTGATCCCTCCAGCTCTGACTTAAAACCAGGGCTTCCTTATCTACAACTTCTCTATTCCCTTCAGATTCTTAGGAGGGCCAGCCAGTAGCTGGTCTCCCAGTGTGGATCAGAGAAGCAGAATCCCTGCCTCCCTGACTGTACCACTTTCTATGCCCCTCACCGTGGCTACCAGTCGCTGCCGGTCTTCAGCCTTCCCCACATGACACACAGTACCCGCCACACTCAGTCCTTCCTTCTGTAGTGTGTTCACAGCCTGGTCCACATTTTGCTGCTTCCGGCTGCTGATGACTACATGGGCCCCATCCTGGGCCAGACGCCTGGCAATAGTGAAGCCAATCCTATGGGCAGAGATGGAAAGAATGTGACAATTCACCCTTGGGCTGAGCCCTTTTTTCTTGCTGTCTTTCTTATTCTCAGGTTCCATATGAATCCTCTTCACTAACTCGCAAAAGCTAACCTCATGCCCTCCTTGTGGATAGTAAGAGAACACAAAGATAAAGAGGGGTTATATTTGTCCTGGGTGCACCACATCAGACTTTGGCCTTCTTTTATGGGAACTGGCATTTTAACAATCCATTCCTAGTTCTTCAAAGTTTTGGTTTGCTTTGCAGCTACAACCTGAGCTCCTTACCTCAGACCTGTGAATCCACAGGGCTCACAGGCATGCAGCTTGGTGGATGGGGTTTCTAACCGATGTAGCACAATTCTTGACTCATGGGGGTCAGGAGCAATGGCTGGATTCTCTTTGCCTTTCCCTGATGGGTGCCTCTGAGATACATTTTGTGTTTTCTACTGAGCCTGTGGACCTGTCACCCACTGGCCTACAGCAGGCCATCTTGATAACTACAGCCTGCACTGACTTTGTCTCCTTCCTGGATTTTTTTTCTCCCATCGTTGTTTCTCTTTAGGATCACATTCCCCCCATACTCCCCTACAAGCACTTAAGCCTGGTAGGCTTTGCTCTGTGGGGGGACGAGGTTAAAACAATTAGGTGAAAGAAATCCAGAGACACCCATACCTCCTGAGTTCCCAAAGTTGCTCTCACCCATTTGTGGATCCTGTGACCACTGCGACTTTGTTGGCCAGTTTGAGCCTACTATTGGCTGCACTGCTGGTGCTTCTCATGGAGAGCAGAGCTGCAGTGGGCAGGAAGCCCTTCCAACCCCTGGTCAAGGGCCTAAACATAGATATTTCTGTTTGTCTTTCCTCTGGTGAGCTTGGTCCAGGGAGGGAGGCCTCTAGAAAGGCAATAACAATTCCAGTAAGTGGTTCCTGTAAGTAGACTCAAAAGAGTGAATATCAACCTGCTTGTTGGGCTAAAGCTTGATGGTTCAGGAATCACCACTAGAAGTTCAGCCTACTGAGTCTCTAACCCTTCCAATGGTTTTATGCACACAGAATTTTTGACATTAAATCTCTTCTCTTTAACTGAATGGTTTCTGTTGTCTGGAATCAAATCCTAACATATATACAGAGGTTCAATAAATATTTACTTGACACTCCCTAGGACAGTTAATTCACAGGTTGGTTATGGAAGGACCAAGTACATTAAGATTCAGGTGTGAAAGGGCTCTGTAAACTGTAGGGTGCTGACATCCAGGTAGATCACAGCTGCTTCCAGTGATGAGCTTTATCCTTTTATCCCCTGTAGGTCTCTTACCTCAAGTCTTGGGATACACTTCACTCCCTGCCTGCAGTGTTCTGCTCTGGCTGATTTTCATCCCGTTTTCAGAACATGAGGGAGTCCTTTTAAAGCACCACCTGCATGCGGATTTATTATCTTCTCCATGTGACCTTGTAATCCTTGTGCTTACTTCTCTACTTTTATGTAACTAACCCTAAGTGACTCTGTTGTGTTTATCACTTCCATGAATGAATAAATAAATGAAAGAAGATTTGACACAACAGTTTCTTGGGGACCTCACTGGACCATGGATGAAATTCCTTAGGGCAGGTCAGATAGTTCTCTCAGGCTGTCGGTTGTGTCAATCCAGCTTTGTGCACAGGGGAAACTTGTGTTTTCTTGATATTTAAGTTACTGACCTTCTGCTCAAATCTCCACAGATCTATAGCTATGAATGTATCATATTTACATAAAACCAATTCTCTTATTTAAGCACTTTGACTTTCGTAAATCTTAAGCAAATATCAGAGCAGATGAGTGCTTTTGAAGCAAATTTTAAAGACAAATTCATAATCTTTTTTTCCCAGAAATTCAACTCCTGTCATTATGGTTTCTTACCTGTCTTATAGCTAAAGAATCAAAAGAGTACAGGGTTTCCTTCTCCCCTACTTAACTTTTTGTCAGTGTCACGCCAGGAAGTTTATTCTTTTTTTTTTTTTTTTTGTACTGGGGATTGAACTCAGGGGCACTCGACCACTGAGCCACATCCCCAGCCCTATTTTGTGTTTTATGTAGAGACAGGGTCTCACTGAGTTGCTTAGTGCCTCGTTTTTGCTGAGGCTGGCTTTGAACTCGTGATCTTCCTGCCTCAGTTTCCCAAGCCTCTGGGATTATAAGCATGTGCCACTGCACCTGGCAGGAAGTTTATTCTTAAATCTCTAAGGCTTTGACTTGTCCAAGGATAGATAATTGTCTCCTTTCCCAAAGCCTATTTTTTGTCTTTTGGCAAGGAAAAAATTTGCTTGGAAGAAGCAAAAGCTTAGTGTCTGTCTGTCTGTCTGTTTCTCTTCTTTTTTCCTCCAATCATGTCTGCCTTTATTTTGGAAAAAGACACGGAGCCTAGGAATGCACCCATATTTTCATTAATTCAATGGACATTTATTGGGAGCCTACTCTGGACTGGGTGCTCAGAATACAAAGATGAGTCTATCCCAATTTTGGTTTCCAAGGTACTCAGTCTGAGCTATGCCTGCAGAAAAAATAAATGATTATAGTATATGTGGTAGGAGCAAAATATCATTAACACAGATTTTTGAGAATATAGGGGAGGGAAGGACACCTAACTTAACCTTGGGGTAGGAGTGAGTAGATAAAATATCCCAGGGAATGTGATTCTTCGTTGACCCAGGAAAAGGAGCTTCTAATATTGTGGAGGTTTTCTTTGTTTGTTTGTTTGTTTTAAAGATTCATGCTTATGAGAAAAGAATACGTGTTTATTGTAAAATTTTTTTGAATATTTGGAAAATGTTATCAGAAAGTTTCAAAATGGATCTGACTTTGAAATGAATTTGGTGTTTTTGGTGGTGACTGTGGAGTTGGATTATGTATCTCATGATGTGACTTGATAAAATATACTTTCACCATCTTCCTGAAGAACTCATTGAATCTGATAATGTGAAGTGGGAATTTTATTTGTGACTTTTATCCAATGTATCTGGATAAGTCAGGCCGTGTCACTAAAGAGTTCAGCTTCATCTGTTCAAAGGTGATTTTTCCCTTGCTAATAACACAACCTATGGATGAGTGTGGGAAAGAACCAGAAAGAATCCCATACACCTAAACACCTGGGAAGGCTAGTTTCAGCACTGAATGTTTGGCATCAATGCTGCTGTTGCTGGGCTCTTGTAGCGTGCACCCCCATGTGTGTTCCTTGATAAGAGCTGAGGTGGGGCAAGTTGGGGTACTTAATAAAAACTGTCAACACGTCACTGCTCCATTCACAATATATCGGAACTCAGGACATCTCAACACAGGCTAGAACACAATTTCTAATATGAGGCTCCACTCTTAACCAAATTAAGTAACAGTTCACAGAAGGCAAGAAGCTGTAAGGCACCACTAAAGGAGGCACTGCGCACTGGTACTTAGAAGAGTCTTTTTGTTGTGCCTGGCTTTCTTCACTGAGCCAAACACCATTGCAAAAATACGGGCAGGAGAAGATGGTGACCTTCTTGCTTTTTGTACTTGCCTAACAAAAAGGGAGATGGGACAAGAAATTTTATATAATATGAACATTAGGTGCTTTTTCAAGCACAACGTCTTTAGGAAAGACCACACATGGACATTGAAGATCTGAAAGTTGATTTTTTTAAAAGAGAAAACTTTACCTGAGTCTGTTTTACATGTCATAAAAATGTAAGTCTAGATGTCAATGATTTTTCAGCAATTTCACCAAGTACTGCAACCAACACATTAAGTTAGCCCTAGGATATTTTCATTGCTCCAGGAAGATCCCTCATGCCTTTGATGGTTAATCCCTGTTCCTACCTGCTGCTCAAGGAACTTTGATTTACTTTCTGTCTGTATAAATTTCATAAATTTGGCTTTTCTGGTCTTTCATACATATGAGGAAATTGATTTCTTAAAAATCTATATGCCGAGCCGGGTGTGGTGGCACATGCCTGTAATCCCAGCACTTTGGGAGGCTGAGACTGGAAAATCACGAGTTCAAAGCCAGCCTCAGCAAAAGTGAGACGCTAAGCAACTCGGTGAGACCCTGTCTCTAAATAAAAAAACACAAAATAGGGCTGGGGATGTGGCTCAGTGGTTGAGTACCCCTGAGTTCAATCCCTGGTACCAAAACAAAAAACAAAAACAAAAAACAAACAAAACTATATGCCTACTTACGACTTGGAAAGTCTTTGTGCAAATAAATAAATATATATATACACATACACATACACATATTATTATAATATACATATTGTTTTATATATATATAGTTCTATAGCATTCTCTTGCCAAGGTATGGGATACCTATCTCATGCATATGAGGTTTTGGGAAGAAGATACGTATACCCTTCTTACCTTAGTGGAGGGCCCCAGTCACTTCGTCTGAGGTCAAGAGGGAATCCCAGTGATAAGACCAGCTGTTAAGATTAGGCTGGTCCTTCAGTGTCTGGGCAGCTGCCTCTTCTTTCTTCTCCTTAAATCAGAAATTCAACCCTTTCTTCTCCCTCTAGGACACACCCATGAGATCTCCCTGTCCTCTTTCCAGCCTACATGTTGCTGAGTCATCAAGGACTGAAGTTCCTACTCTAAGGTAAGAAAATATTCTGGGCTGGGGTTGTGGTTCTGTGGTAGAGGGCTTGCCTAGCATATGTGAAGCACTGAGTTCAATCCTCAACACCACATAAAAATAAATAAGTAAAATAAAGGTATTGTGCCCATCTACAACTAAAAAAATCAAAAAAAAATTCTGTGATTTTGATTTGCATTTACCTGATAACTAGTAATACTGATTTTTTAAAAAATATATACCTGTTGCTTATTTGTATATCTTCTTTTGAGAGCTGTCTCTTCAGATCTCTTGCCCATTTTTTAATCAAGTTATTTATTTATTTTGCTATTGAGTTGTTGGTGTTCCTTACCTATCTTGTGTATTAACCTCTTACCAGATGCATATTTTGCAAATGTCTTCTCCCATTCTGGAGGTTGGCTCTTTGCCATGTTGATTGTTTCCTTGCTGTGAAGAAGTCTTTAATTTGATGTAACCTTGTTTGTCTATTTTTGCTTTTGTTGCTTGTGCTTTTCAGGTTTTATCTAAAAAAAATCTTTGCTCAGATTAAGGTCATGAAGCTCCTCCCCTAGTTTTCCTCTAGTTGCATAGTTGCAGGCTTCCAACCTGAGGAGAGAAGTAGGGGGAGAGGACAGATGTGTCAATGGGTATAATGTTACAATTAGGAAGAATAAAGTTCTGGGGTTTTATTGCACAGTAGAGAGAAAATAGTTAACAATAAAGTATCATGTATTTCCAAATAGTTAGAAGAGAGGATTTTGAATGTGCCTAACACAAAGAAATGATAAATGTTTAAGGTGATGGATATATGAACTACTCTAATTTGATCATTGTACTATGTATTCATGTATTGAAACATCACACTAGTCCCCATAAATTTGTACAACTATTATTTGTCAAATAAAAACTGAATGAAAACTTCCAAAATCCAAATCTCATTCTGTCCATTACACAGGATCTCCTTTATATCTTATTTAAAACATCTTATTTTACTTCTTATTATCTTGCTGTGCTCATTTCCACAGTGCACAGTGACTTCTCTGAATTTCTATAGACTGTGTAAAGCAGAACTGTTGGTCAGAATCCCATGTGTCAATTATCAATCCCAGGGAAGCAGAATATGGGCACCTGTTACCAATACCTGGGGAGAATTCTAAATTCTTCTACCCCTTTCACCATAGTAACTAGGGAAAACAATCCTGTAACCAGATAAAACAAGACTTTGCTTACATAGAGAAGAGACAGAGCAAGATCAACTTCAATAGTGTGCATCGGTCCCCCATAAGCAGTTGGTCCAGTTGGCAGCTAGCACAAGGCAACTGGCTACTGCACCCCTCTCATGCTGCAGTAGAAGGACCTTGTCACCTCCCCCCAACCCATGGAGGGAGAGGGAAAATATGGAGAGAAATACAGCAGTGGGGTTGGTCTGGTGCCATGTCACTCACATGCTAAAGGGGGCTCTGTATCTCTTGGTAAGGGAGTGTTTGTTCCAACCCAGGACCCATTCTTATGTGGCTAAGTGGGAGTGGAAAGACCGGGTGCATGAGATGGCTTTTTTCAATACACTGTGCTGATCAGTTTCCAGGACTCCTGTTCCGTTTCTTGTATTTTCTATGTTAACACATGGGACCACTATCTGTTCAAGCCAGAATCTTCAGTCAGCCAAGATCCTTCTCATATATTCCATACCCAGTCGTCACCATTCCTGCCAACAGTATATCTGCTACTTTCATTGAGCTTACCCCTCATCTTACTGTTGCTTGTTTGTTGGAGTGGGCATGTGTCTTGCTTGCAGTGTAACTGTAGCTTCTTTTCTGCTCTTCCTTCTGAACTGAGCCATCTGCAGTGCCCTTCCCAAGGTGAAAAGCTGATCAAGTCCATCTCATTGGCTGTTGGATTCTGTTGATTTGTCCCTGGCCATCTCCCGCCTCATCTTCTTCTGCCATCACAAACTTCTTTTACTACAAACATAAGAATCATTTTGCATCTCCTCGTTCTCTGGATTGTTCCTTCTCTCCCTTCAAGATTCAGAGAAGGCATCACCTCCTCTGGAAATAACCACTTTTGCAGGAAGTCTCATTAGATGCATCTATTTTGTTTACCTGTCTAAGTCTCTCCCCTGACCTTCTTCCCATTTCCAGTCAGGCTGAGAGGAGCTTAAGCACAGAGCCAGTATTTTATACTTCTCCATGGTCAAGTTTACACATGATAGACAGTCACTTCTTATTTAGAGTCTCTTGGTTCTCTCTTTAAAAATCACACTTCTATCTTAATATCTGTCCTTCTGAGATGTCTTGAGCTCTTCTGGGTTCATGAGCATTGTGGGTTGAAAACTAGGGAGTCCAAGTTGAGATTTGGCTGGAGTCAGGGAGGATGATGCACAGCTGTTTGTTCTCTATTTTTCTTTTTCCCTCCCTCCCTTCCTCTCTCTCTTTCTCTCTCTCTCTCTCTTTCTTTCTTTCTTTTTTTCTCTCTCTTTCTTTTAAAAAAAGGCTCTTTCTTCTTAAAGAGTATTCTAGAGCAGTTGTTTCTGCTGTTTGAAATGCTTACTGTATACCAAACTCAGCCCCACTGGGTGTTTTCACCAGTATTAAAACCCATGTAAATGGTGAACTAGCCCTATTTTACACACAAGGAAACTGAGTCCCAGAGAAGTTAAATAACCAGCCCCACCAGTAAAATCATTATTCATCAGCACTGAGATTTGTCTTCAAGCCCCTTTACTTCTAAGCCCTATTTTGTATGGGCTCAGTTATGACATGGATAAAATGTTGTGAACTTGAAGGCAAGTAATTTTTCACTGTAACCCAACATTCCTATAGAAGTTAGGGAGCTGTCTAAATGCAGGCTGAAGATGGAACACCAAGTTCACCCAGAGCCCCTGGCCTGGTTCTGCCTGCAGGTAGGCTTCCTTCATCTCTGCCTGCACTACTCTGTAAAGTTTTTCTTGGCTACTGTTTTACTGGTCTCCATTCCAGAGATCTTGGTATGGGATAAACTGACTCCTTTTCAAATATTACATTTTCAAGGCTTGTTAACAAGATGCAGTTTTCCCTTGCCCGTTTTAGAGTCAGACTTCAATGTATGAAAACAATTGATTTTTCTATACCAGCCAGTTCCTTTTCAAAGTGTGCCTACTCTTATCTAGCATTCACAGCTATCAGTCCACAGATGGAACTTGGTGTTCCATGTTTAGCCTTCGGAAGAGTGGTTTGCCTCCCTGCCAAGGTACCTGGCACTAGAACCTAGTGGTGCAAGTATTTGTCTTTTTGATTATTATGTTCAGAACGATTAGTACTGTGACTCAGTTCTTGAAGGTAACAGGGAACAGGAGTCCTGGAAACTGATCAAGTACTGTGACTCCGTTCTTGCTCTAGAAATGAACCAGCTTGTTTTATCTTCAGGCACAAAACTCACATATCCATATACATTGACATCATTTATATATATACACATACCCACATGCATATATATGAAAATGTTTTGATAACTTTAAATTGCTATGCAAATGCTGTGTATATTACTTTGTTAATTTTGTCATTTTATATATAGCTGCTTTCATACCAGTTGTTATATTTAGCAGTTTAAATTTTCTTAAAATTCCTTCCCTTTCAATAGCTTTTAATGAGACTCTTTTTTCTCTATATTTTCTCCCTGCCCCTTAATTACCTTAGGAGAAAAACAAATGTTTTTTTTTTCTACTAAAAACAATACTTCCAAAATTCCTGTGACCAAATGTGTGGGGATTTCCTCCACACGAACATATTCTCCTACTCTCTGGACAATAGCTGGATATCTTACACTTCAACTCAGACACTAACTACCTGGATTTAATGCAGACCCTTAAGGTTCAGTCTCACAGACTACTTCCAACTTTAGATGCCAGTTACCAGTAGTTAGTACACAAGTTACCAATGCTTCTGTTTGCATTGGCCAAAAATGGAGAGATTCCATGAATCCTTCCTCGTGATTGACAATTTTGCTGTCATGGCCTGAAGAACTTAGAGAAACACTTTTGTCATGTTACTGGTAAGGACAGATCAAGGGCACAGATGAACAGCAGGATAGAGAGGTTATATAGAGTGAGATCCAGAAGGGTCCTGAGTGCAGGAGCTCTGATTCCATGGAATTGGGCATATTTGTGACACATGGATATGTTCACCAACCAGGAACCTTGCTTTTAGGGATTTTAATGGAGGCTTCAATATGTAGGCATAATCAATCATCAACTCAATCTCTGGCACCTTCTCCTCCCTGACAAGGGTGAGTGTGTCTTCCTGATGAGCAGCCCCATCAAGAATCCCAGCAAAAGTGGCCTTATTAGGAAAAAAAATGCTTCTTGTACCTTTATTGCTTAGGAAATTACAAAACTTTTAGGAGCTCTATCCAGAAACTGGGAAGACCAAATATTCTTGTTACATCAAATATCACAATATCACACCACCACAACCTTATCTTCATTTCTACCTCTCTGACCATCAGCTAGGACCTTATACAACTATATAGCTTGATATGCTTCCATACAGGTATTCAGATGCTGTGCTCCACTTTGTAACTTATGTCTCAGAACTTTCTGTAAGAGCATGTAGTATATTTACCTCACTTAACAGCAATACTGTACTTTTTTGACTGAAGGTACTCAGGAGACATAGGAAGATTCACAAAAGCCTTTAACCCTGCAGTCCAGCGGATGCCCATGTTACCTGTGGTGCTCAAGTTGTACTACATGATTTCATAATGGATTCTGCCATTTGAGTGACCTGGAATCGGTGGTCAGTAGAACTGTGCCCTTCAGAGTCCTCGGGGATTGGAAAGTGAGCAGACAAGAGAGCACAGACAGCCACGACACACTGACACAGTGACACTAGGTTCTAGGGGGGCCATTGCCAATCTCTCTATCTTGAAGGGAGACTTGAAGTAATTTGTAGTTCTCAAGGGATCCCTGCAAAAACATTAATACACCCAAAGCCATGGTTCAGGCCCATGACAGGAGGTGGGGGCATTTTTGGCTAAAGAATGATATATTTCTCTGGATCTGTGGCTGAATTTTTAGTCTCCTCTTTTTGTGTGGCTTCCCCTCCCTGCATGGGAAATCTCCTCTTCTTCAAGTCAGTAGTGTGAATGAGGACACTTAAGTTTTCCTTTAAAAAATTTTACTTGATTTTCAAAGCATCTTATCCAAGTAGGCCTAAAAGTTTTATCACACATTCATGCTATAAGAAATGCTAATGAGGCGTGGCTCAGGGTCCATGCTACATGCAAGAGCAGTTACTTTTGCTGAGAGCTGACAGGATTGTTCCAGCCACTCTATCTTGAATAAAATCAGGTAGCTAAAGATTAGGTAACCTTTCTTGAAATTAATCTTTCTTTCCTTTTCATAAATTTTAAAAACTCTTAAGTCAAGCATAACACCATTTCCCTTAAATGCCTGGCTAAGCCAAAAAGGGATTGAAGTTTTGAAAGGTCAGCTTTGTAGATTTATTTAAATAGGGTTATAAATTTATTTTAATTAATGTCATTTACTATATAAAAATTTTTGACAGTATTGAAAGTAAAGCAATTAATCACAAGTGAAAGCAATATGAATAAACAATCTAAGACACTATTTTATTAAAATGACTTTGAAAAAATATTCAGTAAGTGATATGATCAATCTTGTTAAAAGATTGGGGCCCCAATTATGGGGCTGAGGTTGTGGCTCAGTGGTAGCGTGCTCGCCTCACACGTACAAAGCACTGGGTTCGATCCTCAGCACCACATAAAAATAAATAAATAAAGATATTGTGTCCATCTACAACTAAAAAATATTTTTAAAAAAAGATAAAATTATGGTGAAGCAGAGTGGCACAAACCTGTAATCCTAGTGATTTGGTGAGGTTGAAGCAGGAGGACCACAAGCTCAAGGACAGCTTCTGCAACTTAGCAAAACTCTGTCTCAAAATAAAAAACAAAAAGGGCTGGGGATGTAGCTCTGTGGTAAAGCACCCCTGGGTTCAATCCCCAGTCCTGACAAAAAGAAAAAAGAATAGCCGGGCGCGGTGGCTCAAGCCTGTAATCCCAGCACTTAGGGAGGCTGAGACAGGAGAATCGCGAGTTCAAAGCCAGCCTCAGCAAGGGCGAGGCGCTAAGCAACTCAGTGAGACCCTGTCTCTACATAAAACACAAAATAGGGCTGGGGATGTGGCTCAGTGGTCGAGTGCCCCTGAGTTCAATCCCCAGTACCAA
>CM053401.1:66838318-66854540 GCA_028644305.1 Xerus rutilus
GAAAAAGAAAAAAGAAAAAAATTACAATTTAAAGATTTTATTTGACTTTATTTATGCTTTAAACATTGGGCAATATTTAATTTCATAAAATACAATAAATGTTCCAATGAGCTGAGCAAAAGAGGTTCATTTTAGACAGAAAAGGGCTGAAGAAAGCAGAAGCAAACAACAAAGGGCGGATTGATCATTCAGAGTTACTTCCTTATAGGTGAGAACAAAGAGACAGTAGAAGAATAATTGATTGGTTAACATCACCTATTACTGCAGGTTACTTTTCTTTTCTTTTTGGTACTAGGGATTGAACCCAGGGGCATTTAACCACTGAGCCACATCCCAGTCCTTTTTTATATTTTATTTTGAGAAAGGATCTCAAGAGTTGCTTAGAGCCTCACTAAATTGCTGAAACTGGCTTTGAACTCAAAATCCTCCTGCCTCAGAATCCCAAGCCACTGAGATTACAGACATGTGCCACATTTCCTGACAATTTACTTTTCTGTAAAATCAAAACAGAGGGAACTTCACTGTCATCTCCCTGAAACTGGCCAATTAGGTAATATGGCTGTTATCCCTGTGATTTCTTAGAAGACTGAATAACAACTTCATTTCAAGGTACAAGTGCCTTTAGTTACATTTTTAGCCTGCTCTGTTGTAGCCCAGTTCAGGAACTTAGTCCAAAACAATGACTTCCTGTACATTTTATTTAAAAGGCCAGCAAATAAAGAACTAACAGGTACAAATTTATTGTCCATATCTATTATTTTCTTGATTAATTTTATTGGCCTACATATGCACACAAAGTGTTCTTTCTGAAGCAAAAATGTAGATTGAAATTCATCTCTTTCTTCTAAAACTAGAGCTTGATTTTAATGCACGAATGCTGAATTCTGGGTCAAACTTGTGATAAGCACACATGGATTATGCTTTTACTTGAAATGAGACAATATTGGCCCCATTCTGGATAGTTGTTAAACAAAGGAAAGCTTGCTTATATATATGAGAAGTTGGAAATGTGAGCAGAGTCCATGTTTTCCTGTGAGTGGCAGGATGCACTTTTTTTTCAGAAACCCACAACTTTTCCAGGGCAAATGAGTGAATCTCATGTGATTTACTTCAACTTAGAAAATTCTTCTCTCAAAGTCAAGTTTTCGGGATAAGCAGAACCACCAGATTCAGAAGCAGGATGCTTCACCCAGCCATATGCTGTGTGGAAAGAAAGGACAATACCATGTGATTTTGTTCTGAGCTTTCCTGATGGTTTTCAACAAGACTGGAGGCTTCTGTATAATAAGGAAGTTAACCTGTTTCCAAGTAGGCCTGGCTTTGCCCTGAGCTCTGGGAGGTCCTGTCTGATAGGAGAGCCTTGTGTGCCTTGTGCCTGGTGCCAGCCAGATGGTAACACTGTGCTTTATGGTGGGAGGAGTGGGTATGAGCCACACCAACAGTGTGATTTAGGGTCAGGACTTTGCCTCTGTGCACACACACATACAATTTGGGGTTTTTTAATTCAAATGGGCTTCCTTAGAATATCAGTCACTAAAGGTAAAAGTTACCATGGAATTTAGAAGTGTTGGACTCAACTCCCACAGAGCTGGCTGACTGAATGTACAGATAATGCAAAATACTAAGTCAAATATACAATCTCCTGGTTTTTGTTATCTGTGATAAAGCTAAAGTGAAAGGGAAAGAATGGGTTGAGGTGGATCCTGATACCAGGCCCAACTCTGATTTCAGCCAGTCTGAATTATGGCTGCCAGCATCAGGGCCACTACTGAGGGGAATAATTATGGTGGGACAAGAAACAGCCTCTCTGCAAACTCCTGTGGTCACCAGCAAGTTTGCCTATGATGGAGGAGGATAAACCCAAGAAAGTGCTGAAACCAGGGGTATAGTGTAAGAGCTGTGTCATTTTGTGGATGATTATCATCAGCTTCCTGTAAAACCTTTATGAAATGATTGTGCCTGAGTAACTACACAGCAGCATCCCTTGGTTTTGAAACTGCAGAAAGGGAACATAGGTGTGGGTCACTGTAGCATCCACAGCTCACAATTGAACAACTGTAGATTGCTACAGATGGTCCAGACATACAGCAGTTGCTCCTCAGGTACAGCTAGCTTAGAACATGGAAAAAAAGTGCTGTGAGGTCTGTTTATGTCCAGAAGGGGGTTTGTGATTCCCAAACCTCTTTGGAACTTTCATAAATACTGCTCTGGTTTGTGTGTGGTTTGTGTGTGAAATTTCCCCAAATTTCATGTGCTAGAAGTTTGATCCCCTGAGTGACAGTGCTGAAGTGGTGGAAGCTTTAAGGTGCGGGGCTTAGTGGAAGGGAATTAGGTTATGAGGGCTCTTCCTTTATGAAAGATTAATGCTGCCTCTTGGGAATATGTCATGTCACCTGGGACTGGCTTAGTTCCCTCCAGAATAGGTTGTTATAAAGCAAATTTGCCTTTCTGTGATCACTCTCTCTGGATTCCTCTCAAACATGCTCCTTCTGCATGCGGCTGTTTCCTTTTCTACTTCTCCATGTTTTGTTGCAGTCAAGGAGGCCCTCACCAGATGCCATGCTATTTGGACTTTTTAGTCACCAGATTATAAACCAAATAAACCTCCTTTTCTTTTCCCCCCAGGTACCCAGCTTCAGGTATGCTATAGCAAAACCAAATGAACTAGACAAATGCCAAATGGAACTCAGATAAACTCCTAGTGTGTATTCTATGCAGGCCATGCTGAAATAGCTGTATGATGAATAAGGTTGCAGGAGTGGATGAATAAAGGAGACACTCAATGGATTGAAATAAAAGTCTTAATGCAACAATGTTGGAAGATGAGTGAACCCACAGGAAACCCTGCCAACCGTCATTATTAACGAGTCTAATACAGTTCTGCTTTATTTGCCCGTTTGGAAGGACTTAGAAACTTGGATGGCAAGGATAACAACAAACCTGAACTCAAATCACCTGTGGCAAAGTTCTTACAGATTAATTGAGATGTTGACTGAGTAGAGTCTTCTTCTTGTTTATGTTCCAGATGAAGCCTCGAGGCATTATGCACATGTGCAGATGAAATGGCTAGGAATGTAGAGAGTTTTCTGGAAGTCCTGGATAATGGATCCAATGCACTGTGATCTGTTGGTGAAATCCTAATGGGGCCACAGTGAGATTGGGAGGGTGTGGACATGGAGTGGTTCATGGGATTAAGTGGAAGTGCAACAAGAACTGGAATGTCTGATAAAATTCATACTATTGTTTTATGTGTTGCAAACTTTTGTATCAATGCCATCTCACTGTATGGATAATTCTGTAGCCTGTTACTAGCTTTTACAATTTATCAACTCATTGGGCTGCAGTGGATTCATTTCATCTGTTGTATAATGAATGTGCTATTAGGGGAACATACAAAGCTCATTCTTACTTATTCTTACTTACGTCTTTGATTTGTTGTTATAAATAACTCTTTAGTGATTATTCTCGAACATGTTTCCATGTGCACATATACAAAAGTATATTTAATGAGTATACTTACAAGTAGAATTGCAAAAATACTTTTCAAAGTCATTAAACTAATTTGACTCTCAAAAAAAAATCGGAATGTCTGAAGTGGCTTTGTATGTCTCCTCCACCTGAATAGATTATTGGGGTGGGTACTAGTCTAACGGGGGAATACTTCCCCTCCTAGTATTGTAAACCAGACAGCATCTAAGTCTGCCCTCAGGCCTGTCTTGATTGAACACACAAACAGAACCACTTAGAGCTAGCTGCTCAAGCTTACAGAGTTGTTAATCTGAAACAGTACAGGATATCTGGCACACAAGAAGAAATCGATGACATGTTAGAAGCTGAAGGGATGGTAATGAATTCTTTGTGCAGTAGTCCCATATGACCTGTGAAAAATGGAGAAAGCTCATAGAGAGTAGCAGTGGAGAATTGAGGCTTGAATACAGTAACGCCCATTGCATCAGCAGTCTCTGGTATGGTTCAACAGTACATGAAGTACGGCAGCAAGCTAAATGAGAGTGGTACTCAGTGATTGATGTTGCCAATGCTTTTTACTTTTTCTGTTTTGATCTTGGAAAATAGTCAACTGCAGTTTGCCTTCATCTGGGAAGGAATCCAATTTACATTTACTGAATTGCTGTATGATCATTTGAATTCACCAGCTACTGTCATAATTTGATAGAAGAAAGTTGAGCTGTTTCAAGTTCTTAGTATAAGGCACACTATATTGATGACATGATAATCCCTGACAATGAAGGCCATGTGATAAGTAACCTAAATGTAGGAGTGACACCAATGACCAACAGCAACTGGTTGATAAATACAGAAAATGTCTAAGAGCTGGCCCAAATGGTGAAATTCTTAGGAATATCCAGGGCAAGTGCCATCCATGACATCCTGGAGGTGACTAAATATAAACTGGCCTCATAACCCATCCCTTGAACTAAATAAAGAAACCCAATGTTTTATTGGTCTCTTTGGGTTTTGGAAGATGCATGTGGCACATCTGGGAATATTAATGGCTGTTATCCATTAAACTACCTAAAAGAACACCATATTTCAATGGAGGCCCGGAATTAAATCAGGCCATGTTGGAATTACAAAATGTATTGTCTCTCCTGATATTTTTTGTCCATTATAATTCACATGCATGCATGCATGCTTTTGGAAGTGTAATATTCATTTATATAGACTGGATGCTATTTTGAAAGCCTGTAAGTACCATCCAGAAGTGATCACTGGTATTTTATACCAGAACGTTCTTGGATAGTGTGGTACGATATACAAAATTTAAGATATGATGAAACTAACTTACTATTGGGCACTAATGGAAACTGCCCCTATGACCAATGTATACAAAACATCCCTGAAAGCAGAAATACCCAAAATGTCTTGGATGAGGTCAGAGAAACCCTCTATTAAAGACAGAACTACCCAGAAGAGCCCTGCCAGGGCACATCAGGAATCCATCCCCCATGATGTTTCAGGGACATTGAGGGCCGGAGTCAGAGTGAAGTGGGAAGCAATTTCTGTTTAGTTTCCTTGGGGTCATGCTTGGGCCAAATTCAGAGCAGAGGAGGAGAAAGACAGGTGAAGATGAAGAACCATCTTTTTTTGGGAGGGGGATACTGGAGATTGAACTCAGGGGCACTCAACCACTATTTTGTGTTTTTTATGTAGAGACTGGGTCTCACTGAGTTGCTTAGCACCTCGCTGTTGCTGAGGCAAGAACCATCTTTTGAATCAAGTCAAAACATTTCTCTGCCTAAGTTGGTGACTGTTCAGGTGAATTGTGGCCTCTGGAGTGATCAGTATGGAGCATGGTTCATCTCAGTCACTCAGTAATGTGCTGGTGCACTCTAACAGCTTGTGGGTTTAGAATAACCTTTGTTCTTCCTTCAAGCCCCGCCCCAACCCCACCATGGCTACTAACCCCTTCTGGTCCTCTACCTTCCCCACGTGGTACACAGCATCTGACATGATGCCCAGTGCTACCCCTGCAGCATGGTCAACTTTCTGCTGCCTTCAACTGCTGATGACTAAATAGGTCCCGTCCTAGACTAGACACCAAGTGATGGTGAATCTGAATTTGTGGCAGTGTGGAGCAGATATAATAATTCAGTTTGGGGCTCAGCCCTTCCCTTCTGTCTTCCTGTCTCCCACTCCCTGCCGTTTAGATTTTCTCCATAGCGCAGAGCAACTAAGCCCTTTCTCCACATATGGATAGTCAGAGGAGGAGGACTACCAGGGTGAGTCAAGGGATGAGGTAAACAGCCTGTTTTGGTCAGCTTTGCATCACAGTGACCAAATGACCTGACAGAACAACTTAGAGGAAAAGTTTATTTTAGCTTGCAATTTCAGAGGTTCAGTCCATGGTTGGCCAACTCCTTCACTCTGGGCCTGATGGAAGGCAGAACATCATGATGGAAGCACATGGTGGAGGAAAGCACTCAGAACATGGCAACCAGCAAGTGGGGGTGGGGGGGAGAGAGAGAGTGCTTAGGTCACCAGGGACAAAATATAAACTCCAAAGCACACCTCTAATGACCTACGTTGTAATATAATCATTTCACCTCTGAAAATTCTTCCATGTCTCACACATGAAGTTTTGGGAGGAAATCTCATACTTAAATCATAACTCAGCCCCAGGTCATGGTCACCCGTGGATCTCCAGCAATGGCACTCACTCACTGTGGTAACTGTGATCACAGTGACTTCCTGTCAAGGGTTGTACTGCTGATGCTCTTTGAGGAGCATCTCATTTCTTTTTAAAAAGCATTTTGTAAAATTTCATACTCTTGTCATGTGATCAAACATTTACCAGAAGTTAAATGGAAATGTTTCCCATTATGAGACTGAAGAGCGACAACTTTGTTGGCAGTCATCCTGTAGAACTGCCGGATATTGAAATGCCAACTCCATCTACCCTCCCTTTGCTCATTCACATTTTCTAGGATGTCCCTACCAGCTCCGCAGATGCAATGTGGAACAGATTCCACTGTCTTTTTAGGAAAGGGTTGAATTGCTGTTGAGGAAGTCTGTTATTCTTTTGCCCACTTGTCCTCTGTAGGAGGTTTGTGGGGAGAAAGAAAGGAAAATCAAGAGGTCTGACCCATTCACTTGTCCCTGCCACTAATTAGATATCTCCTTTTGGCTAAATAATCTTTTGCTAGGGTTGTAGTTTTGAAGTATTAAATAACAAGCAAGGTAAAATGGTAAGCTTTTATTCTTGGTAGTCTGCTTTTCCTCACATGGGGGTCTTTCCTTCCCATCTTAGAGAGATCATTCCTTTTTTTTTTTTTTTGAAAGACTTTCATCATTCCCCACAAACCATTAATACAATAGTTTAAAAATATTAAAAATACAATGTTCACCTCCCAGGAAACTGTAAAGTTCTTCTTGATTCTTTATATTTAAATTCAGTGACTAGAAGTATGAAGAAAAATATTTGAAAATGTCAGAAACGTTTTTGTTTTGATAAAGATGAAGTTTAGACTTCATCAATGAGGAACAAAGGATTGTATTTTGATGTTATGGAAATATTTCCATGGGCGTTTTGGTTATATAAAGTTCAATCAAAATACTATGATGATATGGAGAGATTTAAGACAGCAAAGAACTAACTGCTATGCAAATAATGCAACAGGTTGCCTTCATGATGGGTGGGATTGTCATCTCTGTAAAAGATTATGCTTAGTGGAAAGCTGCCTTTGAACTTAGTTTTCCTTTCTTTCCCTGGGCTCAGAAGAGCTGAGACACTGGAATTCCTAGGTAGATTTATAGATTCCCAAATGTAGCAGGAAAGCTATCCTTGAGGTGATAGCAGGTGTCAAATCAATACAATTGATGAAGGCAGAAGTAAGAAATTCTGGGCTGAGGTTGTGGCTCAGTGGCAGAGAGCTTACCTCGCATGTGTGAGGCACTGGGTTCGATCCTCAGCACCACATAAAAATAAGTAAACCAAATAAAGACACTGTGTCTATGTATAACTAAAAAATATTTTAAAAAAAGAAGTAAGAAATCCTATCCCATCTCCAAAAATGTGATGGGTACATTGGGAAAATGCTACAGATCCAGAAAAGAAAGGTCTGCACTCTCTCCTGGTTTTGCTACTAACCAACACACAACTTTGATCATATTCTGGGAGCTCCTATCCGTCAGTTGTCTTTGTAAAGAGTGATGGTGGATATCTCTGACTTTCATGGCATCACACAGTCTTTGATGCTGCTTTTGTCTCCTGGATGGGGCCAATTTGGTCCCGGGGGAACTCCAGGGCTGACATTTCAAACTTCACTATCTTATATCTTATAATCTAAATGAATAAAACAGGCAGGAAATTCAGATTTCATATGAATTTACATGATTTCTAAAATGTTGACAATTATTGTGGTTTGAATATGGTTTATTACTTCTAAAATCCATGGTTGAAGCTTGATTCCCAGTGTGGCAATGTTGGCAGGCAGGGTCAAGTGGGAGGTATTTGGTTCATGGGGACAGAGATCTTATAAGTGGATTAATGCCTTTCTCACACAGTGAATTCTCACTTTCTGCTATGAGTTGGAACAGAATGTGATCCTTACCAGATGTGAATATCTGATCTTGATCTTCCCACCTCCAGAACTGTGAGCTAAATAAATAAACTTTTTTTCTTTATATACCACCTAGTCTCAGTGATTATGTTAAAGCAATAGAAAATACAGTAAGACAACAACTAATTCATATTTCATTCGGTTTTCTTTTTTGTTTCTTTCTCTTTCCTTTTTCCTTTGGTGCTGATGTAACAGAACAATTTTTTTTTTTTTTTTTTTGGTACCAGGGATTGAACTCAGGGGTACTTGACCACAGAGCCACATCCCGAGCCCTGTTTTGTGTTTTTTTATTTAGAGACAGGGTCTCACTGAGTTTCTTAGTGCCTCACTGTTGCTGAGGCTGGCTTTGAACTTGCAATTCTCCTGTCTCAGCCTCCCAAAGTGCTGGGATTACAGGTATGCGCCACCATGCCTGGCTTTTTTCTTTTTTTAACAAAGTTATTTCCTCCAATTCCCTTGGTAAGTTTTGTTGTTGTTGTTTTTAGTTATTTACTTCTCTTCCTCGCCTCCCAAAGTTTCCCCTGATATTTCCCCCCAATCTTTAACAACCCATTTCCCTCACATGGGAGACTAAATTCTAAAGAAACCCTCTGTGATGCCTCTCCTCAGTTCAAAAGATAAGATGTCTATCTCAAAAGGAAATGCAGGGGCTGGCCCTAGGAGGTCGAAGTTCCCTTTGATGGGAAGAGGAAGGAAAAGATTCAGAGGCTCTGAGATGAAGGTGTTCCGGAAGAAGAGGGCTCCCACCCAGTGCGTGGATTTCCTGCCTTTTGTCTCACTGTACCCCGCTTTTCCCCCTCATAAAAGCTGTTTGTGCCCCTAGCACCCCTCTGCCTTCTCCCACCCAATATGGAGATTTGAGACAGAAAAGGCCTCCTCTATCTTCCCCAGAGCCAGCTTTGAATAAGCCTGTTTTCCTTCACCAACCTGTCTTCTGAGCTTTGATTGAGTAGTGAATGGTAGAATCTGTGATTCAGGTAACACTGGGAATTGAACTTTAGGGCTCTCTACCATTAAGCTACATCCCCAGCCCTTTTGATTTCTTATTTTGTGACAGGGTCTTGCTATTGTCCAGGCTGGCCTTGGATTTGTGATCCTCCTGCCTCAGAATCCTCATTAGCTGGGTTTACAGGTGTGCACCACCACGCCTGGCTCTTTAAAAAAACGTTTTTAAAGAGATAGGGTCTCATTATGTCACTCAAACTGAGCAGACCTCAGTCCACTCCTGGACTCAGCTGTCCTTTTGCCTCAGCCTCTTGAGTAGCTGGGACTACAGGTGTGTGCTACCACACCTGGCTAATTCATATTTTAAAACAACACTTTGGGTCTACAAAACACATCTGGCTGACACACTACCAGTCTGGGGCAAAAGGAGATATTAGTTTTTCTAAGAGTGTGTCTTAGAGGAAGACACAGAGACTTAGTTTCAAAAGAAAATAAGAGAGTTTCTGTTTTTCTGTTGCAATGGTAAATAGATGGAATTGAAAGATCATCTTTTGCTGTCTTGTCTCCAGACTCCTAGGCCAGAGGTCTGACTCCAGGGGTCCCAGCTAAACAGGCCTGGATACTCTCCCCTAAAACTAAGCAGAAAAACAATGGTGAAAATCAGGAAAAGAACTTTAATCAATATGGCCATATTGGGGGAGGGAAAGTAGGTCCAGCATCTCAGCTTTGCCTTTGGGGAGCTGGCAGTGAGATAGTCAGGGACCACGTGGGAACAAGGGGCAAAGGCATCCCTGGCCCTTGACTCAGGGCTTGTTAGCTACTAAAAGCTCAGAATGCACTGTGCCCATCCCCCTCAAGCAACTTAGGGGATTTTAATTTAGGGGATTTTCCTGCATTATCTATTGATGAGAAAATGGAGACTGCATCAGTGTAAGGATCCTAAGAATGACCAGACCACCATAATTAGCTTTAGTGATCAGGAGCACCAATAAGGCCAGGATGCATGCACTGTGACTCTTCATGGACAAACAACATAAAGGTTAACATCTGTTGATGAGCTACCAAGACAGCAAACTACCAGGCCCTTAACTTGTTGCCATGATTTGCTCTCTTCCATGTGTTCTGTCTCTCTCTTTCTTTCTTTCTTTCTTTTTTTTTTTGGTATCAGGGATTGAACTCAGGGGTACTCAGCCACTGAGCCACATCCCCAGCCCTATTTTGGGATTTTTCATTTAGAGACAGGGTCTCACTGAGTTGCTTAGCACCTCGCTTTTGCTGAGGCTGGCTTTGAAATTGCAATCCTCCTGTCTCAGCCTCCTGAGCCACTGAGATTACAAGTATGTGCCATGGCACCTGGCCCATGTGTTCTCTTAACACCTTTCACCCTTATCACAGGGCAGAGATGTTTATACAGGATGCAGGAACAAAATGAGAGAGATAATATTTGGCACTAGGATGAACTGCTGACCACCCTACCCTCAAGGTTAAAGCATTCACCCAGGAAAAGAAAAACATACCTGTGGAAAATACCTAAAGCCACTTAACATTCCTAAACTCTAGCCCACCCCTGCTAACCTTTCACATGAATAAAACTTGCTCTCTCATTTGTCTGGAGAGCCAATCTGACTCTCTTGGTTGATACTGCGTTTCCCTTCTGCTCCATCAAGAAGTCTCAATGGAGTCTTATTCCATCGATGGTGCCTTTATCTGATTTTTCTGATGGAGAGCACAAGAACCCACTGAACCCGTAACAAACAGGAGCTTTAGGTTCAAACAGAGTGAGAATTGGGGCAGTGGCAAGAGATCTGCATAATTAAGTAGTTTTGGTTGAGCTGTGGTCTGGTGGATCATTCTCTCTGGTCTGGTTGTGCAAAGTGACTCTAGAGAAGTCTTTATCACTTTGTTACAGGACTGGGGCCTTCTGAGAAACTGAGGTACCACGAAGATTCCTCCCCTTTCAAACCCTGATTCTTGTGACCAAGTCAGAAAGATTTCAGACATGTTGCTTAGAGTAATAGGATTGAGTTTATTGAAAGGACAGGAAAGGGAACGGGGACACTCTCAAGGGAAAGAGTGAGTCCTCTCAGAGAGGAGACAGACAACACCTCTCCTGCATTCCAGTTTTATTGAGGATTCCAGAGAAGTTTCCAGAGAGTCTTGCCAAGGCCCACTTCTTGACTTTTGAGTGATAGCAGGGTGACATCAGATCTTCAAGTCCCCACTGTCTGGAACAGTGCACAAGTGGATTTACAAGGAATTTGGGAGTGACAGGCCTGGAAAAGTATGTGGAACTTCAACCAAAATTTCATTTCTTATCCTTCCTTTATGTCTCCTTTCTACCCATTTCTCATTTCTTCTATTCTACCTCAGAGAGATCAAATATCTTAAGAAACCTATAATTTAGGGGATTTTCCTGCATTATCTATTGATGAGAAAATGGAGACTGCATCAGTGTAAGGATCCTAAGAATGACCAGACCACCATAAACCATATCAAGATCACCAGACTTATGTTATCCCTACATTCAATCCCATACCTAACCCTCACCAAGTTTCCTTTGAAAGAAGAGCCAGGAACCTCCAGAACATGTCTCACTCTCAAGATGGCCCACATTCTCCCTTGAATGTGTATTCTTTTCTTTTCTAAATAAAACTCTGTAAGCTCTTTTTCATCATGTAAGTCCAGGACCCTGCCGGTCCTGAGCTAAGTAACCCCCATCTCTGAGAACTCCCTGAGATTCTCTTCCAGAGTTATTTCCTCTCTCAAGACAACTGATTTTTAGTAAAAGCAGCGTCTGTAAGTCCCTTTTACAGTCTTATTGTAAAGCCAAATGAACAGAAGGAAGTAAAGCAGAACCGCTGGACAGGCTTTTATTGGAAATACACGCTCTCGGGCTGAACTCTCCCGTCCATCAGAGCATGTCTGGGAGAGTGGCGCTGCAGTTTGGGCATACAGACAATTTCAAAAGGCCCGGTCAGGAAGGGGAGGGCTTGGGGGCAGGAAGAGAAGGCCAGAGTCCTTCCTGGATAGGTCAGGAAAAAACCACTGATTGACAGGAGGCGCATCTACTGGTGACGTCAGCGTATGGCTGGCCATCCGATCCACAGCTGCCCTGACTGCAGCTGCTCTGAACGGTCCCCCTAATTGGACATCCTGGACCCTGAACAGACCTAACACTTATGCTCAAAAGAGTATGAATATTTGTTTTTTACTGCAATGGTGCTTGGAGCTGATGGCGTGAATTATGTTCTTAACATCAAATATTTGCATTTATATTAGATAATAATGATATGTAGCTGCTAAATATCCTAGAACTAGTCTCCGGGCAAGAACCTCAGGTCTTTGAGAGGTAACTGGTGAATGTCCAGTGTCAACACCTCTGATTAGACCACTCCACAGCACCATTTTTTTTTTACTTTATAATTTTTAAAATTTGTTTTAATTAGTTATACATGACAGTAGAGTGCATTTATGTACTTTGATATATCATTCATAAATGGGTATCATTTCTCATTTTTCTGATTGTACATGTTGTAGGATCATATTGGTTATGCAGTCATATATGTACATAAGGTAATAATGTCTGACCATTTTCTTTTGAGCCTGTCTTCATACATGCAACTTACCATTTATAGCACACCTGAGTCAGGCAGGAAGATTAAATGGGAAGTTGGAAGCCACAGTTATTAACCACATATTGTCTCAGACCTGGGGAAAGCACAACCAGGCCAGTGTGCAAAGCTGAGGAGGGGATGGAGTCATTTGCTTCCTAAGCCAGAACTCCAGCCTTCACATTTGCCTGCAGTGTCTGCATGTTACCTAGGTCCTTTTTTCTGCATCACAGCAGTTGGCTGGTAGATGAGGATTTGTTAACAGGAAGGTCAGGATACAGCATAATTAAAGGGGAATTTTGAAGGTACCAGGCCAGGACCTCAGGCATAACTGGTTTCTTCTAGCTTTGGCTCAGCTTGGACTCTGGCTTCTCCTTAAATCTGATCTGGATGTAGCTGAATGTGTAATAATTTAAACATTCTCAGTCTTTCCTATAAGTTTAATTCAGTTCAACTCAACAAATATTAAGCAAGTGAGTCTTGTGTGGTGACCCAGTCACTACACCCTGACCAGAACATGTACAGTACATTTGTAAACAGTTTGGTTGATAGTGGGCAGGGTATAAGGGAAGAGTAGGGTGGAGAGGGAGACAGACCTGCAGGGGACCCGGGAGGTGACTGTAGTGATGTTGCTCTCAAGGCATGAAGCTCATGAAGGAACAAGAGTGAATCTGAGAAGGGCTAAGCATGCTGAGTTTTTGTGTATTGTAGACAAAAGGAAATTAAGGATAATGTGGGGATGTGGGTGTTCCAGTGCATGCCAGCCTTGTTATATGATGAGGTCCATCATAGTCCACTCTGCTGGTGCCCTGTCCACTTTTCCTTAGCACCTACCATTCCTACAGACAGAATCCTGGCTCCAAGGCCCTGTAGCTGCTTTTGCCTGGCTGTCCTACAAAATACTTAAATAGCTCGTCCAGTTGTACTTACCTTCCTCCTCTAAATCTCCTTTCTTTCCTGTATTTGTTATACCAACATCTCCCCCATCTCCCCAGTTAGACATCTGCAAGTGTAACAAATGGTTTCTTGATCTTAATGTGCATTTATATTGTGGATGGTGAACTAAATGTCATTTTATATTTTGTTTGCACAATGATATGACTGTCGTGTGGGGCCTTAGGTTCAGGCCATAGTCCTCTGGTGTCAGCAAAAGCACATGGCAGTAGATATTTGTGTCAGCCATCAGGGAGGCTCCGAGCCTTTCAAAGGGCTGCCCCAAGGGACACTTAGGCGCCAGAAAGAGGAAGCTCCTGCCCCCTGCTGGACCTTGCTCTCTTGGGTCTGAGCTTTGAAGAGTGTAGTTATGCTTGAGGGCACTACTGGGCTGTACCGGAAAAACAGTCGATGCCACATGGGATTATGTGTGTGTCAGATTTATATTTGAAACTTCTAGGCAGTTTGACATTTTAGAAGGAAACAGAAGCTAACTGGGTTATTGAGCTATGACATCTGCTTGGATTTAATTTGTCCTAAGGATTCTAATAATGTTCATAGGATTCTTCTCTATAACAGAAGGAATTACAGGGCTTTGGTATATTGAGTGCCTTCCACACTTGACATAGGTACTTGGTTAAATTCTCTTGTACTAGAATGTCTTTGTCACCTAGGTGTCATCTATGCCCATCTCTCCTCTGCAATGCCAGGAAGTCTGGAGCTTCATTTCCCAGTGTCACTTTCCTACATGGCTCTGGGTTGGAGTCTGCCAATTAAAGGCATCCATAGGATGTTCAGAAGGTAGAAGTGTCAGCACCCCTTTTGGCAGTTGTGAACAGCTGCTTGGACATATGAGATGCGTATGATTTGCTCCAGCTTCTGGGCAACTTCCTGAGAATCACCAGTTTGGGTATTGCAGGCAGCTGGGACTGTTGTCAGCAGCTTTCCTGGAATTCTGTCCTTTCTGACTTTATGAAAGCAGCAGTAGCAGTCCCCAAGTTACCCAAGAGGTAAGAGTACCCCAAACCTCTTAATCATTGTGTAAGCTTCTGAGTCCAAGTATTAAAACCCTTTCTTAATACTTGGCCTTAGGAGTGCATCTCTTTTCCTAAGAGATCCCTGACTGATGTTACACTGCTGCAGTCTCCTCTCTCCTTTCTTGTGGTAATGGTCAACCACTGGAAGTGAGAAGGCCTAGCAAATGTATTAGTATAGTGGACCAGGCAGTTTCCGGATAAGTCTTCCAGATCTGTGACCAGAGACCTTCACTGTAAAATAACAGTCATTCCTAGTGGAGCAGTTCAAATAAGGTTATTTTTTTATTCTCTCTCCTCTCATGACCTTCTTTTCCAGAGCTCAATATGATTGAGGCACTTTGCTTAAGAGCAGGTAGGTGCCCAATGCATGGTCTGACTGTAGTCTAAGATTATTGCAATGAGTGACACTGAATGAAAGAGATAGATGTCCCCTCTTAGTTTCTGGGCCATATGGAGACTACTTCCTCAAGAAAACAGATGACAGTATATATGTGACACAAGGAACTCTTGTCCATTATCATGGACTCACATTTCCTGTGCTTTTAGCATCAACTTGAGCTAATAAGCCCTTAAGGAAGTTGACTGTCAAGACCAAAGGAAACTAAGGACAATGTAGGGATGTGGATGTCTCAGGGCATGCCAGCCTTGTTATACGATGAGGACCATTGCAGCGCACTCTGCTGGTGCCCCATGCACTTCTCCTTCGCATCCAGCATTCCCACAGACAGAAGCTTAAGGCAAGTACTTGTGACTGTGCCCAAAGACTGAATGGCCAGGGAACATTCTCCCAGCAGTACCAAGGGAGTCCTCAACCAATGATCAATAAGAGTGGGTGTATAAATACTCCCACACAGGAAATAGTATGGTGAGTCTAAAAAATTAAAAATAGGATTACCATATTATCCAGCAATTACAGTTCTAGTTATATATCCCAAAGAATTAAAATCAGAGTCTCAAAGAGATATTTGTGCACCCATGTTCTTACCAGCGTTATTCATAATAGCTAAAACATGGAAGCAACCCAAGGGTCCATTAATGGATGAATAGATAAGCAAAATATGCTATATACATACAATGAGATGTTATTTATTCTTAAAGAGGAAGGGCATTCTTCAACATAGAGAAACATGGATGAACCTTGAGGACTTCATGTTAAGTGAAATATGCCAGTCACAAAACAACAAATGCTGTCTGACTCCACGTATGTGAGGTAGTTAGACTAGTCTTCCCTCATCATTGGGAACAACTCCAGGGCATGCTCCACTTCTGATGCATATTTTATGAGAGGTACTCAGGGGACATGGTAGCTAGGGTTATCAGACTTAGCAGACAAAACCCAGGAGACCCAGTAAAATTTGAATTTCAGATTAATGATGAATATTTTCTATTCTATTCCATTTCTTCAAAAATAAATGTGGCCTGCAAATGCCATAATTTTATTCTCTCTTATTGCTGAATAATATTCCATTGTGTATATGTACCACAGTTTCTTTATCCATTCATCTATTGAAGGACATCTGGGTTGCTTCCACAGTTTTGCAATTGTGAATTGTGCTGCTATAAACATTGAAGTGGCTGCTTTACTGTAGTGTGCTGTTTTTAAGTCTTTAGGGTA
>CM053401.1:66855040-66900220 GCA_028644305.1 Xerus rutilus
AAAAAAAAAAAAAAAAAAAAAAAATAAATGTGGCAAGAGAAGAACGCAAACCAGACAATGCAGACATTTAATAAAGGATTTGCATATCAAGTATACAAAGAATTCTTAAAACTTGACAATAAGGAGAGGCTGGGATCATGGCGCAGTGGTAGAGCACTTGCCTCGCATGCGTGAGGCACTGGGTTCGATCCTCAGCACCACATAAAAAAATAAATAAAGATATTGTGTGTCCATCTACAACTAAAAAAATTTAAAAAAAAACAAAAAAAAACTTGACAATAAGGAAACAAACAATCCAATTAAAAATGGGCCAAACTGGGCGCGGTGGCACACACCTGTAATCCCAGCACTTTGAGAGGCTGAGACGGGAGAATCGTGAGTTCGAAGCCAGCCTCAGCACCAGCAAGGTGCTAAGCAACACAGTGAGACTCTGTCTCTACATAAAACACAAAATAGGGCTGAGGATGTGGCTCAGTGGTCGAGTGCCCCTGAGTTCAATCCCCGGTACCAAAAAAAAAGGGAGGAGCCAAAATAGATATTTCACCAAAGATACAGATGGCAAATAAGCATACAAAAAGATGGACCATATTATATATCATGGGGAAATGCAAATTAAGACAGCAATGAAATGTTATAACACACCTAGTAAAATGGTCAAAATCCAGAGCAATGACAACACCAAATGCTGGCAAGGTTGTGGGGCAGCAGGAATCTCAGTCACTGCTAACAGGAAAGCAAAACTCACAGCACTCTAAACCATAGTTTGGCTATTTTCTCCAAAACCAAACATACTCTTACCACATAACCCAGCAATAATAGTCCTTGGTATTTATTCAAAGAGTTAAAAATTTATGTCCACTCATAAACCTACACATGGATGTTTATTTATAATTGCCAAGATATGGCAGCAGCCAAGATGTTGTCTCTCCGTGAGTGGATAAATAAGCTGGAACATCCAATCAATGGAATGCTATCCAGTGCTGAAAAGATGTAAGTTATTAAGCCATGAGAACACATGTAGGAAACTTAAATGCATATTACTAAGGGAAAGAAATCAATCTGAAAATGATACCTACTGTAATTCCAACTGTATGACATCCTAGAGATAGTAAAAAAAGGATCAGTGGCTGCTGGAGTTTACAGTGGATGGAAGGATGAAAAGGAAGAGCACAGAGGATTTCTAGGGTAATGAAAACACTCTGTGTAATACTATAATGATTGCTACGTGTCAATTTACTTTTGTTGAAATCATTGAATGTGTAAGCAACACCAAGAGTGAATCTAGGGGCTGGGGCTGTAGCTCAGTGGTAGAGCGCTTGCCTAGCATGTGTGAGGCACTGGGTTTGATACTCAGCACTGCATATAACTAAAATAAAGGTCCGTCAACAACTAAAAATATATTTTAAAAAAAGAGTGAATCTAATGCAAACTCTGGGCTTCTACTGATCATGATGTGGAATTATACCCCTCTGGTAGGGATTTTGATAATGTGGGAAGCTACGTTTGTGTGAGGCTCCAGGTATGTGAGAGATCTTCCTCTCATTTTTGTTGTGAACCTGAAACTGATCTTTAGGGGAAAAAAACTCAACTTTATTTTTAAAAAAGTGAATTGAGATTTACTACATAAGTTTTATGACCCATTAATGACCAGTACCTACAATTTGAAAATATTACTCCAAAGCTACTTTTAAAGTGGCAGTGGAGAAACTGCTTAAAATATTTAATATACAAGGCATACTTGGGAACAAAAGTTTTAAAAGTTTTGAAAACAAAACAAAAGTTTAAAAGTTTTGAAAACATTAAATTCTCCAAAAGTGGTATGATGCAGGAGTGAGTGAAAGAAAAGGAGATCATATCCACAAGTTTTAGGATTCAAGGGCTCCAGACCTGAGGATTTAAATTTCAGAAAAAGAAGAAAAATGATAGTAGAAGATAAATAGTACAGACATGAAATAGATCAAATGCTAATAATATCCTTGACAAATTCTGTTGAAGAACAATTGGATACACGACTGAGTCAGAGGACCTAGATGCATATTAAGTCCAAGATGGTAGTGTCACCAGTACAACGCGAATAACAAATTTTTTAAAAAATCATTCCATGTTATTTAATTTTAATGACAAAATAATACATAGATACAATTTTGTCATAAATGTTAAAATTATGCAGAAGAAAGGTCCTCTTGACACTGTTTCTCCTTCCTAATCCCCATGACCTTTTAAGAATTCTTGATGGTAAGCACATCTCCAGACCTTTCCTAATGCATACACATTCAGTTAGAAATGCAAATGTTCACAAACATGTAGGAATATCTTTGAAATGTAACAAATATCTTAAAAATGTAACTGGTATTATATATAATGGGAGTTTTGTTCTGCAACTTACTTTTTACATGATAATATGCCATAGCGATTTTTCTGCTTTCGTACATATAAATGCATCTTCTTCTTTCTAAGGTAATCATGAGTATAGTTAGATTTAGGCATATCACTTGATAAGTTTGTTCATATATACTCCCTTTGTATTTTGCTTATATTTCTCCTTTTATGCCTTTTTTAGAGTTACTTGAATATTTTTAAAATTTGCATTTTAATTTATTGTGATTTAGATTATAATTCTATGTATATTTTTAGTGGTTGCTCTAGGGATTGAAAAATACATAACTGCATTTTCTACTTAAAACCATTATTTTAGCATCTTAGTTGAAATATAGAAATCTTCCCACCTCTCAGCATCCCTTATCTTCTCTACTTTATACTATGGATGTCATATATTACTTGTACATACATGGAAGATTCCACCAGTGTTGTGATTTATGCTACCGACCATCAAACATATTTTAAAGAATCTAAGAGAAGAATTGACTGTGGTACTTACCCAGTGTTTATCATTTCAGCTGTCCTCACTGTGTTCATGGAGTTCTGAGTCTTCTCGTCTCATTTTTCTTCTGTTGGAAGGACTTCATTTTGCAGTTTTCTTAGGGCAGGTCAGCTGGCTCTGAAGTCTTAGTTTTCTCAGAAGAGGATGTCTTTATTTCACCTTTTTTCCTGAAGGATATTTTTGCTGAATATAGACTTCTGGGTTGACAGGTCTTTTCTTTCAGCACTTTAAAAACGCTGTGTCAGTTTCTCAGGCTCCACAGTTTCTGATGAGAAATCTATGCACTTGAGAGGGGCCCTGTAGGTATGTTCTGTTTTCTTCTGACTACTTTCAAGGTTGCTTTCATTATCTTTAGTCTGTAGCAGCTGGATTTTGATGTGCCTGGGTGTAGCTTGTGTTCTTTGCTTGTTTTCTTATGTCAAGTTCTCTCACCTTCCTGAATCTGTAGGTTTATGTCTTTGGTGAAACTTGGGAAATTTTAGCATACAAAAGCTATTTGTTTAAAATATGATTTAGGTTTTTTTCTTTTCTTTCCTCTATCACCTTTCTCATTTCTTTCTGAAAATATCTTCAAATTCATTCTTTCCTCAGTCATTAACATTCTGCTATTGAGTCTATTCAGTGCGTTTTAAAATTTCAGTTACACTGTTCTAAATTCTAGAGCTTTGGATATATTTTGTCTCATAGGGCAAAGATTTCCCTTCCTCTCGCACACACCTGTGTTCTTTTAAAATCATCTAAACTATTAGCATGCCTTTATTTTTCCATTGCCATTTTGGAACAGTTTAATCAAACTTCCTGAAAATCCTGTTAGGGCTTCAGTTGGGATCGCATTGAGTTTACAGACTGATGTGAAGGACAGTTGACGTCTTTACAATGCTGAGTTTTCTCCTTCAGATACATAAATACCTGCTTACATTCACCTTTTGTTCTGTATCTTTTGAAAAAGTATTTTATTTTTTCCTATAAATATTTTGTTGAATTTTATTTATTCTAAATAGTTTATAAATGTTTACTGATGTTGTCTATTGGATGCCAGTTTTCAAAGACTGTTCAAATATCTTCTATATTTATGGATTTGCCTTTATTTTCCTATAGTTCTGTATATAATTTTATTCATATATAAGAGGATGTCAAAATTAAAGTTTTGATGAAAACATTAAGGCACTATGTGGATGGGAAATTCCAAAGGAAATAATCATATGAAAATATCAAAGCAAATGTTTAAGAATCTGTTCAATGACTTTAAAAACCTCTCACCCAGGTTAAGGACATAAAAATGGAACCAGGGTATGAAGAGTGACATACTCCATTTTGAAGAGGTTTCTGTGGAAAAAGATAGTCCCTTGCTGTTAATACTTGCCTCACCATAAACCTTGGGAAAGAGAAGAAGCTGAGCATTTCAGTTTTCTTTAATTTAAAAAATTATTACCTTCTTCTGAAGTCCCAGATTTTCAAACCTCCCATCACATCCCCTCCTCAAAGGACTTTTAAAAGAATTTCTAAGTAATCTATGTAAGGAACTTCATAGGACCATAGCTCAACTCCCAAAGTTTCATTTTGGGATCAGAAATGGAGAAAAGGTAAACCATTTTTCTTCTTCTTCTTCTTTTTCTTTGCGGGACTGAACCCAGGGCCTTGCACATGTAGGCAAATGCCCTGCCACTATACTGTACCCCTAGCCCGTAGGTAAACATTTTGGTGTTTTTGTCCAAGTCCTAATTTCCTCAGTACTGCCTCAAGATAGTTGAATGCATAAAATGTCAGGTTTTGCTTGTCAAAGTGTGATGGCATAGGTGCTTGAATCAAATCAATGACTTGATTTATGTCAACAGGGGCTTCTGACCAGATCATCAGAACACCAACTCACTGTACTCAGCTAGGAACCCTAGAAGCTGAAACATTTATGATCCTGTTCAGGCAGAAACAAAAAGTGCAGAGTATTTGTCTTCCTTGAATGTTTGACAAATAAAGTCTATGGTTGGGAATAAGGGTTATTGCCTGCCACAGGAGCATTAGGGAGATCTGTGAGAAACAGCACAGAGAGAATCTAGGTTCCTTCTTTCCCCCTAAATAGCTTTTCCCTCAAGCCTCCTGATTGGACTGAGAAGCTTGAGACAGTTTCTGAATGTTGAAGTCAGGAAATCCCATACACTCTGGAACTCTGAGCTTACATTAGAGCATGCAATCAAAGTATGAGAGCAAAGGGAATGATTCTTGCATTCATTAAGGTTATGGATAAGTGAAGGAAGATGTAGAAAAGAAAAAGGGGAAAGAAACAGATGAGCTGCTAATGAATCAAATACTTCACTCCTTAGTTAACTAGTCATTTGACTCTTGCTTATTTTCGTGGCATAACTGATGACTCATCCAAGAATCTATCAGAAATGATCAGTTTGGTCCTTATTCCCTTCAATTTGGTTGAGAGTATGGACAGGCTAGGGAATCTGAGGCACTGCTGGGTGGGAAGAGGCACCCCACCTCTTTTCTCTAGAGAGAAATGAGTGAAAACATGGATCCACAGAAGCGATGGCTATATTTTAGAAAAGCACCCGGGATAACTAACTGGCTTGAAAGTGTGTTGTTTCTCACTTTGATTCACGGGTTGTCAAATTTTTGAAAACATTTCTGTGCCTCATAACTGAAAGAGCCTGCAAAAAGACTCAGGAAAACTTAAGGAAAAAAATAAGAAAGGGAGTGTTTCTTGTTTTTATACTCCATTTTAGCTGAGGAGACATGAGAATTTTTGCTCATGTGAACTCCCAAGCAATGTAGTTGGGAAGAAACTAATTGTATTAGAAACTGTTATTGAGAGTCACAAGTCTAAATGTCAGGAGAACTTTGAATCCTAGAGGCCCCGGGGAGAATAAAAAAAAAGGCAGACAAAACCAGAACAACTGTTTATATTGATAATATACCTTTTTTAAATTTACTTACATCTGTTCAAAGTTATTCATAGCACTCAGACTTAAACTTATCCCATAATTTCAGCACCAACATCTTGTCCAGCCTGTAGGTCTCTGTTACACTTAGTTCATTTTGTGCTGATATCACAGAATCCTATAGACTGAGCAATTTATTAAGAACAGAAATTTATTTCTCACAGTTTTGGCTGGGAAGTCTAAGATCAATACTTTTCTGGTTCCAAGATAGCACCTTGGGTCTACAATGAGAGGCCCAGAGAGAAGTGCTGGGTCCTCACATGACAGAAGTGGAAAGGGGCAAACCCACTCCTGCCAGGCATTCTTACAGCGACATTAACCCATTCATGAGGACGAAGCCCTCTGTTCCAGAACACCTGGCCCCACCTACCAACACTGTTGCGCTGGAGATTACTTTTCTAAAGGAAGAATTTGGGGAGCCACATTCAGATCATGGTAGTCATGTTCTGTTGAGTCTGTGTTATATTCTCCAAAACTACGACCTCTTTCAGGGTCATGATTCTGCACCCCCATGGAGTCCAATTTACCCTGGGGCAGGCTTGATTAACTGAGGAATCCAAATCTGATCTTGTGCAGGAAAGCGATGTGCAGGATCTTCTCTCCTGGGTTACACCAAAAGGGGAAAGTCAACAGCAACACAGAGATAAGCCTGACAACATTAAAAATGACCACGGGTGTGAAACTAAGAAATGCATATAGATTAGTCAGGATTCTTCAGAGAAACAGAACCAATTAAAAAAATTCATCTATTTATTTTATCATCTATCCATTGATCTATCATCTATCAATCATCATCTACCTATCTAGCATCTATCAAGATAGAACAGAGAAACAGATTTATTTAAAGGCTTGGCTTACACAATTGTGGAGGCTGGCAAGTTCAAATCTATTGGAGAGTCCAGCAGGTTGGAGACTCAAGGAAGAGTTGATGTTGTAGCTGAGTCTAAAGACAGCCTGCTGGCAGAATTCCCTCTTTCTCGTGGTACTTAAGTCTGTTCTCTCTTGGTTGGATGAGTCTCACCACTATGGAGGATAAGCTGCTTTACTTAGAATCTACTGATTTAAATGTTAATCTCATCTGAAAGATACCTTCACAGTAATATCTAGGCTTATGTTTGACCACATATCTGGATACCGTGATTCACCTGAAAACAATTGCTCATATATTTTGTACATTTCTATAGGAGGGCTGTGTGATATCATTATGGCTGGACCCTAAAACGTGGTGTATGTGTTTGTGTGTGTGTGTTAGATATGTTTAGTTATAGATGGACACAATGCCTTTAATTAGTTAATTTATTTTTATGTGGTGCTGAGAATCGAACCCCGTACCTCACATGTGAGGGGCAAGTGCTCTACCCCTGAGCTACAACCCCAGCCCTGTGTGGTTTGTTTTGATTGCAAAGGACACTCTCATCAGGTTTGGAACTTACCCCAGAACCAAGGCAGTTCTCAGGCACAGTTAGTGATGCCCATTTTCACAGCTGGACTGTCCTCTCCCTCAGGGTGGGAGTGTCCATTTGGTAGCAGGCAAGCAACACAGCAGAGCTGCAGGGAGAAGCAGATACGGAGTTCTCTTGTGTAGTGGTTCTCGACGAGATGAGCCTGTCAGGAGTACCTGAGGAGCTTTATGAATAGGGAGATGCTCAGGACTCTTCCCAGACTTTCTAAATCACAGCCACAACCTATTTCTTCATGATTCAGCTTCCATTAGAAGAAGACTATTTGGATAAAAAAAGATATTTTATTCAGGGACTGAAACATTTGTACTTTTAATTCAGGAAGATTGGCTGCAATCATAGGACTCTAGGGATGAAGAAAAGGCAGAGGGGTGCCATCAATCATTAATAATTTCAAGGAAAGAATTACATTTATAAGAAGAAAACCAACATAAGAATGGAAGATAACAGCAGAAAATTAATTTATGATGCACCAGATTCAGACGTAGGTAAGCCTTTTACTATGTATACCTAGATTCTATTTTCCTGGATAACTCTCAACATCAATGATTTGGGCTAGCTAAATCTGAGTAATGTTGAGTGTTGTAGATAGTAAGCCCTATCACACAACGTGAATGTTATAGTTTCAGGGGTAACAAAATTTCAATGCATCAGTAAAAGGTTTTTTGATTTTTACAGACTTATATAACTGCTCAGAAGTTGGGCAATTTAAGCTCCCAAAGTTATTGCAGCTAAATAATGAATGAAGAGGAACTGATACTTCTAGAAAAGAGTCTAGGATTCTTTTTAGGTGAGAGAGGCCAAGAATACCATCTCAAATTAGCAGTGCACAAGTGAAGCACCACACAGGCCCTTAACAACAGTAAACGAGGGAGGGGATTAGGGGATTTCAGTGGCTCAAAATTTAGATGGATTATTTTGAGGAAGAAAGGGCAAATGGCCATTGCCTGCCTTTTAAGTTCCCCCAGATCAACAAAAACATAAAACTTCATGTGTAGGAGATTTTCTTGAAGATCGGGATAATACAAAGGGAAGAGTGCTCTGATCAGCTCAGGTAACAAGCAAAAATGAAAATTAGACATCGCTCTCATTAAGGTCCCAGTCTCCAATCCCTATCTCCTTTGCTCTTCAGGGAATAAACAAAATTCCCCATGCAAAACAATTTTAAGCCCAGTCTTCACCCTGGTCTAGGTTTTATGTCTTCCATCTTGCTTGCTCTTGGATCGCTTGCTCTGGGAGAAATCAGATGCCACACCATGAGGACACTTGAGCAGCCATGTGTAGGAATTTGTGTAGCAAGGACCTGGAGTTTTCTGCTCACAGCAGCATCTACTTGACAGCCATGTACTGAGCCACCTTGTGAGCTGATTCTCCAGCCCTAGTCACGATCCTGACTGTGACCTCAGGATGGACTGTGAACCAGAACTACTCAGTACATGGCTCAGCCATGTACTGAGCCACCTTGTGAGCTGATTCTCCAGCCCTAGTCACGATCCTGACTGTGACCTCAGGATGGACTGTGAACCAGTGGAAACTGTGAGACAATCTAGGTTTTTTAAAAAAATTTATTTTAGTTGTTGATGGATCTTTATTTTATTCACTTATTATTTATATGTGGTGCTGAGGATCGAACCCAGGGCCTCACGCATGCTAGGCAAGCACTCTACCATTGAGCTACAGCCCCAGCCCTGACAATCTATGTTTATTATATTTTTTAAGCCCCTAAGTTTTGGGGGTAATTTGTTATGCAGCAATAGAGAACCAAAACATACCTTAAAATCTTTGACTGCTAGCTCTATTATTTGGGCTATTTTGAATTTTCGTTTTGTTTTCTGTGGGTGACATTTTCCTGTTTCTTTGCATGTCTAGTAATTATTTTATTCTATACTGGATCTTGCAGATGAACATATAAAGACTCTAGATTTTATTATCTTCCCCCGAAGAATGTTGACTTTGTCTCTGCAGGAAGCTCAATTACTGGCTAGTCACCTTGAACTTGTGTAGATTTGTTTTTCACATTGTTAAGGCAGTTCTGTGGAAAACTTGGAATATTTCTCAACCACCTGTAAGGTAGCAGGATCCCAGCTGCAGAGCCTAACTTTCCTGCAGATACTGTTGAGGCTTCATTTTAGACCTCGTATGAGGCAGATCTAGAGTAGGCCTTATTCCTAAACTGTGGTATTTCTGTTGTGTCTGCAGATCGCCCAGGGCTATAATGAAGTCTTTCCACTTTAAGTGGGCTAGAACACCAGTGCTGCCTAACACTTCTTGACCTGTAGTACCTCCGCTCTGCTCTCAAACCATCTTCTAATCCTTATGTAGTCTCACCATGTGTGTACCTACCCCCCACCAAGGACTTATAGGGAACCCCCTCCCTCTGCACAGTTCTCTCCTCTTTGATGTCTTTTTTTTTTTTTTTTTTTTTTTTTTTTACTAGATCCTGCTCACTTTACCAGCTTTAAATTCTGATCTCCACTCTGAGCGCAGTGAGATTGTGCTCTCCTTAGGCTGTGGCTTACTCTATCAGAATTGGGACATTGTTCCCAGGCAGAAAGATGAGGTAATCCTAAACTTGTGAGTTTCTCCTCTCTCAAGGACTGCTATCTTTTGTCAAATGCCTAAAAACAATTGCTTATATACTTTGTACCTTTCTATAGGAGGTCTGGTGTGATACCATCATGGCAGGACCCTAAAATGTCATATTTCCTTTGGTTTTGTGACCAGTGAACCTGGTGACCATTATACTGGTCACTGACAGGGAAGTCATTATGGATATAAGGATGGTTGAAAGAAAGAGTTCAGTTCGGCAATGAAGTCTCTAAAGAAACTGGCTTGTGGCCTTGTGTTTCCTGATCTGAATGATTTGGACTCTCTAGACTCAAGTTAATTCAAATATCTGTCATTCTCGCAATTCCAAAGAAAATCAAATTTCCTTCATGCTTTAACATTGGTTTACACACACACACACACACACACACCACTGGAGGGGAGGGAAATGGGAGACGGAGATAAAGAAAGAGAGAAGAAGAGAAGATAAAAGATTCAAAGGTGCTAGAAGTCTGAATTATGTGCAGATTGAGGGGCAAAAGGTGAGGAAACTAACAAATACTAGAGTGAGAAAGAAAATGGAAAGGCACTCCCATCTGGAACCCGTTTGTGTAACTTTCAATTACAATCCATCCTGTATTATGCAGATGTGTATGAGGGGAAGGATTTCTTAAACTTCAAACCAACCAAATGTTTCTGCATTCTAAGGGGGAAGTAAAACGATTGCTTTTTCTCTGCTAGTAAGGGCTAGTCCAGAGCATAGTGACTTCTGTTGAGGAGAGCATACTTATGAGTCTTCAGTAGGATTGGAACCACAACACAATAATACTGGGTGACTTTAACACACCTCTCTCACCACTGGATAGATCTTCCAAACAAAAACTAGACAAAGAAACTATAGAACTCAATAACACAATCAATAATTTAGACTTAACAGACATATATAGAATATTCCATCCAACAACAAGTGAATACACTTTTTTCTCAATAATACGTGGATTCTTCTTCAAAACAGACCATATATTATGCCACAAAGCAAGTCTTAGAAAATACAAAAAAAAAAAAAAAAATAGAGATACTACCCTGCATTCTATCAGCCATAATGGAATGAAATTAGAAATCAATGATAAAATAAAAAATAGAAGCTACTTCAACACCTGGAGACTAACTAATATGCTATTGAGTGATGCATGGATAACAGAGACATCAGGCAGGAGATAAAAAAATTCTTAGAGGTAAATGAGAACTCTGATATAACATATCAAAATCTCTGGGATACCATGAAGGCAGTGCTAAGAGGAAAATTCATTGCATTAGGCTCATTCATCAAAATAATAAAAAGTCAACAAATAAATGACCTGATATTACATCTCAAAGCCCTAGACAAAGAAGAACAGACCAACACCAAATGTAGTAGAAGACAGGAAATGATTAAAATCAGGGTGGAAATCAATAAAATGGAAATGAGAAAAATTCAAAAATTGACAAAAAAAACCAAAAAACTTGTCCTGAAAAATGAATAAAATTGACAAACCTTTAGCCACCCTAACAAAAAGAAGGAGAGAGAAAACTCAAATTACTAAAATTTGTGATGAAAAAGGAAATATTACAATGGACACTATTGAAATACAGAAGACAATTAGAAATTAGTTTGAAAATTTATACTCCAGTAAAATAGAAAACCTCAAAGACACTGACAATTTTCTAGAGGCATATGATCAACCCAAACTGAGTCAGGAGGACATACACAATTTAAACAGATCAATTTCAAGTAAGGAAATAGAAGATGCCATCAAAAGCCTATCAACCAAGAAAATACCAGGACCAGACAGATTCACATTCAAGTTCTACAAGACCTACAAAGAAGAATTAATACCAGTATTCCTCAAATTATTACATGAAATAGAAAATTTTCTATTATTACATGTAATTATTACATGTAATTATTACATGTAATAATAGAAAATTATTACATGAAATAGAAACCCTACCAAACTCATTTCATAAGTTAGTATCATACTGATACCAAAACCAGATAGAGACACATCAAGGAAAGAAAACTTCAGACCAATATCCCTGATGAACATAGATGCCAAAATTCTCAACAAAATTCTGGCAAACCACATACAAAAACACATTTTAAAAATGATGCATCATGGTCAAGTAGGGTTTATTCCACAGATGCAAGGTTGGTTCAACATACAAAATTCAATAAATGTAATTCATCACATCAGTAGACTTAAAGAGAAGAATCATATGATTATCTCTATAGATGCTAAGAAAGCATTTGACAAAATACAGCACCTCTTCATGTTCAAAACACGAGAAAAACTAAGGATAGTAGGAACATAGTTCAACATTGTAAATGCTATCTATGCTAAACCCAAGGCCAACATCATTCTAAATGGAGGAAATTGGAAGCATTCCCTCTAAAAACAGGAACAAGACAAGGATGCCCTCTTTCACCACTTCTATTCACCATAGTCCTTGAAACTCTAGCCAGAGCAATTAGAGAGATGAAAGAAATTAAAGAAATACAAATAGGAAAAGAACTTAAACTATCATTACTTGCTGATAACATGATTCTTTACTCAGAGGATCCAAAAAATTCCACCAGAAAACTTCTAGAATTAATAAATGAATTCAGCAAAGTAGCAAGATATAAAATCAATACCCATAAGCCAAATGCATTTCTATACATCAGTGATGAATCCTCTAAAAGAGAAATTAAGAAAACTACCCCATTCACAATAGCCTCAAAAAAATAAAATACTTGGGAAGCAATATAACAAAAGAGGTGAAAGACCTTTAAAACGAAAACTACAGGACACTAAAGAAAGAAATTGAAGATCTTAGAAGATGGAAATCTCTCCCATGCTCTTGCATAGGCAGAATCAGTATTGTCAAGATGGCCATACTACAGAAAGCACTATACATATTCAATGCAATTCCAATTAAAATCCCAATGTCATTCCTTATAGAAATAGAAAAGGCAATCATAAAATTGATTTGAAAGAATAAGAGACCTAGAATAGCCAAAGCAATCCTTAGCAAGAAGAGTGAAGCTGGAGGCATCACAATACCAGACCTTAAACTATACTATAAAGCTATATAGTAAAAAAATGGCATGGTATTGGCACCAAAATAGACATGTAGACCAATGGGACAGAATAGAAGACACAGAGACAAACCCACATAAATACAGTTATCATACTAGACAAAGGTGCCAAAAACATACATTGGAGAAAAGATAGCCTCTTAATAAATAGTGCTGGGAAAACTGGAAATCCATATGCAGCAAAATGAAACTAAACTCTTATCTCTCACCATGCACAAAACTCAACTCAAAGTGGATCAAGGACTTAGGAATTAGATCAGAGACTCTACACCTAATTGAGGAAAAAGTAGATCCAAATCTTCATCACATTGGATTAGGCCCTGACTTCCTTAACAAGACTCCTAAAGCGCAAGAAATAAAATCAAGAATCAATAAATGGGATGGATTCAAACTAAAAAGCTTCTTCTTAGCAAAAGAAAGAATCAATGAAGTGAACAGAGAGCCTACATTTTAGGAGCAAATTTTTGCCACACGCACATCAGATAGAGCACTGATCTCCAGGATATAGAAAAAACTCAAAAAACTTAACACCAAAGAAACGAACAACTCAATCAATAAATGGGCTAAGGAGCTGATCAGAAATTTCTCAGAAGAAGATATACAATCCATCAACAAATATATGAAAAAATGTTCAGCATCTCTAGCCATTAGAGAAATGCAAATCAAAACTACTCTAAGATTTCATCTCATGCCAGTCAGAATGGCAGTTATCAAGAATACAAACAACAACAAGTGTTGGTGAGGATGTGGAGGAAAAGGCACACTCATACATTGCTGGTGGGACTGCAAATTGGTGCAACCAATCTGGAAAGCAGTATAGAGATTCCTTAGAAAACATGGAATGGAACCACCATTTGACCCAGCTATCCCACTCCTCGGTCTATACCCAAAGGACTTATAAACAGCATACTACAGTGATGCAGTCACTTCAATGTTTATAGCAGATCAATTCACAATAGCTAAATTGTGGAACCAACCTAGATGCCCTTCAATAGATGAATGGATAAAGAAACTGTGGTATATACACACAATGGAATATTACTCAGCAATAAAAGAGAATAAAATTATGGCATTTGCAGTTAAGTGGATGGAGTTGGACAATATCATGCTAAGCAAAATAAGCCAATCCCCCAAACCAGGGGCAGAATGTTTTCTCTGATAAGTGGTTGCTAATCCATAATGGGGAGGGTATGGGATGAGTGGGGGAACTTTGGATGGGACAAATGGGAGGTGGGGAGGGGGCATAGGTGTAGGAAAGATGGTGGAATGAGATGGACATCATTACCCTAGGTACATGTATAAGACACAAATGGTGTGACTCTACTTCATGTACAACCAGAGAAGTGAAAAACTCTGCTCCATTTGTGTAAAGTGTATTGAAAAGCTTTTTGCTGTCATGTATAATGGATTAAAACTGATAAAAATAAAATAAAATAAAAATAAATTGAGGCACTGACAAAGAAAAAGATGATTAGTCAGTTGTTCCTTCAAGTTTTCTAGCTCCTTCTTTGCTTGCTGGTTTACAGGCATATGAAGAACAAAATAATTAGGCAACAGCCAAAGTTTTAAGTTTTATTGGACTTCGTTGTATCTCCTGCGGAAAGAGTCCCCACTCTGGCAATTGGAACCTCCAGACTTGCAGACATTAAAGTCATGGGCATAGGAAAGACATGTTCGTTTAGTGGGTCCTTGGGAATGATGATAAAAGAAACCACTCCCACTTTGTTCTTGTATAAGTATGTTCCACCTGCGGGGACACATCATCAGTTTAAGGTAGATACTGCACCCTGAAGGACAATATATTATCTCTAAGGCACTGCCTTACAATGCCTTCAAAAAGCCACCCCAGTGTTCTTTTGGATGAGTAGTTTCTTGAGCCTATGGTAAAACCAGTAGATCTTATGGTCATGAGCACGTTGTCACCTTGTCACTACATTGTTGATATAAAAGTCTTCTTTGGGGGCATGTGTGGGAAGGGGACTCCATATTGGTAAATCAGATCCTCCATGAGGCCTTGATTAATGTTGTTGGCTTGGGTACTGTGAGCAGGAAAGGAAAACAGCATACCCAGAACACGTGTCAATCACCATCAGGATGAATTCCTAATAAAAGTGGTCTAATGTGATCAGTTTGCTGCCAAATGGCTGGCTGGTTTTCTCGAGAGAAATAAGAAAAGTCAGAAGACAGTGAAAAGGTATTTTCAAAGAGGCAAAAGAAAATAACTTCCAACCTAGCAAAATACACTTCTAGAATGAAAGGGCTTGAACCAAGCCTCAAAAAGATTAAAATAAGATAGCACACACTCTGTCTTTAGTAGAATTATTTCCAAACTAAACAACAAGAACAACTAGAAGGTCCATATGTTCAGAAATTAGGGCATACATTTCTAAATAACTCATGTAAAATTATAAATCATAATGGGAATTTTTAAACATTTGAAATTGAGTGATAATAAAATAGTACTTTTATCAAAACTTGAAGGTTGAAGCTTCTTAAAGACACATTTATTAGTTTTGAATGAATTATTCATAAAGAACAGCTGAAAAATCAATGAACTAAGCATCCATTTTGAGAAATTAGAAAAACAACAGAAAAATAAACTCAAAGAAAGTAGATGAAAGAAAAGAATAAATAAAAGAGATTTATGAAATAAGAAATGAGCATAATGAGAGGAACAAAAAAGCCAGACTGGCTCTCTGAAAAGGCTATTAGGACAATTAAATGACTGTCACTACTGATAAAGACAAAAGGGAAGATGCAAATAACCAATATTTGGGATGCAAACAAGCATGTCTACTGATCCTGCAGATAATAAAAGAATATTTTAATTAATTTATGCTAATAAAGTAAAAATTTTAGATGAAGTTTCTAAGCAAATGATAACCAAAATTTATATAAGAAGAACTTTAAAAGAATTACATTTAAAAATAATTCTCCCTGTATATTTTTTCATGGCATTGGGGATTGAACTCAGGATACTCTACCAGTGAACTATATATCCAGCCCTTTTTTAATTTTCATTTTGAGGCAGGGTCTCACTAAGTTGCCCAGGCTGGCCTGGAACTGCTTAGGCCTCCTGAGTAGCTCACCATACCATATGGTATGTGCCTGGCCCACCATACTATTTTTTTACAGATAAAATCCCATATAGGAAACATAAGGCATGCAAATTTACCAAATATTTATGAAAGAAATGATGCCAGTCTTACACAGACTGTTCAGGGAATAATCAGGAAACACTTTTCAACCTATTTCATGAGGCCAGTGTAGCTTTTATTTCAAAATTTGACAAGGTCATTACAAAGTAAAATTTAGGCTAACTCTCATAAACATAGGTGTAAAATCCTTTTTTAAAAATCAGGAAACTAAGTCCAGCAATATATTAAAAATAATATATTACAAGCAAATTCAGTTTACACAAAGAAATAAATCAGTACAATTCACAATAAAACATAATAAAGGAAAAACATTATCTCAATAGATGCAGAAAAGGACAAAAGCCATATCTCAATAGGTATAATAAAGGATGCCTCACAATCAAACACATTTATTTCTTCAGCAAAACATACGAGTATTCTCATGGAATAGGATAGACACTATAAATAACCTTGCATCTGTTCATGTCAAGTGTTGCTGCCAAATGAGAACAAGAAAAAAAATACTTCCTTTTTGGGTTTCACAGTAGTGGATAGGGATTATCAGCTTGTATCAAAACATTTTAAAAAGAGAGCCAATTGCAGATTCATAGGAATATCCACTTAAAAATGAAATCACAATGTCAAATTCTTCATTTACAATGAAAAGTGTGTACCTTGATCAGTTTAATATCTTGTTAGAGACAAATCAATGTGGGGAGCTAGTTATAATCATAAGGTTGTTTGGTGATCCTTGGATCAGATCTTAATAGCTACTATTGTTAAAGGTGATAACCACCCGCGTCTTTTGTGTCAATAAGAATACCACTGTCCCCAAGGAAACTGATCTCCATTGACCCTCAGCCTGGATGTTGATGGTCCTGGCTGAGGGCACCTCTGAGACATGCCACCAATTTACATGCTAATCTCAATATTAGCTCAAGTGAAGGCCAGGAGTGTAAATGAAGCAATAGGAAGGACTCATGTCCACTTTTGACATTTCATAATGCAAACCTGGTCACATCTTTTCTTTTTTTTTTTGGTACTGGGGATTGAACTCAAAGACAATTGACCACTGAGCCACATCCCCAGCCCTATTTTGTGTTTTATGTAGAGACAGGGTCTCACTGAGTTGCTTGCTTAGCACCTCACCTTTGCTGAGGCTGGCTTTGAACTCACGATTCTCCTGTCCCAGCCTCTCTAAGTGCTGGGATTACAGGCTTGAGCCACCACACCCAGCTGGTCTCATCTTTTCTTAAGTGAAGCCACCACAGTGGCTGGAAGGCCACCACCTCTCTCACACACTGAACTCAGAGGCACAACACTGGCTTTCTTTCCCTTTCAGTCTTTCAATGCATTCGAAGAAAAAAACTTTAAAATTCTGTTTAATAGCTTAAAATATTTTATGATCATTCTTAATTTTATTGCTACTGATTTAATAGTAATTTGAGGGTAACTCTTAGAAGACAACTAACATTGTCCCTTGGGTCTATATTGCTTGCCACTTCTTTTAACTTTTCTCATTCATAATTTAATAACCTGAATATCTCTCTTTCTCATTTTTCCCCTTTTAGATTGCTTTATTGCTTTATTTGCTTTTAGGCTTTACTGATTTTGAAATTTATAGCAAAATCAATTACTTTTTTGGAGAGTATTTGAAAATTATTGTGCACTCTTTTCAATAAAAGTGCCCATACCGAAATATTTTTATCTAACTACAAACTTTAGTATCTTAAGATGCTTTTTTGAACATCTTTGACATAAAGAATATTGGATGATCAAGGTTCTAAGTTTAGACAGTATGGAAAACTCTCATGTCTTCCTGCCTAAATGAAAACTAGAAAACTAGATGTGGTAGGTCACTGTTAAGTCAAATTTCCGTTCAGTCTTCAGTGGAACGGAAGACCCGCTTCTGCATTGCTATTCAGAGGTGAGAAATCCACAGCTAGACTTGATGAGGACTGGCTCCTTTGAATATGACTCACATATTTCTGCTTGTATATGTGCCCATTTGTTTTTCCCTGGAGTTTAAAATGTTGAAGAAGTTATGTCTTGGTGTTTATTTTGATGTTAACTTTTCCAGACACTTTGTGGATATGATTTTCAATCTGTGACCTTTTTTTCTTTTTAAAAAAATTCTGTGGTTTCTCCATATTCTTTCTGCTCCCCAGCTCCTTACCCCATCCTCAAGTTCTGCTCCTTTTGTTCTTGTAGGATTTTTGGTAAACTTGCTACATGTAGTAGGTAAGAGGAGACAAAGGTGGGAGAGAAAAAGGGGGAGATAATGAGAGAGCCAGAGGGAGGGAAATTCATTTTAAGGAATTGGCTCACATGATTGTGGATTTGATGAGGTAGACTGACAGGCTGGAGACTACAAAAAAGTTACAACCTGAGTCCAAAGGCAACTGGTAGAGTTTCTGGTAGAGTTCCTTCTTGCTTAGGGAAGGTCACTTGTTTTATTAAGACCTTTGGCTGACTGGATTGATGTCCACTCTTACTATGGAGAGTAATCTAGTTCACTGAAAATCCAACAATTTAAATGCTAACCTCATCCCAAAACTACCTGCTTGGCCAAATACGTGGGCACCATGGCCAAGCCAAGTTGACATAAAATTAACCATCACAAGTTAGCCCTTTGTCCATTCTGTGACCTGTCCATTCCCTAGCGGTCATACACATCTCTTTAAACCATGAATAGCAAGGTCATAATTCCACCTAACATGACACAACTGTCCTGTGTGAAGCCCAAATGCACTGAGCCTTTCCCCAGAAGAATAGGCAGGGTCCTCAGGAGACGTTCACTCTTCTCCGTACTGGTCCTCCAATACAATGATGTGCAGTTAGCAGTACTTCAAACTGTGACACAAAGTCCCTCCACTCTGCTGTTTCTCACTCTTTTTAAAAATTTTTTTAGTTGTTGATTGACCTTTATTTATTCATTTATTTATATGCAGTGCTGAGGATCGAACCCAGTGCCTCTCACATGTGAGGTAAGCGCTCTACCACTGACCCACGATCCAGGACCTGTGTCTCACTCTTGGAATACAGGAAGAAAATGAAATCAAATCATTTGTCCCTTTTCTACCAGCTCTCACCAAATGCATCCTGTAAAAGGATATTATAAGAAGATGTTTTTTTTCTTTCATTTCTGGCACAACTTTGGGCTTCAGGGGAAACAAAAAAAAAGGAAAGAAGTAGGGGAAAGCATGGAAGACAGGAAGAAAGTGGTGGGGTGGTTCAGCAATCATTTGCAACCTTCAAAAGAAACACAGAGAGTAACTGGTGCCATTCCAACAGCAGGCACATCCCTCCTGCTTGTTCTTCTCCCCTTCTCCAGGACACTGACTTCCTTTCTTGCCTTCCTCAGCCCTGATGGTGGGCAGAAGGGCTCTCTCTCCACCATCGGAAGTATTCAGCTGCGGATATCATCAGGTGCCAGTGAGCTCCCCTGGCTTCACCTTCCTCTGAGAGAAGAAAAGGATGAAAGTTGGGGAGGTGACATCTTTTCTGGTCCCTCTGTCTCCTGAAGCCCTCCCCTCCCTGCTGTCTTCAGCAGTGGTGACTAGGAAAAGGCTGGGCCCAGCCATGGAGTGAAGCAGTGTCAGGCAGTGAGAAACGTTTTCATTTGCTCTCCTTTTTCATGAAACATCCCAGCAGGTTCTCCCTTTTCCCTCTCCACAATCTGTTTGCTGATTCATCAAAGCTTCAGGTTCAGGAGCTAGGCCTCTGTGTCATGAGGGTAGACTTATCATCTTTTCCCAGGAAGGGACATGAGGTTGCATGACAAGAGAGAGCTTGTAAATTCCATTAGGGTAGGAGCCGTGACCATTCCTTACATACACCCAGAACCTAGCATGGGCACAGAGTTAGTGCTCAATCAGCCACTGATTGCAGGGTGAACTCTACAGCCCACGAAAAAAAGTTTTCTGGGAAGGAACAGGGAAGGGTGGGACGTGATGACTGTAGTAACTGAGGAAAATTTCCTTGAAGATGAGTTAGAATGAGATGCATATTCTGTGATGTCTGACAGAGATATAGAGGCATGTTTATATGAGGGGGTCTCCAGGTGTCTATCATGCTATCCGTAAAAAATTATTTTGGGCATTTATAAATTTTAAAAATTTATGTTTATAGTACTGTACAAATATATTTTGTTTATAATAAAATTCAAACAAAACATAAATTTTTAAAAGGTACAATAAAAATAAATATAAGAAAGTTATAGTTTTTCCTGCATCTTAATGGGTGATTTTAAGTCTCCCCTGAGTTTGGTTAGCTCTTTCTATTGTAAAAGAAAGTTTACAAAGCTTCAGATTAGGAGGAAAAGAAGTCCAGTATGAAATATAATGGAAGGCTATAGATGCTTTTATAAATCTAACCCACACTCCAAGTAATGAAGAGAATTTCTGGTTCACCTCTCTTCCCAAATGCATTTTTGTAATGACTATAGTAAATCATTGCAGCTAATTATATATTTACTTCTATTTCTGCTACAAGATTATAGATTCTTTGAGGGGTGAACATGCTTATTTTCTCTCATGTGTGATCATCTTGTTCATTATACATCTTGGGACTAGTCAGAAAGCTTTTTTTTTTTTCTGACAAGGTGTATTCTTAGCTTTTGCTATATAGCAACCCATCACAAACTTGTTGGCTTCAAACAGTAAACACTCATTATCTCACAATTCTATATGTTGGCTGGATTGTCAACTCTGATCTGCGTTGATGTGGCTGGGTGAATGGTCTAGGATGGCTCACAAATGACCTGTCAAATGACAGCAGACACGAGTGAGCCTAGCTGAGATGAGCCAAGCCCAGCGCAGATGAGAACAACCCATCCATGCTGCAATTTCCAAGAAATAATAAATACTTGTTATTTTAAGCAACCAAGTTTCAGGATCGCCTGTGACATGGCATTAGCTAACAGGTACGCAAACGTATTGTCAACCTAGGGATGGAGTCATGTACAGACCTTTGAAGTAACTAAAGCCTTGATTTATAAATGTCCCTGGATTCTGTCCAGAGATCTTTTGTCCTTCATATTTATCATAATTTTTGTCATCTCTTCTATTGTTATCTATGGTTATTTTTTAATGCATAAAGGTTCATATATTTACAAAGTGAAATCTTTCCTTTTAGGAATCTATCTTTGCATATTTGTTTGATAGGCTTTACCATCCTGAGATTTGATAAACATTCACTTAAATTTTTTTGAGTATTTTTCTGGTTTTGATTTCCATGCATGGTGAACCTCTGTTTTTAAGTCAATATAATTTAGGGTTGTCATATCTGCTGAATAAATGGATTCTTTCATCATTATGAAATGACATTTTTTCTCTTTTATAGTTGTCCTTATTTTGAGTTTTACTTCCTCTGATAGTAATACTGTAATACCAACTTTCTGATGCTTGGCTTTTTAAAAAAAGTCTTCCACTTTAAACCTACCTGTGCTTTTATATTTAAATTCTTTTTAAACAGTACATAGTCGGGTCTTGACCATCTCTAGGTATTTGTTTGTGCTACTGGAGATTAAACTGAGCCCTCAGGCATGCTAGGAAAGGGCTCTACCCCGGGGCTGTAACACAGCCCTTTATTTATTTATTTAATCATTTATTTATTTGTTCTATTTAGGTTTACATGATAGCAGAGTGCAATTTGATTCATTGTACACAGATGGAGGATAACATTTCATTTCTCTGGTTGTATATGATGTAGAATCACAACATACATGCAGTCATACATAAAGCTAGGGTTATGATGTCCATCTTTTTTTTTTTAATTTTTTTTACTTGTAGATGGACACAATGTCTTTATTTTATTGCTTTGTAGGTGGTGCTGAGGATCGAACCCAGGGCCTCACGCATGAGAGGCAAGCGCTCTACCATTGAGCTACAATCCCAGCCCCTATGATGTCCATCTTATTCCACCACGTTAACTGTCCCCAAGCCCCTCCCCCCTTCCACCCCTGTGAACAGAGTTCCTCCATGTTCCCTTATCCTCCCCCCATTATGGATCAGCATCCACTTATCAATGAGCACATGCGGCATTTGGTCTTCTGAGATTGGCTTACTTCACTTAGCATGATAATCTCCAACTCCATCCATTTACCTGCAAATGCCATAATCTTATTTTCTTACTGCTGAGTAATATTCCATTGTAATTCAGCCCTTTTGAGATAGGATCTCACAATGTTGCCCAGGCTGACCCGGAACTTGTGATTCTCCTGCTTCAACCTCCCAAGTAGCTGAGATTACAGGCTTCCACCTCTGATTTGTAAAGGGAGTGTTCAATCCATGTCACTTTAATGTAATATAGATTAAATTTGTTTCAAGCTATTTGATGTCTATTTGTTCTCTCTTCTTTCATCTGATCCTTTCTTTTGCATTAATCAAGTATTTTTTACCAAAATATTACTTATTAATAAAATCTATCATATTTTTCCTTGTAATGAAAAACTTGTCTTTTGAAACTCATTTGCAATTAAATTTTAACAAATACAACTATATAACATTTTTCCCAAAGAGTTGGACCATGGAAATATGTTACTACCTTTGTAGTAAGTAATATGTACTAAACAAATAAACAAAAAACCTCCGAACACACCTAATCCTTGCAAAATCAACTAATTGTTTCTCACCAAAAATGGCCAAACAGCTTCACACACTTCAAAGTGCAAAATAAACTTCACTATTGGTACCTTATTTTTGGATAGATAAGTCAAACTAGTAACTCTAAAAGCAATGGAATGTAGTATTTTACTACTTTTGGAGACAATACAAATTTATGTTAGATAAGTCATATGTTCAGAGCATGTGAGTTTTGATTTTTTTTGACAAAAACATTTAAGCATAGCTGGATGTGGTGGCACATGCCTGTAATCCTAGCAACTCAGGAGGCTGAGGCAGGAGAATCACAAGTTTGAGGCCAGCCTCAGTAACTTAGTGAGACCCTGTCTCAAAACAAAAAGTAAAAAAGGACTGGGGACGAAGCTCAGTAGTAAAGTGCCCCTGGGTTCAATCTCTTGTACTAAAAAATAAAAAATAAATTAGAAAAAAAACATTTAAGCATAGACTTCAAGCCTCACTAAGACTACTGCTTTTTGTAAATTAATTTTTTAATGGAAAATGGCAAGAAATAAAACTACCATTTAATAGAATTTGTGGTTTTATGTTCATTTATTAAATTACTAATACTTATTTAAGAACACTAAGTAAATTTTCTTTACATCAGTCACTCATGGTGGCACACACCTGTAATCTCAGCTCCATGGGAGGCTGAGGCAGGAGGATCACAAGTTCAGGGCCAACTTGGGCAACATAGTGAGACGTGTCTCGAAACAAAAAATAAAGGTGGGGAATATAGCTCATTAGTAAAGTTCCCCTGGGTTCAATCCCTAGTACTGGAAAAAATGTTTTTCTTTAAGTATTTTTAAGACTATTTTTGATTCTCTCTCTTTTGGCATTGTTTTTAGTGGTTTCTGTAGAGATTACCAAAAGCACCATTAGCTTACTATTGTCTATAATATTGTTTAATATTATAACACTTCTCCTGCAATATAAGAATATTTCAACTGTATAATTCTCTTGGACTCATACTCCTATCTTTTGTGAAACTGTCATCATATATTTTACTTTTATATAAATTATAAACCCAATAGTACATTTCTATTTTTGCTTTAAGCAATTATTTTATAAAGAATTGAATAAAAGTAAGAAAAATAGTCTTTATGTTAATATATATATACTCATATATATATATATATATATATATATATACACATACACACACACACACACACACACACACACACACTGTAGGGAGCTAGCTCTGTGCTACGCCCTTATGACTAGCCATTGTGTGTAAATGGGAAAGGCACAAAGGAAGGAGGAACTACGTGATTGGATTACTGTTGGTTCCACCAACGTGCAGCTCATGGACAGAATTCAGGGGGCTTACGTGCCTTGCCACATGGACAGCTGTTGCCTACGTGCGTTGTCTCTGATTGGCCGAAGGGCCCTATAAGCTGAATGCTTGTTCTGCAAATATAGGAGTACTTGCTTTGACTTGACTCCCTGGCGTGTCTGATTGCCCTGTGGTGGCAGAGGGCTGGGAACAGGCAACCAGTCGGCTCCAAGTCTTCCCAACTTCCACAGGTAGGTGAATGTGGGAGTGCTCCTTCGACCCTCACTGAGTTGCTTAGCACCTTGCTTTTGCTGAGGCTGGCTTTGAATTTGTGATCCTCTTGCCTCAGCCTCTGAGCCACTGGGATTACAGGCGTGCACCACCGCGCCCAGCTACTTTTACTACAAATTTGCTAGTGGTGAATTTACTCAGCTTTTAATTGTATGAAATGTCTTCATTTTAAAGTTAACCTTAAAGGGTATTTTGCTGAGTATAGAACTCTCAGTAAATGCTTTTGCTTTTTCTCTTCGGTGCTCTGAAAGGTTCTTCTGGTGTGAAGTTACTACTATTCTTATCATGGTTCCTCTGTCTGCAATGTGCCTGCTTCATCTGGCTGCTTTTAATATGTTCTCTTGATCTTTGATTTTCAGAATAATGATCTACCTAATGTGATTTTCCTGTTTGGGGTTCCGTGAGATTCTTGAATTTTTATGTAGAGGTTTTAAATCAAATCTGGAAAGATTTTGTCAATTATTTCTTCATATATACTTTCTGCCCCATTCTCTCTTCTTCTGGAACTCTAAGAGATTCCTTGGAGCTATCCAACAGGTCATTGACACTCTGTTCATTCCCCCCCCCCCAATTTTTCTTTGCGTACTTCAATTGGGATGGTTTCTATTGATCTGTCTTCAAGGTCATTGATATCTTCCTTTACATATTTAAATCTTCTGTTAATTCTTCTGATAGACTTCTTAAAAATTTGTTATTGTGGAGACGAAAACTTCACTGGGGCAGTCTTCATGTATCATGGGGATAGATGCTTCTGCCTTTTATTGGCCTTGGGCCTCACAGCTCCAAAAATAAACAGGATCTTGATAAGCTCTGTAAGCTGAAGTCCAAAGCTTAGAAGATTCCGAACCAATTTGGCCCCTTAGCACTAGTCAACCTCTTCAATTTCTCATCCATAAAACCGGAACCAGTCAGCACCCCTCTACAAAGCTCCATGGCCAATAGCACTACCGTGGTAAAAATTCCAGGCACCCCTAAGACAGGAGGTATCCCTGAAAACCATTAAGTATTGACCACAAGGAAATTATAGGACTTAATAAGAGAAATGGATCCAAATGAGCAGTTGGATGAAAGTGTGGAGGAGACGCTGCTGCAGATTGCTGGTGATTTCCATTGAGAGTGTGATGACAGCAGCCTGCCAGCTTGCTGGGCATTGCAAATCCAGCACTCTGGACGTGAGAGATGTCCGGTTACATCTAGAATGCCAGTGGAACAGGTAGATCCCAGGATTTGGCTCTGAAGAAATACAACCCTACAAATAAAGATCGTACCACAGAAGCTCATGAACAGAGAATGGCACTGATCTAGAAAACAACCAAGAAATAACACACGGAAAGGTCAGGCAATAAACAACAGTGTATTTGGAGGTGCTTGAGTTAAGATGTCAGCCATCTCATCCTTGGAATTTTTAAAAAATACTTTCGAGAGAAATACATATGTATATATATAGTTTTCATTAACAGTGCAGGGACGTCTATAAATGACCGAGAGGATCTGCCAAAAGAATAATGCCTCCACCCCATCCTCCATTCCCTTCTCCCGGCCATATCAAAGAGGAGCTGTGTACCTTCCAGAGAAGATTTTATTTGTAGTTTATTATATAAGTGATTGAATACGGGACGAAGTGTTTCGGTCTTTTTGAGTGAGACAGGATTAACAGGATTTGTAGAGGGTTTGTTTCCTCCTCCCTTCCTGCTTTCCCTGTACTTTGTAATATCAGTGTTTATATGAATATGAATTGTATTTGAATTCTCAGTTCTAAGTGTTTGGTTCGGTTCCTTTTTAGAGTTCCACATTTTTCACCATTATATTCATCTTTCACTATAAATTCTTCATCATATTTTTCATAGATATTTAAAGATTCTTGTCTGCTAACTCAAATGTCTGGATTGTCTGTGTGTCTTTCTAATGACCACATTTTCTTTTTAGTATGAGTCACATTTTCCTGCTTCTTCACACATCTGGTAATTGTTTACTGTATATCTGTTGCTATGTTTTGGATCTGGAATGTCCCCCAAAGACTCAGTAATTGAAGTTTGGTCCCCAATGCAGCAATGGTCAGAGATGGGGCTTTGGGGGAATTATTGGATTGTTATTGGATTATGCAGGCTGTGATTTTATCAGTAAACTAATCCATTGATAGTTGAATGGAATGCTGGGAAGTGATGGAGACTGTAGGTGGTGGGCATGATGGGAGGAAGCAGGTCCCCGGAGTGCTGGGAGTGTGGGAGTGTACCCTGGAAGGTTATTTCTTGTCCCTGGTCCCTTTCTGTCTGTCTGTCTGTCTGTCTGTCTGTCTCTCTCTCTCTCTCTCTCTCTCTCTCTCTCGCTTTTTCTCTCTCTCTCTCACTACCTCTGTCATGTGTGCTTCCCTTCCTGGTCATCATGGAGCTAAGCAACTTTCCTCTGCCATGCCATGATCTTCTGCCTTACCTCAGGCCCAAAGCAATGGGACCAACTATGGGTGGAACCTCTGAAACTGTGAACCAAAACAAATCTTTCTTCCTTTAAGATGTTTATGTGATCATGTCAAGTTATTTTGGTCACAGCAGGAAAAAGCTAAATAACACATCTACATTATAGATAACATTGTAGGAGATTGTAGATTCTGCCTCTTTAAAGAGAAGACAAAGAATTGGACTTGTTCTAGTAGCAGTTAAATCACTGGAAGATCACTTTGTTCTGGAGATTTGTTTTTTAAGCTTTATTTGGATGGGTTTATTTCAGTCTCACCCTTTGTTCTTGAGTGAAGTCCTTAATCCTTACATAATCCTTATTCTCAGGACCTGGCTGTTCTGGGGAAGTGGAAGGAAAGCCCCTCTCCTAGATGCTTGACAACCATTTAAGTCCCCTGCTCCTCACCTTCTCTTTACTGCATTTGATCCCTGGCCTCTCACACACATTTACAGAGCTGGCTAAGGATTGGGGGGAAGTTTTTAATATAGGGGCTTCTGCTTTGTAGCTTCCTTCTTTGCACAACTTCTATCTTTAATTTTCAGCAACTCTGGAAGTCCATGAAATTCCACCTTTGATTTAGCTTAATAAAACAGTTGCTTTATGTTCAATTTTTTCCCCTTTGCAACACAGAGCTGGTGACTGTTTCCAAAGGGAACACCAAATAAATGTGGACCTCACCCAGAAAGATGTCCTTCTTTCAAGGGTTGAGTACCCTTTAATTTCTGCTTGATTTTGGCTTCCCCACAAGGTCTTCAAAAAGTTGTATTATCATATCTAGAGTTTATAATTGCAATAATCAGAAGGGTTAATTTGGCATAAGCTATTCTACTTTCACTGAGGACCAAATCTTGATTTTGTTTGCTATTTGAATATTTAACCCAGTATAAATTTATTCAGTTGTATTTTGTAAGGTAAAGCTCTAATTTTGCTTTCTAATAATTAGTCAACAATACCATATGAATTATTGAATACTTCACTCTTTTAACACTTTTTAAAATGTGATCTTTTATATTTACACACACACACATACCCACACACACACATACACACACTTCTGGGCTTTTATTCTGTCTTATTGCTTTCCTTGACTACTATTTTGCATAATTATACCATACAAGTCTCATGCTTTTCTGGAGACAGAACTTCTTTTTAGAATATACCCAATTTAATTTTTTTTGGTACTGGAGATTGAACTCAGGGGCACTCAACCACTGAGCCACATACCTAGCCCTATTTTGTATTTTATTTAGAAACAGGATCTCACTGAATTGCTTAGGGTTTCCTTGTTGCTGAGGCTGGCTTTGAACTCGTGATCCTCCTGTCTCAGCCTCCCGAAAGTAGGGATTATAAGTGTGCACCATGGGGCCGGGGCCCTGATTTAATTTTTAAATTTGTATTTCCCTTAAAATCATCCATTATACAAATATTTAAAAATGTATTAGCACAGAAATTATCACAATATTCTCTTTTAACTAAAACCAACAAATCACTTAACTTCTATATCTTTGTGATGAGATAATGTGTTGTGGTGTTCATTGGCTACAGCCCCAGCCTACGAGTGCTCCTGGAATTTTTTACTTACATTCCCAGAGGTCTCATCATCTCTTTTTTCACCCTTGACTTGTATAACCAGAAGTGAGGCCCTGGGCTGAGGCTGTAGCTCAATGGCAGAGTGCTTGCCTAGCACACGTGAGGCACTAGGTTCCATCCTTAGCACTGCATAAACATAAACAAATAAAATAAAGGCATTCTGTCCATCTATAACTACAAAAAATTTTTTTAAAATGAGAAATGAGGCCCCACCCCAGAAACAGAAAACAAAAGCAACAAACATTGCTGGTGGGACTGCAAACTGGTGCAACCAATCTGGAAAGCAGTATGGAGATTCCTTAAAAAACTTGGAATGGAACCACCATTTGATCCAGTTATTCCACTCCTTGGCCTATACCCTAAAGATTTAAAAACAGCATACTACAGTGACACAGCCACTTCAACGTTTATAGCAGCACAATTCACAATTTTAAAACTGTGGAAGCAACAGATGCCCTTCAATAGATGAATGGATAAAGAAACTGTGGTACAAATACACAGTGGAATATTATTCAGCAATAAAAGAGAATAAAATTATGGTATTTGCAGGTAAATGGATGGAACTGGAGAACATTATACTAAGTGAAGTAAGCCAATCCCAAAAAACCAAATGTCAAATGTTCTCTCTGATTAGTGGATGCTGATACATAAGAGGGGTGGGAATGGGGAACATAGGAGAAATAGAGGAACTCTGGATGGGGGAGGGGAAAGGTGGAGAAAGGGAAAGGAGAGTGGGTGTAGTAAAGATGATTGAATGAGATGGTCATCACTACCCTAAGTGCATGTATGAAGACACAAATGGTTGACTCTATCTGGTTTGCAACCAGAGAAATGGAAAAATTGAGCTCTATATATGTACTATGACTTGAAATGCATTTAAATTAATAAAAATAAAAATAAAAAATAAATTAAAAAAACAAAAATTTTGGTTGGTGTATAAGGGAGAAAAAAATCAACACATTTCTAAAGTGAGTTTTTCTACTTTCGGTGACTATTTAAAAATGTTTCATAAGTTCCTGAACAAGAAAAGAAAGGAAGAACTATTGGCTCAAAATGATTGATGAATGCCAAGTTGTCGCCCTCATTGCTTACCGAGGAGATCCACACCCACATTCACTTCAACTCCTATGAGGAGGGAAGAAGTGGAGGGTGCATTGAGAGAGCTCCAAAGAGTAAAGGCACATCTCTGCCCCATATATTTCCCTCGGGCTGATGGGTGAACTCTCAGAATTCTCCGTGGGACTTCTCTTTTTCCCTTGGCTTCCCGCATAAGCAGACAGTTGGCAAGAAACATTTGTATTTATCTGGCAATGGTGATGGACAAGAAAGACATTTAAGCAGAAAAAAGAAAGAGCTACCCTCAGGAGACTCGTCAATGGGGCCAAGAGCAGAGTAAGAGCAGCAGTTCAGAGCTTCCCAAGTGTCAGTGAGCCTAAGACAAGGAATTTTTGAAGATGAGTTAGGACATAAACGTTGGATTTTCCACAGAATGTTAGCTATGACCCTCAATATAATTTCGCTTTCCTCTGAAATAATAGTTATTTCATCTTACATCTTGATTATGCAGATATTGTAAATTATTCTCATAAGCCTTTGAGTAACATAGGGAATTTGGGACAGTTGTTAACGTCTACATGAAAGATAGCAGTTACAACCAACTACACTTATCCTCATATCATTGTTGAAGTCTGCCACTGCATAATCCTGGATGATTGGTGAAAAGAACTGATAACTGATAAACTCTGGCATCCAGATCTGCTGCTCTGGATAAAAGGTCCAGCACATAGTTTGCCAACCTCAACACACTGGGATCCATGGAAGAGTATGGGACTCAGAAGACAGTTTTAGTCTCTAATCTCCAACCCCAATTGATTCTACTCTGAACTTTAGCAGAAGAAATAACCACTAGGCTGGAAAGGTTCTCATGGATTCTCTTCTTGAGGTTGTACCTTTTCCTACTCTACAGAGACAACTGAAGCTGCAAAGACCACCTACTGATGACCCTTTGGTCCCAAGGGAACAGGACTCTAGGAATAGGGCTGCTTGCAGAGTTCATTGGGATGTCAACTCTGCTGGTTACTGACACAGCTCAGGTCAAAACAAGGAGGGCCCGTTGAATCTCAGGGGTCAGTGAGGGCAATTTTGACCCATCTGGAAGTTTCTAGACTCATCGCAGGGGAAATTGGTAGCCATGTAGCTGTGTTTGAATTGGGAGAGTTCCCTTTGACACATGGAGTAGAGGAAAAGCAACAGTCCAGCTTTCCTGCAGTGTTTCTCAGGACTCTAAAGACATAAATATTGTTAGGGTTGGGGAGAAAGAATAAAAATGGAACTCTTGATTCCCCTTTTCTTCCCATTTGCTTGCCCCTAGACGTGAAGACTGAATTGTTCTTTTATGTACTCTGGACTGAGGGGCTGCTTGCCGTGCTTCTGTTTCCTGAAGTTGTCAAAGTAGTGCCTGATATTCAAAGTGAGGAAGGAAAATAGAGGACCATGTTTAGTGATATGAAATAAAATAAAACAAACCAGCCAACAAAAACATAAAATTTGAAATATGAATTTCTCCTTTAAAAAGAAACTAAGTTTCTCAGAGAAATGCTTGCTGTCCAGATTTGTTAAGCTCAACATTTACACATTTCTTTCTTGTACTGTATTTTCCCTAAGCTTCTATATCCACAGAGAAAATACAAACGGCCAGTACCTGCAGAACTGGCGAGATTTTCTTTTTTTTCTGACATTTACAATAAAGATACTTATGTTTGATTTAGTTTTAAGACTTGTGAAGGATGTTGATATAATAACATAAGTTCTAAAACAATGGCTATTGTGGAAATTAATGAATATTCAAAATTGTATGAATTGATGTAAATGATTTAGCAGAAAAGCTCTCCACATTGCCTGGTATGGATGCATTGTCTAAAAAGCTATAAAAAGCCCAGTGTGAGGTCTTTTTGTTCAAGAGGAATGATTTCACTCTCCTTATTGTAGCCGGGCTGTTTTTCAATACAGTGCTATCTAACACTCAAAAATATAAAAATAAGATATTCCCTCCAAAAATAAGATATTTCCTCCCAAAATCTAAACATAAGATGAGGCTGTTTGAAAATTATACCTTCACAGTGAGAAATGAAGCAGACTGGTTAATGTTACCAACTCTGCCCTCACGTTTCCCTCAGGTTCTCTGTGATGGGCTCCACATCATGGCTGCACAATAGCCATGGGTCCTTGGGGAAAGTAAGCCCGTCCCCAGAGCAGAGCTGGCCAAAGTGAAACACAGTCAGTCCATGACCTTTTCTAGTGATTTGCTCAGGGGTGACCCTACGTCCAGTCATAGCCAATGAGATATGAGGGAAACAATGGGAGGCTCCTAGGGAAGATTTTCTCCTCAATTATGGTGTTGGAGACATAATGTAAGTAACATTTATTGGACTTTGCAACATTAAAATTATTAGGATGTGATCTCTATTTAAAGGATGCTCAATGGAGGACAGAAATATAAACAGATACAGTGTAATTTGATTTACATCATATATAAATTATTCAAGAAGAATGCATGTACAAAACAACTATTCATGAGCAAAAGTTGCAGTTTCTCAGAAGAGGTGATTATTGTTGGTTTTTGGAGCATGTATCTAAGAAATCTTTTCCTATTTTCTCTTATATTTTCTTCTAGAATTACATAGTCTTAGGTTTTGCATTAGGCCTATGATCCATTTTGAGCTAATATTTGTATATAGTGTAAAGTATAGATCTAAATCCTTTCTTTTCTCTCTTTCTCTGATAAAGTTATCCAATTTTTCCAAGACCATTTTTTACCTGATTTCCAAGACTATTGGTTTTTTTCTATTTTTTTAATATATATTTTTATTCTAATTAGGTTTGCATGACAGCATAATGCATTTTGATTCATTGTACACAAATGAAGCACAACTTTTCATTTTTCTTCTTGTACACAATATGGAGTTACACCATATGTGCAGTCATACATGAACCCAGAACATTGTTGTCCATCACATTCCACCATCTTTCCTGCCCCAATGTTGCTTCCCTCCCTCCTCTCCCCTTTGACCAAAGTTTCTCCATTCTCCCCATGCCCCTTCCTACATTATGGACCAGCATCCACTTATCAGAGAGAATATTTGGCCTTTGGTTTTTTGGGATTGGTTTACTTTGCTTAGCATGATGTTCTCCAACTCCATCCATTTACCTGTAAATGCCATAATTTTACTCTCTTTTAATGCTGAGTAATATTCCATTGTGTATACATACCACAGTTTCTTTATCCATTCATCTGTTGAAGGGCATCTAGGTTGGTTCCACAATTTAGCTATTGTGAATTGTGCTGCTATAAACATTGAAGTGGCTGCATTACTATAGTATGCTGTTTTTAAATCTTTGGGTATAGACCAAGGAGTGGGATGGCTGGGTCAAATGGTGGTTCCATTCCAAGTTTTCTAAGGAATCTCTACTGCTTTCCAGATTGGTTGTACCAATTTGCAGTCCCACCAGCAATATATGAGTGTGCCTTTCCCCCAACATCCTCACCAACACTTAATAGTTATTTGTATTCTTTTTTTTTTAAATATTTTTTTAGTTGTAGATGGACACAATGTCTTTATTTTATTGGTTTGTATGTGGTACTGAGGATCGAACCCAGGGCCCCACGCATGCGAGGCAAGCGCTCTGCCGCTGAGCTACAATCCCAGCCCAGTTATTTGTATTCTTGATAACTGCCATTCTGACTGGAATAAGATAAAATCTTAGTTTTTATTTGCATTTGTCTAATGGCTAGAGATGTTGAATGCTTTTTCATATATTTGTTGATTGATGGTATATCTTCTGAGAACTGTCTGTTCAGCTCCTTAGGCCATTTATTGATTGGGTTCTTTGTTTTTTTGGAGTTTAATTTTTTGAGTTGTTATATATCCTGGAGATTAGTGCTCTATCTGGTGTGTGTCTGGCAAAAATTTGCTCCTAAAATGTAGGCTCTCTGTTCACCTCATTGATCATTTCTTTTGCTGAGAAGAAGCTTTTTAGTTTGAATCCATCCCATTTATTGATTCTTTATTTTATTTCTTGCACTTTAGGAGTCTTGTTAAGGAAGTCAGGGCTTAATCCAACATGATGAAGATTTGGACCTATTTTCTCTTCAGTTAGGTGCAGAGTCTCTGGTCTAATTCATAGTTTTTGATCCACTATGAGTTGAGTTTTGTGCATGGTGAGAGATAGGGGTTTAGTTTCATTTTGCTGCATATGGATTTCCAGTTTTCCCAGCACCATTTGTTGAAAAGACTATCTTTTCTCCAGTGTATGTTTTTGACACCTTTGTCTAGTATGAGATAATTATATTTATGTGGGTTTATCTCTGTGTCTTCTATTCTATACCATTGATCTACATGACCAAGACCATTCTTTGAAAAGTCAATTATTTGCCTTTTTGTATTGCTTTTATAGCTTTGTCAAAAATCGGTCTCTCACCAGACAGATTCTCAGTTGAGTTCTACAAGACCTGCAAAAAAGAATTAATACCAATACTCCTCAAATTATTCCATGAAATAGAAAAGGAGGAAACCCTACCAAACTCATTCTATGAGGCTATTATTACCCTGATTCCAAAACCAGACAAAGACACATCAAGGAAAGAAAACTTCAGACCAATATCCCTGATGAACATAGATGCAAAAATTCTCAGTAATATTCTGGCAAATCACATACAAAAACATATTAAAAAGATAGTGCACCACAATCAAGTGGGGTTCATCCCAGGTATGCAAGATTGGTTCAACATACAAAAATCAATAAATGTAATTCATCACTTCAGTAGACTTAAAGACAATAATCATATGATTATCTCTATAGATACTGAGAAAGCATTTGACAAAATACAGTACCTCTTCATGTTCACAACCCTAGAAAAACTAGGGATAGTAGGAACATACCTCAACATTGTAAAAGCTAACTATGCTAAACACAAGGCCAACATCATTCTAAATGGAGAAAAATTGAAAGCATTCCCTCTAAAAACAGGAACAAGACAGGGATGCCCTCTTTCACCACTTCTATTCAACATAGTCCTTGAAACACTAGCCAGAGCAATTAGACAGATGAAAGAAGTTAAATGATACAAATGGGAAAAGAAGAACTTAAACTATTGCTATTTGCCAACAACATGATTCTATACTTAGAAGATACAAAAAATTCCACCAGAAAACTTCTATAATTAATAAATAAATTCAGCAAAGTAGTAGGATATAAAATCAATACCCACAAATCAAATGCATTCCTATAAATCAGTGATGAATCCTCTGAAAGAGAAATTAGGAAAACTACATTTACAACGGCCTCAAAAAATAATAAAAATACTTGGGAATCAGTTTAACAAAAGAGATGAAAGACTTTTAAAATGAAAATTACAAGACACTAAAGAAAGAAATTAAAGAAGATCTTAGAAGATGGAAAGATCTCCCATTCTCTTGCATAGGCAGAATCAATATTGTCAAGATAACCATACTACAGAAAGCACCATACAGATTCAATGCAATTCCAATTAAAATCCCAACATAACTCCTTATAGAAATAGAAAAAGCAATCATGCAATTCAGATGATTCATGCCTGGACTTATGACTTCTAGTACTAATAGTGAATAAAGGGGTATTGACTTGAGCCCCAGGTTTGTGATGGTTTGTTACACAGCAATAGAAAACTAATATGTATGTATTGAAAGAGAAAAAAATCAGTCTCCCTCCCTCCATATATATATCTATGGAGATGATGGTCATGTTATATATGGTCATCATCACTGACTGGTCATCAGTCTCTTTCTGGACTTTCTCTTCTGTACTAGTGATCTATTTTTCTATCTTTATACCAATACCATTGTATTAATTACTATAGCTTTTTAATTACTATAATGTTATGTAAGTCTTAAACTCAATTGTTAGTCCTCTAGCTTTGTTCTTTTGTAGTGCCTTTTGGCTATTATAGTCCTTTGTGTTTCCATATAGATTTAGAGTCAGCTTGACAGTTGCTACAAAAAAGGCAATTGAAATTTTTTTTATTGGATTGCAGTGAATTGGTAAATCATTTTGTGGAGAAATACATTTTAAGAATATTACATCTTCCAACACATGAGCATGGTATCTTTTCATTTATTTAGATATTCTTTATTTTATCTTAGCAAAATTTTAGAGTTTTTGATGTATAGGTCTCATACAAATTTCATTAATATGTGTATGTATTATAGGAACTTTTCTGATTTATCCCTAAATGTTTCATATTTCACATTTTGTGCTATTTTAAATGCTTTTTTAAAATTTCAGTTTCTGAGCCAGGCATGGTTGTGCACACCACTAATCCTATCTGCCTAGGAGGCTGAGGCAGAAGGATCACAAGTTTGAGGGCAGCTTGACCCTGTCTCAAAATAAAGTAAAGAGGGCTAGTGGTGTAGCTCAGTGATAATACACCCATGGATTCAATTCCCAAAATCACAAAATTTAGTTAATTGATTAAATTAAAAATTGAAAATCCAATTTTTCTTTGTTCATTGCTAGCATCTGGAAGTGTAGCTGATTTAGCTATAGTAGATTCCATTGGATTTTGTATATAGACAATCATGTTGTCTATGAATAAAATCATTTTACTCCTTACTTTAAATCTAGATTATTTCTTCCTTCCTTTGTTTCTTTTTCTTACCTTATTGCACTGATTAGAGCCCTAAGTACAATGTTAAATAAATGTAGGGAGAGGAGGTATCCTTGCCCTGTCTGAAATAGCAAAGACCTTTGCTTTTTAAAGTTACTTTGATTGGTCATAGAATTCCAGGCTGATACCCACAGTTGAAGATGTTGCCCTACTGCCTTTTTTGATTGTGTTGTGTTTGTTAAGAAATGTGCTATCATTCTTATGTTTGCTATTCTTTATACAACATGTCCTTGGTTCTTAGCTTCTCTTAAGAAGTTCTCTTTAACACTGGTTTTGAAAATTTGACTATAATGTGCTTTAAGGTTTTTTTTTTCTTTTTTCATGTTCTATGTATTTGGAATTCATTGAGCTACTTGGATATGAGGTTTATAGTTTTTACCAAATTTGAAAATCTTTTGACCATTTCTTCAAGTAAATTTTTCTTGTTCATCCCTCCACCTCCTCTTTTGGAAAACTCCAATTATGTGTAGATTATGTTACTTGAAGTAGTCCCACAGCTCACTAAGGATTTGTCTGTTTTTTTAAAATTATTTTTTCCTAGTAGGCATGGTGGAACCCACTTGAATCCCAGATACTTGGGAGACTAAGACAGAAAGATTGGAAGTTCAAGGTTAGCCCTTGAACAAGACCCTGTCTCAGAATCAAAATTTTTTAAAGGGCCAAGATGTAGCTCAGTGGTGAAGTGCTCAGTACTAGAAAAAAATTATTTCTTTCTTTTGTGTTCATTTGAATAATTTCTATTTTTATGTATTCAGATTCATTACTGTTTGTCTTCTGCAATGTTTAATCCGTTGTCAATCTCATTCGATGTATTTTTTATATCAAGCATTGTAGTTTTTATTTCTAAGTATTTTTAAACAAGAGGGACCTTTTACAGCTCTATGAAGTTCTCTTTCTGCAGCTCTCTCCTTTCCAATTCTGTCTTGCAAATTCTAGCAGCCCTAGTCTCCTCAAACTCTTAGGTCTGTCTCCTACACTCAGAGAGGCATCAATCAGCACGGTGCAACTAATAAATAAGTGTGATCACTAGATTGATGTCTGACCTTTATTTCACAAGCAGACTGTAAGGATTACTGGTCTGTTTTGCTCATCATTTTGTCTTCAGAGCCTTTCACAGTATCTAGTCATCAATAAATATACAGTAAATAAAAGAATTAGTATTAAACTCAAACATAGCCCATTGAAATATTAAGTTCTTAACCACTTCATGGGCATTGATACCTTTTTTTCAACTATTTCTCCTTTTTTTCTCTTTTAGGTTTATTGAAATTAAAATGAAAGGATCAGGACTGTGTATATCAACATGGATAAATCTCACATGCTGAATGAAGACAATACATTGCCCAAAAATATGTTAAATGTGGTATCACATATAAAGTTTAAATATGCAGAAAACATACTATATATAGTTAAGGGATACATATATATAATATGTATATGAAGGTGTGCATAGGAATAATCTGCACCCAGTTTGGGATAATGGCTTCTTCTTTAGAGGAACAAAGGGGAGAGACTGGGAAGAAAGAGAAGAGGGAATTAACTCTATGTGTAAGGTTTTCTTTCTTAAGCTGGGATGCATGCATGGTTCCTGAATGTTCGTTATGTTTTTTCTATACTTTGTTTGAACTATTTCATAATATAAAGAATGCTATTTGCAGATATGAAAGAATTTATAAACTGTACATGCTGATACAAACTGTGATCTAATAAAACAAAGAATCAGAACAAAAAAGGAAAGAAGAGGAGAAGAAACTGACCAACCAACAACTGTACATGTACACACAGAAATGAAAATTATATGTAAGTGTATGTGTTCAGAAGTGATAAAAGTGTGAGGAGAGGGCAGGGGAGCAATAGGATTTCAAGCACTTTTTACTTTCCTTCCCATACTTGAATATATTGTTCAACAAATTGATTTGCAGTGACTATATATTACTTACATAATCAGAAAAAATGAAGCTATCTTCATTGTAGAAACAACCAAAAAAAAAAAAAAAGAGCATGTGAAACTCTCTGTAATCATAACCCCCAAAGAGACTCAAGACTAGTAGTGGTTTAGCTTGGCAAATATTCTTTTAGCTTTTTCTCCTAAACATATTCTGGTATCACACATATGTTACCAAAACACAATATTTCAATGTGTAGTTCTATATATGTTCTAAATGAAATTCCTTTATCAGATAATAGCATTATAAATATTTTTCCTATTCTGTGGCTTGCCTTTTTACTCTTAATAGTGTCTTAATTTTAATGATGTCCTGTTTATCACTATTTTCATCCAGAGTTGTACTTTTGGTGTCCTTTTTAGGAATGCTTGACTGCAAGATAATTCTATTTTGTTTTCAATAAGCTTTATTTGTTTCACCTTCCACATTTAATCTGATTCATTTGGAACTGAATTTTGTGTATACAGTCATGTGTTACACAGCATACACAGCAATGGTCCCAAAAGATTATATTGTGTAATAGTGTAGCCATCCTACTTGGTGTAAGCACATTCTATGATGGTCACCAACAATGAAATAACCTGATATTGAATTTCTCAAATGTATCCCTGTCCTTAAGCAATGCATGACTGTAGTTTGAAATGGGTGCAAAGGTTCATTTGGATATCCAGTTGATCTAGGGCCATTTATTGGAAGGACCAGTCTTCCTCCACATTGCTGTGAACCATTTGTTATAAATCAGGTGATAATATATGTATGGGTCTCTTTCCAGATTCTTCTTTTCTACTGGTATATTTTCCTGGTATAGTTGCTGCAACACAGGTTTAACTATTGTAGCTTTGTAAAAACGTCTTGATATCTGTAACTCCTTTAACTCTGTTGTTATTTACTGTCCTTGCAATTTACAATTCTATGTAAAATTTAGAATGTATTTTTCATTTTCCACAAAAAAGATAAGCACACTGTTCAAAGCTGGGTCAATCTGAAGGGTACTAAATTTTGACCCACTATATAAAATAGATAACCAAGACTGAATATTGATATAAATAAATGCTTGAATAAATACATAAATGAGGGAGAGTAGACAAATTTCCTATGTAGAAGCATTTAAAATAAATTATGCGGAAAGTATGGAATAGAACTCTCCCGTTTTAAGGGTGGACTGTGCATAGTGGCTTCTTTTCTTTTTTTTAATGGACACAATATCTTTATTTTGTTTATTTATTTTTATGTGGTGCTGAGGATCAAACCCAGTGTCTTACATGTGAGGGGCAAGCGCTCTGCCCCTGAACCACAACCTCAGCCCAAGTAGCTTCTTTTCAAAGAGCACAGCATGGAAATGGGGAAACTAGTAACTTCACAGTTGCTACAATAACGTTGATAGTATGTACCTTGTCATGATGTAACCAGAATGAGACTTCCCCTGTTGTCTTCCACACAAGCCCCTATAACTTCAGTCTGAAACGTCAAACAGATCTCAGTTGAGGACATTTCACAAAATACCTGGCAAGTACTCATGAAAACTACCAAGACCATCAGAAACAGGAGAGTCTGAGAAACTGTTGTGGCCAAGTGGAGTCTGAGGAAAAGTGATGACTAAAGTAATGTGGCATCCTGTGGGATCCTGGAGCAGAAAAAGGATATTAGATTAAGGCTAAAGAAATCTGATTAACCAAGCTATGGACTTCAGTTAAGAAAAATGTATTAATGTTGATTGATTGTGACAAAGCTACCACGCAAAAAAGGAAGAATTTGGGTGACCCATCTAGATTTGAAAAGACAGGTGACAACTGCAATGTGGAAAACTTGATGAATCCCAAAAGCAAAACAGAAAACATGGCTACAAAAGACATTTGGGGGACTCATTGGAGAATACTGCATATAAATTATTTAGCAGACCCTTGCAACTCAAAGTATAATCTGCAGACCAGTAGAATCATCATCATCTAGGAAATTGTTAGAATGTAGGACCTTAGCCTGTATCTCAGGTATGATGATTCCTAACTTGTTTTGACAAGATTCCCAGGTGACCCGATGCATGGTAAAATCTGCAAGTTACATTTAAACATTTCAGAAAACAAAAGTGTATGAGATGATGTAAATTTGGCAGCATATTAACAATTAGTAAGTTGAAGTGAAGGGTGTACAAATGTTTTGTGCACTAATTTTTCATCTTTATTATGTAGAGTTTAAATTTTTTAAAATCCCCCTCCTCTTTCTAGTTTTGCATTGCTAGGAATCAAACCCAGGACTTTGTGTACACTAGGCACTAGACAAGTGCTATGCTACTGAGCTACCTATCAAGCTAACTTTTTACAATTTCAAATCAAGAATATTTTTAATGGAATGGCCTTAAATTTAAAAAATTTAAAGACCTTTGCTACTCGAAGTATAGTCTGCAGACCAGTAGAATCATCATCATCTAGGAACTTGTTAGAATGTAGGACCTTAGCCTAAAAACAAAACCAAAAAAATTCTTGTTTGGAAGAAAATTGATATCTGGACAACTTTGATTTTCTCATCAATGGACATGTTTTCCACTTTGTCTTTTGTGTAACATTGAGCAGCTTTCTTCATATAGATTTTATACAATTCTTTTTAATTTACAGTTACTCCTAGATATTTTACTATATTTTTGTTGCAGTTGTGAATAGATTCTTCTGTCACACCCCTGACTATTGCTGGTATTTAGAAAGCTATTTTATTTCACACGATTCACTTTGTAATTTGTTACTATAAATAATCTTTTATTTTTCTAATAATTTTTTGTTCATTTTCATGGATATTTAAGAAGATAATAACATTTGAAGAAATGAAAAGTGAATCTCTTCTTATATTTTGGAGGTTTTATTTTTTTTAAACTTGTCTTATTAACTTGATTTCCAGCATGCTATTGTATAGCCATGATGATGAGTATCACTGTCTTCTTCCTGACTTAAATGGATTCATCTTTGGTATTTCCTGTTAATTCAAAGTTGCTTTGGATTTTGTGATATTCTTCTTATAATAACACACTAATAGTTTTTATTTAATTAGAAATACCTATTAAATTATACTAAGTTCCTTTTTGGCATCTTTGGAAATTATTTCACCTTTTTCTCATAATTTATGAATATGGTAAGCGTCCTTATAATAAACTATATTTTTATGTCAGAAATAAAAACTCCTTGGTCATATCTTTCAACATACTGTTGAATCAGGTCTTACTGACATTGTAATTTTTTCCATCTATATTCACAAGAAAAAAAATCAGTCTTTGATATTCTTTTTATTTGCTTTCTTTGTCAGGTCTCATTATCAAAGTCTTGGTATAAATGATGACATTTCTCACCATGGGTTGCTCAATTCATGGGATTGATTCTGGCTGCTGTGGTGTTTCACACCTACTACCATGTTCATGACTTGCTTACAGAACCCCACAAAAACACATCATTAATATTCCTTTGCCCCTGGGCAAGACAAGCCAAAAAAAGTACCATCAGATCATTAGCATCAGAAGATCTCAAGATCACAGGCTTTAAAATACTGGTAGAACTATGTGCTGGACAGAAAATATCCAATTGATTTTTAATATCTACTTAATAATTGCCCATTGCTAAAAATAAAGACAATTTGAATATAAAAATCTATTAGTAAATTGGATAAAAGACTGGTACAAGTAAAACCTTTAAACAAGGTAGAAAAGTTTAGTGCATGAGTAGGAAAGACAATAACTATTCAAATTAGCTCCCAGAACATTCAAAACATATTCACAAAGTACAAATGGATATAAGCCCTTCAAGGCTTGTATTTTGACTGCCTTGTTCATTTTTTTTTAACCACGTCTGACTCAGTGCCCCACATCAGAGAATCCCTCAATCAGTACTTCTTGAATGGAAGAGGGAGAGATGTTTGTTTGGGGCCCTTTCACGTACTCTGTTGGCCTGCCAGATGACACATGATGTCCTGAGTTCTCATGAGCCACATCACAAGGACTTGGAGGCTGAGGAACATAATTGAGAAGTGCATGGTCCCACCCTAATGCAGTGAGCTTAATACAATGCCAAATAAACCTCTGTTCAATCAGCCCATGAGGTCTGTACCTCCAGGGGAGGCTGTGCTGGTGAGAGAAGGCAGCAACCTTCTTCATAATGAGGCAGTACATGCAATTACCCTGCAGGGAGGGCCAGCATGGCTGCATGTCCTTGTCTGTGGTGCCTGCTGACTCGGGTTTATCAGGAAGGCTGGCCAGTTTGGGTTGAGAAGCAGGACCAAGTAATAACTGATCATGTAGTGCACATTCTAGGACATGGACATTCTGGTAAATACTGGCAGCTATTTCTCTGCGTAAAACCGTCATTTAAGAGCTTAAGTATGTGAGGATAATCTGTAGTGTTACTGCAATGGACATGCAATCCAGTTCTAAAGGTATCTGGAATCAGTGTAGCTTTTGGGGCTCCACAGGCGTCCCTTCTCTGCTTCATGCTCTTCTGCAGCTTTTTGGCAGTTGCTGTTGGGAATCTTGGCATGAAAACAGAATGTAAAAGTCTTTAGGGTGACTTTGGAAAAACCATCAAATCTGAGAAAATTATACTGAAGTTTGGAAATCTTTAAGCGAGGCATTTTCGTGTATGTGATGCGTCTGTGACTTAGCAGACACCCAGCTCTTGGAATAGCATTTTGTGAAAAGCCAAATGACATGGGGCAGCTGTATCTCTCAGCCCTTTGATACAGTGAGACATCCAATCTGTTACCAAGTCTTCTCTTCTATGCCTAAATATAACTTGAATGTGTCTATTTTCCTCCAACCCCACTGCCACTATCCTAGTCCAGGTTATTGTTATTTATAGCCCAGACTTCTGCAGAGCTTTCCCACTGAGGACAGGTTCACAGTGTCACAGAGCTCCCTGAAGCAACATTTCCACTGTAGCCTAGGTGAATCTGCCCTGGAGCACCTTGCCACGTATGCCTAGCCTGGCATCAGCCCAGAGGTCCTCCTGCTCTCATTCTTTCCTCCATCCTCAGATCCATTTCCTCTTTTTATTTATTATTATTTCTGGAGTATTTTGTGTACATAAGAAAGTATAAATAGCAGTATAACATGTACCCCCTTACATGTACCACCCAACTTTTTAATACTGTAACATTTTACAAAAAAAAAAAATTGGGGGGAGGGAGCGAGGTAACTGCTATAGTTTAAATATGAGGTGTCTTCCAAAAGTTCATGTGTAAGATAATGCAAGAATTTTCAGAGGTGAAATGATTTGGTTATGAGAGCCTTAACCCCATCAGTGGGTTAACCCAATAATATGGATGAACTGGGTGGTAACTATAGTCAGGTGAGTGTGGCTAGAGGAGGTAGATTACTGGGAGTGTGACTTTGGGGTTTACATTTTGTCCTTGATGAGCAAAGCGCTCGAGTGCTGTCTCTCTCTCTCCCTCCTCTTCCTGGTTGCCATGTCCTGAGCTGCTTTCCTCCGCTACACCCTTCCGCCATGATGTTCTGCCTCATCTTAGGCCTAAAGCAATGAAATCGGCAGCTATATACTGAGACCTCTGAAACCACGTTCCCCAAATGAACTTTTCCCCTTTCACATTGTTCTTGTCAGGTCTTTTGGTTACAGCAATGGAAAAGTTGATTAAAACAGTAGCCTAAATGTTGATTATGGAACATAACAGATGTAGAGAACAGTATATATAATGTAAATGAACACTTTAAAGAACAAATATTCATGCACACCACTCAAGTTAAGACATAAAATGTTTCTAGATGACTTTAAAGTCTCCCATGTGTCCCATTCCAAACCAGAAGTTTGGCTGCAACCCCACAGAAGTAACCCCTCTTCTTCATTTTTTTAAAATTTTTCAACATATTTATTTTACATACATAGTAAGTCATATTGTAAAAACACATTTGTTTTTGCTTTTATCACTCTTCAAATTGTTGGTTTTACTTAGATATTACTTCTGTGATTTCCTTTGTAGATTGCCAAGATATTTATGCATTTTGCAAAAGAGAAAAGCAGTCTCTGCTGGTCCAAAGACTGAAGTGGCCTTGCTTTGTTGGTCAGATGTTGCCAGGAGTGTCACACTTGACTAGTAACTCACAGCTGGGTCACTGCAATTGCTTATTGAACTTGAAACAATGTTCCAGGATATCACCTGGGCCATGTTTCTCTATGATTATAATGAATCAAGATGAAAACATGTCATCAAATAATAATGTGATGTTTTAGGAAAACAAAAGATTTGACCAAACTACAAAAATAATCATACCTCCTCTTTCTGTTACCAGTCCAAATGACAACTGCTCACGAAGTATAGCTTAGGCTAGTTTTATTCTCCCTCATCTCAAATCCTCTCTGTCACCTGCTATTGAGATACCCTAGCTTTCAATACTGTTCTTTATCTCTCTCTCTCTTTTTTTTTTTTTGCCATGAGCGAAAAAATAAAACAATACAATTCTGTTCAATAATACATTAGAAAAGATTTTTTTTAACAACATGCAGTGTACATTATTGTTTTAGTTAGCTTTTTCATCTCTGTGATCACAATATCTGACAAGAACCATTTGGAGGAGAGAAAGTTTATTTGGAGCTCATGGTTTCTGGGTCCTATTCATTAGATGGCCTACTTCATTGCTCTGGGTTCTTTTTTTTTTTTTAATTAGTTTTTTGCCACACACACATCAGATAGAGCACTGATTTCCAGGATATATAAAGAACTCAAAAAACTTAACACCAAAAAAACAAACAATCCAATCAATAAATGGGCTAAGGAGCTGAATAGAAACCTCTCAGAAGAAGATATATAATCAATAAACATATATATGAAGAAATGTTCAATGTCTCTAGCCATTAGAGAAATGCAAATCAAAACTACCCTCAGATTTCTTCTCACCCCAGTCAGAATGACAACTATCCAAAATACCAGCAACAATAAGTGCTGGTGAGGATGTGGAGAAAAAGGTACACTTAAACATTGCTGGTGGGCTTGCAAACTGGTCAACCAATCTGGAAAGCAGTATGGAGACTGCTTTAAAAACTTGGAATGGAACCACCATTTGACCCAGCTATCCCACTCCTTGGCCTATACCCTAAAGACTTAAAAACAGCACACTACAGTAAAGCAGCCACTTCAATGTTTATAGCAGCACAATTCACAATTGCAAAACTGTGGAAGCAACCCAGATGCCCTTCAATAGATGAATGGATAAAGAAACTGTGGTACATAT
>CM053401.1:66900320-66959639 GCA_028644305.1 Xerus rutilus
TAGGCAAATGGATGGAATTGGAAAGCATTATGCTAAGTGAAGCAAGCCAATCCCAAAAAATCAAATGCCGAATGTTCTCTCTGATTAGTGGATGCTGATACATAAGGGGGGTGGGAATGGGGAACATAAGAGAAATGGAGGAACTCTGGCAGGGGGGACGTGGGGGGCGGGAAAGGGGAATGGGTATAGTAAAGATGGTTGATTGAGATCATCATCACTACCCTTGGTGCATGTATGAAGACACAATTGGTGTGACTTTATCTGGTTTGCAACCAGAGAAATGGAAAAACTGACCTCTTCTTCATTTTTGAGATCACTGTTTCTTTACATTTCTTTGCAAAGTCTCTCTTTGTGTGTGTATATATAGGTGGGTGGGAGTGTGGGTGTGTGGGTGTGTGCGGGTGTAAAACTCCAATTGTTGACCTATATACAAATGGAATCAATCTGAATACACTCTCCTGTGACTTGTTTTTTTTGCTTAGTAATGTCTTTTGGGAGTCATCTCTGTTACTGTAGGGAACTGTAATTCATCCCTTTTCACTGCTTTCCAATCTATATTTCACACTGCAGCCAAGTCAATCTCTTAAAGATACAAATCCAATTATTTGTCACTTCACTGCATAAAACCCTTCAATGGCCCTCCAATATTGATAGAATGGAGTCGCAGATCACTAGTGGGTATTGTGAGCCCCCAGGTGACCTGGCCCGGTCTCCCTCTTCAGTCTCCTCTTCTTTCTGGGCTAAGTCACACTGCTCTTCTTTCGGCTCCTTGATCACGACAAGTTCTGCCCTTCTGCTCTCTTCATACACCTGAGCTCTTCCTTCCACTCTTTACCTGGTTATTCTTGCTAACTTCAGGTCTGTGATCTAGTATCACTATTTTGAATGGCTCTTCAATGACTTCCGGTATAAATCAGATGCTTCTCCTTTCGCTTCCTTTTTACTTTCTTCATAGCACTTAATCACAATTTTGTTACTATATATTTATTTCTGTATCTGTTTAATGCCTGTCTCCCTTTTAGTTTTACTTGCTACAAAATCACATGTGCTTTGCTTATGATGGCATGCCTAGTCCTAGCATAACCCTGGCATGTAGCAGGTATTTAATATTCACTCAATGAGAATTAAGCCTGCAAAAGTTGATTCAGTCAGAACAACAACAAAACATGTTCAGCATATATTTCCTGGGACAAATCTCTGCTGGACAGAAATTGTTAAAAATGGAGGTGGGGGACTGGGATTGGGACTCAGTGGTAGAGCACTTGCCTGACATGGGTGAGGTGCTGGGTTCATCCTCAGCACCACATAAAAACAAATAAATAAAATAAAGGTTAAATTCTTTGAAAAGAAAATGGAAGTGGAGCCAGGCACAGTAATCTCAGTGGCTCTGGAGGATCACAGGTTCAAAGCCAGCCTCAATAATTTAGCAAGGCCCTAAGCAATTTAATGAGACCCTGTCTCAAAATGAAAAATAAAGAGTTGGAGATGTGACTCAGTGGTTAAGTGCCCCTGGAATAGCAGTCTTTAAGAATAAATACTGGGGGGCTGGGATTGTAGCTCAGTGGTAGAGCGCTTGCCTCGCATGCGTGAGGCCCTGGGTTCGATCCTCAGCACCACATACAAAGCAATAAAAAAATAAAGACATTGTGTCCATCTATAACTAAAAAAATATTTTTTTAAAAAAAAAGAATAAATACTGGTTGAGGTGTGGAGAAAAAGGAACACACTTACACTATTGGTGGAACCGTAAATTAGTACAATCACTATGGAAATCAGTGTGGAGCTTCCTCAAAAGACTAAGCATGGTCTCTTTGTGTGTGTGTGTGTGTGTGTGTGTGTGTGTGTTTCCTAGCTATGCCACTTCTTGGTATTTATCCTGAAAAATTAAAATCAACTTACTAAAGTGATACATGCATACCCATGTTTATAGCAGAACAAATCACAATAGCCAAACTGTGGAATCAGTCTAGGTGTCTATCAGTGGATGAATGAATAAAGAAAATGTGGTATGTATACACAATGAAATTTTATTCAGTCATAAAGAAAAATTATGGCATTTACAGGAAAATAGATGGAACTAGAGACCATCATGTTAACCAAAATAAGTCAAACTCAGAAGATCAAGGGTCAGATGTTTTATCTCATATGTGGAAGCTAGAGAGAAAAAGGAAAAGAAAGATGAGGTGGATCTCCTAAAACTCAAATCTAGATCAGTAGAGGAAAGAGACCAAAGGGTCCAGGGCAGGTCAGGAGAGGCAAGTGCTGTGGAGTGGTATTGGTCAAATTATATTGTTATGTTGTGGGGATATACAAATATGTAGTAACACAAAACCAATTAATATGTAGACTGTAATGTGCCAATAAAAAGTGTGGGAAAAAATGAAGGTAGCAAAGTATGCTTCAAGAAAGCATGTCAATGGGGTTGGGATTGTAGCTCAGTGGTAGAGCGCTTGCCTCGCATGCATGAGGCCCTGGGTTCGATCCTCAGCACCACATACAAAGCAACAAAATAAAGATATTGCGTCCATCTACAACTAAAAAAAATTAAAAAAAAAAGAAAGCATGTCAAGTTCAGTATGATCAGAGAATGTTAAGCTCCTGTATTTGTCTTATATAGTGATTTAGAGAAAGCAATCAAAAGGCAATTTGATTGCTATGCTGTATTGTAAAATTAAAATATATGCCAATAACAAAATCTTATTAAGCACTTACTTGTGCAGGAACCCTGAAGTGCTTTGCATGAATGAGTTGAATTAATTCTCATTATAACCCTAAGTGGGAGGTGCTGTCATTAACCCCATTTTTTTGCATATCAGGAAACTGAGGCACAGAGAAAGATGAAGTAAATTGCAATTACACAAAAAGTGACAAATACAGACTATGGACCCAGAAAATGTTACTCCAGTGCCTTTCACCATTGTGCTATGTTGTATTTTAGTAATTTTGTTCAATGATTATTTGTGGCAATAATAAATAAGGGTTATATCAAAAATTCAAGCAAAGTGCTATGGGTCTTTAGAATGAGAGAGTTTGATTCTACATATAACTGATTTCTGTAGCATCTCAAATGGTTCCTTAGAAGCAGGTGAGACTTGGAGGATTAGATATGAGAGGAGGATGCTATCCATAACCAGACACATCAACAGAGCATGAGGCATGGTAAGGAAAGGGAATCTATCAGTGTTAACGGACAACAGGTGGGTGAGAAATGAATGGAAGATTATAAAGTTGGACCCCTGATGGAGTGTATAGGGTCTTGAATGAGACGTTTAGAAGTTCATAATTTTTAAAGCAGGGCTTTGACTTGGATAAGAGGCATTGTAGTTCTGAACATACAAGAGAATCCTATCCTGGCATCAACTAGAGCTCAAGTGAGGGAGAATGAATGACATGTCTCCCCCTACATATTTGTAGCTGCTTATTTCCATAAGGGCTGAAGGATCCTGTAGAAAAAGGTTGGCTATCTTGAAGGAGGCAGGTTGCAGGCACAGACATCAAGGAGGGAGAAAAAGATTCATGGTAAGGAATAGAGTTAGGCAAAGAGAACCAGGAACAGCATCAGTGCCTAAGATCAGAGGGCAGGGATGGGACTGTGAGGACAGCAGCAGGTGACACTGGAAATTACCAGAATCTGATCACCTTTCTAGAGTATGTGTACACAGAAGAGGAGCTGTGGAGGCTGAAACAGACATGCTGACATATTCACTCCAGCCTTGCTGTTCCTAGTGGTGCAATATGGCCCTTGGTATCTCTAGTTTTAGCAGCATGGTATGTTGTAGATTCTCAGACCAGCTAAACAATCATGTGGCAAGAGTGATGGGAACAGTTCTAACCTTGGAAAGGATGTACTCAATTCCTGGATGCTTACAAGCATCCTTGGAGAATTCTTGAGCATTCTTGAAGAGAGAACTGGTATAGTATCCTAGGATTCCTACAATTAAATAAGTGGTAAATCTGAAGACATGAAACTCAGGAAATAAGAATAATATGACTAAATCTATTTTCCCTGGATGCTGAGGCCTGTGACACTTGGGATACAAACTTCTTTAGTGTAGATTTCTCTATACTCTACCTCTAGTTGTGCTCTTGACTTCTCCACTTGGATGTTCTGAAGTACCAAAAATTCAACATGACAACACCTGAATTCATCACCCTTTGCTCCCCTCTCCTCCACCTGGCTTCCATATCTTAGCAAAACAACACCACCTTCTTCTAGTTTCTCAAACCAGAAACTTGTGCATCATATGTTACCCCTGCATCTACTTCAACCCACGCATAGAATCCATAAGGCCTTACTAATTTACCTTCTCACTAGGTTTCTCATCAGCCCTACATCCCACACTTAGATCACACCATCATTATCTCCACCTGGATTATTGCCACGGCCTCCCAACTGGTTTTCCAAGTCTGCTTACCCAACCACACCCCCAACTGATACTCTAACCTGCAGCCAACACAACTGTTCTAACATTCAAACCTGAGCATGATCTTCCCTGAATCCCTTTGGATGACATCCTGCTACTCTCAACATAAAGTCCAGTTCCTCACAAGGTGTGAATCACCAGTGCCTTGGAACATGGCTGGCACCTCACACGTACCCTATGGATATGTGTGGCAGGGAAACTGGAACAAGTTTGATGCATGTGCCCTTTAACTTGCTGTGAGCACTACTGAGCAGATTCTGTCCTCTGTATGTGGTAGTCACTAATGCATCACTGCCAGTGGTCATTTGTCTTTTGGCTTTGTCTGTGTATTTTCTGCTATGCAGAGGTTTTAGTTTTGTAATGGTCCACTCTGTAGAATTTTTTTTTTATGATTTTGGGGCTTCAAATTATGCCTAGAAATTCCTTGCTTGTTTTAAGATTATAGAAAAATTTTCCTGTTTTGATCTAGCACTTCTATTTTATTTTTCTGGTTTTGTTTTTTCACATTTAAATATTTACTCCATTGGGACTTTTTGTATAAGATGTGAGATCTAATTTTACTGATTTCACATTTGGTGGTCAGTTTCCCCAAGTAAATAATCCATTCTTTCCTCATTGGTTTAAAGTGCCACCTTAATCATTTATTAGATGCCCATATATACTGGATCTGTTTTTTGACTCTCATCTGTTCTGAAGGTTCTACTTTTCTATTCCCATACCAACAGCAGACTATTTTATTATTTATGTTTTCTTTAACAAACAAAAGTTTTGAATATTTTAAAAGCTAAACTTTTACTATATGACTTCTATCGAAGTTTAACCCCTTTATCTTAATTTTTTAAATTTGTATGTAAAATAACTTGATTTCACAGATCTTTTACTTAGAAAACATTACTTTAAGCAATTGAATATGTTTACTCTTTGCTCAACATTCACATACGTACCAACCAGTTCACATGATTTCTTCAGAATCTCCTTTCAGGGATACTATTAGAAAAGTCATCTCTTTTTAAATGCAAATAGGAGCATTTTCAACTTTACGATTATATATCTTTATATATTACTGAAAATAATTTCTCTTATTTCCTTTTCTTTTTTAATTTTTCTTTTTCTTTTTTATTTATTTATTTTTTCAGTACTGGAGATTTAACCCAGGGTCACTCTACCACTGTGCTACACTCCCAACACTTTTTTAGTTTAATTTTGAAACAAGATCTAGCTAACTAGCCTCCTCCTGCCTCAACCTCTCTAGTTGCTGGGATCACAGGTGTGTGCCACCTAATTTAATTATTATTGGTAAAGGGAAGCCAATAATATTTGTCCAGTGTTAGCTTTAAAAAAAACTAAATACCCTATAATTCTGGATCTGTATCACCTCTGAACTTGTTTTTTAATCACCTGTGTACATATTGGCAAATTAAAGTGAAAGAAAACTGCTTGAAATCCTCAATCTAGAGACATTCTTAGAGTTTATTGTAACACCTCATTGAAGAATCATTTAATATAATGCATCTATCATTAAAGCTATTATTTACCTCATTCATATTTTAAAGACAAAGAATAGAAGACTAAAACTACCCAATGAAAAATCATATTTACACCATTATTTTAGTAATCTTGTCTTAAAAACACTTTTTGAAGAAAAGTGAGATCAAAATTTATATTTTAAGTATTTTGGAGCAAATCATTAGAAAATTTATATAATTGTTTATTAAATAAAACCAGGGTATGGCAATAAAAAATAAATAGATGAGTGAAAGGAAGATCAGTAGTATAGAGGATGGAGAAACGAAGGAGGGAGGAGGGGAGGGAAATGAGGGAAATGTGAATTGAAATCAAATTCCATGCATGTATAAGTTTGTTGGGATGAACTCAACTACTATATGTATCTACAATACTCTAATAAAAAACAACACCATTAAACAAATCAGGTTAGAGGAATGAAATAAAAAGAATTTGTATTTATGTGGCAGCATAATTCTTTTATAAACAAAGAATATTTGTACTATAAAACCTTAAAGTTTTAAAACAAATGTTACTCAATTAGTTTGTGTCAAAATTTATATGACTAAAATATTAAGTAATCTCTCTTCTTGGAATTTCTATTGCAGAAATGTCCAAAGATATATATATGTATAAGAATGTTTATTGTAGCATTGCCACTATAGCAAAAAATAGAAACAACATGAATATTTAGTGTAGAGATTAAAGACTTAGTAACTTATTGTATCCATATAAAGGAATAATATGTAAATGAATTGCAAGATTGCATGTTTAGTTTTATCATTTTTTTGAAAAATTAAACAAATATTCTCTGTGTATACAGAATGTAACAAGACTGAGAACTTGTTAGTCTTTTAAAGAGTGAGAGTTTTTTTTGTAGTAAAATATATCAAAAAGGTAATACAAGCTGCTTGTGTCCCCCAGCGACACAGGTGTGAGCTGTCATCAATGGTGCATGAAAGGCCCTGCAGGACACATTAAGAGAAACTGGTGACTTAAAAGAAAAGTTCTCCTAGAGCCTTTTTTTTCTTGGAATGCAATCTGAGCATTTATCCAAAGTACAATGTTTGCCACTTTGTTCAAGGTATTGTTTATTCTCTTCGGAACCATTAGTGAAATTTCCTCTCTTAGTAATTTAACAATATCCGATTGTTACATTTGGCTTTCCCCCCAGTCATCATCTTCTGATGTATAAGATTTTCCTTTATTCGGTTTGGCTGCTTTTCCTACTGACACTACAGCAATAAAAGTAAGATCGTGCAAGCTGGCTGCTTAAGCTCCTTAGTCTTTGTCCCCAACTTTTTACAAACAATTCCAAGAGATGATTTGATTTTTAGCAGCTAATCTATGCTTCATGACAGAGTCCATGATCTCATCATTTCTTCTTTCTTCAAAATTCCGTAGTTTTACCAGCGTTCTTAGCTAATCAGAATCCTTTTCTTTTAGTTTCTGACTTTCATCTGTTGAGGATGGGAAGATAAATAGGAATAGATATAAAAATGAAAGTGAACCCATGCTTTGCTGTTTGTCCACAACTCTTCTATATCCTTATTTTTCTGATCTGGAAATTCAGATATCCTTGCCTGCACATGCAAGAAAATGTCTGTGGGTCATGGGCATTTTCTTTGATAGTCTATTGTGGCCCAAAACAAATAATCTCTGAGTTATCCTACATCAGAACCAAGATAACACTTGCTGATGCAAACATCTATCCCAGCAACCAGCAAATGTCACACCTTGGAAGATTCTGCTGCAGTAGGCTCTGCACTAATTTTATGATGATGAAAAGATAAACAGGATCCTGTCTCTGCCCTCTTATATCTCATAATCTCATGAAGGCAGAGACAAATGGTTATAACTCATTGTGATGTAAGGAATGGCCTCTAAGTTCCCTTTTACAGAATGTGCATCACAGAGAAAGGGGCACTTGATTCTGCCTTGAGAATGAAAGAAATTCACAGAGAGGTTCAAAGAGAAAGGGATCTTGAAGCAGACTACACGGATTGCCTCAAGTATCTCCTCCAACCGGGGGTGAGTGTAAGACTGCGGAGAGTACAGATTTGTGTCACAGTTTACACAAGGAAGGAGGGGAGATACTCACCAAGACCTTGAAGGGATTGTTGATCAATGTTGACAAGGCGAGATGGGATGCCACGGTGACAGAATTAGAAGTACAGAGGGAATTGCAGAACCACAAAGTCTCTGGCTGAGCCGTTGGTGTTTCCAAGATAACAGGAAAGCCCAGATCTAATATATGGGAGGTCCCTGGTGACAGAGGGAGGCACAGTTCAGGCTCTACACAGTCAGAGCATTAAGTTTTGGCATAAGCAGCACTGGAAAAGACCACGGAAAGCCTTACTCCATTGTTGTGTCTCACAAGTAAGGAAGGGAACACAAGAGATGAGTATATTGCTCCTGATGCAGGCAGGCAGATTTAGGGTCATAGCTCTGCTGTGAGGCTTTGGGCAAGACTGTGAACTTATCCATAAGTCAGCACTGATAGTGGTAACAATCTCTAGGGTTGCTGTGAGGATCAAAGGAGTAGTGTATGTAGTACGTCTGGCACATAACCTGGCCTGCACTGAGTTTCAGTACCAATGTTCCTATTGTTACTACTGCTAATGTGTATCACCACTAACTCAAAGCACAGACAGGGCAAGAATCAAAGGCTGATTTCCCATTCTGTCCCTCGATCCCTCAATTTCTCTTCCTGAGGGGAGGAGGAGCATGGCATATGGGCAGCAAGAACCTGTAGTCAAGTCACCAAGGGCCAATGACCCAGGCCTGGAGCCAGGAGGGTTATAAGGACCTTCTCCACTTTCTTTCCTTCTCTTGGCCTTCTGGAGTGATAAGGCTAGTGGGGGACAATTCAGGGCTACATAGTTTTGTTGAACTATGGAAATCACTGGGACTCATCAGCTGGGTAATTCTAGTTGTCCTAAATCTGGGCTTTTTGACAGAAGGATAAAGTGGACTTTGGAGTTTCCTTCTACATTATCCTGTCCAGGACACCAGAGTAGGAAAATGAGCACAGACCACAATCAAAAAGCTCTGTTCCTAAACAGTGCAGAGCCTTATGAGGGACAGATGGAGCATGGGTGTGGGGAAAAGCTATTAATTTACGCATTGGAAAAGCAATAGATGTACATGGCTAAACTTCGAAACATAAAATATATGCAGTGAAAAATACATCTCTCTTCCACTCAATTCCTAGTTTCCTCTGTCAATGACAAACCTGGAACTAATCCTAGTTTGTCTTTTCAAAGATGTTTTGTGCACTTGCTAATGGACACACATAGGCACGGGCTGTTTACTGCACAGTTTTGGGTGCAAGTGTCTTGATAGTACCATTCCAGCAAGAATTGTCAGTCATTGATATTTCCCCTTTTCAGGACTTCTCTTTTAGCTTAAACCAGTGAGGGGGTTCATAATATCCACTTGGAGAGCTTGTCCTGTTTCACTTAGAGTTTGGGGACTCTAAGGACTAGAACCTGTGCTACTGCTAAGAAAAACACGTAAGGCCACCACCTGGCAAAGCTCCATCTGCGGGTAGCGTGATGTTTGTGTTGTGATTTCTTGGGTTCTTATTTGTCTTTTTGGCATCACAGGGCCAATTGTATGCGTTTTCTTATTTTCTGTGTTCTCAATGCTCTGACATTTGAGGGCTTTGTAGACCCAGGGAGAAACTGCCCTTCTCAGGGGTAGTTAATTCCTAAAGAAATAACAATTTGCCTATAAGCACAACTTTAATATGCAAATCAATAAATGCTAGGTCTATATCCCCAACTACCTCCCGTTCTAACTCACATACCAATCCAGTGTTTCCTGGGTTCTGTCGTCCCAGGACCCCCAAATCATCTCATTGTCAGGTACCAGAGAACTTGGAAAGTCCCTCTGCCCCCCAGAGCCTTTGAATTATTCAAACCAGCCAGTCCTGCACTGTTGCCTCTGTTGGTCCTGCAGAACTCCCAGAAAAGGCTTTAACCTAGGCCTTCCCTCGTTCCTGCTCCTGCCTGACTAAACCCAATATCGTCCCTGTGGTCCTACATGGTATGGCACATCCCCTTCTCTTGGAAAAGTGTAAGTATTAAATTCCCTTTCAATGCCATTGCCCTCTTCCCATGACAGCACTTAGTTGCTGCCACAATTACAATCCCACGGGCATAATTCTAATACACTTGGTACAACTCACCACTCCAAAGGGGAAGCATAGGGGCATGATTCCTGTGTCCCATACAGGCCATGTGGAAGGGAGCAGAATTGAAAAGGATCCCAGAAAGAACAGGCTGAATATACGGGGTGGGAGGGATGCAGGGAGCTGATGCCTGAGTGTGGGAGTCCTAAAGAGTTGGCAAGAGAATGTGTTAGCCGGGTCAGAAAAATGCAGGCAAATGTCTCCAGCGAACCCCAAAACCATTTCATAAAAACACAAGCATTTGGATATTACTCAGATGGCACCAAAGCTAGATTACAGTTGTTCCAGTCACAGATCTTTCCAGTCTTTTCCTCTCCAAGGTCCAGAGTAAGTAAGGGAGAAATGGTGTCAGCCTGTTTCTGCTGCTATAACAAAATACCACAGACTGAATAATTTATAAACAACATAAATGTATACCTTCCAGTTCCAGAGTCTGGAAAGTGCAAGGTCAAGGCACCAGCAGATTTGGTGTCTGGTGGGGGCTGCTCTCTGCTTCCAAATGGTGCCTTGTTGCTGTGTTCTCAGGAGGGGACAAATGCTGTGTTCTCACATGGTGAAAGAGACAATGTTTCAGTCAGCTTTGTGTCACTGTGACCAAAATGCCTGACAAGAAGCATTTTCCCTGAGAGGAGGGAAAGTTTATTTTGGCTTGAAGTTCAAAGGTTTAGTCCATGGTTGGCTGACTACATTGCTCTGGGCCCAAGGTGAGGCAGCACATCATGGTGGAAGTGAATAATGGAGGATGGCTGCTCCATTCATGGCAGCCAGGAAGCAAAGAGAATACGGAAGGGGCCATAGGGAAGACGAACCCTTCCAGGGAAGCTCCCATTGAACCACCTCCTCCAGCCATGCCCCACCCAATCCACTCAAACTAGGATGGACTTATTACGTTACAGCTCTCACAATCCAATAATTTCACCTCCAGACATTTTTGCATTAATACAGGAATTTTGGGGGACACCTAATATCCAAATCCTAACAGACAATAAAACAGAAAGTGCCCCAGCCAGACTCCAGCCCTTCTATTCATTCCTGAGGGCAGAGATGGCCCCACCTCATAATGCCACCACAATGGAGTTTATGTTCCAACATGCATTTGGGAGGGAACACTTTGAAACAACAGCAGAAACAGAAGAGTAAGGGGGAAATAATGAAAATCCAGCAGGATATCCTGTATGAACCTCAGGTTTCTGGGCCTGAGTCATGACAGAACTAGGGGTTGGGAAGAAGCTTGAAACTGGATGAGATTAAAGCTTGCTATGAAACTGGACCCAACTTGTTAAGACCTGGAAAGTGAGAATATTTACCAATAACTGAAAGGGACCAGAAACAGATCTATCTAAGATTTCATTAAAGTGCAGAAAACAGATTCAAGATGGCATAGAAGAAAGGCAGTGTTATGAATGATGGATTTTTCCCTGCTACTTGCACCTAACCAAAACCAGCACATTCAAAAAGTCAGTTAGAATAGATATTGCCCCATGGCCTCCATAGATACTTTACCAGTTCCTCCCTCATCACCAAGTCATGCCTCACCAGTGTTCAGCAGAGGTGTCCATTAACCAGGGCCTTATTTCTTCTCTGATATTCTATGAAGCTAAGGACAGGCAAAACTAATTTTATTCCTGAATATCTCCAATCAATTAATACAGTTTCCTGGCATCATGTACTATTTTAAATATGTTTGTCCTCCTAAAGTCCAGCCTCCACACATCAAATCTCAAGTTATATAGACTGTTTTACATTTCAGATGGGAATATAAATGCTAGATATAGGGGAAGATACACTTTTAAGATCATCAGGGTGACAAATATCTGTTTAAAAAATAAAAACAATTAAATTCGTAGTTAAAATTCTTTTTTAATTACAGTTTCACCAAGACAAAATGTTGTTACAAATGAAATATTTAAAGTGTGAGAATAGAAAAAGTTTAATAATTTTTTGAATTTCTTGTTCTTCCTATTTATGTAAGAGCTTTAAATATTAATAGTAATATTATTTTAGAAAGACAATCAGAAGAAGGTTTATTCCTTTAGATTTCTTCAATTTTTTATTTTGAAATTATTTGAATATTTCATAAAAATTATAAAAATAGTGCAGAGTTTAGATATGCTCTTCATCTAACTTTTCCTGATGTTAACACCTTACAAAACTATTCTACATTTATCAAGACCAAGAAATATAGTGATGCAATATTATTAACTAAACTACATACCTTATTCAAATTTTGTCCATTTTTCACTAGTGTTCTTTTTCTGACCATGATCTCCAGGACCCCATGTGAACTTTAGCTGACTTGTCTTCTTAGTGGTCTCCAATCTACAATAGTTCCTCAGTCTCCTTTGGTCCTTACTACTTTTGAAGAGCACCATTCAGTTGTTTTATAAGACACCTAGCAGTCTGGGTTTGTCTGAGGTTTTTCCATGACTTAACTGAGTTATGCATTTTATCACGAATGCCATGGAAGAATGTCTCTCCCAGTGCATCTCAGCTGAGAGGACTTGGTGTCAGTGAGTCTTATTGATGATGTTAACCTTGATCACTTGGTTAAAGAGATGTCTGCCTGATTTCTCCACAGTATTGAAGAATACGCTTCCCTGTGTGATTCAGAAATACCTTGCACAGGAAAACTTTGAGCTAATGGAAATGTCTTGTTTCTCTTCAGATTTCAGTTTATCACCTACAACAACTTAAACTGTGGTTTTTGCCTAGTGGCAATTTTCTGTATTTATCACTTGCATTCTTTTGTTTATTTTCCTCCGTTTATTAACTCTATTATTTATATCATTATGCTCTCATGGATATTTATATTTCTATGAATTATAATCCAGCAATATCATTTATACGCTTGCTCAGGTTACTACAGTTTGGCCACTGGAGCTCCTTCCAGGTGGCTTCTGTGTCCTTTTAATATATCTTCCTCCTCTTTTTGAGCACTTTCCCACTTTCTGGACCCAAATGCCATTCCAAATTCATTTGCTATTTTCTGTTACCCTAACACTTAGAACCAATGCTAGGACCCTACTTTGTTTCATTGATCTCTTTTACTGCCTTTAGATTTTAGTTAGAATGGTCTTAGAAACCAACTTGAAGGTCTAACTCCCTTCTTCCCCAAATCAGTGAGATGCAGTATTAATTTCACAGCCCACATTCCAAAGGCTGGATTGTCCCATGTAAATAATCACAAGGGCTTCAGCCAGAAGTATAGTAGAAATGCCAGGGTGAGCGTTTACCTCCAAGTCCCTTCCTCTTGGGCAATCCTGTCATTATTATGTCCGTATGTCTCTTCAATTCTAATGACGCTGCATACCCTGCCCAAGGACAGACTTTAATTCTCAAACACTTTAGTTGCTAAGTTAATATTCATCAGCAGAAACATTTTCCTGAATGGGGCATTAGCTCCGCAGGCCCTTCCCCAGACAGACAGGACTTTGTGATGCAGCCTCTTTTTGCACTCCTTCTTTCAGAACATCCTACAGGGCTTAATAAAAGATGGCTTTGGGGGCTATCCACTCATTAAAAGTAAAACTTTTCTTTACTTAAGGAGAAGAGTCAAATTCTTTTCCAGTCTCTAATTCTCTGATAATTTCTGTAAATGGAAAGGAGATAGTCCTATGAGTATATATTACACATCTGTGAAAACCAAAACTGTGAAAACATGATATTGTTTTTCCAATTACTTTAATGTTAATGCAAATGAGAAAATCAGTACCTATATAATTAAACATAAGAAAGATCTATTTTCAGCTTTAATGTCCACTTTGGTCATCACACCAGAACTACCCCAGCATTTATGGAAATAGAGTTCACCAAAGGCCTGGGAACATTATCCAATGATGTTTTTTGTTTTCGTCTATTATTGTTTTTTATTTGTTCTTTTTAGACAAAGGGAAATGAAGGGAAGGGTGGGGATGGGACTAGGAAACACAGTAGAATGAATTGAACATAACTTTCCTATGTTCATATATGAATACATGACCAGTGAGACTCCAAAGATGTTTTAATAGTATCAAAATTAACCAACTCTGGTCAATACTACCTATTGCAGGATCTATGTATGTCTGCCTCCTGATCCTTGGGATCGTACTGATGTGGCATGCAAGTTTGCAGAAATATTAATATCCAAGTATATTCATCACTATACACAATCAGTTCATGTGCTTAGAATCACACACATAAAGGTCTGAGATATCAGAGTAAAAAATAATGTTTAGCTGTGCTTGGTTCAGTTCTCTGTAAGATGAAAGATCATGTAGCAATGGAAAGTTCCTTGTATTTCTAAGTCAATTGTTTTATAATTCCATTTAAGTTGAATGTTGGTAGTTTTCATTATTGAAGCTTTATATCATGCTTAATTAATTTCTATTCCAGTTCTATTTGCTATTAATTTGTATTGATTTTAATTTTTCTGTTTTCATGCATTTATTTATTTATTATTTCTACATGACCTATCTTGGCAACCTTTTTTAACTGCAACCTTTTGGAATATTAATTTTGTTTATTGGCTTAAGCAGAAACTACCCTTTAACAATAGTGTAGATTATATTAAATCTAGTGTTTGGTACATTTGCTATTAATCTCTTCAATATATAGTAGGCATTTTTATTCTATTTGGTTAAGGCACTATTTTCCCCTTTATATTTTTAAATGTTTTGGAAGACAATATATATTTTAAAGTCTCATGTAAATATTTTAAAACATTCAAACATTTCAATTCTCCCTCTCCCTCATCAAAGCATGGGGTTCTCCCCTTTGTGAAAGATAAAAGATATCACGCTTTTAGTCTGTATCTCTTAATCCCTACATCTAATTTCCCATTCATAATTAAGTTTGGAATTTCTCACTTTCTTCTCTTTCACATTTATTTTATGCCTTCTGTGTCTTATTTTAAATAATCACTCCAGTATCAGAAATAACCCTTCCACAGTTATCCTTACTTCATTAACAATAGTTGGTATCAATAATTATCACAGGTTCATTTTAAAGCCATTATCTATTCAAATTTCTTTCTCTAATTTTAGCCTTCGCTTCTACATATTGCAGCTTTGATCCATCTTTTCAAAAGGATCCTGCTACATTTTTTAGGAGTAGGCAAGTCTGAGAATATCTTTCTGTTGCCTCCCTATGCCAATGGCTTGAAGTGGTCCATTTTTCCTGAGTTGTAGTTTATCCTTTCCATGTAATATACCATCACATTTCATCTAGCACTGCTCATTGCTATGGAAAAACTCATGCTAGTTTGCTCCATGAAAATGACCTACTTTTTTTGTTCTTGAAAACTTGCAGAATTCTTTTCTTTCCCTCATACAGTTTTAAATTTTTATGAAACTGTGTCATGGTGTTACTTTTACTATTGATTTGCCCTGAGACTTCGGTAGTGTTCTCATTATTTTTTTCCAAAATCATGTTTTCTCTGAGAACTAATTTTGATTCTTTTGTATGCTTCCCCACCTCTCACCTTTGGAAACATATTTGGAAATTATTTTCTTATTTTTCATTCCTTTCCATTCTGAATATTCTAGTTATGGATAAAGAGCAGAGGAAGAGTGAACAGATTCTCAGTATGAAGAAACCACACAGAATAGCAATCATCAAGTAGGGGATTCTTGTTTTAATGAATACCAGTGGACACAACTGTTTGGATGAATCAGGAATGACATGGGCAAATGTACTCTTTTGTCCATTTTACAAAAATAGCAAAGGGTTTGCATCACCTTTTGGTGCAGATGGTGAGCCACTGTACCTAAATGTAAAGTAGGTGGAATCTGTAACAGGTCTCACTTCTCTATAGTCTTTGAGGAATTCTTTGTCTAACCTGCGGAATAGGTCAGGGTGGTAATTAAGAGTGGGTAAATTCTTAACATGGGAAGATCACCCAAAGGTGACCCTGGAAGTCCTCTTCAGTGTGTGAGCCATGCAAAGAACATGGCAGACACAAGCATGATCTGTGCACGATTCAGTTTGCCTTTCTGGGCAGTGGAAGAAGATGAGGGAAAGGGAAAAGCTCACCACTGAGCTTTGTAGGACCTAGGATATCAGTCTGTGGATAGCAGGATCTTTTTACCCATTTGAAGTTCAAGATGAGCCTCCTAACCTGGCTTCTGGACCTGTAATCTGCTTAAAAGTCTTGACCTGGGAACAAACAGGCACCTGGCTACTGGGCTAGGCTGACCTGGAAAGGATGGAGGTCAGCCATCTTCCCTGGGAGTCACATGCTCCCAGGGACTGGCAGGGGTGGTCCGGTGAAAAGTAACATGGGAGTGGTCAAAGTCCATCCTGACAAGATAAACTAGGACTGCGATTATGAATGCAGGCTTGCTTTGATGGGGACCAACACAGAAACCAAGGTGGGATAATACTGTAGATGGGATATCAATGCCCCAGCCGAGAGGAGCTGGGTAATAGAAGTCCTTGGGAGCATAACAGCTATTTTTATGAGTGTAGGACTTATCCTACTTTTCCCCTCTTTTATCTATCAGAATTTTTGACAAATTTCTTGAGTAATTTATGTCTTTTCTATGTGTAAGTTTTAGAACAGGTCTTTATAGGAGGTTATGAAATTAGATGCCATATTTGTTAGAAAGATTTTTTTTTTTTTGGTACCAAGGATTGAACTCAGGGGCACTTGACCACTGAGCCACATCCCCAGCTCTGTTTTGTGTTTTATGTAGAGACAGGGTCTCACTGAGTTGCTCAGTGCCTCGCCATTACTGAGGATTGCTTTGATCTCACGATTCTCCTGTCTCAGCCTCCCAAAGAGGGATGTTTTTGAAGACATTGTCAACAACATATCTCTTTCCATTTGTGAGAGTCATGTAATAAATTCTTTTCAAAAATGTGACTTAGAGGAATTACCAGCCCCTCTGGTCCTGTTCACCTTGTATTTACTGATACTTCCAACACGTAAGCTTGTCCAATTTTTGCTAACTGCAGATCTACTAAGTTCCTCTTTTTTATCTGAGATTCCCTCATTTGAAGCACAGAAACAGGAATAATTTGAGTTCAGTTAATTATGTAGCCATAAGTTTGTCAATTCTAACTTCTCTATGGACATGATCTTCACTAGTGTTACCTTTATACTTTGAACATAAAATAACTAGTTACTTTCATCAAGGAAAACAGTTTGCAAAGTTCATCTCCTCTTTCTTGCCATTAAGTTATTCAAATTTACTCATTTTTTAAATGGACTTCCAAAGAGGCCTTAACATGTCTGTCACTACTTTCTGCTGCTTTCCATACTTGCTTACATCACTGATTTGATGAGAAAAGTTATTTTGACATCTTATTCTTAATCAGAATATTAAATTTCCCCCTAACCATAGAAGGTGGGATTTTATTATCTATGCCTCGCCCTTGTACATTCATTGCACTTTTCCCCTGTAGGCCCACACTTAAATTTGAAGCTGAAGGTACACGAGAGGAGGCGAGGACTCCATAATAGAAGCTCATTTACTACATCTGCTAGGGAACTCCGGCTTGATACCTCCTGTCCAGAGAACTCAGAGACCGTCAGGTGACACCAAAGTTGACCTGAGAAAAATGTCCTAGAAGTAGGAAAATTCAGGATGATTTCATTTGAACAGCAAAAACAGGCAAAATTTTAGTCCTTTCTGAGATTAAAAAAAAACAAAAGGCACTTAGGAGCACATTTGCCCACCACTGCTGAAGGGTTCTTCTGTAGTGTTTTAAGATAATCTTTGAAGGGTGCTGTGTCACATAAGTCTGAGTTTCTCACAATCAACAGCTAATATTTCCAGAGGGAATAAAAGTCTTCTGGGGAGTGAGAGAGAGTGAAGGAAACTGGGAGGTGCAGTGGGGGATAAATCAAGAGCCAAGTTCAGCAGGCCTCAGGTTACTTTATTTTCAGTGTACCAACCACCACCATCTTCACCAGCAGTGAATGGAAGAGACAGTGAAACCAGATATGCCTGCATGCAAACCAAATGCTACCCCAAAGTGTAAATCAGAAGTCAATGAGTCCAATCTGACATAACTCTCCTATGTACATATATGAATACATCACAGTGATTCTCACTATCATGTGCATCCATAAGACTGAGATTCTAGTTAGAATAAGATATAGTCCATGCTTATATATCAAAATAGATCACATTGTCATGTATAACTAAAAACAACTAATTTTTAAAAATGACAATGTCACTGGGAAAAAAAGAAAAAAAAGAAGTCAATGAGTCCTTACAATTCAGTGTTCTATGGTGTAGTCTGAGATTAGACTAATCTTTAATAAAGTTGTTTCCATTTCTACATCTGGCCCCAAGTCACCTTCCCACGCTTAAAACTTGTGAAAGGGCATAAGCATATTGCTGTGGTTGGAAAATGTCCCCGAAGTATATAGGTTAGAAACTTAATCTCTAATGCAACAAGGGAGAGGAGTGGGAGCTGTAAGAGGTGATTAGGTCATGGGGGCTCCTCATGAATGGCAGAATGCCACTGTGGAGTGAGCTGGTGTTACGACAGTGGGCTGTTCCAAAAACTAGTTTGGCTTCTCCAGTGCCCTCTCACCCTGCGAGGATACCTTCTACCATGTTAGGACACAGCAAGGAGGCTCTCACCAGAAGTAGCCCCTCAGATCCCAAACTTAGCAACCTCCAGAACTGGCAGCCAAATAAACTTCTGATCATTATGAATTAGTCTGTGGTATTCTGTTAGAGCAGCACACAATTGTCTAAGACACATGTCCTTGACTTCTGACTGTCTTGAAAGTATTTAACTAGATGAAAATATAGTTCTCTTTCTGAAGATGATAACTTAGAAATTACTTAGCCCAGTCTTTCATTTGATAGATAAAAAGAATGAAGCTCAAAGAAGTTCAATAACTTGCGCATGATCACTACTCTTTGAGGCTAGAACTGCCTGTCCCTGCACTATACCAATTGTCTCTAACATATTCCAGATTCACATTCCAGATAGTCCTACTCTACCTGTGAGGGGTATGTTCTGAGATGCCCAATGGATGCCTGAAACCATGGATAGTAGTAAACTCTGTATATACTATTTTTTTCCTATATATACCTATTATGAAGTTTAATTTATAAATTAGGTACAATAGACTCTCTATAAAATTAAACAATTCTACCAATATACTATTAAAAAATTGTGTAAATGTGGACTCTCTCTCAAAATATTTTATTAATCTAGGCACAGTGGCACCTGCCTGAAATCCCCTGCTGCTCAAGATATTGAGCCCAGCCTGTCTAATTTAACAAGACCCTTTTCAAAATAAAATACATACAAAGGGCTGGAGATGTAGCTCAGTGGTAGAGAGTTTGCCTATCATGTGTGAGGCCCTGGGTTTAATCCTTAACACTTCAAAACAAAAAGGCAAAGCCAAAAACTTATTGTATTTTTACCTTTTTATTTAAAGGAAGCACTCTATACCTTCTCTTTGGCAAATCCAAATTGCCAGTATTATTATTCCTGTGCTTTGGAACCATTATTAAGAAAAATAAAAGCTACTTAAACACAAGCAATGTGATATTGTAATAATCAATCTAATAATCAAGGTGGCTACCAAGTGACTAATGGATGGGTAGTGGATACAACATAGATACACTAGAGAAAGAGATAATTCACATCCTGGGCAGGACGTAATGAGAAAACATGACCACTAATTGAAACAGCATGCAATTTAAGACTTAGGAATTATTTATTTCTGGAACTTTCCATTTAATATTTTCAGGCACTAAAACAACAGAAAGCAAAACCATGGATGAAGGAGGACTGTTACATACACTTATTTTAAAACTTGTGTTAAAACCTGGACTGTTGAATGTTTTCTGGTTATCTGGGTCATTGTGAAGAGTAGTCTGATGTTTGAAGAATTTCTTTCTTTCTTTTTTGGTACGGGGGATTGAACTCAGGGGTACTCAACCACTGAGCCACCTCCCCAGCCCTATTTTGTGTTTTTTGCTTTATGTAGAGACAGGGTCAGGGTCACTGAGTTGCTTATCACCTCGCCATTGTTGAGGCTGGCTTTGAACTCGCAATTCTCCTGTCTCAGCCTCCCTAAGTGCTGGGATTACAGGCATGCACCACCACGCCCGGCTTGATATTTGAAGAATTTCTGACTTGAGTCTTCACCCTATATCCTCAGTCCCACTAGCCAGAAAAGATTCCTCCACCTCCTTTGCACTAGAACACATACATTGGCTCCACCAGTTGAAGTACCCAACACAAGTCTTCAATTGAAGGAAAATAAACAAGTACTGTCTAAGGTCCTCATCTTGCCACTGTGGCTGCAGGGACAACTGGCTTTTGGAGGCAGTGGTGGACTTGAGATTGGGGTCCTGCGGAGGCACAGTCCTGATTCTGGTAGTCATAGCAACTGCTGTAACTCTGAGTCCTTAATGTTCAACTTAGTGCAAACTGGAATATTTGGGTATGTTAGTGGCAAGGATCTCTTTATTAAGCCAGTGTTGTGGTTAGTGTGGTCAATATACCTACAAGTTTGTTGCCAAGGAAACCCTTTAAAAACCCTCTAGCTTCACTTGCTCTTTAGTGACTTAAAAATCACTAATTTGGGAGGTCACACAGCCAGACAATACATTATTAGTCTCTCACTTGCCTTGCCGTAGGTAGCACCTCTGACGTGTGGGTTGTAATGATAATGGTTGCCTCGGTTACTTTTCAGTCCTGAAGGCTGTTTTTGCTGAAAACACTCTTTACTTGGGACTACAGATGTTCTATGAATGACTGGAAAGGGATGAAAAGGTTTGGCATCTCTGTCTTCACAGTATGTCTATCTCCCTTGTAGCCTTAACTCTGGGGTCAGATTCTTCTAGGATCTAAATGATCATTTGAGAAATATTTTGTACAAAACTATCATTTAGGGTTAAATTGACCTAGACTTGCCTAATCTTCCAGGCAGGGCTAAAAGCACCTACCAGCTGCCATGTCTAGTAACACCAGATCATAAAAGGAGTGAAAAGAGGTGGCATTTGAGCACCTGGAAGATCTCTACCTATGCCCAGAAAATACATGTATTAGCCTATTCCCTTTATTAGCCTATCCTCTCCTTCAAGATTCCTACCCCATATCTGTAACCCCACACCACCTTAGGGTTGACAAGCTGTTTTTGAACAAAGCTCCCTCTTCTCCATTCTTTGGCCACTGAATCAAGTCTTTCTCCTCACATTGTCTTTTGGACATTGAGTCTTCCACGGTGTAAATTTCTAACCTGGGTTCAGTAATGGTTTAGCCTCCAGCTGGTTATCCAGCCTTCCAAGATTCTGTGAGCCTCTTAATAATTTTGTAATAACTCATTTTCTGCTTAATTTGGCCCTGTGGGTCCTGGGATTGGCAAATGGTAATGGCAAAATGAACAAGAAGGAATCAGAAGAAGAAATCAGAAAAATGGCTTTGTTGTTTCCTTCCCCACTCCCTGTTCCACATATCCTACAAGCTCCTGGATGAAACTCCTCTTAGATATTACAAGCTCTCCAGTCCCCTTAGGTCACAAGAATCAACTCACTGTAGAAATTAATTTGTCCAGCCCAACATAATAACCAAAATCCTGGAATATATTTTAATTGAAACTTTCTTCCCTTTCCAGCTTGGGTTAACTTCACTCAGAAGAATTTATTGGGGGGCAGTGGTACACTTTTCTTTCTTTCCCCATTTAGGACCTCTCCTCTATTTTTTATCAGGCTTCCTCTGCTCCTCTGGAGTTGAAGTGGTCAGGAGGGAGGAGAGGCAGAGGTGAGAAAACACTCAGGTGACCCCCACAGCTACATCAGCCATTGACTTCCTCTGACCACAGCACATGTTTAAGCAGATCTAAAGGCCCAGTACCGCATATGGTAGATGCTCAATAAATATTTGTATTTATTTTCATTAGATGTATTGCTGATGTTTTCCCTCTATTCAATTCTAACAATAGTAAGAATAGAAGGACTACATCTAGCCTTTGTCTGTAATAGAGTCACATATTTTTTTTATGATGTATTCTGTCAAGGTCTATAATTATTGGATGCTGATTAGGTCACCAAAACTTAAGCCTCTTAAAACATTACTCTTTGTCTGCATGTGGTCATTGCAGTGAAAATACAAGTTTCATAAGCAGCGAGCCTGTTCTGGCAGACAGATGGCTTTCCACCCAAGACTCAAATGCCCTTTCCATGCTTCAGAGTAATTGCTGAAGGCCGCTGTTCAGATGGGCCAGCATTTCCTAGACTCCCTTGTGTCTGGATAGGACTGTGTGACTGAGGTCTGGCTAGTGGAATGTCAACAGAAGTGTTGTTTGACACTTTCTGGCTTGGCCCAGAAACCTTCCCTGTGATCCTGCATGCCCATCTTCTCCTTTTGACTTCTCAGATATTAGTGCCGGGGTTAGCTGGGAAGATGCCTATTGAAGATGGCAGAGCCTGTTAGCCTAAGTCTTCAAATGATTCTGTGGAGTACAGCTCTCTGCCTCCACCTGTACATGAAGGAGGAATCTGTTTTTATCACATTAATCCAAGGGCCAGCAAACTTTTTCCACAAAGGGCCAGTAGAAATATTTAGCTTTTTCAGGTTATTTGGTCTCTGTTGTAACTACTCAACTCTGCCTTTGTGGTGTGAAAGCCAGTCATTGACTATACATAAATGAATGGCATGACTGTGTTCTGGTACAATTTTGTTTATAAAAGTAGGCAACAGCTGGATTTTTGTCTGTGGGTGGTAGGTGGTGGTTGTTAGATTCTCTTATTTAGCCATGACCACACATAGTTAATCCATAATCTTAATAAATTCACTTTTCTTATTCATTCTGTGTCAACATTAACCAGAGTGAAGCCAGCACAGGTAGATGCTCACTGATGAATGAATGCAGAGGCTTGAAGCATAAGGGTGGGGATTTAATGGCCATATGGACAAGAAACCATGCTTCAGGCCTGAACAGGGCCAGGGACTCGATCTGAGCTCCTTACATAAAACTGAGAGCCACAAAACATTGTCTTGTCATAAAACAGGGATAAAAAAAACTTCTTCCATTGGCTCTCCATTGTCTTCAGGTTGGTTTCCAACCTCTGGCTTCACACCAATGGTATCTTTGGCTTCTTCTCATAGCTCTGCCGCCCTCCTCACTGCTCCTTCTTCTTTGTGTCTGAGCCCCAGCTTTACCAAACCAAGTTCCCTAAGTGCCTCATGATTTTGGATGTTCTATTTTCTCTGCCAACAATGCCACCCCCCTTCTCATCTCCCTGGCTTAACTCTGAGCATTGTACTTTCCAGGTCTTTTTGTCCCACCTAGACTAAGAGGTGATTCTCCTCCCATGTGTGCAATCTCTGCCAGATCTCAGTTATAGCACTTATCACACTCATGTGTTAATATATCTGTCTCCCTACCAGATCCAGTGCAGGGACTGGTCTATTTTCCATTTTCTCAAATCCTATAGCAGTACTTGGCACTAATTTGGTTCTCAATATAAACTGGTGAATTAATCAGAGAATTAACATAAATCTAAGCCCTAATAAATATAGCAACAGCTACATATGTTGAAGAGTTGTTTTATTCTCTTGGTATTTACAGAGACTGGATATTAGATATTATCACTTAACTAAAAATGACATATCATATAAAATAACTTACACTGGATTTATGTTTCCTATAAGGAAAAGTCCATTCCTTTTGCTTTTGAAGTCAAAACATCCTCAGATTCACCTGAGCCCAGAGCAGTAGGGATATTTGTCATTACCGAACAAGAATGAAATGGAAAGGCTCAGTTCTTAAGTGATCTGTGCTCTGATGATGGCACATTAGTCCTCTAAAAAGTGCACATCTATATGACCCATCTTTTCCAGAAAAGTTCTACTTTCAAGTGCTTTGTCTATATCCCTCTACAAATAATCATACATTTTAAAACTGTTTTAAGAAAATGTGATTACTGTTAAATATCTAATTCCAGCCCTGAATGGTGGTTAAGCTCATGATAAGCAGCCTTATAATTTATTTTTAACCAAGAATCTGACCTTGAAACACTTTAAAATTTTTACACTTACTGAAAAAATTATTCCTCCCCATCTTTGAATATAAGATCTGGCTAAGCTCAAACAACAAGATTGCTAAAGTTATACAAGAAAAAATGAGTAAAATGAAGTTGTGGTTTATATATGAGGTATTCCCCCCAAAGCTCATGTGTAAAACAAGAATTTAGAGGTGAAATGAATAGGTTATGAGAGGTATAACCTAATCACTGGCTTAATCCACTGATATGGATTAACTGGGCCCTAACTGTAAACAGGTAGGATGTGACTGGAGGAAGTAGGTCACTGGGGTATGTCTTTAGGGTTTATATTTTGTCTCTGATGATCAGAGCTCCTTCTCTGCTTCCAAGTTGCCATGTCCTGGACTGCTTTTCCTCCACCATGCCCTTCTGCCATGATGTTCTCTTTCACTTTGAGCCCAGAGCCGTGAGTCACCTGACCATGGACTGAACCTCTGAAACTGTGTGCCAAAATAAATTTTTCCTCCTCTACATTGTTCTGGTCAGGTTCTTTGATCACAGTGATGAAAAAGCTGACTAAAGCAAAAGCATTTCTTAAATTTAGGGTTTTTGAACTAACTGTACATCTTGGTCAATTTGACTGTTTTTTTTTTTTTTTTTTTCAGGGCCAAGGATTGGATACAGGGTCTTGTATGTGCTAGGAAAGTGTTCTGCCATTGAGCTAAATCTCCAATCCCTAATTTGGTTCATTTTGAGTTACTCTTTTGCCTTTGACCCAAAATCAACTTTAACCTCACTTTTATAGAAAGAAGGATGTAAAATAGGCCTTTAGGCTGAGATAACCTACACCCAAACCAACCTCAGTGTCTCCAGTACTTACCCAGAGGGAGCTCAGGCCAGCTGGCTTGTTCCAGGAGGGCAAGGTCAGTGGTCTTCTGGGAAGAAGAGAAGATGAATCCTATATGATTTAGCTGGCTACTATTGGGGATTTGACCATTTTTTCCCCAGGAATAGCCAAAAGAAAAATGAAAGGAAGAAAAAGAAAGTCTCTGGTAAGAACCTGTAGTCCTCCAAGGGTCTCTCCACCAAGTAAGGAACAGGACTAAGGTTGGGGGTCACTCCTGGCTGCCTTCTTTCCTTCCATGCCCATACCCTCACTCCTGTCCCCCATAGCCATCCAGCATGTGAAGTCCCTCCCGCTTACTCTGGCACCCTTTGCCACCCTCTATGCCAAACATATGCTTGGCAGTGTTAGGTGAAAGACAAGCAATGGAGTGCTCTCAAGATGGGACTCAGAAGGCACTTGCTGTCCATCCTCACCTTCCACAAGCCCTTATGCAGGCTAAGATGAGAGTTCACAGCAGATGTGTCCTTACCTGAACAGATAGTAGAAAGATACAGGGCAGCTACTGAGATTAACCATATGAAATTGCCAGTTATCTGGGCAGACAAATAGTTGGAAACAGATATGATTAACAAATAAATAGAAATATGTATAGTGTGGTAGATATAAAGGCAGAAGTAGCAATAGAAGAGTTAGATATGTACAAGTAAATTACAGTGTATTTTTTAAAATACATCATTTTTTGAAAATATTTTTTAGTTGTTGATTGACCTTTATTTATTCATGTATTTATACGCGGTGCTGAAGATCAAACCCAGTGCCTCCCACATGTGGGGCAAGCGCTCTACAACTGAGCCACAATCCCAGCCCAATACATCATTATTTGAGGCACACATGTGCTTCCCTCTAGTCAGAAAAAGCTAATCTGAGGGAGTTCAGGAAAAAAGGAGACAAATATGAAAAAAAATTTAAAAAGGTCAATGGGAGCAATCTCAACACTGGTGACAGCCAGTACCACATCCTGTTCATAGCTGCCCTCGCTTGAGTACTTATTGAAAATCCTAACAAAATAGAACTTTTAAAAACTGAGCTGCACACAATTATATGTTCTGCTTAAGCACAAGTGAGATATTTTGTTTCAAAATAATCCTTAAGTGCAATTTAGGGTTTTGCAAAATACCTCAAAAGTGCAAGGGTTTATAAACTTGCTTGAGCTCATATGCCCCCACAGACTCATGGCAATTCTTCACTTTCTCTGAAACTCAAATATTCTAAGTATTCTGGGCCATAGTCAAAATGTATGAATAGTCGATCAAGTTTCCTCTGAACAATGTATAAGTATGATATAACCTGAAGAAAAAAACAAAGGAATTCCTTTCTGACCAATGGTCCTTAATGGTATATGGTAAGCATTATAATCAATCAATTCACTCTTTCCATATCTAGTTTCTTCAATTCATTGTGAACACCAAATATGATAAATAGCCCATTCTTCTAAGAACCCTAGCCCTATGTGATCTTTACAAATGCTTTGCCCTCTCTCTGCTTCTGCACGAACAGTGTAGCTTTCCTCTTCTACATCCTTCCACCATAATTTTCTGCCTCACCTTGGGTCCAGAGCTATGGAGTTGGTCAACCATAGACTGAGACCTCTGAGACCATGAGCCAAAATAAACTTTTCTTCCTCTAAGTTGTTCTTGTCAGGGATTTTGTTCACAGTGACAAAAAGCTGAATAACGCCAAAATTGGTACCAAGAATCAGGGTCATTGCTGGGACTAACCTGACCATGTGGTTCAGAAGCCTTTGAAACTGGTTTGCGGGAGGAATTTGGAAAAGTTGGGAAGTACAGAGTAGAGAAGGCTTAGAATATTGTAAAGAGAGCTTAATGGGCAATTCTGGTGGGAGCTCAGGGGAACAGATGTCAATAGAAATGCAGACATCCTATGTACTCGTGAGGTTACGGGGAACAAGGACTCTCTGTTGGGAATTGGAGTTGAGCCCATTTGTCTCATATTCTGGTGAACTTATCTACACTTTGCCCATGTCCTGAGACTTTATGTGGGGCTGAATGTAAAGGTAATGGACTAGTTAATCTGGTGGAGGAAATTTCAAGGCAGTGAAGAATTCAGACAGTGTCATGGGTGTTGCTGGCAGCTTTTAGCCAGGTTTATAGCAAGAATTGAGAGCAAAAAGCAGAGAAGAAAGATTTGAAAAATTTGCAGTTTGGCCAGAGAAGAAACACACATAATATTGGGGCTAAGAAGGTATGGTTGCTATCATCACTAAGGAAAAACCAAGACTTTGCAAGAGATGGAAAAGCTGCTTTGAAGGCATCTCAGGAGTCAGCAAGATCATACCCATGGCAGCCTCATGATCATACCCATGCTCCTTTGAGAACAGACCTTAGGTGTAGTCTGCTCACACAGGGGAGCTTAGAAAGCTGTTTCCCCAAGATTTATTTCACTGTGCTCAGCTGTCCAGGCACTCAGAGATCTCTGCAGCCATGGTTCCTAGTTACTGCTTGAGTTGGTGGCAGACCTTGACATCATCTACATGGTGCTGGTTCTGTAGGAATGCAGGATGCTGGATTTAGAGGGTCATGGAGTTTTCCAACAAGATTTCAAAGGAAGGCCTGGGACGCCAGGCAAAGTGTAACAGGGTCAGAATCCTTGCAGGCAGCCTCTGACAAGGTGAGGCAGTCAAGGTTAAGCAGAAGCTGGAATGGAGACCCCTTAGAATGAAAACATGCCAGTAACATGGAATGTTTGCTGAGAAAAGCTGCTGGCTGTGGTCAGAACTGCCTAAAAGAGAGGCCACATGGGCTGCAACCAAGGCCGAAGGAGTGGGGTTGCCCAAGCCTTTGGAGACCACAACTTACCACCACGAGCCCTGAGAGCTTGATGTGAAACTCCAGGACCTAATATTTGCCCAGTTGGGTTTAAGTCTTTTGCAGTGGTTACTCTTCTTTAAATGACCCTATTTCTTCTATTTTGAATGGAATTGTTTACTCTGTGCCATTATAGGATATATGGAACTTGCTTTTGATTCTACAGATGCTCACAGCCAAGAGTTTTCCTTTAGTCTTAGAGGAAATTTAGTACTTGGACTTTGGGACTGGAACTGTTAATACTGTGGAGATTCTTGGAGATGGACTAAATGCATTCCACATTGTGAGATGGACATGAGCTTTGGGAGGCCAGGGTTGGAATGTTAATGTTTGGATATGAGGCATTCCCCCCAAAATTCCTGTGTTAATGCAGGAGATAAATGATTAAATTTTTGAGAGCTATAGCCTAAGTGAGGTCATTGCTGTGATCCACTGGGAGGTGTAATTGATGGATCCATTAGGGTTTGAATTAGTTTAAACCATAGGGTGGTAACTATAGGCAGATGGGGCATGACTGGAGGAAGTTAGGTCACTGGAAGCATTTCTTTGGCATTTAGATTTTTTACCTGGTTCACTGACATCTCTCCTTCCCACCCCCCACCCCCCCACTATCTCTCTGTCCTTCCTGGCCTCCATGAGTAGAAAAACTTTCCCTTCTGCCATGATTTTCTTTCTTTTCTTTTTTTCCTGTGTCACTGGGGATTGGACCTAGGGCCTCATGCATGCCAGACAAATGCTCTACCACTGAGCTACATCCCAGCCCTCCCTTCCACCATGATTTTCTGCCTCACAGGCCCAGAGTAAGCTGACCATGGGCTAAGTAACCTCTGAAACCATGAGCCAAAAATGGAATTTCTCTTCTCTAAAAATAAATAAAAATAAAAATTGTTTGCTATCTTCATCCATGGTGGTTTTCATTCCAGAGTAGATTGTACCAGAGCATAGGACCTAAGATCCTCTCTGTACCAACTAGATCAACATTTACTGCTGTATCACAGTGTACTTCCAAATTCACTCACAGCCATTCTTGGGCTGCAGGAACATGCCTTTGGTTTCTTTAAGACTCCCTAGAGCAGTATTTGTAGGTTACAATGCCACATCTGGAAAACTTGAATCGTTGATGTACCCTGAAGTTGATCAGACTTGGTGATTTCCTTAGATGGATGCCCAGGTCCTTGAATTCTCTTTTAGAGTCAGATTTCACAGCATCAATTGTCCAAATGGATACTAAAGGGCCCCAACAGAAAGGTGAAGGAGGCAAAGGTGCCTCCAATTACAATGTCAGAGAATAAAGTGGCACCACTTTCTCCCACCAATTCACAATGGAAAAAAAAAAAAAAAGCCAAAACCAACTAGAGATTTGCAAGCAGCTCTATTCCAAACATCTGTACTCACTTTCCTATGAAGGTAAAGCAATTAAAAAAATTTTTAGATTATGAGGTAGAGCACATCTACAACGCAACAATCAACAAAACAAAATGTTCAGCAAGCACAATGATTATCTCAAGATAAATACTTGCATAACCTCCCAGGCTGGTGGACAGATCTGCCCCAGGGCAGTCTTTCTTCACCATCCACCCTCCATTTTATGACCAACATGGCCATTGCTGCCTTGTTTCTCTTTATATTTTTACTGTCTGAGCACTAAGCGTATCCCTAAGTACTATAGCTGAGTTTCGTGGTTTCTTTTAATGTCATACAAATGCAAATCACACAATATGTTCTCTTTTGTACATTTTTACAATTTTACTTCATGTTACATTTGAATATATGTATACAGCCATGTTAATGTATATATTTTCAGCTCCTTCATTTTCATACTGTATGTTTTATATGCCTGGGCCATTATTTATACATTCTACTGTTGATAGACATCAGATTGTTTCAGTGAGAGTCCATTATAAACAGCTACACAAGGACAAATAATTCTGTTGCCTCTGTCCTAGAAGTGGAATTGCTGTTCTAATCTTAGTGAACAATTCCATAGAGGTGGGATCAATTTAAACTTCTAATAATAGCAGTATATTTGCTCCATATCTTCACCAATACTAGATATTGTCACATTTTCCATAACCTTCTGGTGTATCTCGTTGTGTTTTTTACCCAAATTTTCCTGACTACTACTATGGCCAAACACCTTTTCATATTCGTGCGGCATTTGGAAATGTTATTTTTGTAAAGTATCTGTTCCATTCCTTTGCTCTTTTCTTTCAAGTTGTTTGTTGGTTGAATTTTGTTTCACTGTAGCTTACCTTTTGATGCTCTTTCTTGTGTATGTTGTGCTGGAGCTTGAACCCAAGTTTTCGTGCATTCTAGGCAAACATGCTATCACTCAACTATATCCCCAGCCCTTTTTAAAATTTTTTATTATGAAACAGGGCCTTGCTGAGTTGCTGAAGCTGGACTCAAACTTGCAATCCTTCTGTCTCAGCCTCCCAAGTAGCTGGGATTGTGGGAGTGTACCACCATGCCCAGCTCCTTTTTATCCTGTTAATATTTTCTTTACATAAAAAAGAATCTATTAATTTTTATGTAATCTGTCAATTATTTCACTTTTTCTATATGGTTGGCATTCTTGCCTCCGGTTGTATCTTTCCCTATGGGGAGATCATAACATATTCACCTATATTATATGTTAGAAGCTTTATTGGACCTTGACCAAGTTGTCCCAGGTGACCTGGATTTGAAATCCATCAAGAGGGGGTATGGACTATATCACTGCCCTCTCAGAATGCACCTGGGCTCCTATGCAAACTTGCTCTCTCTCTGGCGCCCAGCCACCTCCACATTTCACGTATTAGTACTTTTTCACATGTACACCACCCGTATCCCCCGCCTCTCTCTGTGTGTCTCTGTTGTCTCCCCATCCAGAAACCACTGAGCTTTCCCCAAGACCCGATATTTGTGTTTATTCCCCAGTAGCTTCCTGCACTTCCTCCTGTAGAGCAATCTGCTTCCTTCTCTGGCCTCCTACAGCAGTGGCTCCAGCCAAGCCACAGATCTGTCCTTGTTGAAAAAAAGAGGCAGAGGTTAAAAGTTCTATATCTCTACATTTGGGGCCTGACTTGGCTATAACATCCAATTCCAGGACCCAGAGTTCATCCATCTCTCTAATCCCTCCCCCACCCCATGGGGGCTTGAACCCAGGGGCATCTACCACTGAGTTACATCGCCACACTTTTTATTTTTTGTCTTGAGACAAGCTCTCTCTAAGTTGCTGAGACTTGCCTTGAACTTGCAATCCTCCTGCCTCAGCCTCCGTAGTTACTGGGATCACAGGTGTGCACAACTGCACCTGGCCTCCTTAGCTTCTTAAAGTCATGAGAACAGTGAGTTAGATTAATTTTCCTTACTTCATGGTACACGCTGATTACTGGTTGGTCTAAGGTTCCACTCTTACTTGTTTTTATTCCCACTTTCACTGTCACTTCCCTCTCCTCAAAGGCAGCCACTCTAATGCATTTGATTTGTATCTTTTATTTGTAAGCTTTCTGATTAATAAAATATATAGTCATTTTGTGTGCATAATTTTTTACTCATATAGATGATATGATGTAGATATCATTGTTTCTTGCAGCGGCACTCAGCACAGTATGTGCGTGTGTGTGCGTGTGTGTGTATGTGTGTGCGTGTTGTGTGGGTCTGGGTGTACATCTAGGCCACCGCATCTCACAGTCCCTTAGCACAGCAACTGGAGCCTCTGAAAGCACTATCTCATAGGGCACAAAAATAGAGTTGGAACTGGGACTTCTTGTTGTTGTTGAAGGCAATGATACATTTAGAAATTTTTGTACAATGCTATAAAAGCAAAGAAGACAGTTTGACATAAGCAGACCCACCCATCAATGTCTAAAAACCAACTATGCCCAGCTGAACGAGCAGTCTTGGGAAAATCTTGACTTCCCTGTGATCTCTCTCAGTTTTCCTCCAGATCTCCTTAGTTTTCCTCCAGACCAACTCCTCCAGGCCAAGGACCTCTCTGTGCTTAAGGGGGGATTACAAAAATAAAGTAGTAAAAATGTGATAGGTAATGGGCAAGAAACACACCTTCTGTGAGAACATGAGCCTCCCAAGAACTGGTACCTGCAGAGGCATTTGAGGCCTTTGAGCTTTGCCAAAATACAAGATGACCCAAGAGGCTTTGCGTCAAGGGAGAAGTAGCCCATGTAGCATCAACTTGCACACTCATCTGTGCCAGCGTTGGTGGTAACAGGCAGTGGTGGTAACAGGCAGTGGTGGTACCAGCAGGCGTTTCATTCTTTGGGCAGCCTTGGCAGAGCCAGAAATTCCCTTCATGTCCAACTAGAGCAGAGAAGAGGACACACTTCCTACCAACCACAGGATAGCCATTGGAAGGTGCTAACCACACCTGCCCTCACATGGGTTAGAAGTTGAGAATCACATGGAAGAAGACAGACGGGGATGAATGTCAGGCCCCCGTTCATAATGCTGAAGTTAATTAGAGCACAGGGCTTTCTATGTCTTTCTCTCTAAATTGGAGATAACTGGCCAAGTAGGACTGATCTGATGTACCCAGCAGGTGTCAGGTAACATGTCTTAATCCAGAGCAGAGACCTGGCTGGATACAGCAGAAGCAAGGCCTGCTTGCTAGAGACTAGAAATGTCTCTTGAGCCCACTATGTCTAGACGCAGGTGGTCCAAGGGGAAGAGAGAAAAGGGAGACACCTTGCTTCATAAACTGCCGTCAGTGTCATTGAGCTATCAGTTTAGCTTCTACTCATACTGTAGGAGGAAGTAAAGAGGGAAGTGGAGGGAAAGGTGGAGATTTCCTCACAGCGCTTTGGAAAGGGCTGAGCTACTATGTGAAGTACTTTCTATCATGAGCAAAAGAAGGCATGTGGAGGGAAGATGAGAAATGTCTCTGCTGCATAGGTCTATGAAGGCCACATGCAAGTGGCCGGTGACTTAAAATCCAAGTGGGAGGAAACCAGTTTGATGCTCGTAAGAGCAGCTAGGTTGGAGTAAAAAAAAAAATTATAATTCATGACTCTTCTGAATGACATTTCTTTTCTACACACAGACACATAGCTTGGAAATCTTAATCCATATTTTGGAAGCCCTACTGAAGGGATTCCAACCTTGTTAACTCCCATACTCCTAGGTGGGTATGGAGCTTTTCCACTTCTCAGCTCCAGCATAATGGTGCTCAAAAGCTTTGTGACAATGGCTTTGAGAAACACAGGGCCCTCATGAGCCTGAGACACCAACCAGGAGACAGGCCAGGAGAAAGAGGCCCGCCTAGTTCCATGGCAAGCTGTCCCAGGGAATGGCACACCGTGAACCCCCTTAAGAAGAGTCAGGAATGTTCTTGAAGTTTGTCTGAAAGGGGAAACATAGACACTGACTTGGAAGAGAAATCCAAGACAGAATCCACTTCCTCATTTCCCAGAGACCTAAAGGAAATTTTTCTATTTTTCTATCACTAAAATGAAAGAATAGGCAGCTGGCCAGGCAAAGCAGCCTGGGACAGCAGCCATATTGCAGAAAGATTCCAGAAATAGCAAAATTATGAGGCGGAAAAAAACAAAAAACCATAAACTAGCAACAGGCTCAGAGGCTTACCTGGGTGGCTGGGAAAGAATCCTTGAAGACCCTGGCACATATTTGAGCACATGGAGAGTAGCTGGGACCTAAACTCTAAACACCCACAGAAGCAGAGTTGAAAACCTCAGCATGTGCATTGGTCATGAGAACACCTGCAGAAGCATGGGAGAGAGGGCTGAGCATGGTTGGGGTGACGTCAAATGATGGCTACAGGACAATCAGAGATACGGGAGTCTGTGTTTTGTTTGTTGTTTGGTGGAGCTTTAGTTTTTAGATCGAATTGCTCTGAGAGGTTGAAGCAGATAAAAGAGAAGATGGCTTATGAAATGAGGAGCCCAGAAGGGTGGGAAAGGATGAGACCCAAAGTGGATATGAAATAAGGGTGACACATCTCTTCCACTAATCTGTGAGCCCAGCCTAAGAACAGAAGCAAATGCAAGCTGTGGATGGAGTGGGGGAATGGAAGGAGTGCCACCTTGCTGCTGCTGTCTTCTTGGTGATGGAGTGAGGCCATTGCTTAGATGAACAGACCTGAAGCTGTGAGGAAGAGCAGCAGCAGCTTACATAGCCAGTGAAGAAAACAGATGAGGGTCCTGGGACACGGGACCAACAAGGGCAAGCAGGGTGAGGGAAGAGTCATGGAGTGGCACAGAGGAGGGCACAAGCTCAGAGCAGGAGGCGCAAGGAGTGTAACAGGAATTGGACTGGAAGGGACAAAAAGCTTGGGGTCTGGTGCCATTTGAGGGTTTGCAACCTCTTTAGCTTCTTTGCTCCCCAACAGGAACCTGGTTAGGGTTTGCCACATGACAGAGGCCAACATCTTGTGATGGTGACAAGACTCAGTGGCACATGCCAGGGAGGGTTGGAACCTTCAAGACCATCCTGACCTGGAGGCCAAAGGCACTAAGTGGTTTCTCACAGAGAGAGGGCCATGTAGTCCAACTCCATATTTAACAGCTGAGGAAATTGAGCCCCAAAAGGTAAACATGGTAGCCAAGGAGAGATTCTTAGCAAATCTTCCATTCCTAATCCCAGATTATTTCCAGGGGGGAAGGTGGGGTGGACCTCCTCTTGGAGTCACTGGCCTTCTGAGGAATGGGGTGCTGGCTGCACTCCTGGGCAATGGGCATGCCATTTAGTTCCCTGCGTCCCTAACTCTCAAGGTGAGAACTTCCTCTTTTCCAGGTCCTCAGGATGCTTAAGGACTAAGGACAAGTATGAATGAAGGAGCTCCTGGGATGGGGCACCATAGTGAGGAAATGGGCCACCAAGGCAGGAATGTTTGTAGGCAAAGCAGCTCCTCATATTGGCTAACCACACCAGGAAGTAGGTTAAAAGTTTCAAAAGCTTATTGCCAATTAAAAGAAAAAAAAAATCACACCAGCCCAGGGAACTTAGTGAGACTCTGTCTCAAAATAAAAAGCAAAAAGAGCTGAGAGTATATCACCCCTGGGTTCAATTTCCAGTACCAAAAAAAAAAAAAGAAGAAGAAGAAAGAAAAAAAGAAAAAATACATATTCAGGCTCAGTAACTCTTAGCAGCAACTCTGCCCATCACCCGTCATGCCCTTCACTGGCTCTGTCTGGGATTCTACTCGTGAACCAGCCCCTGCCACCTTCAACACCACTGAAGGCCTGGCCTTCCTTAGCTCTCCTACCCAGTCATTCTGGTTCCTGGGTTGAAGTGTTGTATCTGCACACAGAGCTACTGCCTTCAGAGCCTCAAGGAAAAACCAACTGCCTCAGCATTCTCTCCAGTGATGTACTGGCACCTGCTGAGGACAGGAAAGACAGAAGGAAGAACAGAACCGAGGTCTCGGCCATGCTCAAACAAGCCCTGACCTCTCACTCTGCTGCTCTGGACAGGGGCCAGCACACCTCCCAGGCCTGAACGCCATGTCCTAGGCCCTCAGGGGATGGGGCTCCATGGAGATACATGGTACCCCTGCTCCTCATCAATCCCACCTTCCAGGTTGTGCTACCCTAGACTCAGAGAGAGTAGTGCTGACGAGTAAGAATACAGTCAGAGAGCCCTGTCTCCTCTAGAGAAGACTGCATACCTCTGCCATCAGAGAGTTCTAAAGGGCTTTGAAAAGATGATCTTCAACCTGAAGAAATCCAGAGTATCAGGGCTAGATAGGACTGTGAAGGGGACAGAGAGAGGCTGCCGTGGCAGGTAGGTGTGGCTCTGCAGGCAGATGACTGCCCAGTGCTCAGGCTTGCTCCCTGAAGAGAGCTCCAATTCTGCCACAGAGAAGTGAGAGGCTGCTGGCCGCAGGAGGCTTGGCCAGGCTGGGGAAAGCACAGGGTGTTGGTATGGATGAGTCCGGAGATGTACAGTTCCCTCCGATGCCCTTTGGTACCAGCTCTGTAGCCAAGGATTTGGTAAGTCCCAGCAGAGCAGTTTTGCGGGTGGCATAGCCTCCAGCCTCTAGGAAGGAAATGAAATGGGAAAGGCACACTCCCACCGGGAAGAAGGGTTCTTGCCAGATCCCCTAGGCATGGAGGATGAATATGCTGGCTCTCAGGCCCACCCAGGTGTTCTCCCACTCCTCCCCCGGGGAATGCCAAGGAACAAAATCTGAGCAGGAGCAAGAAGAAGCCTGGGCTTAAAGAAAATCATTAAAGCAGAGGCTGATGGCCCATTCTTGGCCCAGAGAGAAGTACAAGATCAGAGAACTAGACCAAGGACACCCAAGGTCATACCCCTGCTCGGCCACGAACTGGCTGCCCTTGGACAAGTCATTAAGATCTCCCAGCCTCAGTTTCCTCATTTGCCACACTGAGTTTATAAGTCCTCCTTCATGACAGTTACTGGAATTTCATGCAGGGACACTGATAGCCTATAGTGCCCCCTGGTGTCATTTTTAAAGAAATCTTTCTTCTGAGTTTACACCGCCCTCTTGGTACCTGATATCATGAGTGAAAATGTTAAAGCCACCCCATCCCTCAAGCTTATGTAGGAATTTTGCAGAGCCAGATTATCTTCAACTTGAATAAATTCAGAGAGTTACTGCTAAATAGGAATAAATAATTCATTAGGAAAATCAGAGCACATGGCTTGGCAAGCAGAGCATGGACTGGATTTCAGCTCCCACTTATTTCTAGACTAGCTACTCTTGTGCAGTGAACAGCCTATACAACCACACATGGCAGCTCAAGGGTTGTGGATACTGAATGAGATAAAAGCAATGACAATTATTTTACATATGAGCAGGGCAGAGGTACAATGTGCACCCTAAGATTTTATTAGCACACAAGATCAGTATGCACTTCCTCTACACCTTGACACTCACTCTACTGCCCCATCCCAGCATGCCCCATCACTGTTTGAGATGCATAGGCAGCAGCAGTGGCAATCAGCACCACGGACTTTCCCTGTGAGAAGATGGACAGGTGTGATCAGTGGAGACCACACAGCAAGGCCAGAAGCCAGATGCTTAACCTAAAGTTATCCTCCAAGTAATGAGGAAACAGACTGAGAAGTGAAGCCAAGAAGGAAAGTAGGGACGGTGCAGTCTCTGGGAAGAAGTGAGCTCTTTGCAGAAGTTAGACCCAGAGGGCCCTGACACTGTCTGTCCTGCTACGAAACCCCGGGGCTCCCTGGAACCTCACCAAGCGTGGTTGGGCAGTAACTGGATTTCTGGGGCACAAGACCTGGGAACAGGAAGCCATCAGTGTGAGGCTGGAGCAGTGGTCGCCACCCTGGGGATGGTTACTCCCTGGCAGAAACCCCCATGAGGTCCATTTAAATTTGGGTTCCAAATCTCACTCTTGAGCTGGAGTGGGGACTGGTCTGACGGACAAGAAGAGCAAACGTGGGGATTGTCTCCACCCCGAGGGACTGAGGAGCCCTGTTCCCTGTGGCTGCTACTAACCCAGCCATTCTCAGGGAACAGAGCATATCAGAGGTCATAGGGACTCCATGAAACGGTTTGGAGTCTGCTGGCCACACTCCCTCCAAATGTTCCCTTTCAGTGTCTATCACATTGCCTGGGACCAAGGAGCCTGAAGATATGGTTTGGGAAGTGATGAGAGAGAGACAGAGACAGAGAGAGGGCAGGGTCCTGTGTGCTCTCCTTGGGATAGTCCACCTCCTGGCCCCTTCCCAAGTGTCTCCCTGGAGGACCAAGACAGAGCAAGCCAGCTTCAGAACCATTGCCACCCTCACCCCTCTTCTCTACAAGGGGCAGCAGCAAGCAGGTCCTGACATTCGTGCTCAGGGTCTGAAAGCAGAACATGGGGGGCGGGGGGCCAGCCTTCTGTCCACCTGGAGTGCAGGGCCAGGGTAACTATGGGAGGAGCTGGAGGTCAGTGCTGCTATTCTCCACGTGACCCGAAGTTGTGGAGAAGGGGCCTGAGGGATCTTTCTTGTTCCCCAGGAATATACAGAATTTTTGGCTTATCAGCCCCTTCATGTCATTGGCCATGCAGACTGGCCTCAGGACACAGTGCTGTCCAGAAAAGCAATTCAGTGAAAACAGCATGGGGGAGGGGTGTGAGGAAAGCTGGTGCCTTAGCCTCTGCTCTGAGGAGTGGCAGTGAGAGTTCACACAGCATACACAGCAGTCCTTCTCAGGACACGACTTAGGGACAAGCGCTGAAATATGAGTTTCTCACAAAAGCCAGGGACCTCCACCCAGGGCTGTGTCAGGCCACAAGCCCATTCTCTGCTCCCAGGGCCATCAGGGGGCCTAGGACCGATCCATCTCAGGTGGGCCTATCCGGACAGCAGGGACGGGGCAGCAGAAAAGCACCTAAAGTGACCAGTGGCTTCTGGTTGGGACAGCAGGCCTGGGTGGGAGTCCCTAATGTCAATTGTTTCCATAAACAGGTAAAATGTCCCTGAGACAGCCCAGACCATCAGACTGGGTGCCAGTAAGTTCAGTCGGCAACAGTCTCAGATGCCTGAGCTGGAGAGACTCTTCAGGTCTAGGGCTGTGTCAAGCTGAAGGAGAGAAGTTCTGCGTTCTCACAGGCCACTGGGCAGACTGACCCAGGTCTGCTCTGCCTAGTGGAAGTAGGGCTGTAGCTTGACCATAATGTGGGTGGCAGCTGGGAACACAAACAGGAGTGTGGATAGAGGTGGGAGATGAGGAAACCTCACAGCTCCATGCTCCCCAGGCCCACCCTGTCCCCAACCTGCTCACTGCACCCCAGGGTCCTTCCCATCAAGCCATTGACCCCTGCCATGCACATTGGGAGATCTACACGCCCACAAGTCTTCTCTGATGGCAGGCAAGAAGGGGAACATTGCAGACCAGGGTCAGGGAGTGAAAGACGTGTGTGCTGCAATGGGAGGTGACTCCTGCTGGATGTCCCTGGGGTCATGCCTGGGTCAAACATGAGCAGAGAAGAGCAGCAACAAGCGAGGACCAAGAACCGTCTCTGAACCAAACTGAAGCATCTCTGCCCAGACCTGTTGCTCTGTAGACTGTGGGCCTCCGGAGTGACCAAGCACACGGTCGGCCTTAACTCCTGTGTTGGAGCACTCCATCCAGTTATGGTTTCAAAATAACTACTGTTCCTCCTCCCACCCTTGGCCCCTCACCATGGCCACCAGCCACTCTGGGTCCTGGACCTCCCCATGTGGCACGCGGTGCCTGTCATACTCAGCCCCTCTCTCTGCTGCTTCTCCCCGCTGACAACCACATGGGCCCTGTGCTGAGCCAGACTCCCAGCAATGGTGTAGCCAAGATTTCGGTCAGAGCTGGGGTGATGGCTTCAGCCCTTCCCGCCTTCCTCCTAGGAACCCAATTGTGAGAGACATGAAATGTGTTCCCCAGTGCCCCAAACTCCAAACCTTCAAAGCAGGAAGGAGGAACTGGCACTCGTCAAGGCCTTACTATGTGCCAGGCTTTCATATTATCCCATCATAGAGGTATTATTGACATTTTACAGACATGTCCAGGTAAATCTACGCATTGCTCACGTAAGGAAGTTTGGAGCCAGCATTCAAATCCAGATAACAGTCCCAACAGTCTGCTGTGTCCACCATCTCACTTTGCTTCCTAGAAAATGAGAATTTAATGACAGAAGCTGACCCCTGAAGCTGGTGAGGTGGTGCACACCTGTAATCCCAGCAATTCAAGAGGCTGAAGCAGAAGAATCGCAAGTTCAAAGCCAGCCTCAGCAATTTAGCCAGGCCCTAAGCAACTTAGTGAGACTCTGTCTCAAATAAATATTTTTAAAAGGGGGCTGGGGATGTAACTCCGTGGTTAAGCACCCCTGGGTTCAATCCTTGGGACCAACAACAACAAAAAAGAAGAAGCTCACCTTTGGAAAGATGATCGTTCCCAGAGCTGAGTCATGGGAGGTGGAGATGGGGAGATGTGTGAAGATACTCACTATGGGGAGACAGGCAGCGTCTCCTTTGGGAGGCCTCTCTTCCTGCTGAGGATGGTGTAAGCCACCTGAGAAATTAAAGTCTATAACAATTAATGAAGAACAAAAGACAAAGTCAGAATCATAGTTTCAAAAGGTTTGGAGCCCCTGATTGTTCCAGTCCATGCAGGAGCTGGGCTAGACAAGAGAAAATGGCTTCCATGGTTTATTTAAGGGGTACATCAAAGGCAGGGATAAGGTTTCAAGGGCAGAGTCTTGCTTCATGATGTCTTGCAGTCAGCAGGTTGATTGGCATCTTGGCAGGTCACACCCATCTCTGGTGCTGTGTGGGATCTTTGGCAGAGTTTGAATAGGGCTCAGAATGTCAGGGCAGTCAACCAGAGGAAATGTCCATTGGTCATTCCCAGACACTAGATTCTTATTCAATAGGCTATGCTTATCAACACACAGCCCAAGAATGGCTTGAAACAACTCACTATAGATCCTACTCTGCTATGGGGACACAAACATCCCCTGGACACATGCAAGCCAAGGACTCCTATTTATCCACACCTGTTGGGACCCAGGGATGACAGCCAATTTATCAGCCAGGGTGCAGCTCGTATCTGCTCTCCTTTGGTGTGTTCTTATGGAGAGAAGAGCCAATGAGGAAAGAAGACCCCCAAATCCAGAACATAGTCCCCAGCATTGTGACCAGTTGTCAGGTCCCAACCTTGTTGGAACTAACCCGGAAAGAAAATCAGCATTAGGGAAGGTGTGTCTCCTTGAGTCCTTTGTGGTGGTGTCTCCCAACATCACTAGACCAGCTTCCCCATCCTAGTGGGCCATTCCATCATCAGAGCAAACATGGCCAAGCACACGGTAGGTACCTAAGGGGTTCTTTGCTGACCACCAAATCCCTTACAGGAGTGTAACTCCCTGTCTTGAACTTATTCCCTTCTTCCCTTCTCATCCATGACCTGGTCACGCCCCTTGTTTCTATCTAATGTCTCCGGGTTTCGTTGTTCCCTTTATAACTCGTGGCTACAACTGTAGACTCAGTTCCCATTGTCTCCCCAGCTTATTGCAAGCCCCTCTTTCCCCAGCTCCTCACCTCACTCCAGACCCTAGATGCACCGTCTCCATGGCTATGTTGTTCTCTCCTCTCGGAGGGTTCTCATGCCCTCTTCTGCAGGGGTGCTCTGGCAGCCCTTCTGCCCTCTTTTCCCTGACCAGGCTGCTCCATCTGCACTTCTCAGGCCCATGTGCCCTCAGATCCCACAGGAAGTCGAGCTTGTTTCTCATCAGCCTCATCTCAAAACAGCTCTTGCTCCTGAAGCAGTCCTGGCTTTTCCTCCTTTTGTTCCAGCATCCTCTGTCTCCTTCAGAAGACTGAAGAAGGGTAATAATGATAATAGGGCTCCCTTGTATTGAGTATTTAGGTGGCAGAAACCACGCTAAACACTCCACGTGTATTTCCCTATGTTGTCTTCTTCTTGTCTGTATGGTAGGTACTATTATTATCATCCCCATTTTAAAGATGAGGATACTGAGGGCCCAAGCTCAACTCACTTTCTCAAGCTCAAAATTACTGAGAGGGGAGCTCTGGATTGAACTGAGAACACCCAGAGTCCTCTGTACTCTTATCTCAATCCTTTCTCTCTGTGCTAGTCATGGAATCCTTGCACCTACTTTTCCTGAAGCACTCCAAATTATATTTATATCCTTGTTTCCTTAAGGGGTCACTTACTTTTGATCTGTAGAACACTTATGGGTAAAGATCTATAGAAAACAGATTGTAGAAATTCATTGATCAGGTTGATTGACATTTCTAAAATCTATTTAATTAATTGTTTGTCTTAAGAACATCTCCCCTTTTATAGCTTTATCCCCTGCCTCTTAATAAGCCAGGCACATGCTCAGCCCTTGGCATGTGCATTTCAACAAGCAGTGCCTAGGGACAGAACATATAAGGCTCCCCTCTGATCTAGTGACATGTATGATTTCATTTTAGAAAATGATCCTACTGGAAGTGATTAAATAACAACATGACAATAAATAGTTGGCTAATGTAAGGACTGGGGGCAATCCTCCAGGCATGGAGAGTCAAGAAAGCACCCATGAAGGAGCTGGGTTGATCTTGACACCAGAGAGGGTTGTGTTGGGGGTGGGGGCTGTGAAACCCTCTAGGCGCTGTCCACTTGTAGAATGGTGAGGAGTCCAGTGTTCACTATCTAGAATGGAGGGACAGGGTGAAGTATAGTGCAGTGAGCTGTAGAATCAGGGGCTTCTGCTGTGGGCAATGGAAAACTACTGGTGATTTCCATACTTTACTATATATACTTAGCTAGAGATGATCTTTCTCAGGGAAGCACAAATCTCCTTCAATGTGATAAATGGCAAATTAACACAAACTTTATTCTAGACTCAAATTAATAAAAGTGGCTAATCACTCTTATTCTATTGTCCATCTTTCATTTATTTTAATTTTCTTCCACTTTATGACTGGTCTGTAGCAGTCTTTTTAAATACTCCTGATAATGCTGTCCAAGTAAGGACTTCATATTTGTGGTGTAACAAATGCATTGTCTGAAAGACCTTGAGAAGTTCCCCTTGATTATCTGGACAAGGATCTGGGTCCAGACTCCCATGTCCCAATGAGAAGGGCAGCACCTAAGCTCAGCTCCCAGCAGGGACAATGGTTTCTGCAACTTCCCACAGGCCTCAGGCTCCCAGATCCGGAGGAGCTGGCTGTCCCAGACAGCACCCAAGAAAAACAGGTACCTAAGTCCTTTGTGCATAGGCCTCAATCTTTTGATAGTCAGTTGGGTCAGTTCCTCAAGCTGCATAAGAGAAGCAAGGTAGCAGAGGGACAATGCCATTCCACTGGAACCCAAACCTACTGTATCAGAAGCAGATCACTGCAGCTTCAGCTCACTTTTCCATGAGATGCTGAGCGGATGGGGCAGCATGTATCTCTCATCTTCTTACCAACTCTGTTGTAGTCAGCTTTGCATCACTGTAACTGAAAGACCCAACAAGAACACTTTAGAGGAGGAAAAGTTTATCTTGACTCATGCTTTCAGAGATTGAGTACAGGGTCAGGGGACTCTGTAGCTCTTGATCCAAGATGAGACAGAACATCATGGTGGAAGGATGTGGCAGAGAAAAGCAGCTCAGAACATAGCAATCAGGAAGAAGAGAGAGAGCTCAGCTCACCAGGGATGAAGGCACGCCTTCAATATCCTGCTTCCTCCAGCCACATTCTACCTGCCTATAGTTACGACCCAATTAATCCATATCAGTGGACTAATCCCCTGATTAGGTTATAGTTCTCATAATCTAGTCATTAAGTATAAATACTTAATACTGGATTGTCTCACATATGAGCTTTTGGGAACACCTCATATAAACCATAACATACTCTTACTTTGAAAGTTTACCCCATGAAGCCCGACTCTAAACCCCTACAATGTGATGTGGTAAACTTTGTTCTGAGTCTGGTTGCATAGAATGTGGTAAGAAGGAACTCACCTTCCATGGCAATAGAAGATTCATTGATTTTCCAGAGAATAGAATCCCTGGGTTCTCTGGATTATCTTCTTTACCTACCTATGTTCCATCAGTGATCCCAATATGCATGCCATTTGTAGGCAGAGGATTCCTAAAAATGTCTTTCCTTTCTCTTGAGCCCCAGGCTCGTATAATTAAATGCCTATTTGACATTTCCACTGAAATGACTCACAGATATCTCAAACTTAATACATCTGTGATGGTTTTTAAATATGTCCACAATCTCTATGATACCATTTCCCTGAAGAAGTGGAGACTAGTCAAAGGGAGACCAGTGGAGTAGAGGAAAGACTGGGGGAAGAGGATGGAAGGGAAAAGGGAAATACTGGGAAATTATATTGGTCAAATTATATTGTTGTACTGTGAATGAATATGTAATAATGAATCTCACCATTATGTATAGTTGCAATGCACTGATTTAAAAAATGTGGAAAATATAAGTGTAGCCTAACAGCTTTGCCCTTCAGTTTGGTCTGGTCTTGGTGATTCCCTTTTTAAAACTAGAAAAAGATGAAAGTGATGGTGTGTAACTTTAGAAATTAGGTTTAAAAATAAATCCTCTTAGCCGGGCACGGTGGTTCATGCCTGTAATCCCAGCACTTTGGGAGGCTGAGACAGGAGAATTGCGAGTTCAAAGCCAGCCTCAGAAATGGTGAGACACTAAGCAACTCAGTGAGACCCTGTCTCTACATAAAACACAAAGTAGGGCTGGGGATGTGGTTCAGTAATCGAGTATCCCTGAATTCAATCCTCAGTACAAAATAAAATAATAAAATAAAATAAATAAAACCTCTTGACTTTCATCTTGGTTTTGCTCTTTCTTAGATCCCTTTCTCTGAAGGGGCCCACATAATGAGGAACCGAGGTCTCCTGCCATCAGCCATTGAGAAATCCAACTCAAAGTGGAATTTCAGCTCAATCAAACCTTCAGGACCTCCAGCTCACGTTGACATCATGAATGGAAATTTATGAGAAGCCTGAGCCAGAACCAAACAACCAAACAGCTAAGCAATTCCTTGATTACTGGCCCAGAGAGACTGTGAGATAATAAATGGTCATTGTCTTAAACCACTAAATTATGTTTATATATATATATATATATGTGTGTGTGTGTGTGTGTGTGTGTGTGTATATATATATATATATATCGCAATAGGTAACATATACAGTATCCAAACTAAACTCTTTGGGTTTCCCCCAAACCTGCTCCATCTGTAGCCTTTCCCATCCCCATTGATGGCAGCTCCACCTTTCCAGGTGCCCAGGCTTAAGATTTTGAAGCCATCATTCATTCTTCTCTTTTTCTCACACTTCCCATCCAACCTGTCCAAAAACCCTTCTGATACCTTCACTGTACATCAAACAGTGACATTTTCACAACTTGCACTGATTCCAAATGCAGGTTCAGAATCTCACCATACAGAAAACCAATATCTGGAAAATGAGTATTTGGGGAAAAGAAAGTAAGCCTTATTGAGGGCACTAGCAACCTGGAAAGAGGCAGACTGATGTCTCCAATTCCACCTTCCTCATCTTTAGGGAAGTAGGGGATATTGATATGAGGACGAGATGAGGTACTATGTGCAGAAATAGTGTTTTTCAGGGGCTTGCATTAGTCTGGCACTGACAGGAGGTGGTAAGCTCCTGAGGATGGCATTGTCTTATTGTAAGGCAGGACTCTCCAGTTTCAAGTCTATTTTGTGGTCATAGCCAGCTCCTGAAATCAGTTCAGAAAAACAAGTGAGATCACCAGAATGCAGAGTAAAGGCTGCCACAGTCCAAGAATAAGAAAGAGTACAAGAATAGAGCAAGAAGTTTTGCTGGAGAACAAGGTGTTTGTTTTGTTTTGTGGTACTAGGAATTGAACCCAGGGGCACTCTACCCTTGAGCTACAGCCCCGGTTCTTTTTATTTTCACTTAGAAACAGAGTCTTGCTCTGTTGCCATATGAGCTTCCTGCCTCAGCTCCGGAATAGTTGGGATTATGGACATGTACCACCACAGGCTCAGAGAACAGTTTTAACCCAAATAGACAGCTTCAATCAGAGGTGTCATCTACAGTAAAGCCAGTGGGAGACAGAATGTATTGCTCAGCTGCATGACTTCCAAAATCAGTGATTTTTAAAGTCAACTAAAAGTAAGTGAAGCTGGAGGGTTGCTTAGGTTTCCCCTCAGTTACAATAACACCTTAGGGGGACCACCATCATCTCTCTCTCTGCCTCTATCCTTTCCTGTCTAAAGTCAAAACTCAACACAGGAGACTAAGTGGTCTTTTAAGAATGTAAGCAGAAAAGGTGATGTTTTTACTTAGAAGCCCACAGTAGCTTCCGCACCTCCCAGAATAAGGACACAGTGGGTCCCTACAATGGTCTATATGGCCTAAATAATTTGTGCTGCCCCCTTCCCTCTATGTCCTCCGAACTGAGACAGAAAGATAGACCACACATAGGCAACTAGGGAAAGGGTCTCAGAGAAGAAAAGGAGGAAGAGAGGATTTGGCAATCAAGCTTCTGATCCCAGCTGTTCCTAGCCACAAAGACAGTTCCTTAATAGCCCCTAGACAACACTGACCACAAAAGGTACCTCCTCTTGTGCCAACAGACCCTCACCCACTCCTTGTGCTAATCAAGACTTAAAAATTACTTTTCTCCAGATTTGCTGAAGAAGACAAAATAGAGAAAGTTGATTGGCTCCTTTCTGAATCCCATCATCCCACCAACTAGAGGGACAAATCGAGCCCATTAAAAAACCAAGACAACAGACGCCCATTGACATCTCTCTCTTGGGATCCCTCCTCCTTCGGGACTCTGCTTTCTTTCTTTCTATTACTCTAAAAATTCCCAGTATTTTGCTCTCACCTTTGGGTCCATGGATTACATTCTTCAGATTTGTGAGACAAAGAACCTACCCGTCCACACTCCCTGTTACGTAGCTACACTCCCCACAAGCCACCTTGGCCTCCTTGCTGTTCCTCAAACATGCCAAGTGTTCTCCTGCCTTAAGGCTTGTGCCCTGGCCCTTCCCTCTGCCTGAAATACATTTCTACCAGATATCCACACAACTCTCACCCTCTCTTCCTTGAGTCTTTTCTTAATTGTCACTTTGCAGTGAAGCCCCACTTAACTACTGTGTACACAACTACAATCTACCCTGCTCTCCTCCCAGCGCTCTAGAGCCCTCTTGCATTGCTTAGTTTTTCTTTTTCCGCCATACTCATCATATTTCAAAATACAATGTAACTTCCTTATCATAACATCTACTGTATCCTCTGCTGAATGTAAGCTCCAAGATGGCACTCAGGTGCCTAGGACAGTGGTACAACTCAAATATTTGTTGAATGAATTGATAACTCTTTAAGTCCCTAGATAGGACCTTTGTGTACTTTTTTAAAATTTATTTTTTATTTTTTAAATTTATTTATTCTACTTAGGTATACATGATAGCAGAATGCATTTTGATTCATTGTACACAGATGGAGCACAACTTTTCATTTCTCTGGTTGTGCATGATGTAGAATCACATCATATATGCAGTCATACATGAAGCTAGGGCTATGATGTCCATCTCATTCCACCATCTTTACTGTCCCCCTCCCCCCTTCCCCCTCCCTCCCCTTTGACCAAATTTCCTCCATTCTTCCCGTGTCCTCTCCCCCATTATCGATCAGCATCCACTTATCAGAGAGAACATTCGGCATTTGGTTTCTTGGGATTGGCTTACTTCACTTAGCCTGATAGTCTCCAACTCCATCCATTTACCTGCAAATGCCATAATTTTATTGTTCTTTATTGCTGAGTAATATTCCATTGTGTATATATACACCGTTTCCTTATCCATTCATCTGTTGAAGGGCATCTAGTTTGGTTCCATAGTTTAGCTATTGTGAATGGAGCTGCTAAAACATTGAAGTGGCTGCAGCACTGTAGTATGCTGTTTTTAAGTCCTTTGGATATAGACCGAGGAGTGAGATAGCTGGGTCAAATGGTGATTCCATTCCAAGTTTTCTAAGGAATCTCCATAGTGCTTTCCAGATTGGTTGTACCAATTTGCAGTCCCACCAGCAATGTATGAGTGTGCCTTTTCCCCCACAACCTTGCCAACACTTATTGTTGTTTGTATTCTTCATAATTGTCATTTTGACTGGTGTGAGATGAAATCTTAGAGTAGTTTTGATTCACTTTTCTCTAATGGCTAGATATGTTGAACATTTTTTTATATGTCTGTTGATCAATTGTATATCTTCTTATGAGAAGTGTCTGTTCAGCTCCTTAGCCCATTTATTGATTGGGTTGTTTATTTTTTTTTTGGTGTTATGTTTTTTGAGTTCTTTATATATCCTGGAGATTAGTGCTCTATCAGATGTGTATGTGGCAAAAATTTGTTCCCAGAATGTAGGCCCTCTGTTCACTTCATTGATTGTTTCTTATGCTGAGAAGAAGCTTTTTAGTTTGAACCCATCTCATTTATTGATTTTTTAAATATTTTTTAGTTGTAGATGGACACAATATCTTTATTTTATTTATTTATTTTTATGTGGTGCTGAGGATAGAACCCAGTGCCTCACGCATGTACACTGAGCCACAATCCCAGCCCCCATTTATTAATTTTTGATTTTACTTCTTGCGCTGTAGGAGTCTTGTTAAGGAAGTAAGGTCCTAATCTGACATGATGAAGATTTGGGCCAACTTTTTTTTCTATTAGGCATAGGGTCTCTGGTCTAATTCCTAGGTCCCTTACCCACTTTAAGTTGAATTTTGTGCATGGTGAAAGATAGGAGATTAATTTCGTGTTGCTGTATATGAATTTCCAGTTTTCCCAGCACTATTTGTTGAAAAGGCTATCTTTTCTTCAATGTATGTATTTCGCATCTTTGTCTAGTATAAGATAACTCTATTTATGTGGGTTTGTCTCTGTGTTTTCTATTCTGTACTATTAGTCTACATGTCTATTTTGGTGCTAGTACCATGCTGTTTTTGTTACTATATCTTTGTAGTATAGTTTAAGGTCTGGTATTATGATGCCTCCTGCTTCACTTTTCTTGCTAAGGATTGCTTTGGCTATTCTGGGTCTCTTATTTTTCCAAATGAATTTCATGATTGCCTTTTCTATTTCTATAAGGAATGATGTTGGATTTTAATTGGAATTGCATTGAATCTATATAGCACTTTGAGTAGTATGGCCATTTTGACAATATTGATTCTGCCTATCCAAGAGCATGGGAGATTTTTTCATCTTCTGAGGTCTTGTTCAATTTCTTTCTTTAGTGTCCTGTAGTTTTTATTGTAGAGGTCTTTCACCTCTTTTGTTAAATTGATTCCCAAGGTTTTTTGGGTTTTTTTGTTTTGTTTTGTTTTGTTTTGTTTTTTTTGAGGCTATTGTGAATGGGGTAGTTTTCCTAATTTCTCTTTCAGAGGATTCATCGCTGATGTATAGAAATGCAATTGATTTATGGGTGTTGATTTTATATACTGCTACTTTGCTGAATTCCTTTATTAATTCTAGAAGATTTCTGGAACCTCTAAGCATAGAATCATGTCATCAGCAAATAATGATAGTTTGAGTTCTTCTTTTCCTATTCATATCCCTTTAATTTCTTTTATCTGTCTAATTGCTCTGGCTAGTGTTTCAAGGACTATGTTGAATAGCAGAGGTGAAAGAGGGCATCCCTGTCTTGTTCCCATTTTTAGAGGGAATGCTTCCAATTTTTCTCCATTTAGGATGATGTTGACCTTGGGTTTAGCATAGATAGCTTTTATAAAGTTGAGGTATGTTCCTACTATTTCTAGTTTTTCTAGTGTTTTGAACATAAAAGGGTGCTATATTTTGTCAAATGCTTTCTCTGCATCAATTGATAAAATCATATGATTCTTTAAGTCTATTAATGTGATGGATTATGTTAATTGATTTCCATATGTTGAACCATATGGAATGAACCCCACTTGATCATGGTGCACTATCTTTTTAATGTTTTTGTATGTGATTTGCCAGAGTTTTATTGAGAATTTTTTCATCTATGTTCATCAGGGATATTGGTCTGAAATTTTCTTTCTTTGTTGTATTTGCTGTGTGGTTTTGGTATCAGGGTGATACTTGCCTCATAGAATGAAATTATAAGGGTTCTCTCATTTTCTATTTCATGAAATAGTTTGAGGAGTATTGGTATTAATTTTTCTTTGTAGGTCTTGTAGAACTTGGCTGAGAATACATCTGGTCCTGGGCTTTTCTTGGTTGGTAGGCTTTTGATGGCATCTTCTATTTCCTTGCTTGAAATTGATCTGTTTAAGTTGTGTATGACCTCCTGATTCAGTTTGGGTAGGTCATATGCCTCTAGAAATTTTTCAGTGTCTTCAGGGTTTTCTATTTTACTGGAGTATAAATTTTCAAAATAATTACCAATTATCCTCTGTGTTTTGGTAGTGTCTGTTGTGATATTTCCTTTTTCATCACAAATTTTAATAATCTGGGTTTTCTCCCTCCTTCTTTTCATTAGGGTGGCTAAGAGTTTGTAAATTTTGTTTATTTTTTCAAAGAACCAGCTTTTTGTTTTGTCAATTTTTTGAATTGTTTCTTTTGTTTCAATTTCATTGATTTCAGCCCTGATTTTAATAATTTTCTGTCTTCTACTTCTTTTGGTGTTGGTTTGTTCTTCTTTTACTAGGGCTTTGAGATGTAGAGTCAAGTCATTTATTTGTTGACTTTTTCTTCTTTTAATGAATGAACTTAATGCAATGAACTTTCCTCTTAGCACTGCCTTCATGGTGTCCCAGAGATTTTGATATGTTGTATCAGGGTTCTAATTTACCTCTAAGAATTTTTTTATCTCTTCTCTGATGTCTTCTGTAATCCATGTGTCATTCAATAGCTTATTATTTAGTTTCCAGGTATTGGAATCATTTCTATTTTTTAATCTGTTATCGATTTCTAATTTTATTCTATTATGGTCAGATAGGATACAGGGTAGTATCTCTATTTTTTGTATTTTTTGCTAAGACTTGCTTTGTGACATAACATATGATCTATTTTGGATAAGGATCCATGTGCTGCTAAGAAAAAAGTGTATTCACTTGTTGATGAATGGAATACTTTATATATGTCTGTTAAGTCTAAATTATTGATTGTTTTATTGAGTTCTATGGTTTCTTTGTTTGGCTTTTGTTTGGAAGATCTATCCAGAGATGAGAGAGCTGTGTTAAAGTCACCAAGTATTATGTTGTTGTGGTCTATTTGATTCTTGTATTTGAGAAAGATTTGTTTGATATACATAGATGGGCCATTATTTGGGGCATAGATATTTATGATTGTTATGTCTTGTTGATGTATGATTCCCTTAAGAAGTATGAATTGTCCTTCTTTATCCCTTTTCACTAACTTTGGTTTGAAGTCCACTTTATCTGATATGAGAGTGGAAACTCCTGCTTGTTTACATGGTCCATGTGAGTGATAACGTTTTTTCCCAGCCTTTCACTTTCAGTCTGTGGATGTCTTTTCCTGTGAGATGAGTCTCCTGAAGGCAGCATATTGTTGAGTCTTTTTTTAAATCTAATCTGTCAATCTACATCTTTTAATTGGTGAGTTTAGGCCATTTACATTCAGGGTTATTATTGAAATATGATTTGTAATCCCAGTTATTATGGTTTATTTTTGGTTTTTACCTTGACTTGGTTTCTTCTTTGATTGGCCTTTTCTTTAGTGTAGTTTCTCTCTTTGTATATTTTTATTGTTGGTTATCATTTCCTCCTCATGGAATATTTTGCCGAGAATGCTCTATAGTGCAGGCTTTCTTGCTGTAAATTCTTTTAACTTTTTTTTATCATGGAAGGTTTTCATCATCAAATCTGAAGCTCAGTTTTGCTGGATATAAGATTCTTGTTTGGCATCCATTTCTTTTAGAGCTTGGTATATGTTGTTCCAGGATCTCCTGGCTTTGAGGGTCTGGGTTGAGAAATCTGCTGAGATACGCATTGTTCTCCTCCTATATGTAATCTGATTCCTCTCTCTTACAGCCTTTAAAATTCTATTCTCATTCTGTATGCTGTGCATTTTCATTGTAATGTGCCTTTGTGTAGATCTGTTATAATTTTGTACATTTGGTGTCCTGTAAGCCTCTTGTATTTAATTTTCCAATTCATTTCTCATGTTTGGGAAATTTTCAGATATTATTTCATTGAAGAGAATATTCATTCCTTTGGTTTGAAATTCTATGCCTTCTTTTATCCTGATAAATCTTATATTTGGTCTTTTGATGCTGTCCCATAATTCTTGTATATTCTGTTCATGATTTCTTACCATCTTCACTATATGGTCAACTTTATTTTCAAGATTGTATATTTTGTCTTCATTATCTGAGGTTCTGTCTTCCAAGTGATCTAGTCTACTGGTGATGCTTTCTATTGAGTTTTTTTATTTGGTTTATTGTTTCCTTCATTTCAAGGACTTCTGATTTTTTTTCACAATCTCTAGTTCTTTCTTACAGTAATCTTTTGCTACCTGTATTTGCTCCTTTTCCTCTTTGTTGGTGTGATCAATGGTTGCCTTTATTTGCTCTCTTGTCTCTGTTAGAGTGATCAATTGTTGTCTTTATTTGCTCTCATTTCTTTGTTGGAGTGATCAATTTTTGCCTGTATTTGCTCACTTAAGTCATTTTTTAACTCACAGATCATTTTAATTACATGCATTCTGAATTCTTTCTCTGACATTTCATCTACTGTGCTGTCAATGGATTCCATTATTGTAGTATCTTGGTTTATTTGGGGCACTTTCTTCCCTTATTTTTTCATGTTGATTATGTATCTTCCTTTCTTGCAATGCTGATCTGAGGTATTACAGTTTCTACCCTATAATCTTGTAATGACACTACAGATTACCTGTAGCTCACCTTGGAGTTCACTTCCAGTCCCCAGCAGGTGTCCCCAGATGGACATTACTGTCACTAAAGATGGTGGTGGTGGTGGTGGAGGTAACTCAAGATGGCAGGTGGAGTGGCCCAAGATGGATGCAAACACTTTCAGAGATGGGGCTAAAAGGGTGGAACTTACAATGGCCTTGGGCTGATTGATCAGAGATGCAGCATTTTGATGGGCTGCTGCCTCCAGACCCTGTCTGTTGACCCAAGGTTAAGGTTAATACAAGGGAAGAACTATAGGATGGCTGCAGTGTGCAAGATGGATACAAGAAGAGAGCAACAGTGTGGATCCCCACTCTGTGCAGGCACAGTCCTGGGCCTGGGCGCTCACACAGACCTGTGAGGACAGTCCTAGGCCTGATCGTGGCCTGGACTCCCTCGAGGATGGTGTGTCTAGCCCTGGGCCTGGGCTCCCACAGATTGGCAGGGGCTCTGGCACTGAACTGGGGGTGGTCCCGGACCTCAGCTGCCGGGGTCTGGAGGCAGTCTTTTGCCTGGGTCTGGGTTCCTCTGTGGGTCAGCAGATTGGTGGTTAGCAATCTCTGACCTGACCTTGGCTAGGCTCCCACAGAGGTCCCTAAAGGTAGTCCTGGGCCTTGGCCTGTGCTCCTGCTGGTCAGCAGGGCCTCTGATGCAGAACTGGGGGTGGTCTAGGGCCTCACTTAGGCCAGGTCTCCTGCAGGGGTCCCCTGAGGCACCTGAGTCTGGATTCCCCTGTGATTGATGGCTCAGGTCTGCCCTTGGCTGGTCTCCCTTGGCAGTCCCTGCAGGTGGTCCTAGGCCTTGGCCTGTGCTCCCCCTGGTGGGCATGGATTTTCCCTTTGTGCACTTTTAATCTAAAGCTATTGATTCTGAAATTTTTTCAAACTTTTTTTTTTTTTTTTTACCTGAGAAGGACTTAGGAAAGCTCTTGGGCTCCTAAGATGAGTTCTTGCTAACCAACACTAACTATTAGCAAATAGGAGTGCTGGGCAGTAGAGAGCAGGAAGGAAATCATGAACCTTTGAATTTTCAAATGCTCAAATTCAAGGATAGCAAAAGAGCCACTGTTGATACAGATGCAATAAAGTGTATCTTTGCAACACAGACTGGGAATATCAGGAAACTCAGCAAAGTGTTTTAGTAAGAGAGGTAAGAAGCAACTATATCCATGGTTTCATAATCCCTGATATTCTAAGTCTGGCATAAAATCAAACAGTGCTGTCCAAATGAAATATAATTTGAGTCATATATTTCAACATATAATCAATATAAAAAGCTATTAATGTGCTGGATGTGGTGGTGCACACTGTAATCCCAGTGATTTGAGAGGCTGAAGCAGGAGGATCACAAGTTCAAGGCCAGCCTGGGCAATCTAGAGAGACCCTATCTTAAAATAAAAAATGAAAAGGGATAAGGATGTAGCTCAATGATAGAGTGTCCTAGTGTTAAATCCCCCGTACTGGAAAAAAAAAGTTATTAATCATATATTCACATATTCACATTCTTTTCACACTAAGTCTTTTAAATTCTATGTATATTTTACACTTATAGCAGATCTTAGTTTGGACTAGCAACACTTAAATGCTATAGCCACATGTGGCTGATGACTTTTGTATTGAACAATACAAATAAAGAATATATTAGACCAGGATCATGCATGATATGAATTGATCCAGAAATTGTGATAGACTTTGTGATAACTTACTCTCCTGAGAGTGATGTTAACAAACCACATTCTACCAGCATCCATGGACATCCACGAGGCTATAATACTTATCCAAGTCCAGTCTATGCCTGATGAAGGGTTGTTCTGGTCTCCTGGTTTTTAGCAACACATGATCTAAAAGAACTGCAATAGTACAGAAAAAACCTGTATGCTCTGAGTATATGTATCATTTTTCTAAAATTAGAGCAAATCCTGGATGACCTCTGCTCTTTGCTGGGAAGCTATGAGAATCTCAGCACTACACCTAAAACTACAGTTCAAAATTTAAAACTAGCCAAAACAGTAATGCCCAAAATTCCAAATAATGGGAAAATTTTGGAGCTTTTTCCCTGTTGCAATATTATATGGGCATTAAAAATGAAGTTTTAAAATAGTTTATAATAGTTTGGGGAAAACAATTAGGTTACAATACTCAGAGAAAAACCATGATGCAAAATTATGTATGCAAATATTGGACAACCAAAATTATGTTAAAATTAAATAATACATGTAGAAAAAAAGCAGAAAGTAAATATATTGTAATGAGATAGAGATGATAAATTAAGCCACAATCCTATCCATCCACAATATATTACCAAAGTTTGCAAGAAAGTTAAAAAAAAAAAAAAGGAAAAGGAAAAAATCAATAGAGGCACATGAAAATATGAAGTGGTATTCTCGATGGACTAGAATTTGAGGAATGAGTCCTGCTGAAAGATTAAATCATGCAAGAGTCCTAGCAGAATGGACAGTGTCAGATGGTGGGAACAGTTATGGTGCTCTGAGCAGGACAGCAACACAGACAGGCAGCATGAGGACACAGTGGAAGGTAGGCAGTTGGTGGGGTGACTGCAGAATCTGCACTGGGAGGGACTGGCCAGAGAGGTCCCTTCCCCACATCAACCCTTTTATCAGATATAGCAAAAGTGTCATTCCCATCATGAGCTCTAATGAGAAGAGTGGAAGGCCATACATCCTATATGCCAACCATCAGGAAAGTGGTAACAATGCCTTGTCGCTGGAAACACAAAGGAAGTTTGCAGAAGTCAGTTGTAACATATAAATAATCCCAATAAATGTAAATGAATTAAGTTAATATATTAAAAGAAATATTTAATACATTAATATATAAATATATACCAATCATATGTTAATTATAATATGTTAATATAATTAATTAGATATTAAATTAATACATTAAAAGAAAAGTCTTTCTCTCTATATATATGTGTGTGTGTATGTGTGCCAGGGATTAAACCCAGGGGTGCTTAACCACTGAACCACATCCTCATCCCTTTTTTATATTTTATTTAGAGATGGCCTCACTGAGTTGCTTAGGGCCTCGCTAAGTTGCTAAGGCTGGCTTTGAACTCATGATCCTCCCCCCTCAGCCTCTCAAGCTGTTGGGATTACAGGAATGCACTACTACACCCAGCTTCAAGTTATGTTTTTAAAACTATAATTATATATAGTCTACAAAAGATAAACCTAAGACAAAACAATGCAGGATATTTGAAAATAAAAGAATTGAGAAAGATGTAAGTTAAATGCTAACCAAAAGACAATAAATGTAGAAATACTAAAATTGGGAGGGATTAAAAATAAATCAGGGTAAAAAACATGTAAAGGACAAATAAGAATACAACTTTTTTATTGACAAAAATTATATTTATTATATTTCCCCAACGTGATATGTTATGTATCTTTTGGGACCTGGCAACAAACTTCAGAATTGTCAAATTCCAATCTTGGTTAATGAATTTAACATACCTGTCTCTTGAATTAACAGTTCAAGTGAAAAAAAAAAGACTTAATGAAATAGCTTCATGAAATTATAGATAAATATAACATGACCCACAAAAGCAAGCAACACACATGATTTAAAACTTTCTAGTAGTAACATTAAAAAACAAGGAAAATGGTGAAGCTGTATGCTGTGGTACATACTTGTAATCCCAGCAACTCAGGAGGCTGAGGCAAGAGGATCAGAAGCTTTAGACCAAACTGGGCCTCAAAAATAAAATAAAAAGTGTTGGAGATGTAGCTCAGTAGTAGAACACCCCTGAGTCCCATCTCCAATACAAAGAAATAGATAAAATTACTTTTAATATTTTATTTAACCAAACATGTCAAAATGTTACCATAATGTATATAATAAATTTAAAAATAATTAACTTGTCATACTAAGTCCTTGAAACTGGTGCATATTTTGTACTTAAAACCTGTCTCAACTTACTAGTCACATTTCAATTATTCCTTAGCCACATGTAGCTGATGACTATCTTATTGGACAAGAAAATTCCAGATAATTTAACGAAATTTTTGTCAAAATACCCCAATCAAATATTCTTTATTTAAAGAGAAATTATGACATAAATTACAAATATTTAGACATGAACAATAAGAACATGCCACATTTTTAAAAGGTGTTCAATATGGCCAAAATAATACTCAGAAAAAAGTCATAGATATATCATCTTAGGTAAATTAATTGGAAATCATTAAGAAATATGGAATATTACAAAAATAAGTTTTCAACCCAAGAAATTACTAAATAAATACCAAATAAACTCAAATTAAAAAGGGCATAAAATGATAAAGGTAGAAATTATTAAAATTAAAATTAAATTTACCAAAACATCAAAAGTAACTTTCTAAGTGATAGTTCTTCCAATGTTTCTTTTCCCTGTACTTTGTTTTTCTTCTCTTCCCAAATCTTTTCAGAAAAACATTTCTTTTATAATATAAAAATTCCCTTTTTAAAAAAGCCCTATAACCCTGCAGAGGATTTTGAAATGTTACTTATTTTCAAATGGCAATACCTATTAAAGTCCCAGTAAAATCCACTTTTAAATTTTGAACAAATTGCAAACAAGCAATTGGGTGAATTATATGAAAACTGGACTTTTCATGATACTGAAAGCTCAATCTCTGTCTCTCATAGTGATCCAATAAGAACAAAGTTTTGGGAAAAAGGAGAAAGTTTTATTGGTTTGCTAGCAAACAACACAGAGGGGTCTCCTGTCCCAGAGGGTGTGGTTCTCACTGCCACAGGGAAAGTGACCTTTAAAGAGGGGATACAAAAGCTAGGCTCCAGGTGTGGAGTCAGAATTAATAGGCAAGCTGTAGCCATTAGAGACAGCCGCTCACTCCCAAGTCTGGATTTCTTCATTCCTGTGGTCAGAGAGCCAAAGAACAGATAACTGCCAAGGACAGGAAAAAAGTTGCTTCCCTTGCACTTAAGAAAGGGGAGAGGAAGATTTGGTCCAAGATGGCGGCCTAGATGGATGCCGTGGTCAGTCTCTCCAGAACTGGAGATTGAAGTAGTGGAAATACCGTCTCCCAGCAAGCTTCTGGACATCATCCTACAGCTACCCCTGCAGGAATTTCACTTGCGCATGTGTGCAGGTCCACCAGGCAGCAGCAAATGCCACAAGCAGCATGATTTCAGCAGCAAACGGTGGCGGGGCTCAGCTGCAGGTGTCTCAGAGCCCCAGCCCAGGGCTCGCCCTGGGCAGAGCCTGCTTCTACATGGGGTACCTGTCTCCAGCGCCCACCCAACCACGCAGGGCCCCTAGCAGTTGTTCCCGTGGACACATGGCTCCCACATGGGACCCCTGGCTACTGTTCTTTGTGGATCTCCATCTACCAGGGCAGAACTTCCTACACCAGGGGACGCCGGACAAGATCTGGGGACAGAAGATGGCAGCCTAGACGGACTCCGCAGTGCTAGTCTCTCCAGGATCAGAGCTTGAAGTACTGGAAATACCACCTCCCAACCAGCTTCTTGACATCATCGTACAGCTCATCATCCCCTGCAATTCACTCGTGCGTGTACACAGGGCCACCAGGCAGCAGCAATTGCCACAAGCAGCGTGACTTCCGCCGGCAAGCAGCGGAACTCAGCTGTCAGCGGCTCGGAGCCCCTGCCCAGGGCCCTGGAACAGCATTCGTCCAGGCGGGGTCTGCTTCTACACGGGGTACCTGGCTCTAGCGCCCACCCAACCACACAGGACCGCTAGCAGTTGCTCCGGTGGACATACAACTCACACGCGCACAGGACCTCTGCTACTGTTCTTTGTGGATCTCCATCTACCAGGGCAGAACTTCCTACACCAGGGGACGCCGGACAGGATCTGGGGACAAACTTTCACTTCAACAAACTTATGCTTCAAAACAGCACACCATGAAACTGCGTCTCCACTGCATCCAAGACCACCAGCAGTCCAGCCCTTCATCGTGTTGCTGAAGCAGATGGCTTCTTTGTGAGACCCCCACCTGCGACATTCTTCACCAAGCAGGGAAATTCCAATAAGCAACGGACAACGCCACCTACTGGAGGTGAAAGGAAGCAAACCTGTTTAATTACATTGAGACTTTTTATTTTTTATTTTTTTATTCTTATTTTTTATTTTATCCTTTATCTTTTTCTCCTAATATTTCTTTTGTTTAATCTTTTTGTTTTATTTCTCTACTCTATTCTTCTTTTCTTTCTTTCTTTTTCCTTTCCTCTTTTCTCTCTCACTCTTTTCCCACCCTCTAATCCCCAACAGTTGCGAAAACAAGTATTTGTTATACAGTGGGATATGGTAGACTGGGATTTCTGAACAGCATACTAGAGTGGTATTATATAGTCCTGTAACTCCCACTTGCATATGTTTTATTTTTCTTACTATCATGTCTCCTCGCTAGCTGTACTCTTTTCTTCCTTCTAACTGGTCTTCCCCAACTCTCTTTCGCTCTTTCTACTAATAGCCAACTTCTCTTGGATTCCTTTTTTATGCTTTCTAATATCTAATAACCATATCCTCACTTCCTACTACCCCAACATTCTATCCTACACCCCACCCTCAAGTTTTCCTAGCCAACCAATAGAAACTTTAGACCCTTGTGCAAACCTATTATTTACATAATAGATGTTAAATTAACTCATAATTGTTGTATATTGTGACTAAGCTGTAAATGTATTTAGGAGCTATTAGGAGCTACTTGGTTTGAAATTATATATTGTTTGTATTGAGATCAATCAATATTGTTCTCCCCTTTAAAGGAGAGGTATTGAAACCCTGCAGGGAAACTATAACCATATAGGAGTAAAAACTATAACACCTCGGATCAGCAGAGCTAGAAGGAAAGACACACAAACACCATGAAAAAACAAGGGAAGAAAGTGCCTCAAACAAAGATACTACATTATTAGAATCCATGGTCAGCACAGCAGAAGAAGTGACAGAAGAGAAGTTCAGGATGTACATAATTAAATGTTCTGTGACCTAAAGAATGATATAAGAGAGCAAGCCCAGTCAGCAAAAGATCATTTTGATAAAGAGATACATAGGCAAATATAGGAAGTAAAAGATCACTTCAATAAGGAGGTAGAGATTCTGAAAAGGAACCAAACAGAAATCCTTGAAATGAAAGAAACAATAAACCAAATTAAAAACTCAATAGAAAGCATCACCAACAGATTAGA
>CM053401.1:66960139-66999784 GCA_028644305.1 Xerus rutilus
ACAGAATAGAAGACACAGAGAGTAATGCACATAAATACAGCTATCTCATACTAGACAAAGGTGCCAAAAACATACATTGGAGAAAAGATAGCCTTTTCAACAAATGGTGCTGGGAAAACTGGAAATCCATATGCAGTAAAATGAAACTAAACCCCTATCTCTCACCATGCACAAAACTCAACTCAAAGTGGATCAAAGATCTAGGAATTAAACCAGAGATACTGCATCTAACTGAGGAGAAAGTAGGTCCAAATCTTCATCATGTTGGATTAGGCCCCGAATTCCTTAACAAGACTCCAAAAGCACAAGAGTAAAAGCAAGAATCAATAAATGAGATGGACTTAAACTAAAAACCTTCTTTTCAGCAAAAGAAACTATCAATGAGGTGAACAGATAGCCTACATTCTGGGAGCAATTTTTTGCCACACGCACATCAGACAGAGCGCTAATCTCCAGGATATATAAAGAACTCAAAAAACTTAACACCAAAAAAACAGACAATCCAATCAATAAATGGTCTAAGGAGCTGAATAGAAACCTCTCAGAAGAAGATATACAATCAATAAACAAATATATGAAGAAATGTTCAACGTCGCTAGCCACTCAAGAAATGCAAATCAAAACTACGCTCAGATTTCATCTCACTCCAGTCAGAATGTCAACTATCCAAAATACCAGCAACAATAAGTGCTGGTGAGGATGTGGAGAAAAAGGTACAGACTGCAAACTGGTGCAACCAACCTGGAAAGCAGTATGGAGATTTCTTAAAAAACTTGGAATGGAACCACCATTTGATCCAGCTATTCCCCTCCTTGGCCTATACCCTAAAGACTTAAAAACAGCATACCACAGTAACACAGCCACTTCAATGTTTATAGCAGCACAATTCACAATTGCAAAACTGTGGAAGCAACCCAGATGCCCTTCAATAGATGAATGGATAAAGAAACTGTGGTACAAATACACAATGGAATATTATTCAGCAATAAAAGAGAATAAAATTATGGCATTTGCAGGTAAATGGATGTAATTGGAGAACATTATGCTAAGTGAAGCAAGCCAATCCCAAAAAACCAAATGCCGAATGTTCTCTCTGATTAGTGGATGCTAATTCATAAGGGGGGTAGGAATGGGGAACATAGGAGAAATGGAGGAAATCTGAATGGGGCAGGGAGGAGGTGGGGGAAAGGAAAGGGGAATGGGTGTAGTAAAGATGGTTGATTGAGATGGTCATCACTACCCTTGGTGCATGTATGAAGACACAAATGGTGTGACTTGACTCTATCTGGTTGGCAACCAGAGAAATGGAAAAATTGAGCTCTATATATGTACTATGACTTGAAATGCATTTAAATAAATTAATTTTAAAAAGAACAAAATAAACTAAAATATATATATATGTGAATATATATATATATCCTGCACTCTGGAGCCATGTGAAACAAATTTCTGTGGTTTTAAACAATCGAGTAATTAATTTGTTACAGCAGCCAAAGGAACCTAATACAGGCTTCAAATGACTGGACAGGCATATTAGCAAATAATAATAATAATAAAACTGTAATTTTAAAATTAAAAAAAAGAAATTTAGTCACTTGAATTTTAAGCCCATTACAATTAGCTAAATGGTTAAGTTGTTAAACTGAAAACTCAAGGTCACTTAGCTTCAAAAATCATGCTACTATATATATATATATTTTTTTTAAAGTCCATGTTTCTGAAATGCTTTCCTGACAAATGGAGCTGAACTGACTGATCTAATGGTATGATCGTGCCTAGCATGGTATCTGAGGGTAGGAGGTGCTGATGGATGAATGGCAATCAGTAAGACATCCTCCTGACAGGTGTGGCTGAAATGGCTGGCAGGCAGTTGACAGATGCCAAAATCGTTCTTCCTTTTACAACTCGGTTAAGATTGTTGAGCATTTAATATGCTCAATAATCTTAATAATCCAAGTCCTAGGAATACAAAGAAAAAGAACTCAAGGTCTCTTCCCTCAAGAAACTCACACTTAATGAAAAAGACTAATAAGTTAAAGCCTATTTCAACATGGCATGTATATAGAGGCAAATGCAAGCTGTGATTATAAGACATAACCTGTAGATTCAGCTTGACTCGCCTGCAGCTCTCTTGGATTATAACTACCATGCATACCCGTGGTCTGTTTTCCTACACAATTTCCCAACATGCTATAAATAAATAAAGTGGTATATGGAGCTTTACAACTAGACACTAGTGCTGTCAGCACCACGAATGTGCCTGAAGTCTTTGGTATTAGCTCAAGATAAAGTAGGTACACTCCAGTTTGGATCAAGTCACTTTTGTCCTGGCCATGATATATGTCCCTGCTTCTGACCCAAATTGTGGGGCTGCAACTGGTCTTACCGCTGTCATGACCATGCTCCTGTCAGTAAGTCCCTGGTAACCTGAACTCTGTGTGATCCTGGATCTGCCTTCCCCTTTTCTTCATCCTCCCAGCACCTAGGCAACTGTTCTCACCCACTGGGACGAAGTTGTTCCCAAACACATAGGAAAGGTTGCCAATCCACACTGGTCTGAAATGTTAATCCTGGCTTTCACCTGTGTTTTAGTTAGCTTTTGCATCACTGTGATCAAAAGACCTGACAAAAACAATTTAGAGGAGGGCAAGTTTATTTTGGCTCACATTTTCAGAGGTTTAGACCATGGGTGGCTGACTCCATAGCTCCGTTCCTGATGTGAGGCGGAACATCAGGGCAGAAGGGTGTGGTGGAGGAAAGCAGCTCAGGACATGCAACCAAGATGCAAAGAGAGATCTCTGCTCACCAGGGACAAAATGGAAACCCAAAGTGCACCTTAATTAACTACTTCTCCAGTCACACCTACCTATCTATAGTTACTGCTCAGTTAATCTGTATCAGAGAATTAGTTCACTGATTGGATTGCACCTCTCATAACCTAATCAATTCTGAGCCATTGTCCCACACATGATCATTTGGAGGACACTTCATATCTAAACCATAATGATATGTAAGAATAAATAAGAGTTAGCAAATAAGGGAAATTGCATTTTCAAAATACGGGGCCACTAAGTAGGATAAAGTAAATTACATTTAGGGAAGCTGAAATATTCAATCAGGCAAAAGCATAGAAGGAGAGATGGATCAGTGAAAGATGAAGGTGGGAAGGTACAGCGAACAAGGGTCTCTGTGGCAGGAAAGTGATATGCTCCCACTTGTGTTTAGGAGAAAATTTCTGCCACATTTAGAGAAAGTATTGAAGAGAAATGGATGTGGGAACATTAGGAGGATGCAGCAGTGACATAATTGAGAAATTGTGAGGCCCCAAACCAGAGCCACCACCCACCAAGATTTCACTCAATGGGGAGATTATCTGTGCTCCTGAAGTCATGCCATGCACAGCTTGCATAATCCTGGATCTAACTCAGGCAACCTGGGGAGGATGAAAATGTGGCTACGGATGTGAAAGATATCTGTGAAATATAAGTGATAGAATTTGATAAAAAGGTAAAGAAGAGGCAGCAATGATACTCCGATTTCTTACAAAAGCAAATGCTTACACACAGCACCAATCATTGTAATCAGGAGCATTAGAAGAAGAGCATAATTTGATGGATGAACATGAGATTAGATTTGAAAGATGTTGATTTTGAGATGTCTGAAGAATATCTGAGAGGGTACATTCAGTAGGAAATGGACCAGAGATCAAGAGGCACTGGTCTAAAGATTAAAATCTTGAAGTAATCAGTGTGTAGGTAGCAATAGAAGCTTCAAGAGGAACCAAGTCACCCAGGGAAAAGTTGCAAAGTGAGACAATGAAGGGGTCAAGAACACCCCCACTGAGGATCAAGTCATTTTAGAGATAAGCAAATAAGTTATGAAAATTTAAAAGTAGGAACAACAAAGAACATTGTCTCTCAAAAGTCAATGGAGAGAACATTTGGCCTTTGGTTTTTTGGGATTGGCTTACTTCACTTAGCATGATGTTCTCCAATTCCATCCATTTACCAGCAAATGCCATGATTTTATTCTCTTTTATTGCTGAGTAATATTCCATTGTGTATATATGCCACAGTTTCTTTATCCATTTATCTACTAAAGGGCATCTAGGTTGCTTCCACAGTTGACTTGAAATGCATTTTAAAAAAGTATTTTTTAAAATGCAATAAATAAATAAACCTCAAAGCAGAAAAAAAAGTCAATGGAGGAGGGCTGAGGCTGTAGCTCAGTGGTGGAGGAACACTTGCCTCACGCACGTGAGGCACTGGGTTTGATCCTCAGGGACACATAAAAATTAAATAAATAAATAAAGATATTGTGTCCACTTACAACTAAAAAGACATTTTTTAAAAAAGTTAATAGAGGAGAAAAAGAGTTATAAACATCATTGGCTTTAGGGACCAGGGAGTCAATAGGACTGGTGTGAGCAGTTTGAAGTAGTAAGGACAAGAGATGGTTTCAGTAGAGGGAAGATGGACTGCTTAGTTACAATCTATGTCAAGACCTTGTCACAAGTGTCAGAAACCCAACTCAAATTCACTTAATGAGAGGGCCTTACTGTGTAATGGAAATGGAAATTACAGAGGTTAGGTTGGCTTCTCTCAAGCTATCAATATATCCAGGGACATTTAGACATTGCTTTCAGAAGGTGGTCCAAATCTGTCTGTGGCTCCAGCCCTACCTATCTCCTTCTTCTCTCCCCGCCCCCCACTTCATCTTTTAATTCCGTTTAAATCTGTGTGTTGCCCTCATTCCCTTTCTCTTCAGATGGACTTTTTCCAAGAACTATCATAGTTAGCTTCCCAGTTTCAAGTACTCTCAGAATCATAAAATCAGAAGCATGAGAACACCTTAGCTCTGGTGCCAGGAGCCATCCGTGACCCATATGTAAACTGAGCCAAATTGAAGCCATTAGGCGGGGAAGCCTGGTTTCGGGAACTCCCAATCAGAATGCACTGGTTTGGGAACACCCTATCCAAGTGGTGCCCTGTTCTAGCTCACTGCTCAAGTTCAAGCATAACCTCCCAGAGATGGGTGTAGCTTGTCAAATGCCAACCAATCTGTTTACTGCAAGACCCCTGCCACATCGAGAAGCAAGCACTGAAACAAGACTCCTCCCACTGAAAACTTATCCCTACTTTTTGTTTTTTTGGTACTGAGGATTGAACTCAAGGGTACTTGACCACTGAGCCACATTCCCAGCTCTATTTTGTGTTTTATTTAGAGACAGGGTCTCATTGAGTTACCTAGCGCCTCGCCATTGCTGAGGCTGGCTTTGAACTCATGATTCTCCTGTCTTAGCCTCCCTAAGTGCTGGGATTACAGGTGTGAGCCATCGCGCCTTGCTTATCCCTGCTTTTGATGTATTCCCCCTTAAATAAAGAATCAGAGCCGTGTTCAGTTGTTCAGTTCCAGCTCCTATCAGAACTGGAAGACCCATCAGATGTTCCTCTTTTTATATCTAATTTCTGTCTGTCTTTATTTCTTACTAATTACTTCAGACTTTATTTTCCCAGGCAGCTCACACCTCCTGAGCAGCAACCTACCCTGTTGGGGTGCTGGCCACCCTGTCATACTCTAGCAAAATAATCCACTGAGAATCAGAAGATTGGTCCATCTTGAGTCCTGTATTCATCCCTGAGTCAACCCCTCTGGAGAGGTTGACTAATTGACTAATGGAGAGTCCTAATTGCATAGCCTTTCTCAGGTAGGCACCCAGGATGTGGAGCAGACACTAACAACCAGGATCACACAGAGTAAGTAAAGGGTGTCTCCCCAACAGAAGAGATTACAGAAAAACAGTGTGTCTACTATATTCCACACCTTGGTTGTTTAGCACTCCTTCTGCACATACACACAGTATCAAAAATATCCCCACTTAACACGAGGCAAGTATCTTATTTACAAATAAAATAACACTAATTCTGAAAGAAAAACAATTGAGTGTTATGTTGTTATTGCATCCAGTTCCACGTCCAGATCCTTGAAATATGTGCATTCTTTCAGTTTCAAGTCTTTCTTCTTGTGATTATATAACCTATAACTGTTTTAGTCAGCTATTTCATGGCTGTGACTAAAGGACCCAATCAGAATAATTTAGAGGAGGAAGAGTTTATTTGGGGGCTCAAGGTTTCAGAGGTCTCACAGTCCATGGACAGCCAGCTCCATCATGGCAGAGGAGTGTGGTGGAGGGAAGCAGCTCATATGATGATCAGTAAGCAGACAGGCTCCACTTTCCAGATACAAAATATATATACTGCATAGCCATGCCTTCAATGAACCACTTCCTCCAGCCACACCCTGGCTGCCTCAGTTACCACTCAGTTGATCCCATCAGGAATTAATTAACTGATTAGGTTAAGGCTATAACCCAATCATTTCTCCTCAAAACCTTCTTGCATTGTCTCATAAGTGAGCTTTGGGGGACACCTCATATCCAAACCATAGCACTAACTGATATACCTCCTCCAACAGATATAAAATGATAGAGGGAAATATAAAATTTTTAATTTAAAAATTAAATTAAATCTTATCATCAATGAGAGGAAAGAAAAGGAAATAAATAGCAGCCATTGATCCAAAGTATATTTCTGAGCAGAGATAGCTTGGAGTTCCTGTCTAAGCAAAGTACTGAGTTTATTAGTCAGTAAGGATGCCCACAGTCCTACCCATTGGGTAAAAGACCTCTTTTATCAATTGTCCTCTGTAGCCATGCATGGAGGGAAACAGAAGAGGGTCACAAGAGAGCAATGCCTTCCAGAGACCCCACTTCCTTAGCAGCCCACTTCCTGCCAACACACTTTATGAGATATGGGGGCCTAGAGCTGCCTTTGAGGCTGAGGAAGCACAAGTTCCCACTTTGTCTAGCCTTGAGGTTTCACGGATACTCAACTCCCCTTAAGTCCCAGTAGGCTTTAAAACCTTTGGAGTCACAGATCTGCCCCCACCCCCACCCCTCTCACCACCATTTTCGGTCTCTTCACTATAGCCTTGGAATTTTGGCCTTAGCATTGGGCCTAACTTCAGTGGTTTCCCTCTTGAAAGAGCACAATAGGTGGAAACAATAAAGCCCAGGTGAATAATAGGTGAGGCAAAACAATCTGCACCCCTGATGGTCTGCAGGTCACTGTCTGGCCCTGGCAAGTAGAAAGAAAGATGACTTAAACCCCACATTCAAGGAAGGAGGCTGTGGAAGGGCCCACCCTGGTTCCCTTCATTTCTCTGGCCTCTCAGATGTCCAGACTTCATATCCCTGCTGTGTTTCCCACCTCCTTGCCGTTTATGCTAATTTTAGAACAGAGCAGAAATTTGAGATTTGGCAATTCTACAAGAAGCATGATTAAGGGAACCTTAGCAATGTCACCCATAGGCAGAGGGGTGCCTATAAGTGTATGTTGTTTTCTTTCCGCTTTCAGGCAGGCCAGTTCAGATCAAAGCCTGTCCTTTTTTTTTTTTTTTTTTTTTTTTTTTTTGGTAAAACCTTACTAAAGGTCAACCAATATTTTCTAACATTCTGATATTTTCCTACCAAGTTTTCTAAAGGTCTAACTGTAGCAGACATTTGGTTTGAGACAGCTAAGCTGCTGTATGGAAGAATCCAATTAGCAATGTCACTATTATGAGCTGGGTGTTGTGGTATGCACCTATAGTCCCAGTTAACTCAAGTGGTTAAGTCAGGAGGCTTACAAGCTTGATGCCAGCCTGGGGAACACAGTGGGACCCTATTTTTAGAAAAAGGGAATGTTACTATCACATAAGGATAGAGGGCTCCTCTCTCTCTCTCTCTCTCTTTCTCTCTCTCTCTCTCAGCCAATTTCCCACAATTTCTCTACCCTTTTAAATCTTCATCTGACTCAAAAGTCTTTCTTTCTGTCTTATTTTTAGAAGCATGGGATAACTTGCAGTGCAACGAAATGTAACATTTAATTGGCTTTAAAATTTAAAACCTTTTTCAAGGCTACTAGACAATGATGAACTTTGTAGATAGATAGACTTGTAATCAAGGTCCTATATAGAATATTAGATAATAAGGGCTAGGGGAAAAAATGAAGCCAAAAAAAGAATCTGATAGGGAGGTAGCTTTGTAAAGGGGTCACTACAAATATAACATTTGAATACTGACCTGAATGAAGTAAGGTTGCAAACAATGCAGGTATCTGAGGGAAGTGTTCCAAGGAGAATAGCAAATGTGATTGTCCTAATTGTGGAGCAAACTTGGCCTCCTCAAGAAACAGCAAAGAGCAGGAGGCACACACCTGTAATCCCAGCTACTCAGGAGGCTGAGGCAGGAGGATCACAAATTTGAAGATAGTCTAGGAAATTTCACAAAACCTATCTCAAAATAAAAAGGGCTTGGAATGGAGTTTAGTGGTAAGAGCACCCTTGGACATCGTCCCCAGTACCTCAGAAGAGAGGGTGTAGGAGAGAAAGAAAAGGAGAGAAAAAAATAAAAAATAAATAAACAGCAAAGAGGATGATATAGTTCAAGTAAAGTGAGTATGGGGAGACTAGTAGGATATACATAATTTGCTTAAATTTTTCCTTATTTGGAGACATTCCTGCTACTTCCAACATTTTGGTTTTATAAATAATTCTATGCTCAACATTTTTAAGTATTTCTTTAGTAGAGGCTCCTATAAGTAGAAATATTGGATTAAATGGATTAGGATTTCTTGATTCATAATGCCCAACTGATTTCCTGAAAAATTATAGTTCTTATTTCCACCAAAAATTCATGAACATCCTTATTACATTCCTCGTAACTATTAAGTATTGTCATCTTGATGCCAGAGATGGGAACTTCTGCTTGGTGATGGCAGAAATGAAATTGAGTTGATTGAGTGCAAACATACAGGCAATGCTTTAATTGGGGCTTCAGATGAAGGGAGACGACTGTTCAAGTGGGGAACCAAGCTGTTCCCCAAACAAAGGGAGATGTAAAGCTTTGGTTGATTTTATGGGGTGGGCTAGAGTCTGGTAATTTCTCACTGGCTAGAGGCACAGTTTTAAAAGACTTTTTTTTTTCTTGTGCTAACATCCTGGCCTTGAGGAATGGGCAAGTTAGTGAAGTCCTTTAGTGAAGATGCTAGCCCCAGTGGTTCTAGAAGACCAGGTTTGGCCCCTTATTTCAATATGTCAATCAAAGAGACAAGCAGTGGTGAAAGACAAGAAAGGAGCTTTAATCAATGTGGGCATGGTGGGAAGATCAGATATTTGGATACAGTGACCAAAGATCCAACTTCAAGGGACTGACAGAAACTTTGAGGTTTTATAGAAAAGGGGGAAAAAATAAGGGTTGGGGACTTGCATGGCCAGGGGTTTTGCACAGCTGACAGAGAAAGTCATTGTACAGACCATGGTTTGGATGATTGTTCTTCAAGACTGGTTCTGTGAGGTGGTTCCGGAGAAGTCCTTCTCACTTGAGGGGGCAATTTGATCCCCATGAGATGATTACCCTTGTTCAGAGAGGCAGTCTCAATTCCTGTTATGGGATAATCACTCCCACTTGTGGAGGTGATTTCATCGTGGAGTGATCTGTCTGCAAGGTTCCACTATTCCCAGAATCCAAGGTGACTGCAGGTTCAGGGTAGTGTTATGGTTCAGATATGAGGCATCCTCCAAAAGCTCTTGTGTTAATGCAGGAATATTCAGAAGTGAAATAATTAGATCATAGAGCTGTAACTTAATCAGTCCATTCTAGTTTGAATGGACTAACAGAGTGGTAAATACAGGCAAATGGGGCATGGCTGGAGGAGATGGGTCACTGAGGCTGTGCCCTGGAAGTGTTCATCTTCTTTGCAGGCCCTTCTCTCACTCTGTTTCCTGGATGCCCCAAGTGGAGCAGAGCTGCTCCACCACACCATGGTGTGCCGCCTCACCTTGGGCCCAGAGCAACGAAGTCAGCCAACCATGAACTAAACCTCTGAACAGTAAACCAAATTATGCTTTTCCTCCTCTAGTTATTCTTGTCAGATATTTTGGTCACAGCAACAAAAGGCTGACTGACATATAAATAGGTATTGAAAAGTGCATTGCTGTAACTAACCTGACCATGTGGTCCAGAAGCCTCTGGAGCTAGTTTGTGAGAGGACTTTGGAAAAGATGCAGGCTAGGAAAGCCTTAGAATATTGTAAGCAGAGCTTAATGGGTGATTCTGGTGCAAACTCAGAAGGCAAGAATGCTGAAAGGAATGCAGACAAAGACTGTGCTCAAGAGGTTTCAGAAGGGAATGAGGATTCTATTGGAAATTGGACTAGAGGTCATTCATATTGCATTATAATTTGCAAATAATTTGCCTACATTTTGCCTATGTCCTCAGACTTTGTGTGAGGTCGAACTTAAAAGTGATGAACTAATTAATCTGGCAGAGGAAATTCCAAGCACAACATTCAGTCAGTGGCATGGATTTTGCTGGCAGCTTTTACCTGGGTTTACTGTGAGAATTAGGAACAAAAAGCAAAGGTGAAGGATTTTTAAAACTTTCAATTTGACCAGAAAAGTGCACGTAAAACTGAGGACAAGGAAGATGCTGTTATTAAAACAATTACAGTCATGAAAGAGATGCTAGGTACTTTGCATGGAGACAATAGGAAAGATGTTTTGAGGGCATCTCAGGAGTTTGCAAGACCACACCCACTGAAGTCTCAGGGTATAAAAGAGAAAATTTCTTTGAAAAGAGATCATGGAGGTGCCCTGCATACACGGGGGCCCAGGAAGCTGTTTCCCCATGCTTGGCTACCCAGGCACTCAGAGACCACTTGCTGCCATGATTCCAGGTGCTCACCTACAGCACAAGCTACTGGCATACCTTGTAATCAACCACATGGTGTTTATTCTGTAGGAATATGGGATGCTGAAGTTAAGGGGTCATAGAGGCTTCTACCAAGTAATTTAAGTTTTCGAAGGAAAGCCTGGGAAGCTGGGCAAGATATAGCAGGACTGAGCCCAAGAGGGTGATGGGTGTAGTTGTGTAGGTGAAGCTGAAGCTAGAATGGAGACCCCAAGAATTTACTTTCTGCTCCCAATTCTCACAGAATGAAAAGATGTCAGTAACATGGACTATCTGCCAAGAAAAGCTGCTGGCTCTGGAGAAAGCTAGGCTGAAAAAAAGCCCATGAGGACTGCAACTGGCAAGGCCAAAGGGGAGGGGCTGTCCAAGCCCTTTGGAGAACACATGTTGCCACCCTGTGTCCTAGATGGTATACACAGAGTTATGGGATCTGTTTGTCTGGCTGTTTGACCGGTTTGGGTCCTGTGCCTTCTTTTTATGCCCCTATCCCTCCCTTTTGGAAGAGGGATATTTACTCTGTGCCACTGTATATAGGATATATGTAATTTGCTTTTGACTTTTATAGGGGCCGATAGTCAAGAGTTTGCCTTGTATCTCAGAGCAGACTTTGGACTTGGACTTTTGGGCAATGCTGGAACTGTTAAGACTATGGGGACTCTTGGAAATGAACTAAACACATTTTGCATTGTGAGATAGACATGAACTTTTGGGGATCGGGGTGGAATGTTATGATTTGAATATGAGGCATCCAGAAGTTTCTGTATTAATGAAGAAATGTTCTAAGGTTAGATAATTGCATTTTGAGAACTATAACCTAACCAGACTATTCTAGTTTGAATGGATTAACTGGATGGTAACTGTAGGAAATACAGCATGGCTATAGAGGAAGTGGGTCACTGGGGGGATTCCCTAGAATAATTCATCTTCCCTATGGCCCTTTCCTCTCTTCTCTTTCTCTCTCTGCTTCCTGGCTTCCCTGAATGGAACAGCCATTCTCCACCATGCTCTGCTGCCATGATTTTCTTCTTCATCTTGGGCCTAGAGCAATGGAGTCAGCCAACCATGGACTAAACCTCTGAAACCATGAGCCAAAATAAACTTCTCTAAGTTTTCTAGTCAGGTGTTTTAGTTATAGCAATGAAAAGTTGGTCTTGTGTGTGTGTGTGTGTGTGTGGTACTAGGGATTGAACCCATGGCCTTGTGCATGTAAGGCAAGCACTCTACCAACTGAGCTATATCGGGCTGGGATGTAGCTCAGTGGCAAAGCGTCTGCCTTGCATTCGCAAAGCCCTGGGTTCAACCCCCAGTTCCAAAAAAGACCAAAAAAAAATAAGAAGAAGAAGAACCCCACCAACTGAGCTATATCCTCAGCTCCCAGCAATGAAAAGTTGACTAGCACAGGAGATGAGTCTTCTACTTCATGGATGCATGAATAGGATGGTCTGAGGAAGTGAGCCCATCTCTTCTATTCTTTCTGCCATATGAGCACACAATGTCCATCCCCACTCCATAGAAGTGGCAACAACTCAGAAGCAGTGAGAATATGCTTACCAGACACCAAATCTGGCAGTGCTTTGATCTTGGACTTTCCAGACTGCAGAATTGTGAGAGAATAAATTTCTGTTGTTTTAAATGACCCTTTCAAAGGTTTTTTGTTTTTATTGTTGTTAGCAGTAATGGACTAAGATAGAAATTGGTTTCAAGAAGTGAGAGTGTTGCAGTAAGAATTAGCTAAAAATGGTGAAATGGCTTTGGAACTGTGTAATGGTAGAGGCTGGACCATAAAAAGCTATCATGGAGAGGGCTCAGCAGAAGAAGGAAGCTACATATAGAGAGGCTTCTTAGAGAGATTATCTAAGTGGTCATAAGCAGAAAGTTGGTAGGCATATTGGCAGTAAAAATCTTTCTGATCAAGTTTTAGATAAAAATATGGAACACTTTTAGGAAATTGGAGGCAAAGCCATCCTTGTTATAAAGTGGCAAAGAACTTGGCTGAATTGTGTCCATGTCCTAGTGCTTCATGAAAGGCAAAACTTAAAACTGATGAACTTAGAACATTTGGTAGAAGAAACATCTAAGTAGAGTTTTCAGGCTATGGCATGGCATCTTTTGACTTCTTATAGAGAAATACAAGAAGAGAGAAACAATTTAAAGATGGAATTTATAATTAAAAGGGAAGAAAAACTTAAAGAGCTGAAAAATTCTCAGCCCGACCATGTTGTAAAGTAAGAAAATGCATGGTATGTTCAGGAGAGAACACCAATGCTGTGGTCAAGTGCAAGTCTGATAAGGAAATTCATATGGACAGAAATAAGCCACATGCTGTTCATCAAGCCAATGGAAAAATGACTTTACAGGTGTATTAGAGATCTTCAAGGCTGCTCCTCCCATCACAGGCTGAGAGCTTGGACCTCAAGGGCAGAATGATTTTAAGGGAGGGGCCTGGTGTGCCTCTGGGATCTCTAGTCTCACTACTCCAGGCCACCTCAAGTTTCTGCTCCAAGCCTTCTGATATACTTCTTGGTTGTATTGGTATGGTTCAAGTGGGCCCACATGTGGCTTGGGCTCTCCCTCAAGAAGGCACAGGGAGTAAACATTGGTGACACCCATGTGTTGCTAACTCTTCAGTTGCACAGAGAGCAAAAGCTGTGTAGGGAACTGCCTAGTGTAGTTGTTTAGTCAAGGCCACCACAGAGAACCCTCCCTCAGGTAATTTCTTGTGGAGCCATAAGAGTTGGTCCATTCTTAAACCCCTAGAACAACCAAGGCAAGAGCATGCAATGCCATCCTGAAAGAGCCATACGCACAAGACTAACTTGAAAGAACTGTAGCTTGAAAGGCACCTAGAAGAACCATGGGGATAGGATCACCACTGGAGTCTCAACCCTGCCCCTGTTGTGTCCATAAAATAAGGAATGGAATCAGTGAAAAATTATTCTCAAGCCTCAGTATTTAATAATGTTTGCCTCATTGAGTTTTGGGCTTACTTGGCCTGAATTAGTTCTTTCTTCTTTCATGTTTCTTCCTTTTAGAAAAGGAATGTCTACCATATGCCAATCTGTTATGGTTTAGATATGAAGTGGCCTCCAAAAACTCACATGTGAGACAATATAAGGTTCAGAGGTGAAAGGGCTGGGTCATGAGAAACTTAGTGTGTTACTCCACTTGGATGGATTAACTGGGAGGTAACTGTAGGCAGGTAGGTAGGGTGTACCTGGAGGATGTGGGTCACTGGGGATGTGCCTTGGGCCTTACATTTTGTCCTTGTTGAATGGATCTCCCTTTCTCTCTCTCCCTCTCCCTCTCCCCTCTCTCTCTCTCTCTGTCTCTCTCTCTCTCTCCCCTTCCTCATTGTCATGTCCTGGGCTGCTTTTCCCTGTCACACAATTCTGCCTTGATGTTCTGCCTCACCTAGAGAAATGGAGATGACTATGGACTGAAACCTCTGAAACCATGATTCCCAAATAAACTTTTCCTACTCTACATTGCTCTTGTCAGGTCTTTTGGTCACAGTGGTGAAAAAGCTGACTAAAACACCGTCTCACTATTGCATTTTGGAAGCACATAACTTGTTTGACTTCATGCAATGACGGCTAGAGGAGAAATTTGTCTCAGAGTGAACTGTGCCTTAAATGACACCCATGTCTTATTTAGGTAGACTTTAGACTTTACAGTTGATGCTAGAATGAGTTAAAATATTTGGGGCTATTGGATGGAATGGATGCATTTTGTATGTGTGAAGGACATGAATTTGGGGGTCTGGAGGCAGAATGCTATGATTCGAATGTTTGTGTATCTCCAAAATTCCTGAGAGACAATCTGTGATGCGTAAGTATTAAGAAGTGGGACCTTTAGAAGGTGGTTAGGCTGAGGGTTTTACCTTTGTGAATGGGATTAACGCCTTTCTAAAAGTCTTTGGAGAGCTGCCTGACTCTTTTTCGTCTTCCACCTGTGAGAACACAGTATTTGTCTCCCTGGAGGATGCCATAATTAGGTGCTATCTTGGAAGCCCACTGAGCTCTTACCAGATACCAAATTTGCCAGAAACCCAATCTTGGATTTCTCAGACCCAAGAACCATGAGAGAATAATTTCTGTTGTTTATAAATCATTCAGACTAAGATATTTTGTTATACCAGCAAGAATGAACTGAGACACATGTTTGTCCCCTTCCCTCTCCATCTCACCATAACTCCAGGAGATTCCTATCTCTGCTCTAGCTAGGCGTCCCTTCTCACCTCCTTGGGGTCCTTGACCTATCAGGTATTCTGACTCCACTCCTTGGGGTCCTTGACCTATCAGGTATTCTCTCTCCTGCCTGTTCTTTCGATGCCTCTAGTGGCAAAATTAACCCAGAGCAATTGATCTACCACATCTGGTTCCATTTATCTCAAAAAGCCTGTGCAGCCATGCCAACAGCCCACAATCCTTTTCACGCTATTTTTTGTTTAGGCCTCTGCTGTCAGCTGTGGGATCCTTGCCTAGAGCAGATGTTCCATGCAATTATTTCCCTCCTAGTGTCTGGGATAGCAGGGATGCTCACTGAGGGATTCTTCATCTTAGTGTCTATATTCCTTTGCCCCCTTTGGGCAAGGCAGTAGTCCTACAAGCATTAACTCACTCCTGGTTTGGGAACCTATTGGCAGAGTCATTTCCTTTCCTGAGTCAAGAGGAAAGATATATGGGCTCCTGTTGTGATAAAGCTCTGTTAATAACATAGACCCAACAGGTTTGTGTCTTTCTACAATGTCAGAATTTATTCACTAACAATAAACTCACAAGCTACATCAACTTAATCAGCTTTAATTCACCCAGTCCTCATGACTCACTTGGTAGCCATGAGCAGGGCAATCACAAGTTCTTTTATTCTGTCCCAATCTTAATTAGTAATACTTTTAACAATCAAGTCATATATCACACTTTCCACAATGATGTACAGGTTACAGAATGACTGAGAAAGGGTCAACAGTGATCACAAGGTTTAAAGAGTTAGAACTGAAAGCAAAAAACTAATAGGGATGAACTGATAGGGATATAAAAGAGCCACTGCAGGTGGTCAGATAATGTTCTAACCCAAGGAGGAACTTGTTGCAGGGAAATTATTCAGGACACAGAACTGTTCAGGGAAGATGAGGGTCTGGCAGGCAGTTTAGAAGTGGGCTGCATCAAGCAGAGAGACTGAGCTGAGCTAAAGCCCCAGAGACAGTCCAGAACTTGTCGCCTGTCATTTCAGGAGGCATACAGCAAGTGGTCTGATAAGACAGGTCAGTGTGTTCCACCATACCACCACTGTCTTAGGCGCCTCTTCCTTTATGAATTTCAGGTGCAGGAGTCGCATCATTCATTTGTCTAGTATGTTGAATAAATTCATGGGCCTGGTTTTCCTGATGAGGGTTTGATATGCCTTGAGTCCATGTGCCTGTTGCTTAACTTGATAAGTTCACAGGTGATAACTTTTTATTATCATGATTAGTTTATTTATCAGTTTGTGCCTTATGATTCTGCTGTGCAACTGGGGGCTATTCTTTTTGATAAGTCCTGTATGTTCAACATCCAGTGATTATCAGTTTGCCCAGACAAGTTACCTAGTCATTCTGCCTTAGCACTTGCTCTCAAAATGGAGTGGCCTGGGGCAAACCACTGCCTTATCAAATGGATAGCTCAGGGCTAGGCACAGCCTGAAAGCTGCTGTGCTGTACAACACAGAGTAACTCTGCAGAGCACAGTCTGCTCTCTCCAACTACCAGAACCCTTTCTGATGATCTCTTCCTCCTGATTCCCTTACTTACAGAGATATCTATGCCCTCCTCCTCCATTACAAAATTTCTTTTACTCTATGTCAGAAAAATTATTTGAAATGTGGGAATAGGTAGAAGAGACAACAGGGTATTTTCAGTGCAGTCTTGTGTTGGACTTTCTCTTGTCTCTGGCTAGAGGCCAATGTGCTGTTTTTGTTTGAGATATAGGTAATTTCTGTCCAATAGAACAGATGTTCCCAAAGGTCAGGGTTTATTTTCTTGTTGGACATTAACAAGTTTTGTGTCTATCATAGCAACCTTCCTCTAATGTTCCCTATAAGTGCCTACCTTCTCAAATGCTTTGAATTGATTGCAACATTTTTTTAAATATTGTTTTTAGTTGCTGATGGATCTTTATTCATTTCATTTATTTATGGGTGTGCTGAGAATTGAACCCAGTGCCTCACACATGCTAGGCAAGCGCTCTACCACTGAGCCACAACCCCAGCCCTGATTGCAACATTTTATTTTTTCCTTATTAATCAATGAATCCAATAAAACTTTGATGCCTATTTATTTTATATTTGTATGAGAAATACAATGTTATCTTTTTGAAAATTATACTTTAATGATTGTGTGTGTGTGACAAAAGAAGAGGATATTAGATTTTGTAAAACCAATTTTATTAATTACTGTGCAGAACTTCTTCCCTATTGTTTGTTTACCCTTTACACAAAAAGATCTCTGTTTTTCTTTTCTATAAAGAGAAAACTCTCCAACAATCCTTTATCATTCTGTAGCTGCCATACAATCAATACTCTGCTTCCTCAACAAAGTAGTTTAAAAAGTTGTCTAAAAAGTTGCTCAGACCAACTATCTGAGGCTATATATGAAAAATTTCATGAATATGTCAAGTTGATGTTAAGACAAGTGTGGGAGGTTTTGTGCCTGTGCAGGTAATCACAATGACGTCCAAGTAACCACAATGACACGAAAGGAGTTCTTTGGGCTGTCCTACCAACTCAACTGCACTACGAAGTTCTGACCTCCGCTAACCACTTTGAGGATCTCTGCCAGTCCTTCACCTCAACCAGCTTTAATGAGCTCTCAAATTGAAGGCTTCTGGCTGCAACATCTCTGCACAGACTTCCTCTGGCATCACCATAGAAACAGGCCCAACACTATGGGGAGAAAAATCACATTATAATGAGGAAGACTGCTGTACAATATGGACTAGTGAGTTGAGCAGCAAACAGAGTGGAATTTGAAGTAGGAAGGAAATGAATGACAGAAAAGGCAGTAGGAGGAAGGAGATAAGGATGAATTGCTGGTCTCAGAAGGGAAAGATGAAATGATAGTCTAATACCTGCTGTGTGAGCCCGATTCTTCCATACTGCAGTATGGCAACAGTCTGCTTCTGTGGGGCTGCTCCATCTCCCCTTCTTTGCCTTTTTGTCCCTCCCTGATCCTTCTGCTGAAGAGAAGCCTCACAAAGATGGTTAAGATGGTTAAGGTGGTTAACATCTGATGACCTTTGTAGTATACCTCCTTAGTCTTCAGTTCTCTGTGTCAACTAACATGAAGCATGTAAATTTAAAATAAAAAATGTTTAAGAAAACCTGCAGGAGCTGGCCCCAGGAGACTGAAGATCTTTTCAGAGACCTTCATGAAAAATAGCACCCTATAAGACTGAGGGAGTTAAAACTCTGAGCAGAGAATGAGATAGTCAGGAATCATCATAGGGACAAAGGACAAATGCATTCCTGGTCCCTAGCTATTAAAAGCATGATATGTGCTTTCCCCTACCCCTTCACTCACTAACTCTTCAACAGTCCTATGGCCCTCAAAAATAAAATACAAAAAACAGGTATATCATCAATGCCAGAACACTCTCTCACTATCACTGTCCAAGGACAAATAGCATAAAGGATAAAACTGTTGAGAAGTCACTGAATCAGCAAATTCCCAAGGCCCTTAATTTCTTACTTGCCATGAATTGTGTTTCTTCCATCATAGAAGAAGAGATATCTCCAGAAGAAGGTTGCAAGGAGTTCTCAGAGAAGAGGAAACACGACTCAGGATCAGTAGGGTGCCCAACAAACAGGACAGAAAAGAATTTCAGTATGTGTCAGTAGAGGCACGGAGATTTATTTAGGAAAGCAAGGAATACACATGCAGGGGAGGATGTGGGCCATCTCAAGAGTAGGAGAAGTTTTCTGGATTCTGAGCTCTTCTTTTTCTGGTATCACTTTTAAGTGAAACTTGGTGAGGGCTGGGTCTGGGAAGGTCTGCAAGTGTTAGGTAGGTTAGCCAGCCATGAAAATGTGGGTAGATGGAGGAACAGTAAAGAGCAAAAACTTATAGGGAGGACATAGGCATCAAAGAGAGTCCATAGGTCACAGGACTTGGGGTAAAAGAAAACTTTATCAATGTTGGTAAGCTGCTGGAGAAGGGGAGCTGGAATGTGCAATGTTCCCTAAGTCACAGATCATTATAACCTCTTAAAGGAATTATTACCTGAATTTATGGGGAACTTTATTGAAGTTGAAAATCTTCAGGAAAATGAGGACTGATATGTCAGAATCTCCTCTAGCCACAGTTAATTATAATATATGAAGGAAGCTACTCTTTCTAGACTGTGTCATTACCATCTCCTGTGACCAGTTTGCCATGACCTTCCCTTATCACCAAAACTATGTCAGAACCACCTCAACCACCCTTTGTGACAAGGACATCATGACTCCCACACAGAAAGTTTGCTGAGGGCTATTCAAAAGGGTGATAAATTACCTAAGGGGGTATGAGAAATAGAGGCAAGAACAAGAGGACTCAAAACCCTTAAAAGGACCCTACTCTGTCAGGCCCGTGTCAACCTTCCTGAGTGTATAGATAGTCAATAATATGGGCCCGTACTTAAGTGACTTAGGAGAGGAGAGCCCATTAGTGAGGAATTTGGAGAGACTTTGAAGACAGTAAACACTCTCAATGTTATTGTTCGGGGCCATCTGGCGCACTAAGGAGCTCTTGGTGCATCAGAACTTTCAACTTCTGACCCTGTGAGCTTGGAACCTGGCCAGTTCCCACCTTACAGAGAAAAACAACCTAAGGCCAGTTGCATAACGCTGGACTGCATATTGGGAGGGGTTGCCGTGCCTTTTTAAGTCCTCCAAAGGGGAATGAGAATAAGAAGAAGGAATCCAACCCGAAAAGAAGAAATCCAACTGGAGAAGAAAGAATCCAACTGGAGAAGAAGGAATCCAACTGGAGAGAAAGAAATCCAACCGGAAAAGAAGAAATCCAACTGGGGAAGAAGGAATCTAATGCTTTGAGTGAGAAAAAGGAACCTGATTATGAGAAGAAGGAATCTGACTTGTGAGGAAGATAGCTGACTCTCACCTATGTGTTTACCCTACCCTCAGTGTTGCTCCTTTTACGCGAGGACAGGTGTTGAAAGTGATGATAATGCTGTGAGGAGAAAGATTCTCACCTATGTGCTTACCCTACCCTCGGAGTTGCTCCTTTTACCCGAGGACAGGTGTTGAAGGTGATGATAATGCTTTGAGTGTACTTGCAAACTCGTGTTGTGTTATCCAGTGTTGATTGGTGAGTACTTATCGGGTTGGAGCCGCTCTTTTTCTTCTATATTATTGATTCATTATACACAGTACTCAAGATTGCAAAGTATAACTGTTGCTTGCTTATTATTATATTATCTCATATTAAAGCTTATAAAACCCATCCTGTTGTGAGGCTGGTGATTCACTCCATGAATCTGCTGTAGATAAATTAGTCTGAGATCCAGACCAAGACACTGAGGTGACCCATTCAGTATGTCCCAAAAGCCTGCATCATCCATTTTACTAATAAATTCATACCTGGTGCTATGTGTGACTTATCTGAAATCCTTCCTACAAGATCATGAGAACTGGTGACTGTGGACCCCACCAGCAGGTCTCCTCTGTGACATGGGGATGATATCAGTCTGAGGAGCTCAAGATGGTTGATAGTTGTCTGATCATTCCTAGGATCCTTAGGCTGGTGTGGCCCTCATTATCTATCAATAGATAATCCCTTAAATTATGTTTCTCAAATTTTTGAATCTGTTTGCTTAATCTATTTTAGGGGGTTAATTAACAGTGTACAAAGTAAATGTCAAAAGTGAGTGAATTTATGGTCAACTTTAAGGCTTATAAATTTCCCAGGAATTACCTGATTTATCAATAGACAATCCCCTAAATTATGTTTCTCAAATTTTTGAATCTGTTTGCTTAATCTATTTTAGGGGGTTAATTAACAGTGTACAAAGTAAATATCAAAAGTGAGTGAATTTATGGTCAACTCTAAGGCTTATAAACTTCCCAGGAATTTGAAAGAGGCTCAGAGAGAGACTGTAAAGGTAAGTGGCCAGCCTAGAAAGGCACACAGAAACTCAGATTAATATTATATTTCCTTATTCTTTTATGTCTCCTTCAAATGTACTTTTACCCTCATTTTCACCCCCCACCTATGTGTTCTCTTTACAGCTGTAATAACTCCTCCTTCTCATAGGTAGAGATGTTTATACAGGATGCTGCATCAACATGAGAGAAGTAATATTTGGCTCCAGGATGACTGACTAACTAATCCATCCCTCAAGATTGAAGTGCTTTCCAAGGAAAAAAACATCTTTTAAAAATGTACTTAAAGTCAATTAGCATTCCTAAACTCTAATCCACCCCTACCATGGACCTAATCAGCCACCCAAGTAAAGAGACCAGAGATCCCTTTCTCTCTTCACCATGTGTAAACACAACAAGAAGGCAACCATATGCAAGATAGGAAGTGTCACGTTCCTGGTGAGGGCCAGAGGTCCATGTTGACAAACTTCTGGTGCTGGTCTTCCCAGACTCCAGAATTATGAGCAGTAAATGTCTGTTGTTAGCTGGGCACAGTGGCGCATGCCTGTAATCCCAGCATTTTGGGAGGCTGAGACAGGAGAATCATGAGTTCAAAGCCAGCCTCAGTAACAATGAGGCACTAAGCAACTCAATGAGACCCTGTCTACATAAAACACAAAATAGGGCTGGGGATGTGGCTCAGTGGTCGAGTACTCCTGAGTTCAATCTCTGGTACCAAAAAAAAAAAAGTCTGTTGTTTAAGTCACCCAGTTTATGGTATTTTGTGATAGCAACTTAGATTGACATATGCCTGTGTATTCATCCAAATGAATTGAAAACATGTCCACACAAAAACTGCAAACAAATGCTTGTAGAAATTTTATTCATAGTTTCCAAGACTTGAAAGCAACCAAGATGAACTAGCACAGGTGAATGAATAAGTAAATTGTGGTACATACAGGCAATGAAATATTATTCAGAGTTAAAAAGAAATGAAACTATTTAAGTCACAGAAAGGTATGGAGGAATCTCAAATACATATTCCTAAGTGAAAGAAGCCAGTCCAAAAAGGATACATACTATATGATTCTAAAAATATGGCACTCTAGAAAAAGGCAAAGCAATGAGGACAGCAAAATAAGCAGTAGTTGCCAAGAGTTAGTGGAGAAGGAGATATGAGTAGGAGGATCACAGAGGATTTTTAGGGCAATGAAATTAGTCTTTAGGATACCATGAGGGTGGATATGTGGCATGATACATTTGTCCAAATCCACAGAATAAAACCTAATGCGAACTCTGGACTTTAGACAATTATGATGTGTCAATGTAAGTTCATCAACTGTAAGCAATGCACTACTCTCAGCAGGGGATGCTGATAATGGAGGAAAACGTGCATGTGCAGAATATGTAAGGAACTGAAACAACTTCATAGCAAAATAAAATCCAATTTTAAAATGAGCAAGTGAGCCAGGCACAGTGGCACATGCATGTAATCACAACCAAGGCAGAATTGCAAGTTCAAGGCCAGCCTCAGCAATTTAGGGAGCCCTAAGCAACTTAGCAAGACCTGCCTCAAATAAAAAATAAAAAGGGCTGAGGATATGGCTCAGTGGCCTCTGGATTCAATCCCTGGTACCAAAAATAAAATAAGCAAATGACCTGAATAGGTATTTCACAAAAGAAGACATACAAATGGCCAAAAGGTATATGAAATATGCTCAACATTGCTAGTCATCAAGGAATTGCAAATCAAAACCCTAGTAAAATATCCTTACTCTAATTATAATGGCTATACTAAAAAGACAAAAGATAATGATTGCTGGCAAAGATGTGGAATGTATTGATTGGAATGTACATAAGGACAGCCATTATGGAAAACAGTATTGCAATTCTCCACAAAATTAAAATAGAACTACCTACCACGTGATCCAGTAATTCCACAACTGATATACACACAAACGAAAGGAAATCAGTGTGTTGAAGAGATATCTGTACTCCCATGTTTATTGTGGAGTTATTCACAACAACTAATATATGTGAATCAACCCAGTGTCCATCAGTGGATGAACAGATTAAAAAAATGTGATATATGGGGCTGGAGCTGGAGCTCAGTGGTAGAGCGCTTGTCTAGCATGCGTGAGGCACTGGGTTTGATCCTCAGCACCACATATAAATAATAAATGAATAAAATAAAGATCCATCAACAACGTAAAAAACATTTTTAAAAAAATGTGATATGTATTTTTATTTATATATATGTCATATATATAAATAAAACCTTTTTATTTTTAATTGAAACATAATAATTGTACAAACATGTAGGGTACAATATGATGTTTTGATACATGTGTACATTGTGTGAGGATCAAATAAGAGTAATTAGCATATCACCTCAAATATTTATACCTTCTTTGTGGTTAATCATCCCAAATCCTCTCTTCTAGCTATTTTGGAATGTACAACATATTATTATTGACTAGTATCACCCTACTGTGCATTAGAACACCAGAACTTACTCTATTTTTTTCTTGAACCCAGGACCTTGTGCATGCTAGACAAGTAATCTACTGCTGAGCTACATCCTCATCCTACTCCCCAGCTCTTTTTAATTTTTATTTTGAAACAAGTTCTCACTAAGTTTTAAACATCTGCCTTCTAGTTTCCTGAGCAACTTTCCCTATATGATCCTGGATGCTACGGACACTCTAAGGCTCCCCACCACCCTATTCCCGGCCAAACCCCTCATTTTCCACTGAGGACCATAGCCCCACTTTCTTAGCATCACACTCTCTTCACAGCTTAAGAGAGTAGCCAGCCACTATGATGTTCTCCCCAGTGATATAGCTGGCATCTGAAGAGCACAGGAAGGACACAATCCCCGCACAGTCCTCTGGCTCCCCAAATCTGAAGGAAACAGAGAAGAGCTGAGGTCACAGCCTTTGCAGTGTTGAACCCTGATCTCAGCTTCTGTGGGCCAGAGGTGGCCTAGCATTCACCCCACTGAGCCAAATACCTCCTCAGTCTCCACAGATGGTCATAGTGAGCTCACACCCACCCTCCTGCTCCCAAGCCAGGACTATGCTGTGCCCCTCTAGAAAGGAGAAACAGCCAGTAGACTGAAAGAAGATCAGGGGTCTGTCTCGTTTTGAAATTGAATTTCCCTTGAGTTAGACACTGATCTCTAAAGCCTCAAACCCCACCTACCGCCTCAATCCATAGATTTTGTTCAAATCATCTAGTGATGATATATGGCAATGTTTTCTCCTAGGGAAAGATTTCAGTCAGCATTAGGCAGAGGAATATTGGTGGGGTTAGGGGTGGGGAGGGGTGGGAAGAGCATCATGGCCCACTAATGTCTCTGTAGGGGACATTAGTGCTGCTCTGGCAGTGAGGCAGGACTCTGGTCTGCTCCCCTTAGAGGACTGAGATCCCCATACTTCTGCAGGGAAGGGAGAGGCTGCTGGTCCTGAGGCCATAGGGTAGAAGCTCTTAGTGATGGGCCTGGACTGGGGCTCCAGTCAATGTGTGGTCTCTGGGGGCCTCCATTCTGACAGGAGTCCAGCCAGGGAAGGGACCACTGAGACTGTGGTTGTGGGGACTTTGGGCAGGAGTCACTTGTCGTTCTTACCATTTGGATAAAGTCAGTCTTGATTATTCCTGGTACTATGCTATTCACTCGGATGCCTTCTGGAGCCAGCTCCACAGCCAGAGACTTACAGAGGCCCAACAAGGCAGTCTTGCTGGTGTTACAGACTCCCAGCTTCTATAAAGCAAAAGGAAGAAAACTAGCAGTTCTGCATGGGAAGAAGGGGTCTTATCCAAACAAAGCTGTGACCCTGGGTCACAGATTAAGAAGCTATGCCTGACTCTAGACCCCAATAAAAATTCCTCCCCCACCCCTCACGTCTCCACAAAGATTTTCAAAGAGTGAAATTCTGAAATGGAGGGACTTCTCATACTTAGGGAAATGTCAGCAAGTTGCTGCCACGTGTGGCCAAAATTTGACAGAGAAAACTGCACTGCACTTTAGAACATCCATTTAGGAAATTGGAATTAGGAAAACCAGGGTCCAGTCCTTGCAGTAATGCAAACTAACTATGCTTACCCTGAACAAATGGCCTAACATCCTGGGTTTCAGAGATAACATGGCAGAATGAGGTTGTAATACCCGGTCTGTAGCATTCAGGGTGTTCTGCTACTGGGACACATCTCAAGCCCACTTTATCTGCTATCAACCACCAATTCAACCTCACCCAACTGCAGGGTCTCACAAGAAACCAACTTAGCTAGCCCTCACCCAAACCCACCTGATGATCTCATACTCACTGGTATTGGCATATAAGCCGCCATAGATGAGACCAGAACCACAGAGCCTCCCCTATGAGGAGAAAAGAAGATGGGATAAGATGATAGATGAGTTCACTTAAGAGACCTTATAAGTCAGGGAATTATATGTCCATGCTAACAGAAAACCAGCTCAGCATTCATGGCGAAAAGCATAAAGGGTTGGGGAACAATTTGGAACAGTGGGGAGAAACTGGACCTTTAAGTTAAAGGTCAATACCACCCAATAAGCACAGCCAGAGCAGTGTGCCTTGGGGCCCTGCCTAGTGAGAGGCAGCACTTCCAGAGAGCAGAGTCCAAGTAATGTTCATGTGTCATAGAGACTCCTGTGGAGTTAGGGTGGCACTTATGAGTCTCAGCCTAGCTTGCCCCTGGATGGTCACAGGACACAGAAGAGTCAGGTTCTTCAGGCGAAGGTGAGAAGGAGCAAACCCACAGTGCCTCTGACCAGGAGGGAAACAGGTGAGGTGGCCCACAGAGGAGGGCAAGAGTTAGGGGATCAGAACTGGGGACCCCAAGCTGCTTCACTCTAGACACTTTTTTCCAGTAACTACCACTCAAGGGGCAAAATTCTTGCCATTCCTTGAGATGTAATAATCCACGGATTTGTGAAACATTCTTTATGGGCCAAGAAGGCAAGTCCTGACTCCTTCCAGCCAATGATTCTCTTCATCACAACCGTCACATCCCATGGAAAGGAAGATAGGTCTGGAAACAGAGAATGTTTCCCAAAAAACACACCTTCCATTTCTCCCACCATCCTCTGTTTCCTGGGCCCCTGCCCCAAGTGCTTCCTGGGGGTACAAAAGACCAATGCATGGAAACCCCATCCATTTCTCCCATGCCCTCACCCCCTATTCTTCATGTGGGGCAGCAGCTGGCTCAGGAGCAGGGCGGGGGCCTTCACATTCACACCCAGGATCTGAAGATCAGAAAGAACACAAAGTCAGGAGAGAGAAAGCGATACAGTGTGCTCAGGGCCCCTTCTCACTGGCCACTTGGAGATCAGTGGTCAGAGCTGGAATGAAGCTCCATAACTGCGGCAAGTAGCCAGGACACTCTGTTTCTTGGGACAGCCAAACTGAGAGTCCAGATTATGGCAGCTTCAGACACCTGTGCTGGAGAGGATCTCTGCCACAAACAGACCCAGAAATCTGGCATCTCAGGACTTTGTAGTAGTGACCAACACAAAGAGAGTCAATATAGAGGAGGTTTCTGGGGCCTGGTGTAGGATGGACATGGTCAGTGCCTGCTGAGCCTACTGATGACTCTGGTAGACCCTAATCTCATCCACTAGAGCCAGTACTGTGGGGATATATGGGAGCTGTGTGTGCACATGCATGTGTGCAAACATGGGTGGAGTGCCATGCAGGATGGGTAGGACCCTATGCCCAGTCCTCACCTTGTCTCAGACCTGCTCACTGGCTCCCAGAGTGCTCCCCACCAAGGGATTGACCCCTGCCACACACACCAGGAAGTCAATGCCCTTATTTTGTTCCAGGGCCTGTGGAGGAAATGATACAAGATGTGGATGAAGGAATGGATAAAGGGTAATAATGACCCGGAGAAAATATCTAACCCATGCCTGGCCATCCTGAAGCTGTCCAGGAACAGAGTCAGATCCTGGTCATCAGATGTGGAGTGAACTATTTGTTTCTCTCCTCTTTGGAAGCATCTACTTTCTGCCCCTGCAAGACATCTGATTGGTCCCTTGTGTCCCACTGGTCCAGATCTTCACTTATGAGGTATCCCCACTTTCACTTCTTCTATTTCTAATCATTTCCTTCTCGTTTCTCCCTCTGCTCTAGAAGGCTCCTTTTTTGATCTGACATATGAAGAGCCTGTTCTCTAGCTCAGCATATTCCCATTCCACACACCTTTGGTTTCACAACTTACCTCTTCTAGGGTAGTCCCACAGGAAAAGCTCCTACTCCGTAGGCTAGTCTAGTAGGCTCCCAACTCAACACACATAGGTGCTAGAGCTGTGCTGCTTAGACTTCAACATGAACTTGGATTACTTGGGGATCTTGTGAAAATGAAGATTCCAATTCAGCAGCTATGGCAAGATCTGAGATTATGGGTCTCTAGCAAGCTCCTGTGTCATACCCAGCTCTTGGTCATCAGACCAACTCTAGATCGGCATGGCTCTAGTCTAGCCATGAGGGTTCCCTCCTGTCAGCAAACTTCTGGTGTCCCTTTGCTTATTCCCTGACCAGCTCCCTGTCCTGGGCTACATGTTATTGGCCTATAATCCAGTGTTAGAGATTGCAACTCCTCCTGCCAGAGTTGGATCTGCATCTTCCCATCTGATCCATTCCTCAGCCTCTCACCGTAGCCACCAGTCGCTCCTGGTCCCCAGCCTTCCCCACATGGCACACAGTGCCTGTCACGCTCAGTCCCTCCTCCTGAAGAGTGGCCACTGCCTGGTCCACATTCCACTGCTTCCGGCTGCAGATGACCACGTGGGCTCCATTCTGGGCCAGACGCCTGGCAATGGCGAAGCCAATGCTGCAGATAGAGAATAAGATGACCTCACCCCTCCCCAACCTGCTTCCTTGAGCCTGATACTTAGACAGAGATTGAGTTCCCTGATGTTGTCCAAGAGCCACCTCCAAATTCTCTGAGCAGGGAAAAGGAATTATTTAGTGCCTACTATATATCATGTCTTCACAAAAGCTCCCTCATTTAATTCTCACAACTTTATGTACAATAATAACATTTTATAGATAAAGATATTTTCATATCAATTTTGCTAAAAGGAGCTTTAAAAAGTTATGTTTCATCAGAACAGTTGTAAACTTGCGGGGCACCAGGCCTAAATTGTAAAGAGTCTTTTCAACTGCCCAGCATTTTTTTCTCTTAGAAAAAAATTGTTCTAACCAGAGAGCTCTGGAATAAATTATGCTTTCTCTAAGCCTAACAGCTTTGCTCTACTCTACAACTTAAAAATTTTTCTGCTTCTTCAGAAACGTGCTCCCCATCTGTTTCCTTACATTAAGGAGGACTGAGCACTTTTGACTTGGTCTGGTGAAGATAAAGGAAGGTTGCAAGGCATGTTCCCACTATCCTATAGAAACTATCTGGGTAGCTTGAAATTTTGAAAGTATTCATCTATTATGAAGGCTAAACATTGGGAACACACACAAAGATTTAAAACACCACAGGGATCTAGAAGTCTATAATTACTAAACAATTCTAAAATACAGAAGTCTAAATTGGTGCTATTATAGACCATAAAAGGTCAAAAGGAAGATGATGCCTCTGAAGCACAAAAATCAGAAACCTCCCCTCCTTCTACCCGTGGTAAGGACTCATTATACACTGCAGCTCATTCTGGTACCGAAGAGTGAATGGTATTGAAGAGACACAGGAAGAAATGAAGATTTGTCCATGAAAACTCTTGGCACTGCTCTTGAGACATTGCCCTGCCTATTTCCCAGTGCCAGTGGGTATTCTGCTGTCAAGGAAACCTCTGAGTCTGAGACACAATAGGAATTGGGTTCCTCTCTATTAGATGAGGACCCTAAAAGAATAGCTATGTGACTATGAAGGATGTGGGCAAGAGGGCTGTCCTGGTGGCAATAAGTTAAATATCTGGAGAATTCCCAACCAGTAAGGGGTAAAGACTAGGTTCAAACTCTGCTCTGATTGACTCAGAGTAGCTGGTTTTCTGACTATGTCATTCTTGGAGCTCTGAAACCAGATATTTTAGGGAGAGATTTGGAGTTAAATACTAGAGCTGTGTGATGAGGTAGGGACACTGAGCAGGCAAGGATACCTGAAATGAGCAGTACTATAGTGACATCTGGTCATGAGCCAGTCAGGGACTTCTATCACCCATCCTTTAGTAGATCCAGTGATCACAGCCACTTTGTCAGTCAGGGAGCGGTTCTTATCTGCTCTTTCACTGAACATTCTTGCAGATAGAGGGATGCAGGAGCAATGAAGACCCCTCAAGGTCCATGACACAGCCTTGAACATGGATGGAAGTTGCTATCTGTAGAAACTATCTGAGCTTCTTCCTCCTGAATACAAAACTTCCCAGGGAAAGAACCTGGGAAGACAATCACATTACAGAACACATTAGGACCTGTGTCACCCTGCATCCTCCAGGGAGGCTCTGCTGAAGTCTCTCACAGGTGTCCCTCCAAACTTACCAGGAAGCTATAGAGCCATCCATGTCCTTTCTGGGACCAACTCCCAGGCAGGCTCTCCCAACCTATAGTGAACCACATTGGTGAGGCAGACAGGGTCAGGCATGGCAGTGGCTCATGGTAGATGCCTGAGTGGTACTTACCTGACCCATCTCCACACCTCCAAATAAAGACTAGCATTATATTCTTCTTTTTTTTTTCTTTTTGTGATTCTGGGGATCAAACCTAGGACCTCATATGCTTGGCAAGTTCTCTATCCCAGAGCCATATCCCCAATCCTTTTTATTTTTTATTTTGACACAGGGTCTCACTTAGCTGCCCAGCTTGGCCTTGAACTTGAGAACCTCCTGCCTCAGCTTCCTGAATAGCTGAGATTATAGGCATGCACCATCTCTCTTGGCTTTGTATTCTTCTCAGAGCTACCTCTGTACTTCCTCTACACATTTATCATCTGAACATTGAACTTGTATAAAAAAATTTTGGGGGGTGGTTCTGGAGATGGAATCCAGGGCCTACCACATGCTAAGCATGTGCTCCACCACTAGACTATATCCCCAGCCTCTGAGCATTGAACTTGTTTTTTCTGAACATCTTGGGCTTCTGACCTTTCCCCAGCCTGCTGCAACCTTCTCTCTCCTCAGGTCCCCACCTAAAGCAACAGTAGTTGAGATCTAAACTGTCAGAGATCTAAACTGATCGGCATGTTTGACAGGCAAGTTTCTTCCCCTCACCATTCATGAGTCTCATTCAACTTTAAATAAAGTCCAGTTATTCTCTATGTTCAAAAAACTTTCATAGGACATCAATCCCTACCTCCTTCTGACCTCCAGTCCATGCTCACCAGCCCAAAGATCTCATTTAATTCTTATTCCACTTTCTGAGTGGTCTATTCTGGTCTTTATAACACCATTAAATAGGGAATTAATACAAAAAGCTAACCTAACCTTTCCTAGAGAAAAAAAAATCATAGGTCTCTAAAAATAGACAAGTTCACATCTGTTCTACATCAAAGCTTTAAACAATCATCCACTTTCTATCTAAATCTCTGGCTTTCAAAGCAAGTTCAATCTTGTTCATCTCAAGGAGTGTTGGGATCTAAATCATGTCCCCTCACTAGTCATATGTCCATGCCATAACCACCAATGCCTCAGGGTGTGACCATGTCTGGACATGGGGTCTTTAAACTAATATAGCTTGGGTAGAACTTTGCAGAAGAATAAATGCCACGGGACATGATCAAAGCAACTCACAGAGAAGAGAACACAGCCTTAAATATATTTTTTTCAGAAAGGAAATAATTTAAAACAATAAAATAATCTTTCAATTCAAGAAGTTAATAAAAGATAAATGCTGACAAACTCAAGTGAAAAGAATGAAAAAATAAAGGTAAAAGCAAAAATCATAATTTGGAAACAAAAACAAGAGAATAGAAAAATATATCCGATTCTAAAAATGGTTTTCTCTGGTCACAAAACTATAATTTTTCCCTTTAATTTTTACTTGTATTAATTTCCCAAATTTTCTACAAAAAAAAGCATACATTGCTTTTACATTTAAAAGTTTGTTTTTCTAGTTACTACTTGGAGAAATGGCAGATCCTAGGGCTAGGACAGAAAAAATGCAAGAACAGCCTGCATTTCTTAGTGTCAGAACATAAGCAACTGCTAAATAAATAAATAAAACATTTAAAAACCAAGGTACTGGAGGCATAGCAAAAGGACACAGGAGCCAAACTTTCAGAGATTCCAGTAGCCAAAACTGGAAGAATCCAAGCGAGAAAATAAAGTATTGGATTTTAACTCAATTTATTGATTTGTTTTAACTCAAAGGATAAAACAAATATATGTGTGTCCACACTAATACCAAAAACAAAAAACAAAAAAGATTAAATAAATAACTAAATGGTGAGCCGGGCACAGTGGCGCATGCCCATAATCCTAGCACTTTGGGAGGCTGAGACAGGAGAATCACGACTTCAAAGCCAGCCTTGGCAATGGCGAGGCACTAAGCAACTCAGTGAGACCCTGTCTCTACATAAAAACACAAAATAGGGCTGGGGATGTGGCTCAGTGGTCTAGTGCCCCTGAGTTCAATCCTCGGTACTACTACTAATAATAATAACTAAATGGTGGGAAACAAATAGATCTTTACAGAAAAATTCCAAATACTATATGCAGATATTATGAGAAGGGGATCTTAATCACCTTAAAGTGAGCTGGACTTGGAGTCTCATTTTCAAAGAATATCAGAAAGGAAAAAGAGTGATCTTGCAGTGAAGAAACATGCAGACACTTCCCAACCAAGTGATCAAGATTAACAGCACCACGTAAGTCATACCTCGTGGTATTTTCCCCAAAGCCCACCAGTCTAATCATGAAGAAAACATCAGATAAACCCAAACTGAAGGACATTCTGCAATGACCCAGCGTCTCTGACAGTAGGGAGAGCTCAGCTCACAAGTGTCTCTGGTAATAGCTGGGATTTGCTACCACAGAGGATATGGATTTGACCTTTTATCTCTGGATACAAAAGAAATAAGGAGGTTAGCGTCCTCTGATAGGGACTCAAATGCAGGCCTTAAGGCCCTCCCTTTCCAGTCTGACACTCCTGGTGGTGACCAATGGGGTTCGCTGACCACAGGGTCTCCCAAGAGCCTTGCAGAACAGAACTGTGCTGAGAAAAGGTGTGTGCATCCTATTGGCCTCTGACATCTCCAGCTTTACAGCCTTCTGTCCCCAGGGGGACCCCCAGAGGGAACAGGCATAGCCACCTGGGACCAATGGACTCAGGTTTTCTTGATTCCTTAGCAGAAACCTGGGGCTGCAGAAGTTGTGCAGCTGTGCTACTAGTCCCAGGAGTCCTCTATATAGGAGTTCTACCCATTCTTTCTTGTCTTTCAGACACATCCTTAAGCTCACCCTATTCCTTTCCCACCACACTCCAAGCCCTCTTGATGAGTCATGGAATCATCTCAGCAAAATATTGTGTACTTAAAATCACCTCTACTATCCCCAAATAACTCCTCCTAAGGCAATATCCTGCCTTCAAAGCTGCCCCAGTTTCCTGGTAAAGGAAAATCCTGGAGGCATTCCAGGATTCCAGGTGCCAAAGAAACTACTAGTACCAATTTGTTAAATAAATAAATAATATCACACCAAATAGGAAAAGATATATATCCAAATGACTCTGACCAAGACATAGCCTAAGGGAATGCTGTCAGTTAAAGTCCTGGAGAGCTGTGACCACGGGGAAATATTTCAGTAGGTTTTTAGCAAATTCAACCAAATTCAAATTTTTACCAAATTCAACCAAACCACCAGTACCATCTCTGACTTCTCTTGAGAAATGTTTGTTATGATGCATTAGATGTCTCTACCAGTGGCATCTTCCTCTTTCTGATATCTGTTTGAAAATTCTGCTCATTCTCTGCAGGTGCCCTAACACTGAGGGCACTGTTATGCAACACTTAGGCTCTCAGGAATGCTTGCCAATGGACAGACACAGACAATGGGGTTGAATGTGTTCAGCCCTTCTCTGAAACTGGTGTCATCCTCGCATACTCTGTTCATCTATTGTGAAATATTTGAATGCGTAGAAAAAAAGTGTAATACAGCGACCACGCACATTTAATAACTATTAACTATTTCCTCCATTTGCATCAACTTTTCTTTAAAAAAGAAAATACTACAAATTGAATAGAAACCCCGTTTTGCACTTCTTCCAGATCAGATTCTCCTCTCTCTGCTCTCCCCAGAGATGGTCACTGTCCAGAAGTTGTGTGCATAGTTTTTTGTCCATGCTTTTACATTTTTACTATGCATTCACTCATAAATAATTTCTATCATCTTGTTTGCTTTTAAACGTTACTAAAAATGATATTATCACACTAATTTTGTCATTATGCAACTTAGTCGTTTTCAGAGACCTTTATTGTTGCTGTCTTTGTTTTATGGTACTGGGGATTGACCCCAGGGATGCTCTACCACTGAGCTACAACCCTAGCCGATTTTATTCTGAGACAGAGTCTCACTAAGTTGCTAAGGCTGATCTTGAATTTACAATCCCCCTGCCTCAGCTTCCTAGGTTGCAGGGATTACAGGGGTGTGTCACCACACCCACAACCTTATGTTCGTAGAATTGAACCAGTACACATGTATCTCTAGCCTATTCACTTTCACTGCCGTAAAACAGAATATTACATGAGTATATGCAATTTGCTTATCCATTTTCCTGTTGAGGGACATTAAGTCATTTAAGTTTTTATCTATCACACATAATGCTGCCATAAACGTCCTGTGCACATCTCCTTGCACCACACGTGTTAGCTTTTCCCTAGAGTTTATATTTAGAAGGAAGAAGCTCGATTGAAAGATACATGTATCTTGATCTTTCCTGTATATGAACAAATTTGTTTTTCAAAGCTGTGTGGCACCAGTTTACATCTGAATGAAAGCTCCTGTTCCTCCCCATCATTCCTGGAGCTTATACTCTCAGACATTTTACTTTTGTCGGTCAGAAAGATGTGAAAGAGCATCTTGTTTATTTTGCGTTTTCCTGGTCACCAGTAAAGTCAATCCTTTCTCTATGTCTGATGACCATTCGGGGTTCCTTGTCTACAGGTTGCCTGTTTGTTCTCTGTTTTCCACTGGGTTGCCTGTCTGCTTCTTATTGATGTTAAGAGTATTTGCGTATTCTTGACACTACTCCTTTATTGATAGACTTTGCTCATTTCACCCTTGCTTTTTGCAGTCATCTCAGATCTTCAGCTTCCCACTTCTCCTTCCTTGAAGATTTTAGCAACTGGTTCATTGTCTCTTTCCAGTGCTAGCCCCCTCTTAATTACAAGTGACTTCAATATCATGCATGATTTTCTTAGTCCCTTGACCTCCACATTCCTAGCAATCCTGTCTTCTCCCTTCCCTGTGCCACCTGTTTCCACAGTCACGCCTGAGACCTTTCTCTTACCAATAACAGCACTCCTTTCATTATCTCTCTCTCTTTCTTTTTTTTTTTTTTTTTGGTACCAGGAATTGAATATGGGGGCACTCAACCACTGAGCCACATCCCCAGCCCTATTTTGTATTTTATTTAGAAACAGGGTCTCACTGAGTTGCTTAGCACCTCGCTTTTGCTGAGGCTGGCTTTGAACTCGTGATCCTCCTGCCTTAGCCTCCCAAGCTGCTGGAATTACAAGTGTGTGCCACCGCGCCCGGCTCCTTCTATTATCATAATGACAAGCATTTCATTCTCACTATTACCTCATTTTCAACACACTTCCTCCAATAGCCTGATTCCAATAGTTCTTCACAACTAATGGAACCTGCTATCCATTGACCTGCCCATTTTTTAGCATTCCTCACCCCTTCGTGCCCTCATTTCTTGCACTGTCCATCTTAAAATCCACATTCTATCGTTACAGCTTCTCGTATGAGTAGTTATTCTATTGCTCCCTCTTCCTTCCTTGATCTCTTCTGGAAAAACTTCAATACTGAATAAATACAACTCTCCATTTACTCTCCAATAGCACACAAGCAAATGATGTTCTCTATGGAAAAATGCAAGCATGGCAAGGGTCTTTCTCTAAATTCATGACCATGACCTTAGGAGATTCTTTAGAGTAGTCCTTCAATCCTGCTTCACCTCCTTATTGATTCATTACTTTATTTCTTTTCTTTGTTTGTGTGTTTGTTTTTGGTACTGGGGATTGAACTCAGGGGCACTCGACCACTGAGCCACATCCTCAGCCCTATTTTGTGTTTTATGTAGAGACAGGGTCTCACTGAGTCGCTTAGCGTCTCGCTGTTGCTGAGGCTGGCTTTGAACTCGTAATTTCCTGTCTCAGCCTCCCTAAGTGCTGGGATTACAGGCTTGAGCCACCGCGCCCGGCTCATTACTTTATTTCTTACAGATAATTATCTTATAACTTCTCCTCTTCCTCAAACTTTCAACATCTCTGACTACTTTTTTAGTGAATGAACTTGCTTCTTAGTGCAGTGAGGACATAGAACCAATCTAAAGAGTATTACCAACCCCTGACACATGTTCCAAATTCTCTTTCCCTTCTGTTACATAGATAAACTGACAGTGCTCCCAAGTAAAGTCAACGCTTTCACTCTTTCCCTGGATCCCACTCCTCATCTCCTCGAGGATGTCGTTCTTTACTGGATCATTCCTAGCAGCATGCAAACACTCTGTGTATTTTCTATCTTTAAAAAATACATCCCTCTCTGTTTACTACCATCCCATTTTCCTTGCTCTCTTCACAGGAAAACTCCTCATAAAGATCATATACACATCTTTTCCACCTTCTCTTCCCCTGTTCTTTCTTGAAACTACTCCAAACAGGCTTCCCTCACCACCACTCCCATGAAACTACCATCAAACTCACAGATAATCTCCATTTTGCTAAATCCAATGATAAATGCTCAGTTCTCATTTTAGCCTTTGAGCAGCCTTTGACACATCCACTGCTGGGAATTATGTTAATCCACTCCTTGAAACACTTTTGGTTCTCTTCCAATCTCTGAATGCTCCTTCTTGTTCCCTTTTACTAGTTCCTTCTCTTCTTCCCAGCTCTAAAATCGGAGTTCCAAGGCTCAGACCTCAGACTTTTCTTTCCTCTGTGAAAGCTAACTCACTGGGGGATGCCACCCAGCCCCGTGGCTTCCATGCCACCTACACACAAATCACTTGCAAACTGACATCTCAGGCTTCACCCTCTTGCCTCAACTCCAGACTCATGTACTATTTTGCTGCTCATTTGATGGCCAATAAGCATCTTTCACCACACGTTTTACATCATGTTACTCACTAAGAGTAGTAAGTAGCCTCTTAGTACTCTTCCACAGCCTGTTCCTCCCAGCATTCACCATCTTATTAAAAGGCACTATTGTTAACCCAGGTGCTCAGGTCTTATAGTCTTCACATCTGAGTTCTTTTCTCTCACATCCAGTGCCAGCAAATTATATCTTCCTCAACCTCAAAGTATGTCAGAACACATCCACCTCCTTCAACCTCCGCCACTACCCTCCAGGGACTGACCAGTCATCATTCCTTGCCTAGGCTATCGAAATAGTCTCCGTTGGGACTCCCCTTTCCTCCTTGTATCTTTCCAATCTATCTTCTGCACAGTAGCAAGGGCAATCTTTATAAGCTCAGTCACATCCTGTTACTCCTTAGCACAAATTCTCCAGTGGTTTCCATGCCCTTTGGATGTCCTTGCCACAGCCTTCCAGGCCCTATATACTCTGTCCTTCTACTTTCTCTGTTACTTCACTGTTATACCCTCAATACCATGCTGGTGCTCTGTATAATAAATATACCAAGCTCAGTAACTATTTTTGAATGAACGAGCAAATTGTTTTCCTAAAAGTTTTACAGTTGTTGTTGTTTTGTTTTGGTTTGGTTTTTTAAATTAGATGACAGTGTCTATGAATCAGAGAGTGGCCCTCACAAGACCCTGAAATTACTGGCACCTTGATCTTGGACTTCCCAGCCTCCAGGACATTAAGAAATACGTTTCTGTTGTTTATGAGTCTACCCACTCTATGGTATTCTGTTATAGCAGCCCAAGTGTACTAAGATACAGTTTGTCTTATAGATACGATGAGAAAAGTGATATATAAAAAATGATATTAATTGCACTATTTATACAAGCAAAAGATAAATCACAGCATACTAAGCATCTGTAAAGTACAATTTGTAAATTTCATCAGATAAAATGAGGATCTTGGGGTGTACAGATTCATAATAAGCGAGAAAGGTAATACATACAACAGTCTTTCATAAAAAGGAATTGAAACTACATACGTACCATTTATAAGTAATGCACAAGTGCTTTCTGGAAGGATATATTAAAAAACTGGCAACATGGATTTCCACTGGTGAGGACTGGTGGAAAGGAGTGGGAAGTAGAATGACAACCAATTTACCAACCAATTCAACTGACAAAGACTACCAACCACCCTTCCACCTCCACAGGAACACAAAAACAATAGAGATGTTCAGCAAAGCTAGCAGCTGGTTCTTGAAAAATGGCTAACAAAATTTTAAAAACCACCGGGAGACTCTGACCAAGGAAAAGAGGCTGCACACATAGCATTTGGCTCATTGTGTTTATTCTCAGTTGCATGTCAGGGCTGTGGATGAATTCCATGTCAGACCTGGTTAAGGAGTGGGCTTTACTGGGAAGGGACACTTGCAAGCCCGAGTGATCAAGAGGAAGCATGTCCCCTGATCCTTCCATCCTCCCCACAGAGGCTTGAGGTGCATGTCTGCATTCTAGTGGAGGACTCTTGTCCAGCATCACCCTATGTTCCTGAAAGAGAACAGAGGAGAATAACCTTTGCAGAGGGAAAATAAACAGACCATTTGACTTCAAGAAAATTTGAGAAAATAGAAAATCTTAAAAACCCAAATCAAAACTTAGCTAAACACCATCCTTTTGTCCCCTCTTAGTAAAAACTCAAGGATGAAGCCGGGCACAGTGGCGCAAGCCTGTAATCCCAGCACTTAGGGAGGCTGAGACAGGAGAATCGCAAGTTCAAAGCCATCCTCAGCAACAGTGAAGCTAAGCAACTCAGTGAGACCCTGTCTCTACATAAAACACAAAATAGGGCTAGGGATGTGGCTCAGTGGTCAAGTGCCCCTGAGTTCAATCTCCAGTACCAAAAAATAAAATAAAATAAAATAAAAACTCAAGGATGAGACTGGTTCATAGATGGTTTTTATTCTCCAGAAATGGATCATCAAACTATTTTGAAGAGAGAGAACTGCTCGACTTATTTGCATCCTACAGATTTCAATATATTGTGCTTTCACTTTAATTCAATTATAGTATGTTCTAATTTCCCTTGTAAATTTTTTTTCAGTGCTGGGGATTGAACCCAGGACCTCACTCAGGCCAGGCAAGCAATCTACCATTGCATCATATTCTCAGCCCCTTGTGATCTCTTTTTTGATCTATGAGCCCTTAGCCATGTGTTATTCAACTTCCAGATACTTAGGGATTTTCCAGTTATCTTTGTTATTTACTTCTAGTTTACTCCTATTAGGACCAGAGAACACACTTGTATGATTTCAATCATTTTAAATTTGTTGAAATTTGTTTCAAGGCCCAGGATATGATCTACCATGATGAACGGTCCATGTATGTTTAGGAAAAAATGAATATTCTACTTCTGTTGAGAGGATTGTTATATGAATGTCAGGTCACGCTGATTGATGGTGTTGTTCAGGTCTTCTGTGTACTTACTGGTTTTCTGTTTACTTGTTGTGTCAACTGCTGAGATAGGAATATAGAAGTCTTCAGCTATAAATGCAGATTTTTCTATTTCTCCTTCCAATTTGAGCTTTTTGACTTTATTTTGAAGTTCTACAGACCTTTGCACATTTAGGATGGTTACATCTGATAATTTGATCCCTTTTCACTATGTAATGTTCCTCTTTCTCCCTGGTAATGTTCTTTGTTTCAGAGTTTACATTTTTTTCAATAGTGCTTGCATGACATATCCAATCCATCTTTTAATTTTTAACCTATTTATCTCTTTGTATTTAAAGTGAATTTCCAGTGGACAACATATTAGTTGGGTCATATTTTGTATCTAGTCTGACAATATTTTGGGAATCTCTCTTCCCTTGTCTTTCCCATTAGCCCTTGGAGACACCCAAAGAAAAGAGCTTGTGAGTGAGGGAAGAAACCCATGTCTCATTCCCACTGTTCCAAACCAGTAATCCTCAGTCAAAGGTGATTTTTGTACTCCAAGGGATACTTGAGATATTTTTTTTTATTAGTTATTTTATTTAAATGCGTTTCAAGTCATAGTACATAACCTGAGCTCAGTTTTTCCCTTTCTCTGGTTGCAAACCAGATAAAGTCACACCATTAATGTCTTCATACATGAACCAGGGGTAGTAATGACCATTTCAAACGACCATCTTTACTATACCCATTCCCGTTTCCTTCCTCCCTCCTCCCCCTGCCACGTCTAGAGTTCTTGTATTTCTCCAATGTTTCCCGTTCCCACCCCTCTTATGAACCCTTATTGACTAATCAGCGAGAACATTCGGCATTTGGTTTTTTGGGATTGGCTTACTTCACTAAGCATAATGTTCTCCAATTCCATCCATTTGCCTGCAAATGCCATAATTTTATTCTCTCTTATTGCTGAATAATATTCCATTGTGTATATGTACCACAGTTTGTTTATCCATTCATCTATTGAAGGGCATCTGGGTTGCTTCCAT
>CM053401.1:67000284-67073400 GCA_028644305.1 Xerus rutilus
GAAGTTTCTATTCAACTCTTTAGCCCATTTATTGATTGGGTTATTTGTTTTTTTGGTGTTAAGTTTTTTGAGTTCTTTGTATATCCTGGAGATCAGTGCTCTATCTGATGTGTGTGTGGCAAAAATTTGCTCCCAGAATGTAGGTTACTTGAGATATTTTTGATTGTTACAACTGGGAGAGAGAGTGTTACTGGCCCCTAATAGGCAGAGGCCAGAAATGCTGCAAAATATCTCACAATGCATGGATGGCCTTCCACAGCAAATAATTATTCAGCACAAAATGTCAATAATGCCAAATCTGGGAAATGGCTCCAAACTCCCATGATAGCCCATCCTGGCTTTTAAGAATTCATTAAATATTTAGTTGCTTCCTTCTTCCACTTTCATGGCAGTCATCTCTTCTCTTCTTCTCAGGTTTTGACAAAAGTAGAACAGTTCAAGCGTTCCATCTTTCCTCCAAGGGTCTTATCACGACTCTTGAAATCATTGTAGATGGTTGTCTCAGCTATTGATGGATTCAAGCAAAGCTATGATTTTGAAGATTACTTGTTTCATTGCTTGGCTGGGAATTATATTCTTTTGTGGCTTTGTACATCCTACATAGAAACTGACCTTCCCCATCTCATTTTAAAATAATTGTTTCTAAACCAAAATAAGGACAATTATAGACTAATCTAATCTCATTGATGAACATAGATGCAAAAATCCCAAGGTTATTATAGTAGTATATATACAGTAGTGTGTGTGTCTATGTATGTGTGTAAAATAAACTATGGTCATGTAGGACTTATCCCAAAAAATACCAGAAATGTTCAGAAAATCTATTATTAAAATCCAGTTCTTCAACAGAAAGGAGAAACCTATGTGATCTTCTCAATAGAGACAAAAGATTTCTTCTGGGCCTAGGAAGTTTTCTTAATCCAGTATAGAATCTTATCAAACACCTACAATAAATAGAATTTAATAAGGAATCTTAATTACATTCCTACTGAAGTCAGGAATAAGAAGGATGCCTGCATACCCCCACTATTCAACATTACACTGGAAGTTCTAATCAATACACTAAGAAAAGAAAAGGAAGTAAGATATAAAAATTCAAAAAGGAGAGAAAAACTGGCCTGGTGTGATGGCACACACGTATAATCCCAGGCTGAGGCAGAAGAATTGCCAGTTTCAGGTCAGCCTGGGCAACTTAGTGAGATCCTGTATCAAAATTAAAAATAGAGCTGGAATATAGCTCAGTGGTAGAGTAGTTGCCTAGTATGTGCTAGACCATGAGTTCAGTCCCCCACACTGAAGAAAAAAGGGGGGGGGGCAATAGCCATGGTAAGAATATATGGAATATTTGTTCATTAACATGACTGTGTCCTTATACCCAAAAACATAAAACCCGCAGATGTCTGCCCTCAGAAATTTATAGCAGTAAAGATAAATCTTTAATGGACGAAAGTAGTTCTCTAAAGAATTCACCTTGGGGAACAGATCAAAGTAGAAAGAGACCAGAAGATGCCAAAATTCAATCAAAATGTCTAGAGTAAAATCACATGAAGGCACAATTTCTGAGAGTGATTTGGATTTTAAAATGTTTGTATTCTTTGATGCAGTGATTCTACTTTTTGGAATCTTCACTAGGGACACAAAAACCTAAATACATAAAGAACATAAATATATTCGCCATAAAGTGATTTATCATAGTATAATGAAAATCAATCTAAATATCCAACACTAGTGAAATGGTCAGGAAAACATAAGCCCTACATGATGGAAGTTATCTCTCTCTCTCTCTCTCTCTCTCTCTCTCTCTCTCACACACACACACACACACACACACACACACAGAACATTTATTATTGTTGAACAATGCTACATAAGGGCAAACACACAATTGCATGAGGAATCCCAAAGTGATCCTCCTACTACAAATACATAGAGAAAATGCCTAATAATATTTTAAATATATAATTGAGAATGGCAATAAAGGAAATTGATACTAGGAAATTTTATTTTAAGATAATAGGACCTAAGAAATAATAGGAAATTCTCAAGTCCCAGAAAGAAATGGGGACCTCCAAAGCCAGTACAGTGAGGGAGAGATGAAACTAGGGAAGTAAGTAGTGTTGGCCTGGTGATGGGCCCTGGGGTCTAGGAACTGGGATATTAACATCCACATGGGGTTGGACATGAGGCCTCCATAAAAGGCAGGGTCCTTGTCTTGGCCCGATTCCCTCCAATACAGAGAATATAGTAAGGACAAAAGAGCTGAAGGCTTCTGTGTTGTATTAACAGATTTCTCCAAAGAAATAGAGCCAATAAGATATGCATTTACATAGAAAGAGATCTATTTTAAGAAGCCAGTTCATGCAATTATGGAAGCTGGCAAGTCCAAGTTGGGTGGACTGGCAAGCTGGACACCAGCCAAGTGTCGGCTGCAGTTCAGATCTAGGGCTGTCACAGCAGAATTCCCTCCCAGCAGGGGGAGGTCAGCCTTTGGTTCCATTGAGGCCTTTAGTTGATTGGATTCAATGTGGATCCACCCACATTATGCAGAGCAATCTGCTTTACTCAAAGTCCACTGATTTAAATGTTAATCTCACTCATAAACTCACTCACAAAAATATCCACAATAACTTTTTTTTTTTTTTTTGGTACCAGGGATTGAATTCGGGGCCACTCCACCACTGAGCCACATCCCCAGCCCTATTTTGTATTTTTTTGTTTGTTTGTTTAGAGACAGGGTCTCGCTGAGTTGTTGAGTGCCTAGCCGTTGCTGAGGCTGGTTTTGAACTCATGATTCTCCTGTCTCAGCCTCCCAAAGTGCTGGGATTACCACAATAACTTTTGAACACATATATCTGGGCACCATGGCCCAGCCAAATTGACACATGAAATTAACCAACACCCTTGGGAAGTATAAAGGGAGGGCAGCAAGGATGAGGAAAGAGGAAACAAAGCCAAGGAAAACAAGAGGAAATATGAAATGGCATGCAGCCCCTCTGGCTGACACTTGATGACAAGCCTCAAGAGCCACAGAGCATCTCAGCATGCATCTGACACATGGTTCTCAAACAGGTTGCAAATAAAAAATGATGATTTGGTGTAGGCCGTGGATGGAGGAAAGGGAGTCGTGTATGTCAAAATCTCTCCCTTCTCGGGAATGGGTATAGTAAAGATGGTTGATAAAAAATATATATAAATATATATATATATATACTGTTCATTGAAAGTGCATATAAAGATGTTTAATATGAAGAATGTAATCTGCTTATAATTTTGTGCAAAGTTAGAAAAATTATGATTGTAACAATATTTTTTCTATTTTCCTCAACAAATGTTTTCAGTGAATAGTGTGTACAGCTTCTGAAAATTTGTTTTTTTTCTGTTATGTTTGATAACATGTATTAAAATGCAACTTTTGAGGAAAAAATAAATAAATAAATAAATAAAAAATCTCTCCCTTCTCCTGGGTCCCACAGGTCAAGTTTCGGCCTCCAGGAAGTGCCTCTTCACCTCCTGGTGTTGTTAGGCAACCCCTCTGCAGGTAGAGTCATTGTTTGTTTGTTTGCAGGTAGGTGTTTCTTTCAAGTCTGGAAGTGGTGAGAGGAACCAGAAACTCTGGGTTCATGAATGTCAGCTCAGCTGCATGGCTAGTGATCAAGTGAAAGCCCCCTGTTCTCAGAGAAAGTGATGGTCAGCCCCTCCTGGAGCCAGTAGAGTCCAGGAGGCTATCAGCACTGAGGAAATTGGAGGAGGAGCACAGATTTGAACCATATATAAGCCACCTCTTATGCCACTCAAATCCACTCATTCTCTCCTATTATATCAACTCCCATATTGTATTATAAGTAGGGATTCTGCAGCTGGGGGTTGCTTTGTGAGCATTAACACATCCTCTTTCCTTCCCTGAGAGGGAGGTATAGTGTAGTTAGTCATAGAGTCCCTTAAGGTGGTGTCAGTAGCAATCCCCTGAGAGAATTCAATGAAGCAAGTCCTTGCTGTTGCAGCTGGTCCCAGATCAAAATTGATAGTCATCATCTCTCTCCTTCATGACCCATTCTAAATTTCCCTGTGTCCTGCCAGCCTTCTGACTGGTCCAAGTGATAGCTTAGTGGAGTAAACCTGACCTTCAGCCTCTATTTTCCCCTGCCCTTGGTGGATTGCTGTAATTTCCACTGCTAGTTGTTACAGGGCATAGAAACACCAAGAAATGCCCAAATAAATGCCCTGAGTTATGGAAATTCTCTTTACTGACCCCTATACAGAAGTAATCCTAGCTCCTTATGTTAATCAGAATTAATTAATCAACCAGTATAGCAAGTCCTTCCTTAGCTTCCTGATCCCCTGAGGCCAGGTAGGAAAGTGACTAGGAGATATCTATGTACCATGCATACCTGATTTGGGGACGTAGATCTCTACCAAAGTTCACTCTATCAAGTGACACTTTCCAGCAGTTACCTTCTCTGGATTCCAGTAATTGCTCTCTGACCTTGTCCCTATGGCAGGCAGAATAATGGCTTCCAAGGATGGTCACATCCTAATTCGTAGAACCTGTGAATATGTTGGGTTATCTAGCAAGGGTTGCAGATGGAGTTGAGGTTGCTAATCTTTGACTTTGAAATAAGGAGATGATCCTGGATTATTCAATTGGGCCCAATGTAATCACAAGGGTCAGGAAGCAGAAGTCAGAGTCAAAGAAATGGCATCATTAGAACCATTCAACTAGTCATCTCAGGCTTTGAAGGTGGAAGGGGCCATGCACCAAGGAATACAGGAAACTTCTAGAAACTAGAAAAGGAAAATAAATGATCCTATTCTAGAGCCTCCAGAATGGAACACAGTCCAACTGACACCTTGATTAGTGTTTGACACATTTCAGACTATTTTGTTTGTTTTCTTCAGTAATAGCAACTGGACCCAGGGTCTTGCACATGCTAAACGAGCTATCACTGAACTTTATCTCCCACCTGTGTTTCAGATTTTTGATCCTCTTAATTATAAGATAATAAATGCATGTTGCTTTGAGTCACTAAATTTGTGGTAATTTTTTACAGCACCAGTAGGAAACTAACACCCTTTTCAGATTTAAGGATGACAATAGTTCCCCTTTTTAGTAGGCCCCAGAGCACTGCACCACCCTTAGCTGGTTTTCTAAACTCCATCCATACCTTTTAGAGGAGTTTATAAAAGAACTATTTATAATTAACAAATTTGTGTTGTTACATATTTTCAGCTTTGAGCCCAAAGTATCACTGTCATGATTTGAGTATCTTCAGCCACAAAAAGGGAGAAAATGTTTGTCTAACAACTTTAAGAGGCAGCTACCTGAAGTTCTTGCTGCCACATCCTAAAGGCATCAGTGAGGAGCAGAGCCCTAAATGACCAGTGAACTCCTCTCTTCCAAGCCTGTCCCTTCCTGACCTCCTTTCTTGCAGTTCCAGGGAAAGAACCCTAGGGGTTCTGGTGTATAGTACAATCTCTGCCATTGAGTATCTTTAGGAAGAGCAGCTTTCTTTGGACCACAATTGCCTCGTCTGTTAAAAGGTGGGCTTCTAGAGTAATAGTCCCTCAGGAAGCCATTGCATCTCTGACATTATTGATCTGTACAATATAATATTACTCTGAACCTTCTATTCTTTCCCTGTGTGACCCACAGGACTTCAGCGTTCTTTGAGAAGGTCCTCTTGGCTGCATTTGTTAGGCTATGCTACAATTGCAAGCAAAAAAAAAATGATGGTTTAATATTGACTTCTTTTATATTAACATCCCAGGGACATCCAGGTCAGGAGGGTTGAATTGAGGTTGGGTATTAAAATTCTGCTCCATATAGTCACTCAGGCACCCAGACTAATGGCAACCCTGCAACCTGCAACAAGTGACTTTCCTAATGGGTGTTGTTTTCATCATAGTCCACTAGGAGAGGGGAAAGAGCATGGAGAAGCACCCATGGAGTTTTTTATAGATCAAGAGCAGAAATAGTATATATCTCACTTCTGCTCTCATTCCATTTTTATAACTCAGGTATGTGGACACATCTAACTTCAAGGAAAATAATAGTGTTAAAAGAAAGAAACACAGATTTTGGTGAACAGCAAGGTGTTCTGCCACAAGAGCTCATACTGAGTTTCTTCATCTCTCAATTCAAATTCTCATGAAGGATCCAGGAAGCCTAACACAGCTGGCCCCACCTCCTTCTCTGATCTAACCCTGTCTCCTACCCACCTTCCTCTCACATTCTATGCCCAGGCTCATGGGCCTTCTTTCAATCCCTGAATCCTGCCAAGTCCTAGCATTTGCTCTGCCTTCTATATGGACCACTCCTCTTAATGATCATTTAGGTCTTAGCTCCCATGTCACCTCCTCAGAGACCATCCTATGTAACATCAACCCCAGCTTCCAGACATTGCCTTGTTGAGAAATAATGGCTGAGCGTTTCCAGAATTGAAGGAAGGTACCAAATCTCAAAGACAAATCCACATTTCTGTTGGAGAAATCGGAGTGCAAAAATGACTTGAAAGAACTTCAAAAGTGTTACTTCAATAAGAAAGAACATGGGCCATAATGAAGGGATGCAATGCAAGAAATAGTAATGGCCCAAGAGAGCCATACAATTTGTTGGCAAGTCTGTTACTCAGTGGGTGGTAAGTCATAACTATTGAGAAGCTGAAAGTGTGAAAGAACTAAAATACTAGACCAGTATGCCATGGAAGTTAAGAGGAAAGTGTGCAATGGGAAATTAAGATCTTCTGTGCCTTTAGAGAAGGAGAATTATCATTTTAATTAACTTCTGGCCCTGATAGAAAAATAGAGTTAGGGGCTGGGGCTATAGCTCAGGGGTAAAGCGCTTGCCTAGCATGCATGAGGCACTGGGTTTGATCCTCAGCACCACATATAAATAACAAATGAATAAAATAAAGATCCATCAACAACTAAAAAAATATTTTAAAAAAATAGAGTTAGGTACATGTTTAAAAAAAAAAAGCTTCACCTAGCCACAAAAAAAAAAAAAGGTGGAAATAGAATGTATTACTTCCATACCAACAGAAAGACCAAAAAAGATTCATTATACAACAGAAGACAAGAAAGGGGAAAAGAAAAGCAGAGAAGAAAACATTGGTAAAGTGGTCATATACAAGTTTCAAATACATCAGGAATTGCAAACATGCAAATGAATTAAATTCACTTATTTAAAAATGACACATCGAAACATGAAAATAAAATAAATAAATAAAAATGACACACCTCAGATCAGATAGTTTTAATCTAGCTAACTGCTGCTTAGAAGAGACACACCTTCAACGAAGTGATGCAGAAATATTGAAAACAGAACTTCTATTCATTCTATGGCTTCACCATGACCACCATGGTACTGGCTGCCTGATGGTTTTACATCATTGCCAACACCTGCATTAACAGGTAAGCAGGAGTAAGCCACTTTTGAGGATGTCAGGCGGCAGGGTTCAGGTCTACAGCACTTTTCTAACCAGAAAGATTTCAAAGGTATTACTGGGGGAGATCGTTTTTAACAGCCTATGAAGAAAATGACAATCACTGGCAAAAATCCATCTCCCGCAGCATAGGAAACAGTTTAAAAGGGCGTTTAGGATGTGAGCTTTGGCTCATCTGGGCTTGAATCTCCTCCCTAGTTTTAGGAACAACCTTGACAAGTTGTTCACCCCCTCTGGGCGTTTTCTTCACCCATAAAATAGATGATGATATCACCTCTCTGCGTTTGGGAAAAGGCTCAATTAGATGACAGTGCCAGGACTTGGTAATCCTGTGGTAAACAGCAGCTGTTACTAGATCTGCTACAGCACAGTATTGCCCCTCCCATGGGCAATACCTCAGGGGTCACCTCAGCCTTAATGGTCCAGAAATGAATTCACAGAAACCAAAATCACAGGAAACTGATGTGCAAATCCAAACATAATTTATTTGTTTTCAGGAAGTATAAATTCCAAGTAGACAGGTTCTCCACAGATTCAAAGAAAATTTTCCTTTCCTTTACCCTTTCCTTCTCCTGGAGGATGAAGTCCATGAGCACGCAGGACCACTACTTCATGAACTTCATGAAGGTGCTCTGTAAAGGGAAGGGCTTTTGGTGTCTTCTCTTCTCCTCCATGGATGCCTCCAGGTGTTCAGATTCACTTCTCCTGTGACAGAGAGATGAACAGCCTCCCCTCCAATCAGAACACACTCCAAGCCCATTTTGTCCTCACTTCTTTACACTGATCCCTACAGACAGGGCTTCTTATATATGTGCTGTGGGATTTGGGGTGGGGGACACAGTTAGGAGTACCTTTTCTTGAACTGTATCCCTCCTGGATTTGGTTCCTTCTTTTATGAGGGCTTATATTTTAAGGTGACCAAAGAGCACTGGGCACTATGGGACAGAGCAGAGTCTGTAGTATTTGCTTTCTGGCCCAGACTCGTGGCAAAGAGCAACAGTGTTATTACCACTATAACTTCTGGGAGACACAGATGTCTACACGTGTGTACCTAGTAACCAAGTGTCACACTTAAAACCATAGTCAGAATAAAGTGGTTTTCATTGACTGCCAAGAGGACATTCAGGCTGACATCAATAGGTACAGTAGCCAGCCCCAAGATGCTCCTAAGGGTGGTTCCTTCCTATTGGTACTAACATCCTTGTCCTTGTATCATGATTGATTTGTATGACAATAGCATGTGGTGGGTGTGATGACATGTCACCTCTCAGGCTAAGTCAAAAAAGACATCATGCCTTTTCCTTGTTCCCTTGGATTACACATCCTGGGGAGAATCAGCAGCCTTGTCTTGAGAAGCCCTATGGAGAAAGCTACTTGGTGAGTAACTAATGGAAACTGAGGATCAGCCATGTGAGTGGGCCTTCTTGGAATGGAACCCTCCTGTTCAGTCTTCAGTTGACTGTAGCCCTATGTGACATCTTGTCAGTGACCTCATGGGTGACTCTGATCCAGAGCCATCCAGTTAAACCAGTCTTAAATTCCTGACCCTCAGAAATTGTATGAGATAATAATTATTGTATTACATTGTGGTAATAGGTAACTAATGAAACAACATTTTTCCTAGCACAATTGTAAACAAATGGAGTTTAATGTACTAATTCCTACTATGTATATATAGGTAAAACTCTAAATGCATGTAATGAAAGTAAATGTTTAATAATACTAAGATAGCTTCAATATCATGGAATAATGTATTATCCAAGAGATCTACTAGGAAGATTTATCAAATTTCTCTAGAGAACACTGATACTTTCTTACTTCCAAATCTCTGGGAAGAGCGTAAGAAGCTACTTTAGAACATAAACCTATTGCATCAGAGCTTCCTGGACACTCTAGGAGAGCCTGGTGTATATTTTCTGAAGTTGGGGCAGAAGATCCTAGGCTCCCATCTTACTGAGGCCAGAGGGAGATGAAGCTGCCTGTGGCCACAGGACACATGACCAGCATTTCTAGGGTTTGTTGGAGGGTTCAAGGTTTTCCATAGAGCAAGTGTTTGCTACTCAGCAGAGAGAAAGCCAAGCTGGGGCTACTCAATGTTCTTCCCAAGAAGATCACATGAAGAGCAAAAGGGCTCCAGCCATTGATATATTCTGGACCACCAGACCAGGGGGGAGGTAGGTAGGGGTGATGAATGGCAGCTGGAGAAGCAGAATCAATCCAGTGTCCTTGTCACAGATCATGTTGAGCTCTGATGGACCCAAGAAAGGATCACAAAAGAGTCTGTTTTAAATATCTGCCAGGCTCAGAGAACAAGCCAAGTAAGAACCATATATCTCTCTTTAACCCTGGTCAGAAAGGAGGTGAAGGGAGAAAGAGCAGAAGCTCTTGCAATCTCCCTCCTAGGTCACAATCTCTCTTGCGTGGGGCTTGGATGGGAAGAAAGGCAAGGAGGGGAGGGAGAGAGAATGGGAAGGCAGAGCAAGAGGAGAGGGAGGGGCAGAGTCTTCCTATGAACCAAGTGTGAAATGTTATCTTGGTTGGACATTTCTTTAAGTTTTTTATTATAAGGGGTTTTGAGCGCATAGGAAGGTGCCCATCATTAGATGTAATGAGTATTCATGTTTTGCATATTTGTTTCATCTTTTTTTTTCTGAAGTGTTTGGTACAGATTGAAGACATTGAAGTCATGTGGCATTTCACATTTCTGGATACTTTAGACTGCTTCTTCAAAGAATAGGGACACTTTTATGCATGCCACAGCAATACTGTGGGATGAGTGGTGATTCCTTGGAGTCCCCTCCCTGTCTCCATGGTGTCTTTTTATACATATAGTGGTTTGTTTGTGCATAGAAAGATAAATTGGGAACTTAACTTCTGAATTGGGGCTGTTATTTGTAACTTAAAGTGACACAAAACTGTTCCCAAAGAATGAGCAGAAGAAAATTCCATTTCTCAGTGAAGGAATTTTATTCCTGCTGAATAAATCTGAAAGAGATGACAGAAAACAAGGGGAAAATTATACTTTCCTAGTTTAAAAAAGAGAGAAGTTTATATTTTGTGAAGGTGACAGACACTGCTGGAAAGATGCTCTAATAAGTTATCCACATCTTTGTAACCCAGATGGTTTAAAACTGCACAGGAATCTCATACATTGCTGATATGCATGTAAATTGGTGCAAACTCTATGTTGGGCGCTATGTCCATGTCTATCAGAATTTTAAAAGCATACACTCTTTGATCCAGCAATCCCTTCCCTGGGAATTTATTCTGTATATATCCTTGCAATGGAAATAACTTTGTAAAAGGATATGCCTTGCAGTATTGTTTATAATAGCACAAGATTTGAAATGATCTTAGTAGCCCATTAATGAAGAACTAATTAAATACAAGGTGGTATATATTATTGTATATGTGGTATTACATATGTTATCTGTGGTTTCTAAGTCAATTCACGCTGTCAGAACAAAATGCCACATGGACTGGGGGGTAGGCGGGGGGTGGCGTAAACAAAAGACGTTTATTTCTCACAGTTCTGGAGACTGGGAAGTCCAAGATCAAGATCAAGGTGACTGTTGATTAGAGTCCTGGTGAGGGCTCTTTTCCTAGCTTGCAGACTGCCACCTTCTGGCTATGTCCTCATATGGCAGATACAGAGAAAGTTCTTTAGTGTGTCCTCTTACAGGATACCTCTTGTTATAAACCTAATCCTAAACTCCACTTTGTGACTTTCTTATTCCAAATATTTACATTGGACATTAGGACTTCAACATATGAACTGGAGGGGTGGAGTCTGGCAGAAAATTCAATCCGTAGCATGAAGTATAATAGTATTCCACACCAGGAATACAATAGAACACTCCAAGCCAGCCCCTCCCCAAAACAGCAGGCCACATGTACAGAGAGGCAAGTGGAAACCAGCAAAGTGCAGACCAGAGAGCTGAGAAACATACTGGGTGCCCACCGTTTGCCTTCTTCATCTACTCCACCCTTCCCACCTGCTCTCTGCCCTGACACTCCTATAAACTACATCAACAGGCTCTCTAGTCTTCTGACTCAGGTTGATTCAGTCCAGGAGGTGCTACAACAGGAGATCAGAGGGAAGGAGAGAGTAAGGATGGGTATCCATGTTCCTGCTTTCTCTCTGCCAGACTCCCCAGACAGATGTGTGGCTCCCACAAAGTCACCATGCCTTGCAGGCAACCATTGCCTGCCCTGGTTGCTGCAATATCCCTGTGCTTTGCCCAAAGCCTGCCCACACCTTTGTAAACAGTGCATGTACTAAACTCTACTCTAGTGACTCACTTGATGTATGCCATCTGTTTTCTTCAGGACTCTGGCTGATGCAGTATATTAGCATTTGTGTAACAAAAAAAACAAAAAAAAAGTGTGTGTGTGTGTGTGTGTGTGTGTGTACATTCTTAGCAAACATCTGGAAAACCACACAAGAACTGCTAGCCATGGTTTCCTTGAGGGAAGGAAACTGGGTGGCTGGGGTTGGGAGATTGAGAGGAAAGGATATTTATTTTTACTGCATTCTTTCTGTTCCTTTTGAATTCTGTACTATATTCATGTATTACTTATTCAAAAGTTTTAATTAAAATTTAGAAATAATTTAAAATGAAGATTACAGAGGGACTTGGTGTCAAAAGGCTGTCCCCACAGCAACCTGGTCCTTTCTTTCCCAGGATTAGTTGCCTTTCCTGGCAAACATTCTAAGCTACCAATTGAACAAAGAGACAAATGAACAAAGACATAATTAACAGGCATCTCCCATTCTACACTGCGTAGACAAGAAGGCAATATTCTAAAAGAAGAAAGAAAAATGTGGTGCATTAACTCTTAGACCATTTTCTGATACTCTCTGGCAGCAAGCAGTTCCTACTAAGGCAGTACAGTCACCACCTCCATCTGTATGTGTGCTGACTACATCTTTGTCCCTCCCCTGGTGGACTCAGTCACAGTGACCAGGATAGAGCTTGCCCTGGCTTTCCCTTAGGCCCACCTTCTAATTCCCCTCTGACAGCCTTGCATTCAACACTAGCTACACCTAGCTGAGTCACAGTGACACAGCAGGGCTTTGGCTTGGAGGCCACACAAGAAAGCTGTCCACTGTCTGAGTATGGCTCCACTCTGGGTATGGCTCCTTCTCCTGCTCCTCAACCACAGCCTACCCATTATTTAGCAATATCTCTATTTTTATCATGCTCGTTATCTGGCAGTGCTTTTCATTTTCTCCTCGTTATTGTTGGTGGGGTCATCCAGAGGCTTCATCACCCAGAAGACAGGGAGGGAAGCTGCATGCACAGATCTTCCCCAGGTGTGGCTAATTTATCATCTGACAGTGTAGTCAGGTCTCCGTCTTCTGGTGGTAGGGTGACCACCAGGGCCCATCAGTCCTTCTGGCTCTTTCTCCTTCCAGAGTGTCTGGTTTAATCACAGTTCCCTGTATCAACCCATTCATGCTTAAACAGAAATAAACATATCTATATTTTATAGATACGTATATAATTGATAGAGAAAACAGATCATCCATACAAATCTTCTGTATGCAATTTTCAGGGGAGAATAAGGTGAATAAGTGACTAAGTAGAGGTCACCAACTGCAATACTGGAATCCTATGGAAAAGAGCTGCTCCTGTTCCCACAAGTTGCTGCTCCTTTCCCAGCTAATGCAGTATGAGGGCTGAGGCTAGAAGAGAAGTCCCCAGGACATGTTTGCATAAAAACCCAGCATATTTGCCCCAGACTCCACCACAGCAATTTGAAACCCATCATGGTCCCAAGAGGGCAGCCATCAGGAAAGGAGTGGCAAGGCACCATCTCCATCACAGGGCACTGCTGCCTCCTCATGCCCTCTCTCAGCCTCACAGCAGGAACAGGGCCCAACCCCCAAACCCTCCCACCCCAAGTATTTCCTTGTGAAAACTGCTGCAACTGTTTCTTCCCATCCTGTAAACCTGGATCCCCAGTTTCACCTCTTGTGAGCACCTCCTGGAGTTGGTTACAGTTGGTGTCCCCTATTTGACTCCCCCATGATTTGTTTCATTTTGATTTGGTTTTGGTTTTACAGTACTAAGGACTGAACCCAGGGATATTTTACCACTGAGCTACATCCCAGCTCTTTTTATTTTTTTATTTTGATACCAAGTCTTACTAAGTTGCCCAGGGTGGCCTTGAACTGCTTCAGCCTCCCAAGCTGCTGGGATTACAGCCATGTGCCATGGCACTCAGCCTTCTCTCATGCTTTTGCTGAGTACCTGATGCTCAAAGGATCAAGAGTGATAATTAGAAACGATCATATAAAGCACTATCTTGGTCAGTTCAGGCTGCTACAACAGACTACCATAGACTGGGTAGCTTAAATAATATTTATGTCTCACCATTCTGGAGGCTAGAAGTCCAAGATGAGACTGCCAGCACGGTTTAGTTCTGGTGAGGGTATCTTCTTGATACACTGATAACCTTCTGACTGTGTCTTCACCTAGTGAAGAGAGCTCCAGTACCTTCATCCACCTCTAAGAGGTTACCCATCAAGACCACACTACCTAATCACCTCCAAATACCATCACACTGGAAAATAAGGTTTCCACATAAACATTTGTGGGGGACATAAATCATCTATAGCAAGCACCTAACAATTGATGGTTTGCTTTGTGCCAGGCTCTGTGCTGGGAACTTCACAGGTTCTATCTCACTTATTCCTTGACACTCCCAGAGACAGGCTACTCCCAGAGCAGGAACTGAGGCTAGAGAGGGCAACTGACTCAAGACCTCATGGCTAGAAACTGACAGAACTGAACTTAAATCCAAGCCCATCTGACTCCACAGCATTTATTTCTTAATCTTTTTAAATTCATAAATAATGAGGCAGGCATGGTGATGGGTACCTCTAATCCCAGCTACTCAGGAGACTTATGCAGGAGGATTACTTGAGCCCGGGAGTTTGAGCTAGCCTGGGCACTAGTGAGACATGGTCTCAGAAAACTATGAAATAAATAAATAAAACCTGCATATGATAAGGAACAAAAAATCTAAACACCATTAAAGGATAAAAAATGTCTCTCCCACTCAAAACAACAACTCCTTTCCCAGAACCAACCACTATTATCAACCTTATTTTCTCTTCTAAAATTAGTCTATGCATATATTCCTCTCTATGCTTGCTTTTGGGACATATACAGTAACGTATTCTATAAATTGTTCTACATCTAGCTTTTTTTCCTCCTTATATCTTGGTGATTTTTTGGTGATCAGTAGCTATAGATATGCCCTCATTCTTTTTTAATGGAATTGACTGAATGAATGTACTTTAACTTATTTAACCCTCCTTTATTATGGGCATTTAGGGGTTTTCCTGTCTTCTGCTGTATACATTTGGGGCTATAAAGTATATCTTTGTCCATAAGTCTTAACCCAAGTTACATTGCATTGCATTTAAGTCTTTGGTCCTTCTGGAATTCTTGACATAATAAATGAGGCAACGATCTGGTCAAGTGTGTGCTCTTGACCATGACATTCCACTGTGGCAAGTATCTGACCTTGCTCACAGTAAACACTGGTAAATGTTACCAGTAACTGTGGTGGTAGGGATGATTGCAGCGGCATCTGCTGCAGCACACCTGTGGGATAGCTTGTTGAATATATGAACATACAGCTCATCCTCAGCATAAAGGAAGGCTGCCTGGAAGTGTCTTAATCTCAGAGACTGGGCCCTAATAGTCACTTACCATCAGAATGAATGAGTTTGCAGAACTTCCCTGAGAGTATTTTAACAGGGGAAGAAAGAAAAACATCACCAGCATGCAGGATGGGATGCAGCCCAAGAGTAATGATCTTTTTTAAAAAAAATAGTTGTAGATGGACACAATACCTTTATTTTATTTATTTTTTATGTGGTGCTGAGGATCAAACCCAGTGCCTCACATGTGCTAGACAAACGCTCTACCACTAAGCCACAACCCCAGCCCAAGAATAATTATCTTGGAGGAACTTCCAAAGATACACTCCTGGCAGTTTGTGTAGGGCATTCCTTGTAGGTGGCTCAGCAGAACCACCATCTGCACAGAATCCTGTGGGTGGAGGCTAATAGGAATGGCAGTGCTCCAAACACAGAATTGACCCTTTGGTTATACAAGAATACAAAGGGCCTATGGGAGGCAGTTGGAAGTTCATGTTCTGTGCCTGGTGGATAGAAGAAGGAGAAGGCCACAAGAAAGAAATGTGAACATATATGACTGCACATATGGTGTGTCTCTACATCGTGTACAACTAGAGAAATGAAAAGTTGTGCTCCATTTGTGTACAATGAATCAAAATGCATTCTGCTGTCATGTATACCTAATTAGAATAATTTTTTTAAAAAAAGAAAGAAAGAAATGTGAGCTAAAAGGCCATATCCTTCAAACATAAAGATTGCTAAAGGGAGCTACTCTCTTAGCCGGATGGGTTAGATGCAAACCTCACCTGCTAGGGATCACTAGAGTGGGACTCTTCAGATAATCTTTGCACACAGCGTAGGAGCAGACAGAGGAGCAGACTGCTCTTTAGTCCTAGAGTTAATGGGACCAAGCAAGCCCCCTGCTAGTTGGGTCTCAGGGAGTCCATTGAGAATAATTGAGTGATGGGGTGTGTCCCCTGGTCTGGATGGTGACTGGTGCTGATAACAGCTAATATCTACTATAAGCCAGGCCAGATGTTGATTCATTTCATGTTCGCAATAGTCCTACAAATTTATCCCCATTTAATATATGAGAAAACTGAGTCATCGAGAGGCTGACCCCAGAACTAGAGTCATGTAATTGAAGTCTATTATCAAAATTTTGCCAGAAGCTTAGCTCTGAGGAATGCACTTGCAGATTACTAGCTGTCCCCTGACTTGTGGTCACAGAAAGGTAATCCAGCCTTAAATCATGCTTACACTTTTCCGAAGTCACTCAACCCCACTCTAGGAACAAGCAGATCTCAGGGCCACTACTCTATTCCTCCCCAGCTCTCCTGCGTAAAGGCTGAGTGGGATAAGAGCACTACACGGGCGTCAGAAAGCCCAAGGTCAAGGCATAGATGGAATGGCTGGAGAGCCAGGAGGAAAGTCGGGATGAACGAGGCTCCTGACCCAGTTCTGCATAGTAACCAGCTATGGGCCGAACACAGATCCACCTGTCAGGCAGGATCCAGCAGGAGTCAGGTGACACTGGAGACAGGAAGGGAGGTTGTGGCAGATCTCTGGCCTCCTACCATAAACAAATTCTACTGGCTGGATAACAAAGGTGTCACAACACCAGAATCCAGACTTGCTTCACTTAACTTGGAGGCAAGTCCTTCCTCTCCCCAATCCAGTGAGGTATGGGGCATTCTGTAGAAAGTCACTTGTTTAGTTGTGGATCATCTCCTCGAGGTGCACTGCTTTCTCCTCCCAATGCAGGGCTAATCAGATTCTCTCTGCTCCAGCTTTGCCAAGGCTCCAGGTACCTAGCTGGCTGAGCTAAGGACAAGCAAAACATGAAATCAGGGGAAAAAAATGAAGCTGCTGGATACTGGGGCTCATGCTTGTAATCACAGTGACTTGGGAGGCTGAGACAGAAAGATCAAATGTTTGAGGCCAGCCTGGGCAACTTAGCAAGACCCTGTCTCCAAATAAAAAGGGCTAGGCATGTAGCTCAGTGGTAAAATTCCCCTGGTTCAATCCTCAGTACAGAAGAAAAATGAAAAGAGAGAGAGAGAAAGAGAGGCAGGGAAAGAGGGAGAGGAGAGAGAGAGAGAGAGAGAGAAAGGAAAGAATAAAGCTGACTGCCTTTGGCAGCCCAAGGCTACAACCTGACCAGTGGCAGACCCAACTTGTCATACCCCTCCCTAGTTCACTCTGAGAAAGGAAGAGGGCTCCCCCTTTCACCACCCACACTTGTGAGAATCACAGTGTCTCTGGGCCTCTGTCCTGGCTCTGATCTTGGGGCCGGGGGTGCTCTGGAGCTGTCTTTCCAGTCCCCACAGGTTGTCATGGTGCCTGCTGCTCAAGCTCTTGATTGGACAGCAGCAGATTGTCTCCATGGCAATAAAAAGGATCTGTGCAGAAAGGACGTTTGGCCTTGGAAATGAACTCATGGAAATACTCTAGGGAAATGAGCTTCCTCTGGGGCAGGGTGGGGGTGGGAAAACAAGCTCTCCTGCTGGAGACAGATTCGGTTTTTCAGCTATTCCACTGGCCTTCCTAATGGGAGGTACCACCACTGTTCCAGCCACAGAGGATGTCAACTCCAGATTCCCGGCTGCACGAAGTGAAAATTGCAAGTCAGAAAAGCATAGTTGAGATATGGAACACCTGCCCTTTTGCTGGTCCATGGCAAGCACCCCTGCCCACCCTGCTTCTCCTCCTATTTCCCATTTCCCAAATCTCTGCAGAGCCTCGCCCCTCTTCCACTGGCACAACCCTGGCCCATTCCTCCTTGATAATGTGTGAGCTGATAAAGCTACAAACAATGCCACTCCTCTCCCCAAAATGCTTGTGTATTGCTAGGCACGGTGGCACACACCTGTAATCCCAGCACTTTGGGAGGCTGAGATAGTAGAATCGCGAGTTCAAAGCCAGCCTCAGCAAAAAGTGAGGCACTAAACAACTCAGTGAGACCTTGTCTCTAAATAAAACATAAAATAAGGCTGGGGATGTGGCTCCATAGTCAAGTACCCCTGAGTTAAATCTCTGGTACTAAAAAAAAAAAAACTGTGTGTTTTTGTAGAGCCTTTGATAACAAAACAACACATCTCTCTGGTGCCTGCAGCCTCTGGTGGACATTTCTCTGCCCTAGGTATGCCCCCAGATCATGAGCCTAGGCTTTGGCATAGTTCAAGTTCCCAGAAGAGCAGAGAAGCCACTAGTGCTTTGATCTAATCCCTCTTTTTACTTTATTTTTTCCTCATGGGGTGATTACTGGAGATTGAACCTAGGAGTGCTTTACCACTGAGCCATTTCCCCAGTCATTTTTTTTCTTGTTTGGAGGCAGGGTCTCACTAAGTTGCTGAGAGTCTCACTAAATTGCTGAGGGCTGGTCTTGAATCTGCAATCCTGCTACCTCAGCACCCCCAACCCAGTCCTGGGGATTACCAGCATGTACCACCATGCGAGGCTGATTTAATCCCTTTTTAAACCAATGCTTGCACGTCTGGAATTACTCTGCGCTATGTTCAGAGAGATTGCCTTGCCTACCTTTGCCTCCCAGGCAGGAGCCATTTCCCCACCTACTTCAGGCATGAGTGCCTCTTATCTCTCCCTATCATACTTGCTTTCAAAGGAGGATCAGAAACCCATTTGTACTTGAATGTGACTAATAACAGATTAGCTTGTATTCTCCCCCAAGGAAATCAGACTTTAAATCGGACTCAGGCAGCAGTTCAAGGATCAGTGCTGCAAGAATAGAGTTTGAACTTGACTTTTAGAAAGAAAAAAGGCGAAGTGATATAGGTCTTCTTCTCTCTAAAGCATTTCTTGACACTTAAGACTCTCTTAGATTCTAAAGGGAGTGTGTTTAACTCAGCTCCTATTTCTAAAGTCTAGCAACATGATTTCTCATAAAATTCTGTGCTAAAGCTGGATGTAGAGTCACGATAGGGGAATTTACCTCCACTGTCCAGTGTCTCAGCTTCCTTCCCAACAGCCCACCCCAAAGAGCAGGTCTCTTGTCTCACTGGCCAGCACATTTGAATAGGGCAGCCCACCACAGAGGGCGACAGGATCCCAGACTGCCTCCTAGTGATCCTGGGCTTCTCCTGGGATTTTTTCACTAAAAATGAATCAAAAGGGTCTTTATCATTGCTTAGCATGCACAAGGCCCTGGGTTTAACCCCTAGTACCACCAAAAAAAAAAAAAAAGGTATTATCAGATACACCCGCGTTCAAATATCAGCTTTGCCACCTATTGCACTGTATGTATAACTGTCTCTACTTGTATTCCTCCAAAAGTGTAGCCTAAGAAGGTCAATTCCCTGTGATGTGACCTCAGGGGACTAGAGTGAGGGAATAGGAAGTGCAGGTCAGCAGGAAGAGCTAACAGAAGGATGCAGGTGGGAATCGTTGCTGTGGGCAACAAGTACCCATCCCATAAGGATCTATTGAAAATGCCTTCCAGTGTGCTCTACCCAAGGGACAGAGACCAGCACTGACCAGCTCCTGTCCCTCACTGCATTAACCCTGCACTTCTGTACTATGTGCACAACCCTAAGCAGGCTTTCCTGGAGTCACTCTTCCCAAAGGTGAGTTACTGTCTTTTCTGGAATCTCAGGTTCTCCGCAGGTAAACAGGGATTAGAACGACTCTACTTCACAGAGTAGTTGTGATCATTAAGACAATTCCAGTGGGCATGGTGGTCCATGCCTATAATCCCAGCAACTTGGGAGGCTGAAGCAATAGGATCTCAAATTCAAGTCCAGCCTTGGCAACTTAGCAAGACCTACTTTCAAAAAAATAAAAATGAGCTGGGAACATAGCTCATTGATAGTGCACCTCTGGGTTCAGTCTCCAGTACCACAAAAATAAGTAGTCAAATAAATTAATAGTGAAAGAGAGAATGCCTGAGGAGCTCTTGGTAACTGAACTAGGATAAAGGCTTGATAAATAGCAGCTACTATTCCCTGGCTGGGACTGGAAGCCCGGGAGACCTATCTCCAGCCTCTATCCCATCTCTTGGACAGGACCCAAATCAAAACCACACAGGAAATAATTCCCAAGGAAACAACCTGAGTTCCAGATCTAGGAAGCTCTGTCAAGTTTTTCTTTATTTCCCCAAAGAAAGCCAAACCCCCATGGAGCCTAGAATCCACAAGGCAAAGAGGAATGTAGCTCTGGAGGGAGCATGGAGAAACTCTTTTGTGATTTTTTTTTGTACTAGAGATTGAACTCAGGGCACTCTATCACTGAACTACATCCCTAGCCTCTAACTTGTGATCCTCCTCCTGCCTCAGCCTCTAGAGTTGCTAGGATTACGAGCATGTGCCAAGGTGACTTGCCTTTCTGTTACTTTAGCGTTTTATTTTGTTTGTTTTTTGGTACCAGAGATTGAACTCTGGGGTACTCGACCACTGAGCCACAACCCCAGCCCTGTTTTGTGTTTTATGTAGAGACAGGGTCTCACTGAGTTGCTTAGCACCTCACCATTGCTGAGGCTGGCTTTGAACTCACAATTCTCCTGTCTCGGCCTCCCTAAGTGCTGAGATTATAGACATGCGCCACCGTGCCCGGCTGTCTTCTTGTTATTTTAGAAGAAACACTTTTCTTGGGTGGTTTGCCACTAAGATTTCCAGGAAATCCGTGTCCAAGTCATGGTTCCCAAGAAGCAGGATGAGCTAGACACACTTGGCTCACCCTTGAGTTGAGGAATGCATTCAGCATTTGTTTATTCAATAACCCTTCCTTGAAGACTGCACGTGCCCGGCTCCCTGCTGGAAGCTGAGGCTTCAGAGAAGAAAGGCCATCCCTGAGCTTCAGGAGAAAACAAAAAAGTACAACAATGATGCCCATGTGCTATGATAAGTAGGAGTAAAGCTCCTAGGGGCTGGTGGTGGTTATAGAAAAATAAAATAAGACTGAGGAGGGAGGCAGGCAGGATCTGAGGAGAGTCTGCCACAAACAGCAATTTGGCCTTATCCTAAAGTTGGTGGAAAACCATATCAAAAGATTCATTCTAGGGCTGGGATTGTGGATCAGTGGTAGAGCGCTTACCTCGCATGCGTGAGGCACTGGGTTCGATCCTCAGCACCACATAAAAATAAATCAATAAAGATATTGTGTCCACCTACAACTAAAAAATATTTAAAAAAAAAAAAGATTCATTCTATACCCCTCAGTCATGCCTTTTTCTAAGGTTTGAATATGTCCCCTCCAAACTTCAGGTGTTGAAACTTAATGGCCAGTGTGATGGTATTAGGAGGCAGGACCTTTAAGTGTGAGGGCTCCTCTCCTCAGAATGAGATTAAGTCCCCCATAAAAGAGGCTTCACCCATTTGGCTCTTTTGCCCTTTCATCTTCCACATTGTGAGGACACAGCTTTCCTGTCCTCTGAAGGGCATGTTTCAGGTAGTATCTTAGAATCAGAGAGATTGGGACCCTTAGATATCCAGAACTTGAGAAAATTAATTTCTGGTTTTTGTTTTGTTTTGTTTCTTAGGAACTAGGGGTTGAACCCAGAGGTGTTCTACTTTGGAACTATATCTCCAGTTCTTTTTTAAAATTTTATTTTGAGATAGGGCCTTACTAAGTTGTGGAGGCTGGCCTTGAATTTGTGATCTGCCTGCCTCAGTCTTTTTGTAGCTGGGAATATAGTCATGCCCCACCAAACTCAGCTTAAATTTCTGTTCTTTATAAAGAACAGTCTCAAGTATTTTGTTATGGCAGCACAAACAAAAAGACACCCCTCATTATTGTAAAAGCTGCAACTTCTACATCAACAGTGATATTCTAATTATTAAAAGAGAGTCAAAAGCAACCAATATGCTTTTTCATAAATAAAATTTTGGCAGCTGCTTAAAATCACCACCAGCAACCAAGCCTTTTCTTCCCCCGTCTTTGCTTATTGAAAAATTGCTCACACACTATTCTGAGTCACTTTTATAATTTCACTGACTGAGAAAATGCATTGCATTCTGTGGAGTCCTGGGCACAATAAATATTGAGTGTGTAGACAAATGGAATGATACTAATAATGACAGATGAGATGAGCAGCTAATGACAAAGTATACCAATATGTTTACACAGACATGAACTAACTTTGATAATGGTGATCACCTCTGGGGAGGGGAACTGGATTCTAGGACACAAAGAAGGGAGACTTGCTTGTCATCTTTTTTAAGTACTCCAATGTGCTACCATGTTTGTTGAAAATTTTTTCTTTAATAAATACAAATGCTATCTATATCCTTCAGCCAAAGACCACGAGAAACACAAGTAGAGTAAAATAAAATTATGTTTATTGACTCATTAAACTAAAGAAGAATATACCAAGAGAACTGTGGGGAGCCTCAGTAAGGGAATGTTAGAAAGGGCTTACAGGATTTGGCTCATATGAAGAGACTTTGATGATAATGTAAGTATGCAAGACTGAGCTGCAGACTGGACAACCGCAAGGAAGCAGAGGAATTCTCTTCATCATAAGTATCTTAAAATTTCATCTGAAGCAAAAGTTAAAGATGCTATTGATGAAGCAGCAGTATTCACCCTAGTTATGCAGAGTAGAAGAATCAATGTTTAGTCATTTTTGCAATTGGGAAAATTACAATAATAATTATTCTGTCTGTGTGCAGACATAATAACAAGTAATCTTGTTTTTGTCTTTATCCACCAAGTTAAGAAAGTGAATTTTTCTGATGTTGATATTTCCTGAAATTGTTTATGTACATCAGAATACCCTCATCTAGCTGTTAGGCCAGGCCAGCTCCTGTCAAGGTCAAGGTCTGGCTGCAAGGGGCTGCTTTTCTCTTTTTCAGTGCATTTCCAACTAAAGAGTACAGACACACTCAATTAGTTGCCTCTACTATACCACCTGAGTGTACAGACGTTAACCTGATTTTCTTTTTAATTACTGATTTAACATCAATGTAAGGATCACTTTGGCAACTTTTTGAGAGATACAAGAGACTTTTAGTAGAATATATTCTAAAATCCCAGAGGTCATAGTCCTCGATGATGAGCCCTCTGTTGATTGGAAAGTTGGTAGGGATTGGCCAGGCTCTCCCACCACCCATCAACATGACAGTGATATCACCTGAGCTTATTAAAAGGCTAGTAGAAGTTATGCCAATTCTGCAGTCCTGTCCTCAAGGTTGGTCCCTATTCAAATACAGAAGCTCCTGCCCTGGAAAAAAGATAAAAGAACTTCTTAGGAGATTATCAATGTAGGAGGTAAAGGAATTGAGGAAACCATCATGGGGCTTTGTTGTGGCCTAGTCCACACTGGGAATCAAGGAGCCTGACTTCTACACCACTTCTCCCACCAGGCCACCATATTGTCAAGTCCCTGTCCCTCTATGGTCTCAGTTTCCTCAACTGTAACATGGCAGGGAACGAGGAGTAAACTTGATCTCTTGTATGATCTTTTCAAGTTCTCATTTTTTTTGATTCTGGGATGCAGCTGTTCTCAAGGCAGGTAATGGACAGGTTTCAAGCTCTTTTTGAAAAGGTTAGAGAGCAGGTGCAGAGGAGAGAAACTAGCAAATTTGGCAGGGAAAAACACAGACTTTCTGACAGGCATGTTGGCTTGAAGCTTATCAATCCTCAGGGGGCTACAACTCTCCACACCTGCATCAATGCTTACCTCCAACACATAAAGGAAGGCAAGAAGACCAGTGAGCATCCCTGAAAGATTTGGCATGAAGTTAGGTGATAAACTTCAGAAGGATGGAGAAGAGAAGAACAAGTTAGAGAAAGATTCTGGAAATGGCTCCATCTGATATAGGTTGTTGGGATCTGTTTTGAAGTTGGAATTAGGAATATTATGGTCTGAATGTGTCCCCCAAAATTCCTGTGTTAAAACTTAATTGTTAATATGATAGGATTAAGAGGTGGGGCTTTAGGAGTAAGTCATGAGAACAGAGAACAGAGCCCTCATGGATGGGGTTAGTTAGGGCTTTTTCAAAGAGCCTGAGGGAATGGGTTCACTCACTCTGCTCTTCCGCCATATGAGGCTTCAGCAACGAGGCGCCATCTTGGAAGCAGAGAGCAGTCCTCACCAGACAAATGCTAGTGCCTCAATCTTGGACTTCCCCGTCTCCAAAATGGTAAGAAATAAAATTGTGCTCTTTATAAATTCCCCATGGTGTGGCATTTTGTTATAACAAAACAAACTAAGATGAAGAGTGAAGTTCTCTTTTGATTGGTATACCATATTCCCTCCTCAGGCCTATTAAAGGAAACTCTCCAGATATGAGCCAACTATGTTCTTTGTAAACTGCTTAGTTGACCCAGGGACTATCTTTTTAGATGAAAAGACCTTTCATCTTTTTGATAAAATCTTACAGAGATTATTTAGGTAAGTCCTGAAAGGACTGGTGCTCCACTTGAGGTTACTACGGAGATATCCAGTCCTTAAACACTGAGGCCCAGAATTTCAGACTCACTCTTGTATGTCTTAAGTCACCAAGGACACATCACTACTACTGGCATCTTTTGTCAGTTGTCTCCAGAAGCTGAGTCACAAAAACAGGGTAAATGAAGGCTCTGCATTTCTCCCCTTCCAAGATCCTCACCTTCTAAAACTATTCTGATATTTACTTATGAAAAACAAAGAGAGTTTTAAAATTAAGTATGTACATTGTATGGTATTGTTGCATTTAAATCTGTTTTGTAATAAATAGAACATTCAGTTATTGAAAGACCCCCAACTCTTTTAATGTGCAATTAATTAATTAAGGGTTTTCTTTCTAATCCTCCTTTCCTGACTTCTCTTCCTTTTAATCCTCTGATTTCTTCTGATAACCCCAAGGGACAGCCACGGGGACTGCTCAAACCATTAATGGGAGATTTGAGATCAGGTAGCTTGAAAGCCTCGGGAAAATCTCTGAAAACTATCCCTTGAGAGAAGTAGACTAATTGTTACTTTGTGCAGAGGAGAGATTTTCTTTCTCCCTGGAGCCTCACAAGAGCAATGGGTTGAGTGTTTTGTCCCTTAAATATATTTGAGACTGTGCACTGTTTGTTACTTCCTAGAGCTTGCAGCAGACGCATTTAGTGTCCTGGCTCACACCCTCCTGCCCTCATCCTGATTTGGCTGGGGTGGGTATTTCCCGTGGGCCTTGAGATCATTGCACTGTGGACAGCATCTTCCACTTTGGTTGTAAATAGGAGGATCTGATAACCCCCAAGGCAACCCTTGATGGATGGAAGGAGAGGACCCATGGATAAATGCTCTCCCTCCCACGCTTAGGGTGGGCATTTCACTTCTGAGAGGCATCCTGTAGGCCTCTTAGGAGAGTCTTTGAGGACTGAGCTTTGTTGCATGCAGTGGCTCCCTCTGAGTCACCCCCACAGTGGCTCTCCCTGCTACCTGGACTCACTGTCACCACTCTCTGCCTTGCTTGTGCTCCCTGAATCTCCTATCCCAAAATCCTTAACTCAGACTCTGCTTTCAGGAGAAATCAGACCAAGACAGAACTCCAGGAAAGAACTGAGGTAACAGAATCTTGATCATCACTTTGTCACATAAGGTGGTTGAGACACATACTTGGATTCAAATCCCAGCCTTGCCTCTTCCAAACCATATACATGTAGACAAATGAACCTTTCTGGAGCAGATAGCATTTACAAAACATTGAAAGTTGCTGATTAAATGATTAGCAAAGGGAGTCCTCTATGCATAGGAATACTTCCTGCATAGGGGACAGCATCTTTTAGCCCTCAGTGGTTAAAGAAAGAGAAACTCTAAACTTGAGTACAACCACCCTAGACACAAAAAGCAGCCCAGCCCTGTACAGCTCCTTTGGGTTCCTCTACCTACCTCCAACCCGTATCCCAGCCCTCTATGTAAGGAAGCACAAGAAAATACCTGTAGCTTGTGACCTTCATTCCAAACCTTGGATTATGGTCACTCCTTTCCTCAATGTTCATCCTAATCCCAGCCTCTCCCTCAATTCTGTCAGCAGATGTGCACCCCACTGTGTGATCAACCTAGAGGATCATCAAAGGAAGATGTCTGAGTCTGTTTTCTGTTGCAATGACTGACGTCACAGACAGTAATTTATAGAGTAGGCATTATTTAGCTCATAGTCCTGGAGGGCAAGAAGTCTAAGAGCACGGCACCAGTGTCCTGTCAGTATCTGGCCAATATCCAGTGAGGCCCTCCTTGCAGCATCACAACTTGGCAGAGGGCATCACCTGGCACAGGGCAAGTGTACCAGCCCAGGTCTCTTCCTCTTCTTATAATGCCATTAATGCCATCATGGAAGCCCTACTCTCATGGGCTCAGCTACTCTTAATTACCTCCCAAAGGCACCACCTCTAAATGCCATTGACATATGAACTTGGGTTTCCAAAAAATGGATTTTGAGAGGACACATTAAAACCATAGCAGAAAGACAGCCAATCTTCTTAATAAAATCTGACCAGGACATTTACTGGTAGAGTCAGCAATAAACAAACAGGCTTAGACACCCATCCATCTTCATCTTCACCTTACTCCCACAGAACCCAGGTGCCATGAAGCCTCACATCTGACTCTCCAGTCTAGCTACCCCGTGTCAGGCCACCTCAGGACCACCTTTTCTACTCCATTCAGCACCAAGACCCTTCCCCTTTCACAGCACCCCAAGCTCCCTCCTTCCAGGGGAGCCAGTCCTACAAGTGGGCCCTGGGAAAGACATCTGGAATCTTCAGGACAGATGAATGGGTTGACTGTGGGAACAAGGGCACCCACTACCACAGTGGCCTGGAAAAAACAAGGAAATACTGAGTCAGGGGCTACAGCTTGCACTTTTCTAGATGCAGGCTCAATGTCCAATTAAACTTGGGTAATGGGTGTGAGGGGTTACAAGACAGAAAACCTTCAGGCTGACGTGCCATCACCCCAATTTATCATAATCCTTTTCTGTGGCCACCTCCAATACCCTAGAGTTCCCCTACTCCAACACCCTAGCGTTCTAAACTTTTCTTAGAGGATCAAGGGGTTAACTTGAAATGTATAAATATATATCAAACCATACCCAATGGAGGGTATGATGTTCAATTCCCAACACCCAGGGAGGCTGCCTTATCCTGAGGACCTAAACACACACACACACATACACACACGGGTGCACCTGAACTATAAATTCACAGGTCCTACCTGCTGCTTTCCATCACAGGACCCTATTTCCTCCTCCTCTGGGCACACAGACCCCCCAGCCAACAGAAGTGCCAAACTTTGGGGCTAGGGTTGTGGCTCAGTGGTAGAGCACCCACCTAGCATAGGTGAGGCACTGGGTTTGATCTTCAGCACCTCATAAAAATAAAAGTATTGTGTCTGCCTACGACTGAAAAATATTTTTAAAAAAGTGCCAAACTTGGTTGTCTTTAATATGTTTCTGTCCACATATTAGCCCAGGTAAGAGTCTTAGTCCCTCCCCAAGGGCTACTGGGAGCCAACTAAATACAGAGGTTACATCCTAAAGAAGCACATGTGTGCAGTTAAGCACAGCAGAGTCTGGGCAGGAAATGCACTAGAAAGATTGAACAAAAGAGATGGGAAGATTCAAACATCCTGGCCCTTGTCCTCACCCAGCCCAGCCAGGCCAGAGACCTGCACTCCTGTCCACTCAGGGTTGTGAGGCACAGGGCAGCATGAGGGGCACAGAAAGGTGGAGGAGCTGGGAAGCAGAGGGTCTGCCCTTCTCTCTGCCTCCCACTCTCCTCCCAGCCCACTGAACACTGGACAGCTTGAGCCCAGTATGGGGTTTCAACACAGGAAGGGAGTAAGAGCCATTAGATGGGGGCATATCCTCCCTCACACCTCCCAAATTTTCACCCGTACTCTGCCTAGCCCTTCCCCCTAGCTGAGACCAGTTCCACTGTATCCCCCTCACACACATGCATATGTGCAAACATATACTTGCACAAATCCTTGGAGCACTGCTCCATTATAAGCAAAGTCCTCTTCTTCCCACTGCATCCAGAAATGGGACGTTCCTTCTCTGCTCGCCCTTGCTGCTCTTACCCAGGAAGTCACAGCTGCACTCTATCTGCAGGAAGAGGGGTCTGCATTGCCTGCCCTGCATTCAGGAAGCTGTTTGGCCAGGCCTGTCTGCAGCCTCTCTCCCTGGGCACCACTCTGATTGTCTCCCAGCAGGCCTACAGAGCACGGTCTCCCTGCACTCAGCTTTTGCAAGCCTAGAACAAGGCCATGCAGCTGGAGTCAGAGTGGCTGGACTCTGCTCACTTCCTGGGCTGAACTAGGCCTATGGAACCTTTGCTGAGAACCTATGGAACCTGGCCTTCTGACCCACAGAATTCAATCTTTCTCTGCCTGCTGTATTTTCCCACCTCACTTCACTGGCCCCTGCTTATCTTCCCCAACTTTTTCAGGCTCGTGAGACCTAGCCCACACTCACAGAAGCCTAATATCTTATCATCCTGGCTCACTGATGAATTCTGATTCCTCACCTGGGACCCCTAATCAGGCCATTTCAGGTGGTACCTAAATCTATGGCCTGGACATGTCCCAACCACAGAAGGATCTTATCAATTTTTCTTCACCCCCAATCCAGAGTTGCTGAGCTTAACAATAAAAACCATATAACTATGGAGATTGGCTCCATTACAGGTGCACCTAGAAGAACCTGTATGAGGCTCTAGGTGACACTCTGACATCCTTCTATCTGTCCCTGATTCTTTCTATACTGTATCTAGCCTTACAGCTGGTCCAAATCCCCCTCAGGCCCTGGTACACCCCCAGAACTCTCTCACAGGAAGTGCTCACACTCATTTGCTGCCTGAGATGGAGCTGTAAACCAAATGTTTGGTTACAATCAGGAAGGACTTTGGGAGACCCACATGTCTCAGATATGGAAACAAAGGCTCCCAGATCTAACGGCCTAGTCAGTGGCATATTTGGAGCAAGGACTCCACCATAAGAACCTACTCCAAACTGTGATAGTGCCACTGGCTGGTGGTCCACCAGCAACTCTCCTAAAGGGCTGCAGTCAGTGGGAATATAAACTAGTATACCTATTATGGAAAACTAAGGAGGGTCCTCAAAAAAACTAAAAATGAAAGTATCGTGTGATCTAGCAACCCCACTACTGGGTATTTACCCAAAAGATTTGAAATCAGTTTGTCAAAGAGACATCTGCACTCCCATGTTTATTGCAGCACTGGTCACATTAGCCAAGGTATGATGGAATCAACTTAAGTGTTCATCAAGGGATGAATCAATAAAGAAAATGTGATGTATACACACAGTGGAATAATATTCAGGCTTAAAAAAGATACAAATTCTGTTCACTTGCAATAGCACAAATGGAATTGGAGAGCATTGTGCTAAATAAAACAAGTCAGGAAAGAAAGACAAATATTGCTTTTTCTCAAACTAAAACAATTGGACTCAAACAGAAAATAGTATATGGGGGGCTGGGATTATGGCGCAGTGGTAGCGTGCTCGTCTAGCACGTGGGAGGCACTGGGTTCGATCTTCAGCACCACATAAAAATAAAATAAAGATATTGTGTCCACCTACAACTAAAAAATAAATATTTAAAACAAAAAGAAAAAGAAAAAAAGACAATAGTATATGGTTACAGAAGTTGGCAGATCATGGTCAAAAATGCAAAATCTTAGAAAAATGTTTGGTTTTCTTTGAGATCTACTGCACATTGTGGTGAACAGTGTTAGTAATAGTGTATTATGCATTTTGAAAATTGCTAAGAGTAAATTTCAAATTTTCTCAAACCAAAAATATAAGTGTTTGAGGTAATGGATATGTTTAATTAGCTGGATTTAATTATTCCACATTGTAATCATAAATCAGAATATGACTTTGTACTTCATAAAAATATAAAATTACAAATTGTCAACTTTTTAGAAAATTTTAAAAATAAACAATGAGCCAGGCACAGTGGTGCCCAAGTGTATTCCCAGCGACTTAGGAGGCTGAGGCAAGAGAACTGCAAGTTTGAAGCCAGCCTCAGCAACTTAGTGAAGCCTTAAGCAACTTACAGAAACCCCATATCAAAATTGAAAAATTAAAAGTGCAGGGGATAGCCGGGCGTGGTGACGCACACCTGTAATCCCAGCACTTTGGGAGGCTGAGACAGGAGAATTGCGAGTTCAAAGCCAGCCTCAGCAACGGCGAGGTGCTAAGCAACTCAGTGAGACCCTGTCTCTACATAAAACACAAAATAGGGCTGGGGATGTGGTTCAGTGGTCCAGTACGCCTGAGTTCAATCTCCAGTACCAAAAAAAAACAAGAATAAAAGTGCAGGGGATGTGGACCAGTAGTAAAGCATGCATGGGTACAATCCCCAGTACCAAAAAATTAAAATATACAATGAAAAGATGCCAAAATAAAGAAGAGCTACAGGATGGAAATGCATTTGAACTTAGGGTCTTCCTGTCTTCCACTGGAAATCACAGAAGCCTTGACCTGGCTCTGTTTTCTGGGAAGCCCAGGCTAAGTCCTGTGCCTCTGTAGGAATGCGTGCCTTGTGTGGCCCAGGGAGGAGGTAGGGGCTGAGGTTGCTGAGGTAGGGGCTGATGATGTTGCTCACCTTCCCAGAGTGGGCAGCCTTGTTGCCACACAGATGTTCAGACACAGGGAAGCTGGTTTAAGGGAAGCTCGGCACAGGAGCCACAGGTGGTCTATTGCCTTGGAGAGGAAGGAGGAAAGAATTTAGACAGTGGGCAGGGAAGGAGCAGCAGGCAGGGCCAGGTGCTGCACAGCCAGGAGACCCACCTCCCCTCACTGTCCAAAGACAGGTTCAGGACACTGGGGATCTATAAAAGCTATCTCTGCTCTTGAGTGAGGAGAAATGAGCACTCACCTCAGGAGGACGCATTCCTCTTTATTTCCAAGGTGTTCCTGCAAAAGACCAAGAGCAGAACCATGCCTGGAAACCCTGGGGCATCAGGCAGGTCAGGACCCCCGGGGAGGTTTGCTTGCAGTTACCACTTCCCTATCTGTTGAGCCCAGGGTCACACAGGGTCTGAAAGCCCCTACTATGCTAGCACTTAACCCTTTGGCTGACGGACTATGGGGAAGTATCTACTGGAGATGCCAAGGGAGATGCCAGGGCAGCCAGGACTGGGGTGACTGCAAGTTTATCGGTAATTAAACTTACCAGTTGCCTTACTCTAGCCTGGATGTGGTTCTCCTGTCAGGCCACATTCAAAGGAGTAATTAAAAGGATAAAATGTGGGCAGAATTAAAGGGACCAGCAGGGCTAGGGAGGTAGCTCAATGGTAGAGCACTTGCCTATGTGTGAAGCCCTGAGTTCAGTCCCCAGTGCCACAAACAAACAAAAACTAGAAGGACCAGCAAGGTGGGTCATAAAGCAGCCAGGAACCAGAAATAGTGATTCCTAGTTGGAAGGGTTCTAGCAGCAGGGCATAGTTGGGAGGGAGGGTCACAGGAGCTATAGGCTTAGGGTAGACACAGCCACTGCCACTGTGGCCCTTCAAGGAGGAGGCAGGGAAACAAGCGCCCTCCCCAGTCTCCTGTTTCCAGTGGAAACCTGGAGGCAAGAGAGACTTCACCCTCCGGTGTGGAGGTCAGCCTTTGGGCACCAGGCAGGACCAAGAAAGGTGGAGAGTATATCTGGAGGAACAAAAACACAGACACTGGTCTTGCCCATTTCTGTTCCTGCCTATGTATCTTGGGGCCCAGCAAAGTGTGTATCCCTTCACCATCAACATTGGTCCCAATCTTTCAGCTCCTGGCCTAGCCACTGAAAGAATTCTAGCAACCCAATTTTCTCTTATGTCAAATTCATTAGGTCTGAGCTCAGATGACACCACCACCAGCCTCATTGCAATTTCAGGCCCTCTGCATTCCCATGATGCTTTGCTCATGCAATGCTTTGCCCTGCTTTGTGCCTCACCTCTTATGAGGCCTGACCTGAGCCCCCACCCCAAATCCCCTACCCTCATCCCGCTCTACTCTTTGTCTTTTCCTTTCTGTTCCTGCTAACACACTTTGATTCATTTTTAAGTATGTTTATTGTTTATTGTAATCTCCCCCAATTTAGGATGTCCAAAATTCCTAGAAGAGTGCCTGGCATGGAGTGGTATTATCTGATATATTTGTGCACAATGCACACATTCTGTCTTATTATTTATTTATGAGTGTCTTGGCGGGCACAGTAGCACATGCCTGTAATCCCAGCACTTAGGGAGACTGAGACAGGAGAATCGCGAGTTCAAAGCCAGCCTTAGCAACGGCGAGGTGCTAAGCAACTCAGTGAGACCCTGTCTCTACATAAAACACAAAATAGGGCTGGGGATGTGGCTCAGTGGTCGAGTGCCCCTGAGTTCAATTCCTGGTATTAAAAAAAAAAAAATATTTATGAGTGTCTTACCTGCTGTTTTCACACCACACTGAAGAAACTTGAAGGAGGTCAGTCTAATTTATATTTGTGTTCTCCACAGTACCTGGCACAATACATGGCTTGTAGTAGAGAGCAATACATGCCTTAGAAATGAATTATTCTCACAAGCAGGACACTTCTCCCAGAGTTCTAGAGAGGAAGCACTGGGGAGGGGTTCCAATAAAACAAATGTCAAGGTTGGAAGCCTTGCTGGAGGAGCCAGGGAAAAAATATAATCCCCAAGGGCACACCCACCCCCAAGTTCTCTCATGACCCACTTCCTCCAGCCTCACTCCACCTGCCTACAGTTACCATCCAGTAGTTCATTCAAATTATTAATCCATCAAATGGATTAATCCACTGATGAGGTTATAGCTCTCATTATCTAATCATTATGTGAACACTGCCATACTGGATAGCATGTTTCCAACACGTGTGCTTTTGAGGGACTTTTCATACACATAACAGGGAGCAAAACTTTCTGTGAAGCACACACACAATCCCCACCACAATGGGTGGCCCTTGGTTCCACCCTTGACAGATTCCAGAAGTGAGTTTGGAAAGTTTCCAATTTTTGAGTTTGTTTTAGGAAAGACATATATAATGCACAAATTAGGATCTGGGATCCTGCAGGGACATGGGCCTCTACTCTTTCCCTGAAGGTTCCTCCAGAGCACCAATCCCATGAATTCTTTACACAGCCCCACATCAAAAACCTCACATGTTGGTTGAGTTGGCCAAATCTATGATGGTCCTGCAGAAGAGTCAGTCACTAGGATGAGAAGGGTTTTCTTCTTCCTCAAGCCCAGCATGAGTAAGCCCCCAGATTGTTAGGCTGGCCAAGCTGCAGACCCTGACTGAGGACCCTAAGGAGCTCCTAGGTCACTCACTGTCAGGCTCCTGGGACCAGACACAGCTGCACAACCCCCCAACCCCCTTAGAGCCAATGGGAGAAACTGGCCACCATGATACCCATCCCCCATCCTGGTGATTTAGCTGTATCTGGGGAGCATAAGTAGGTCACTAGACCTGCCCAGTGCTCAGGCTGCCTACTTCTGAATGAAAGAAAGTGAAAACATCCATCAGTCACTTGCATTCTGGTTTTGCTTTCCTGGGGCTCACAGGCCACAGGTGGGAGTAGGCTCTATGGGGGACAGGGTGAACTCAGCTAGGCTACCTGCATCTTCCAGGGCCATGTGGACCTCAGATTTCAGCAAAAGAAAGGGCCAATAGATAAAGAGGTGTCTGTTCATGTGGTAGCCTCAGCCACCCCTCCCCAGCTATACCCAGACACCCAGACTCCAAACCTCACTTACCCCTGAAGCTGCTAGTTCTCCTTAAAGTGGTTCCAGAAAGTCTCATTCCCATGTAACTGGACAAAGGGAAGAGTCAGTGCTGCTAAAACAAGTTCACAATCAGGATCCCACAAGAGCCACCTGGCAAAGCACCTGTGGCAGGTTTGCTCCTTTCAGGGTTGATGGGCCTAAACTCAGGGCTCAGAGGACAGTGAGGGCCTCGGCCTAAAAGATGCTGACAGAGGCTTCAGTCACCCTTTCATCCCTTGGTCACTGGGGAAAATTTCTGCTGAGCCAGGCCAGCAGGGTGAGAATACCTCAGTCCTCATCACTTTGCCAAAGTCAGTCTTGATCACTCCTAGAATGAGGCAATCCACCCAGGTATCCTCGGGGGCCAGCTCCAACTCCAACATCCTGGTGAGGCCCAGCACGGTAGGCCTCCAGCTTCTGAAAGGAGAATTGAGAGAGTGATTAGGACTTAGGGGGACTGGAAGAAAATATCAGTTGGGTTTGTCACTTATAGAGGATCACAAATGAACAAGCCCAGAGCTCAGCATGCTCTCCCCAGGCCTGTCTGAGCACAAAAGCTGGATCTGAGAGATCCAGTGGCCACAAAGGCACAAGCTCAGTCCAGGGTAACAGGAGAAAGGCAGGAATCTGTCCTGGGCACTGTCCCTGTGGGGCTCTTGGGAACAGTACAAAGTTGCCCCTCCACACATACCAGAGCACAAGCACCAAGCACTTACCGCATATGGCAGAACTGGACAAGACCAAGGTGACAGCGTCCCTCCTGAGAGGAGACAAGCACGAGAAGAAAGAGGAAGCTAAAGACCTACCTTTGATTGGGATTCTGCAACACAGGCATTAAACAATATGGTCCTCGAATAGCAATAAGGGTCCTTTAATTATCCCCACTTCACATAAGAAGACAGGCTGAGAGAGGTTTGGTAACAAACTAACAAATTGCAGAGCCAGGGTTCGAACCCATTTCTCATAAACCGAGTGTACATGTTCATCACTTAAACTGTACTCTTCTGCCTCTTATGAAGAAGAGATGAGCAGAAAGCCAGGTACTTGGTGGAGAGGGCAGGTGCGTTGGTGAAGAGATACCCAGGGCTGGGGCCAATGCCCACCATGGGCAGCCTCTAAGAAGCAGATGGGACAGGGGGAACGAGAAATGATGCTTAGGAACTTTCCCTTCCACCCAGGACAGCCCTTTTGCAGAATTCCATAGAGGTGAGGTTGCTGGAGACCAAGGTGCAGGAAATGCAGAAGACCCTGGGATCTACTTCTCCCTGTAGGGAGAAGCCAGGCAAATCCTGTTATAAGTTTTAAGTCAATGCAGAGGGATTGTCTGCTAGGAGGACAGTCTAGGTGAGAATGAGCATCCCTCCCAAGGCAAGGAGCTAAAAAGCATAGCCTCTTCCCAAACCTGACAATGTCAAGGCCAAGGAAAGAATGCCTGGGCCCCTGGAACATCACCTTCATCCTATAGCCACTGGAATTAGAAACAGTAGCCACGTAAAGGGTGAGGCAGGAGAGAGGGAGATGGGCAATGTGGAAAACCCAGAGTAACCTCTCCTATCTCCCACCCCCCCACCCCCCACTGTGCCTATGTGTTCTCCAGACTGGACTCCTGTGCCTCAGCCTTTCCAACTCCATCAATTCCCACTCTCACCCGGCAACCATAGCCCCTGTTCTCCCTGTGGCACGGCAGCTGGCTCAGCAGCAGGACTGGGGCCTTCACTTCTGAAATCAGAGCAGGGGCCTAAGGAAGGAGGCAGAAGTATGGTCAGCCCCAGGCCTGTTCATATGACACTTAGAATTTATGCATCAGACCCAGATATGTGCAGCTCTGAGAGACCAATCCCTCTTCTTCCTGGATCAAGAGGTGTTTCCAATTTGCTTATGGTTTTATGGGCAGGCAGGCAGGCAAAGAGGTAGGTCTATTAGCACATTCCCAAAAATATGAATTGTTCAGAATGGTGTAAAAGAACAAAATGTCCAGGCCTTTTAAAGAAACTGGATTATGTTCTGATTGTGCAGAAAAAAGCTATAAACAGAAGCTACAGGAAAGGACTTGAAGGCAGAGCAGATGGAGGGCAAGCAGCTGCTGAGGTCCAGGGAGATTTCTGGAAGAGTCATTTTATCTCTCTGTAGTTCATTTGTTTATGCTCTTGCTTTGTCACAATAAAATTTAAGGCATACTCACAACAGGATAAAGCAAATCAAATAGTTATCTTGAGTGAAGAAATGAAAAAATAGGAAAAATAAGTATAAAAAATAAGAACAAGTGAGAGTGAGTTTGATGCCTGCAGTTCACAGCACATGGTAAGACTGGGCATTATGCATTTTACTATACATTCACAAAAATGGAGGCTGTAGGTTCCTACACACACACACACACACACACACACACACACACACACACACACACATTTATTGCAGACATGACTTTGAGCTTTCCTGAAGCCAGTACAAAAATGGAGACACACCAGAAAATTGCCATTGGGAGTTAGGTGCCTATACTGATCCTGTCTCTGACTGAAGTCTGGATCTGGGCTCCCACACAGGTGCTGACACTCTGGGAACTCTTCCTTGTTGGTCTGGGGACAGTGGAGAAGTGAGAGAAGCACTGGTAAGGAAAGACACAGAGACCAAGTCCAAGGGCTAAGACAGAGTCCTGCTGGGAGTACAGTGGCACTGGGGTTCCTCCTGTGAGGAATTGACTTATATAAGGTCAGCAGTGTCTTGCATCTCTAGGGACTGAGGCTGCACACCTATAACTGACCACGCCTGTCCACTGTTTTTTCCATGCCTTCATTACACACCCACACATCCTCTTAATTGTTTATGGGGAAATGCTTCAACTGAGTGCAGCTGTAGCCCATTTGATGACAAGTTATCAGTATTGAGGATGGTCCTCATGACTACAAGAAGGGGTCCCCAAGCAGGGCACAGTGGTGCACACCTGTAATCCCAGCACCAATTTGGAAGGCTGAGACAGGAGAATCGTGAGTTCAAAGCCAGCCTCAGCAACGGCGAGCTGCTAAGCAACTCAGTGAGACCCTGTCTCTACATAAAACACAAAATAGGACTAGAGATGTGGCTCAGAGGTCAAGTGCCCCTGAGTTCAATCTCTGGTACTAAAAAAAAAAAAAAAAAAAGAGGTCCCCAAGAAGAAAGAATCGAACTTCAACTAAGGACTCCTGCTCAGAATGGAGCGCTGTCACCCCACAGGATGTTTGTCCAAAGCTTTGTGTGCCTCAGGCTGAACAGCGGGCTGAGACAGGGCTTTTCCTAGACTCAGGGACCAAACTCCAACCAAGGAAAATGTAATATTCCCTCTCTGGCTGAAGAAAATTGCCTCACTAGAAAAGAAGGACTCTGTGTGCCAAGAGGTCCTGGGTGGAGAACTGTGAGCCTGAAGGAAGGCGAATACTGGAAAATGCTTGGTCAGAAAAGGGATGGAGGAGATGTGGGTGTGATGGGGAGGTTGGAAGTTTTCCAATTAGCTGGAGAGAATGTGGGTCTGTCCAGGGGAGGTCCCTAAACCTGGCCCAAGGATAATATGAATGATAAGGAATTCTCCTCACAAGACACCTACTGAAAATTGCATTCAGTTAAAAGAAGAGCATTGGGTAAATTCTAAACCCATTTTGTGACAATTTCACCTGCAAGGTGGTGGCAGATGTGATCAGGGGACAATTACTCCATCAACGATTTCTGTCCAGTGGTGCAGAATTGCTTGTTAAATATCAAGTCCTTGGAGAAAAGGCGAGCATCAGAGAAAGTCAGGTTGATTGCCAGCATATGCCCTCAGATTCAGGAGGCAAGATTTCTAACAGTTCAGAGAAAGAGTCATGATCCCATGAACTGGGACACTAGAAAGGAAAATGACTCAGAAGGGTTAGGAGACTGTCAGCAATGAAATCCCAGATACATTAATCACAAACGATCTCTCAGAGACATTGGAACAAAGCTCAGGAGCCTAGGGAGGCTGCTGCACAGTGGTGCAAAGAGCTCAGATTTCAGGTCATCTCTGAGGATGGATGGAGGGCATCCAGCCAAGGGCAGAGAGAAAGGAGGGGCCAGCCTGAGGATGATGTCGGCAAACTAGAATCCAGAGGCTGGGGAAGCAGAACACACAAGGGTGGCAGGTAGGAAAGGTTTTGACCAAGTGTTTAGGATAGATTAGATAATGCTAATGGCAGAAAAAATGAGACCCCATCCTTGTCCATCTGATCAATTCGAGGGGTTTGGGAGCACAGCATGGAAGTGAATGCAACAGGAAACAGGTGAATAACAAAGCGCAAGACGGACTTGAACCTTTGTCCAGCAACATGGCAGACTCATGAAGTGGCCTCATGGTGGAATAGAATGGCTGAGCTCAGGGAATGCTGATGTCCAGAGCCAGTCCTGACAGTAACATCTGAGGACAGTGGGGAACCCTAATCTAGGAAAGAGTCTCAGCAGCAAGATCTAGTCACTAGAGAGGAGCACAATGACCAACATATGCACCCATAGAAAGATGTGAAGAAGCCGGACACGGTGTTGCACGCCTGTAATCCCAGCGTTTTGGGGAACTGAGACAGGAGAATCGCGAGTTCAAAGCCAGCCTCAGCAATGGCGAGGTGCTAAGCAACTCAGTGAGACCCTGTCTCTACATAAAACACAAAAACAGGACTGGGGATGTGGCTCAGTGCTCGAGTACCCCTGAGTTTAATCCCTGGCACCAAAAAAAAAGAATGTAAGACTCAACATTCCACAGACAAAAATTATTTTTCTATTCATTCCATAAGCAAGCACTGAGCTCTTAAAAGGTGTCAGGCATTGGGGGACACCTTGGTGAATGACAGATCCAATCCCATACCCTCCACCCATAAAGTGCTCCATATTGAGTAAGGATGCTAAACACCAAAAAAATAATCATGTCAATTAGTAATTTTAATTAACTTATTTTAGTAGAAGAGTGAAATCAGCAGAAACTCATTCATGGCTGAATGGAGGGTAAGTACAATCATTTGTGAAAATGATTTGGCTTTGTGTGGAGAAGTTGAAAATACAGCCCTCTGACTCTGCAGAGAGACCTCGCCCTCTGCAGAATCCCTGTGTGTACCAAGAGATGGTGCACGTGTGTTCACTGCAGCATTTGTTGTCAGAGCACCTAACTGGAAACAAGTCCATGTGCCCATTAGTGGTAGAAGAGATAAGTAAATCTTGTTACATTTATATAATGGGATACTATACACAGCAATGAGAATTAATGAGTTGAAGTTACACTGAACAACATAAATAAATTTGAAAAAAGATATCAAGTGAAAGAAACAGGCAGAAAATATGCATTGTGTGATTCCACAAGTTTCCCAAAGAGGCAAAACAACTCTATCATTTAAGAATGCAAACTGATGATAAAAGAACAGAGAAACACAAGGCCATGGTTATCACAAAAGTCAGGAGAGTGGCTGTTTCTGGGGTAAAGTGAAGGGGTTGTGATTAGGGAAAGGCAAAACAAAAAGCTCCAGAGGTGATGGCAGTGTGCATTTTATGAGCAAGTGATGGTTATATGGTATATATGGATGGTTTATATGTGTGTGTGTGTGTGTGTGTGTGTGTGTGTGTATAACCACACACAAATAAATATACATACTTCTAATGTATATTGTATTTCATAATAAAAATGTTTAAAAAGCAAAGTTTACATGTTCATGGTAAATTTTAAAATTCAAGCAGTATAGAACTAGTCAAAAACTAAAATTTCCCAAGTCCCTTCTCAGAAGCAAACTTACCAGTGTCTCAAATACTCTCTCAGAGGTGTTCTTTGAAAAAGGGCTTTGTTTTAAACAAGTTTTCCATTTATAAACATTTGATTCAAAACTGGGCAAGGTGATGTCACCTGTAATCCAGTTACTTCAGAGGCTAAGACAGGATAGCAAATTTGAAGTCACCCTGGGCAAATTAGTGAAAAACCTTCTCTAAATAAAAATAAAAATGTCCAGGGACATATCAAAGGTGTAGTTCAGTGGTGGAGTGCTACTGGGTTCAATTCTCAGTACCACCACCAAAAAAAAAAAAAAAAATTCCTGGGATATCCTAACCAGGAAGCAGAGGCTTAGGGAATACTAAGGAATAAGAAAGGACCCAGTATCAGCCTGAGGTCCTTGAGATAGCTCTTCTCCACCCTCTGGGCCCCAGAACCCTGTCCACAGTTTGAAATTCAGGGAATGTTCACTCAGCAGTCAATGGGATGCATCTCATACTAAATTTTGAGAAAGTGTGGGAAACTGCAGATGAATAGGGTCTATAAGGTTGAAGAGGGTTTTGTTTTGTTTTTTTGTGATGCTGGGGATTGAACCCAGGTCTTGTGCATGCGAAGCAAGCACTCTATCAATTGAGCTATATTCCCAGCCAAGGAAGATTTTGACAGGAGAAGCAGGATAAATGTTCAGTCCAAGGGGACAGCTGAGAGGAAGTGAATGTCCAGGGAATCGGAAGAGAGTAGGGTTCCTGTGTGCCTAAAATGCAGAGTCCAGGACTCTGGACGGAGAAAGCAGGATATGGATCTGAAGGGCTTGGCCAGGTTCACACTGAAGTGAAGCTCTCTGAAGCCAGGCCAGTCCAAGCAGCCCCGGCCAAGTGCAGCAGGGAGACCCAAGCCCTCAGGAGGCCCTCAGAAGGGCAGAGTCAGGCACAGTCTGAAGCCAGGGTAAGGATTTGGCATGGGAGACTAAGGTATGCAGTCTCTGTGAATTGGAAAAATACCAGAGAGTCTTGTGTAGGGGGAGCCTCTTCACCCAAACCCCCAATTTCCCAGCCCTAAATCAGCCCAGAGGCTCCTCAATCCCCTAGTGTGAGATTCCCATTAGCTTATTGTTCCCTACCCTAATCTAGGAATCTGATTAGCTTCCTGCTGAGGTAAGTAGGAAGGGAGTGGCTGGAGCCAGGAGTTAGAGAAGGCACTCAGGGACATGAGGGTCCTCTTTTCGTGCAGGACTGTGCCAGGGACATGAAGAGAGGCAGGCTCTGGCAGCTCTGGGTCAAGGGGCCAACAAACATGAACTTTCAGGAGACTGCAGTGTGTATAACTGTGTCCGCAGACCCTCATCAGTTCAGACCTGCTCTGGCCACTCCATCACCCAGGGACTCCTGGTTACTAAGCAACCCCTGCCTTACCTACTGCATCTGCCCTCGTTCCTTAGCAACCCCTGCATAACCCAATTCTCTTGAGTTAGGGGTCTGTATCTATAAATTATTATAAGTGAATGGGTGCTGCTCAGGAATTGTAGAGAAATTTTAGATTAAATATCAGTCTGGGGCTGGGGCTGTAGCTCAGTGGTAGAGCATTTGCCTAGCATGTGTGAGGCACTGGGTTCGATTCTCAGCACCACATATAAATAATAAATGAATAAAATAAAGATCCATCAACAACTAAACAAAAAATTTAAAAAATATATGTTTATCAGTCTGTACTCAGTGTCATAATGAAGGTGACCAAATGCTGTGCCTTGGCTTCCAATTCATGTCCCTTCTGATATCGTATTTCCAAAAGCACTCTTTGCAGGTGCTAGACCTCCTCCCTCTTTTCCTCCCAGCTGCTTTCACTCTGCTCACACTCTCACACAGTCACTCTCTCCTTACTGCAAGGTCACATTTACAGCTTTACATTTCAAGGGGATGGGAGTGGGGGGTGAGGCTCATCTCCTGATTGTCCTAGACAGGACACCAAATTCTAAACCTCTTCTCCCCACCCCCCGGGACTCCTCTCACCCCATCTTCAAGTACATTAACCCCCTACAGATGAGGGGAAGGGGAAGCCCGTCTCCTTGTCCTGAAGCGCCGCAGGAAAAGAACTGTATTTCGTCGGGACAGGGCACCCCCTGCTGGACATTTTGAGTTACAGCACCTCTGAGAAGCATTCCTGTCTCAGCAAGTCTGAGACTGACCCCTTTCTGGCCTGCAGCAATTCTCGCTGAGCACTGCTGTCTGAACTTGCCTTAAGGCGGTTTTCAGGAAAGGTGACCTAATGCACGGAAAAGCAGCTGTGGCCCGTTACAGGTAAGGAAATGAGATGGGGCCTCACCTGTGTCTTTGTTTCCCCTTCCACACAGAGCCCATCTTTTCCAGGTAGAGAGGGAGCAGCTTCTGAGGGTTCCTCTTCCCCTCACTCATTCGCACTTTATTCCACAGCAGTCAGCTAAGCCAACTTAAGCAGAATTGACAGCAGGTCCTGGGAGTGGCCCCCAAGACTGCCTGCTCTGATACCTCTTTCCATGCTGGTCAATTCAGATGTCCAAAGTTGGAAATGGGGAAGCCAAACGGACCCCATCTTGAGGTGGATGGCCTTCAACACTGGCTCCAAAAAGAGAAGGGGAAAAGAAAAGGAAAAGGAAAGAAAACAAGGAGTAAGGAAGAGACATCAAACACTTAGAAATATTGAAAATAACCATTTGTGTACAAGGAATCAAAATGCATTCTGCTGTCATGTAAACCTAATTAGAATAAATAAATAACAAGTTCCTGTGTTTATAAACATGTCATCTATAAATAAAGACAATTTTACTTCTACCTTTCCCAAAACGAAAATCAGAAGAGAGAGACTAAAGAGAGGTCAACAGAAGCTGTATGATCTTGGACAAGTATGTTCTCCTCTCTGGCTCAATCTGTACCTTGGTAAAATGAGAAGCTGACTTGGGTGGTCCTAAGGGCTCCAGTAGCCCCAAGAGCTTTATTCTGAGAATCAGAGGAAAACCAGACTGAGTTGCAGACATAGAGTAGGGAGAAAAAAACACCAAAACAAAAAGTAAAAAGGAGTGAGGATGGACAGTTCCTCCCATCATGGACCCAGCCTGGCCATGTGGCCTCAACTTGGACCATACCATCCCTTCCCTGGGCTGTGGTGATGCAGGCTCAGTTCTCCTGGCTTTCATGAACTCTTCAAGTGTGAGGATGTGAGTACGATGCAGGCTGGGCTTCAGACACTGCTGAGTATATCTCAAAAACTCAAGTATGGGCAGAATTTACAGTCTCAGAATTCAGAAGGTTAAGATGAGGATGATAAAAGAATTCCCATAGCCTAGGAAGGAGAACATGGGGGCAAGTGCAGGACTTGTCTGTATAACATCCTGCAGAATGCTGCACATGCCACTTACCAAGGACTCATTGCTGTCAGCGTCCCACTTTCCCCAAAGATGCTCTCACACAACAGAAACAGACAGATCCATGTATCCAAAGCCTTGTACTCAAACAGGCTGCCAACTTCATCCTGGGGAAGCTGGGATGGGCAGGACAGGCAGCTATAGACTCAGCTGAATACACATTTTATCAGCACTAGAAAGAGACCACAAGCCTCAATCCCAAAGCCACTGAAGTAGCTCCTCCTCTCCAGGTCAGGTCCCCAAACTACTCAGGACCAATAGCTATAGAGCTTCTGGTAGCCACACACCACCCAGGCTGTCACCTTGACCCAAATTGTTCATGAGCACCTATTTCATGCTAAGTACTATGTCAAGTACTACAAACACCAAAATAACGATGGCATAGCTCGTACCCTCAAAAAACTTACAAAACTAAATTAAAAGCTCACAATCTAATAGAGGATAGTGCAATGCAGAGTGATGCATATCAAAATGGAAGTAATCATAAGGCTAAGGGCACCTGAGAAAAGCATAGTAAAAGTCATGTTGAGCCAGGCATAGTGGTACACACCTGGAGTCCCATCCACTTGAGAAGCTGAGGCAGAATAGTAAGTAAGAAAGAGCTTGGGCAACTTATTAAGACCCTATCTCAAAATAAAAATTTAAAAAAAATGTTTAAAGCTGGGAATGTAACTCATTAGCAGAGCACTTGCCTAGCATGTGTGAGGCCCTGGGTTTAGTCCCCAGCACAGAGAGAAAAAAAAAAAAAAAAAGCCATGTTGAAAGCTGTTTTGTTTTGTTTTGTTTTTGGTACCGGGGATTGAACTCAGGGGCACTCAACCACTGAGCCACATCCCCAGCCCTATTTTGTGTTTTATGTAGAGACAGGGTCTCACTGAGTTGCTTAGCACCTTGCCGTTGCTGAGGCTGGCTTTGAACTCACGATTCTCCTGTCTCAGCCTCCCAAAGTGCTGGGATTACAGGCAGGCACCACCATGCCTGGCTCCATTTTGAAAGTTTGATGGAGGATGTACCATGCAACTACATAAATAGTTCTGAAGCTCAGGAAAGCAAACTGGTGTTTGGGAGAATGGTTTGGGAATTACTGCACATAGGTAGAAGCAACCTCATAAAGTGGATGAGAGCTGCCAAGAGTATGAATAAAGTGAAAAGAGTACCAAAACTGAAACTGGCCAGCACGGTGGCATATGCCTATAATCCCAGCGGCTCGGGAGGCTGAAGTAGAAGGATCGCAAGTTCAAGGCCAGCCTGGGCAACTTAGTGAGACTCTGTCTCAAAATGGAAAAATAAAAAGGGCTGGGGATGTAGGTTAGCAGTACAGCACCCAAGGGTTCAACCCCTTGTGCCACAAAATTAATGAATAAAAACAAAATCTCCAACTGCAATATTGTTCAACCTTCTTCCAACTCAGTCCCACTTGTGCTACTCAACTTTTCATCTCTGTGACCAAAACATGAACAACTTGAAAGAGGAAAGCTATATTTTGGCTTGTGGTTTCCAATGTTTCAGTCCATGGTCAGCTGCCTTCATTGCTTTGGGCCTGAGGTGAAGCAGAATATCATGGCAGAAGGGCATGGCAAAGGAAAGCTGCTCAGCTCATGACAGCTGAGAAGCAGGGGCAGTAGAGTAAAGGACCAAGGACAAGATTAAGTCCCCAAGGGCATACACTGAAGGACTGCTTCTCCAACTAGGTTCCACCTCCCCGCAGTTTCTACCACCTCCCAGTAGTCCATTCAGATTCTGAATTAATCAATGAATATATTCACTGAGGTTAGAGCTCTTATGATCCAATCACTTCCCCAAAGCCCCACCTCTGAACATTAACTACTGCTTTGCGGACCAAGCATTCACCACACAAGCCTTTGGGGGATATTTTATACCCAAACCATCCTATCCTATATCCACCTATCCTCATTAGTATAACGTCTCACAAACTTGACAAGCTGTAAGGGCATTTATCAGGAGAGAAGTTAATTCGCCAACAGGATTTTGCCTCTACTATGCTCCTTTTGGAGATTCTCCTCTTATCCTCTGGTGAGCTCTGTCTCACAAATGTGGCACACCATATATGTTTCAATGATCAGCAAATCACCAATAGATCTGAGGTCTGCTCCAAATCTTGCCAGACTTGCAAATAAAAACAAAAGATGCCCAGTTAAATTGGAAGTTCAAATACACAATGTCATATCTTTTGATATAGGTCTATCCCAAATATTGCAAGGGACATACTTATATCAAAAAGCTTATATGGGGTTTATTTGAAATTCCAACTTAACTGGGCATCCTATATTTTATCTAGCAACCACACTCCTTTGCCCTAGTGATAATAATTGTCCAGAGGAACAATGACAAGCTTATTAATTGATCTGAAAAATATACCAAAGTGGTATGCAGTTTGCAGATCACCCAGAAGAAAAGTAAAGACAAAATAGTCTTTATAAAATATATTTAAATGACACCAGTAATACACAGGTGTATTCTCCCTTGAACTATAATCCAATAAATTATTACTTTGAACTTTTCCTTGCACCTATCTGGAAATGTCACTGGATAGGAATCCGAGGAGGTCTCGAAGAGAGAAAGGGACCTCAATTCAGCCCTAGCAGAGGTGACTTGCACCATAGAAAAGAATTTCAGGTGGGCTGGCGTTGCGCTTCAGTGGTAGAGTGCTTACCCAGCATGTGTGAGGCACTGGGTTCGATTCTCAGCATCTCATATAAATAAACAAATTAAATAAAAGTCCATCAACAACTATAAAAAAAATTTTTTAAAAGAATTTCAGGACACATCAAAAGAGACACAAACAAAGATTTATTTAGGAAAGCAAGCAATAGAACAAATGCACACTCAAAGGGAGGAAGGAGTACAGTTGTCTGAGGGTGAGACACACTTTGGGATCATGAGTCCTTCTTTTTAAAGAAAATTTTGTAAATAGTGAACATGAGAAGTGTGTAGGGGTGACAATTCTGTCAATCTGTGTAGGGGTGAGCTCAATTCTGTCAATCATGGAGCACAGGGTGGGTCATGGTCATCTGGTCATTTCAGGATCTCTAGAGTGACATCATCCAATCAATAATGTTTGGAATATACCCATATCATAAGTCTCTAACAATATCTTCCCTTTGATTTATGTAGTCTAAAGAAAATAATGTTGTATAGGCTAGCAATATATGTAGCCATTAATCATCTAGGCACACAGTACTGTAAAAGGTTCGAGGGCCTTTTCTTCTTCTTCTTTTAAGATTTCAGGCTTGATGGAAAACAGACTTAGGAAGTAAAGGACAGGGGGCTCATGGAGCTTCTTAGATTTAAAGTTACTGCTTTTTTTCTCTTTCCTGTAGTTCTCCTCACCCTCATTATTGCAGGGAGTAAGTACATTTCATCTTGTTTTTTGACATCTTTAAATGTTTTTATTAACCCTTATAAATTTTGTAATTTTATCTGAAATTATCTTTTAATTTAATATTTTATTTTAACACATAAGACCATTTCATTAAAATAAAGTCACTCTTGTTTTTGTTTTTGTTTTTTTTAATTTAAGCAGTACTGGGAATTGATCCCAGGGGCACTCTACCACTAAACTATATCCCCAGCCCTTCCTATCTCTTATTTTGAGACAGGATCTCCCTAAATTGCCCAGACTAGCCTCAAATCTTTGATCCTCTGCCTCAGCCTCCCAAGTAACTTGGATTATGCCTGCACCACCACATCAAGTCACGATATATTTATATGTTTAAGGATTTATCACTGGCAATAAATACAGATTAGAAGATTTGCTTTCTCAACACACAGACACATCATCTATGTCTGAACATACTAGGGGGGGGGAAATGAAACTGACTTCTCAGATATTTCTCTGACTAGCAGAAGAGAGGGATATGAAATCTATTTCCCTCATCTACATAGGTCTTAAGTGTAGATTATCATATCTTATGCATCAGATCACATTGACTAATACTATAACACTAGGTAAGTTGCTAGAGCTAATTTTGAGAAAAATTAATTGACTACTTGAAATGTAGATATGATGCAAACTAGAAATAAGAAAGTTACTGCAACATCTTACGGGGTAAGTTTTCATAGTGCATCAGGTAAAGAAGCCCACAATGGCTGGGATAATGAAGGTTTGTACACTGGCACCACTCAATGTCTGCTGGATGAAAACAGAGTAAAAGAACACCAGGCATGCTGATGCTTGCCTGTAATCCAGCTATAGGAGGCTGAGGCAGTCTGGGCAAATTACCAAGACCCTTTCTCAAAATAAAATAAAAAGGGATGGAGATGTAGCTCAGTGGTAGCGCGCTTGCCTCACATGCATGTGCAAGGCCCTGGGTTTCAACCCCAGCGCTGAAAAAAACAAAAGAAAAAAAGTCTGTGGAAGAAATCCGGGGCGCTGACACTTTACAACAATATAATCACTCATCAAATTAAACTCATCATGTTTGTACTTCATGCAAACATGAAGACCGCATTGCTGGCTTGTCTGAAGAATTGTTCTTTTGCCTCACTCACAGGGGAGGCGGGGGCTTAATGTTTTCTTGTACTCATCCAATTGGTACCAACCAATCATTAAAGACTTTTTTTATGTGAACACTTGGCAACAAATACAAGTGGTGGTGAAATTTTTCATCATTGACTAATTTTTCAGATCTCACAAACATTCGCGTATCAAGAACGTTTCTGATATTTCCACCCATGACACAAAAGCAACAATGGGTAAACCTGCTGGCATGGAGAATAAATCAAGACAGCAGCAGCAAACCATCCCCATGGTCACCATACTCCTCACTACCATGCACTTGCAGTCAGGTAGAAATAGCCCTTCAGATCACTTCCTTAGACCATGATCCTTGAGAACATATCTTTTAAACCCGACTTGCAAAGAAATAGGAAGGGAACATAAAACATTCCTGTGCTTACCAAAGAGCAATTGCACAAGAAAAGGCTCTTGTGCAATTGAGATGTGAGCTGAACTATCCCATTTGTTCAAGAATACCAGTTTTACTGGGAAAATGACTGCCAGAAAAACTATGATTATTCAGATTTAGATATTTGGAAGACATTTTCTCAGAAACAAAAATAATGTCACTGTAAGAAAAATAGTTGTGATATTAGCAGCCCATGATAAAATTGGAAGCTTTTAGCAAAAATTTAAATTGTGAAAAATTTATACTTGCCATCCTGAGCTTGACAACTGCCTGACACTAAGAGATTTTCCCAGTAAGATCAATGTTGATGTTAATAAATGTGATTTTTTTTTACATTGCACGGTGGAATAGTACAACATTTACAAGATCTGCATAGCCTTGAACCAAAATTTCCCAGATGGCTGATGCATGAGGTTATAAAATTATATGTACCTGAAAGATCTACTCAAAATGCAAGATAGACCAATTGAATTTTAAGATAACAATATAAAAAATTTCAACTAATCTTTAAAAAACTACCATTTGTCAAGTTTTGGTGTAGTATCAAATAACATTCATGATTATCTGAGACAGCTAACCCTCTCTTTTCCGACTGCTTGTCTGAGGCCAGATACTATTAATAAACTGTTTTTCCATCGAAACAGCATATTATAACAGATTAAATGCAAAAGAACGGCCAGGTGTGGTAGTGCACACCTGTAATTCTGGCTGCTCAGGAGGTTGAGGCAGTAGGATCGCAAGTTCAAGGGCAACCTGGGCAACTTAGAAAAACCTGTCTCAAAATAAAAAGAGCTGGGAGTGTAGCTCAGTGTTGGAGCACTTACCTACCATGCATGAGGCCTAGGTTCCATCTCTAGCACCACAAAATAAATAAATAGTTGTACATATCTCTTTGTATGCAAGTAAGAAAGGAGTGTGTGTGTGTGTGTGTGTGGATGTTTTGCTGGCAATTGAACCCAAGGCCTCAGGCATGCTAGGCAAGTGCTCTATCACTGAGCTACACATCCCTAGCCCCTAAGAAAATCTTTTTTGATTAAGGAAAAACATTCCAAAGCAGGGAAATAACCAGGTGGATAAGGGGGAAAGAGTGGGGTATCAGTGCCTGAGTCTGAGCACGGATAACTCAGGAAGTATCTGGGTTAGTTGTCAAAGTGTCATCTGAAAGGACAAGTTGGACCCATAGTGACAATGCCTGCAGAATCAGACTAGCAATGCTGTCACAGAATGAGAACACTGGCACGTCAGCTTGCTCTTCTGTCAGATAGTAGTGATGATCCCACCTGGGAAGGACCTGTGAAGGACCTCAAAGCATGCCAGGAGCACACCAACCACAGGTCAGATGGTCACCCTCTCTTCCCCTACATTACATGGCTGGCCTCAACACCTGTGGCCACCTGATGCCAAAGCCCAGAGAAGGCCCAGTCCCAGGTTCACTCATGTTTCCCCCATCTTGCCCTCATACCGCAAAGCTGCAAGGGATGATGGGATGATGCTGTCTGTTGCCCCACAAAAGATCAGAGAAAGGGGTTTGGGGTTGTGGCTCAGTGGTAGAGCACTTGCCTAGCATGTGTGAGGCACAGGGTTCAATTCTCGGCACCACATTAAACAAATAAAGTCCACTGACAACTTAAAAAATATTTTTAAAAAATAGATCAGAGAAGGGAATCTGACCTTTTAACCTACTGTCTAGCCTATACTTGCCTGAGACTTTCTGAATCCACTCTCCCCTCCTTAGCCCCTAGATCTGAGAGTCCCTCTGCAACCTGAGGATACAGCAGCAGGCTCACGATCACCCTGGAGCAGCCAGGCAGGCTGGACCACCACGTGCACAGAAGGACTGATAGCAGATCCATGGACAGTCCTTCCCTCAGATTTACAATGTCCAAATCTTGCCCCAGGAGAAGAATCAGGGAACAGTTTCCCATGCAACCATCTACTTCCTGCCATCTCCCACCAGTAAAAAGCTCCAATTTAGCTGGGTGCAGTGGCACATGCTTGTAATCCCAGCACTTAGGGAGGCTGAGACAGGAGAATCGCGAGTTCAAAGCCAGCCTCAGCAACGGCGAGGCACTAAGCAACTCAGTGAGACCCTGTCTCTACATAAAACACAAAACTAGGGCTGGGGATGTGGCTCAGAGGTCGAGTGCCCCTGAGTTTAATCCCCAGTACCAAAAAACAAAAACAAAACTCCAACTTCCTCCTCTAGATAACTCAACCCTAACTAAAGACTTTCAATTCCTACCTATCCCCTCACACCTCTCCACACACAATCCTCACTAAGTGAGTACAGCTCAGGCTCCTGGAAATGACAGGCCAGTTTATGGGAAGACTAACAGCATATCTTCTAGGGCTGCATACCAAGGACCCTTAAGAGCCTTTGCCTGGTATTGTTCTTTCCTGAGAATATATTCCCCTGCCACTCGCTATTGATTCAACAAAATGTTGCCCAGTCATGCTATTTTACTAACAATCAGTAAGGAGTTCTTTTCCCAATACACAGAATGTCCCCAGGACCCTGCTCCATCCTCTGTGCCCCTCCCACTCTCTCACTCCACACTGCTCCCTCCTGGGTTCCCAGTACCAAGTGTATTATTCAAGCCACCTCTCCCTGAACCTCACACATTACACAAAAACTAATTAATAATGAAGCACAAATTGAAAACTGTATGACATTTAGAGGACAACAGAAGACTCTTCCCAGCTTGTTTATGTGCTAAATTACAGGGGCCAATTTTTTTCCCCCTGGTACTGGGGATCCAACTGGGGCCTCACATATGCTAAGCAAGCACTCTACTACTAAGCTACATCTCCAGCCCCAGGGACTGATTTTTGAATATTGAATGAGCATTTCATCCTTGGTTGGTCAGGCTATATAATTATTTTTAAATGGTATTGTTGACTTCTACTTACTAATATTTTGTAATATTTTGTTAAGGGTTTTGTGTCTATATTTATGAGAAATACTGAACTTTTTCTTTTTTCCTAATTTTTTTTTTGGTACTGTCCCTTTGTTTGTCATTACTATTAAGGTAATAGTAGTTTCATAAAATGACTTGAGAATGAATTGGGAAATATTCTCTCCTCTTCCATTTTCTGGAAAAGATTATGTAAAACTGGGCAAATTTATCTAGTGTATTCCAGAGGAAACATCGCTTACCAGGCATGGTGGCAACATCTGTCATCTAAGCAACTCAACTCAGGAGGCTGAGGCAAGAGGACTGCAAATGTTATGGTTTAGATGTGAGGTGTCCCCCAAAAGCTCACATGGGAGACAATGAAAGAAGGTTCAGAGGAAAAATGATTTGGGTTGTGAGAGTTTTAACCCAATTAGTGAATTAATCTCCTAATAGTGATTAACTGAGTAGTAACTGAAGGGTAACTCCAGGGTGTGGCTGGAGGAGGTAGGAATTAGGGGCATGGCTTTGGGGTATATATTTTTATCTGGCAAGTGGAGTCTCTCTCTGCTTTCTGATCACCATGTTAGCTACTTCCCTCTGCCACATTCTTCCACCATGATGTTCAGCCTCACCTCAAGCCCCAAGGAATGGAGCCAGCCTTCTATAGACTAAGACCTCTGTAACCATGAGCCCTAAATAAACCTTTCCTCCTCTACAGTTGTTCTGTTTGGGTCCTTTTAGTCACAGCAGCGAAAAAGCTGACTAAAACAGCAAGTTCCAAGCCAGTCTCAACAACTTAGCAGAACCTGCCTCAAAATAAAAATAAAAAAGTCTGAGGCCAGGCGCGGTGGTGCTCATCTGTAATCTCAGTGGCTCCAGAGGCTAAGGCAGGAAGATCGCAAGTTCAAAGCTAGCCTCAGCAAAAGCAAGGCACTAAGCAATTCAGTAAGACCCTGTCTCTAAATAAAATACAAAATAGGGCTGGCAATGTGGCTCAGTGGTTGAATGTCCCTGAGTTCAATCCCTGGTACCCTCCCCCCAAAAAGGACTGAGGATGTAGCTCAGTGGTAAAGCACCCCTGGGTTCAACCCCCATACCCAAAACAATAAAACAAACAAAAACAGAGGGGACAAGTCTTCCTCTCTCTCTCCCTCCCTCCTTCCCTCCCTTCCTTTCTTTAAAATGATTAATGATTATCTTAGGGAGGCAAGCCATTTATCTAATATAAAGTTCAATTCTACCCTATTTGTTTTTTTAATATATCTATAATACTAGCAGAGTTTTTACTATGTGGCAGAAACTCTTCTAAGCACTTTGTGAATATCCATTCTTTCAATGTTCATCTAACCATTTGAGATAGATACTGTGATTATTCCTATTTTACAAATGAGAAAACTGAGGCACAGAGCTGAGATTTGAGCCCAGGCATCCGATGTCTTAACCACAATACCCTTCTGCATATAGGAACATTATCAGTTTCATACGCTGGATAAGGAAGCTAAAGCCCAGAGAGCTTAGGTGATTTGCTCAGCTGAACACAGCTAAAATAGAATTCATGATTCCCACTCACCTCACCACTCACCTCACCACCCCAAATGTGTCTTTTCACATGCCACATTGCAGGAAGATGTTCCGGCCAAAAAATTGGGAGTTGTCTTGAGTTTTCTCTTCACCTTACCTTCCACATCCAATCCATTAGCAAAATCTGTTGATTTTACCTGCAAAACACACATCAAACTCTCTGTCTCTCCATCGCTATTGTCCTCTCTCATCTACTATGGCAATAGCCTCCTCACTGGTCCCCTTTGTTCCACTTTAAACCCCTCATAAGCCATCCTCCCTCTACTCTGCAGCCGGAAGTATCATTTTTAAACTCTGCCCTCCAAGGGCTTTGATTGTGGTTAGAATCAATCTAAATTATTTCCCTGCATTACAAAGCTCTGCAGGATCTGGTGCCCCAGTGTCTCTCAGACCACCTCATAATGCTCCTGTCACCTACACCCAGCTTCTTTCCACATCCAGCCTGCTGGTTCCAGTCTGCCTTCACAGCCTCTGCTGTCCCTGAAAGCGCCTCCCACAAACACATCATGGCTACTAAATGTCACTGCCTCACGGAGACTTTGCCTAGCCACCTGGTACAAGGCAGACCCGCAGTTGCACCCTCTCATACCTCTTCTCTTATTTTCTTCATAGCACTTATAACTGCTCATTATTTGTCTTCTTTTTTTTTTTTTTTTTTTTTTGGTACTGGGGATTGAACTCAGGGGCACTCGACCACTGAGCCCTATTTTGTGCTTTATGTAGAGACAGGGTCTCACTGAGTTGTTTAGCACATCGCCGTTGCTGAGGCTGGATTTGAACTCGCGATTCTCCTGTCTCAGCCTCCCTAAGTGCTGGGATTACAGGCATGCTATTTGTCTTCTTTTTTTTTTTTTTTTTAAGTATTTTTTTAGTTGTAGATGGACACAATGTCTTTATTTTATTGCTTTGTATGTGGTGCTGAGGATCGAACCCAGGGCCTCACGCATGCGAGGCGAGCGCTCAACCACTGAGCTACAATCCCAGCCCGCTATTTGTCTTCTTTATTTGATTATTCCCTCCCTGTTATGGTTTGGATCTGAAGTGCGCACCCCTCACAAAAGCTCCTGTGTTAATGCAGGAATGTTCATAGGTAAAATGATTAGATTGTGAGAAATGTGACCTAATCAGTGGATTGGTCCATTTGATGGATTAGTAATTTAAAAGGACTACTGTAGTGGGTGGTAACTGTAGGCAGGTGAGATGTGGCTGGAGGAGGCCGGTCACTGGGAGTGTGCCCTTGGGAATTACACCTTGTCCCCTGGCTCCTCCCCCACCCTGCCCTCCTTCTTCCTGGCTGCCAGGAACTGAGCAGCTTTCCTCTGCCATACTTTTCTGCCATAATGCTCCCCCTCACTTGGGCCTAGAGAAATGGAGTCAGCAGACCACAGAAGGAGACCTACGGAACCATGAGCCAAAATAAACTTTTCCTCCTCTAAGTTGTTCTGGTCAGGTGTTTTGGGTTTGTTTTGGTTTGGTTTGGTTTGATTTGTTTTGTGGGGTTTCGGGGATTGAACTCAGGGGCACTCAACCACTGAGCCACATCCCCAGCCCTTTCTTGTATTTTATTTAGAGACAGGGTCTCACTGAGTTGCTTAGCGCCTGGACATTGCTGAGACTGGCTTTGAACTTGCGATCCTCCTGCCTCAGCCTCCCAAACTGCTGGATTACAGCCCTGCTCCACCACACCCAACTGGTCACGTATTTTGGTCACAGTAACAAAAAGCTAACTAACATATTTCCCTAATAGAATGTACGCTTCATAAACTAACAACTAATGCTTAGCTGGCTCTCATTTTGTACTGAGCTCTGTTCTACGTACCTTACACATGTAAGCTCATTCAATCTTCACCACAATCTGAAAAAGTTGCACTATGAACATCTCCCTCTTTCAGAGGACAAAACTGAGGGACAGAGAGGCAGGGTAAGTTGCCTATAGTCACACAGCTTGCAAGCAGTAGGGCTGGGATGAGAGCCCAGGTAAAGTCTGTCCTTTTCCTGGTTTTGTTTTCCTCCTTTTTCAGCACTGGGGATGGAACCCAGGGATTTGTGCATGCTGGGGAAGCCCTCTACCACTGGGCTATGCCCCCAATCTGAAGTCTGCTCTTAACCCTCATGCTTTATGGTCCTCATGGGAGAGACCTTTTATTTGCATTGTTTTCTGTTGTATTTCTAGCATCTAGAACAGTGCCTGGCAGACAGGAAGCACCAATAAGTATTTATAAAATAAACTAATCTTGCCTAACTGGTTTAAAGATAAAGCCTGCCTGTGAACCTGACTGATCAGAATCCATCACATCCCTTCCAGAGTATTGGAAGGCCTTCAGGGGATTGGAGGCCTTCAGGTTTCAAATCATAAATTACTTGATATTTGTCCTCTACTCTAAAGATGCTTATAATCCTTGGGGGGATGCATACATAAATAACTAAAAAGCAGGAAAACCTCAGTGACCCAACACACAAAGCACATGGGATTTCTTGTGAGGGATTGATAACTTTTAACTAGAAGGTCAAGAATCTGAGGAAGAAATGGCATTTGCACTGTGTTTTGAAGAATTTAGACAGGCAGCAATAAGGAGGGTATAACTCAGGTTATCAATTCTTTCCTAGTATCTGTTCTCCTCTTTTTCCTTAATAATCATACCCAAAATTTTAGCTGTGCAATTGACCACCCAGAATAAAAGCTACATTTCCCAGCCTCCCTTGCAGCCAAGCATGGCTACATGATCAGGTTCTGGATAAAAGGGTATGGAGAACTAGGGTATGCAACTTCTTAAATGGAAGGAGCATGCTTCCTTCTTTTCCTTCTCTCCTTTTTGCTGACTGGAATGTGAATCTAATGACAGGCACTGCAGCAGCTATCTTTGACCTCAAGAGGAAGCTACATATCAAAGAGAGTAGACTACAATGTTAAAACTCTTTGGGTCCCTGGTGATTATGAAGATGACCTTATGAGGCCACGATCTTATTTAAGACACTGTGTCTTAGATTGGGTTGCCATACGCCAATCCTGAAACAAAGCTTCAAGTGCAAGTGATAAATTAAACAAATGTTCCTAAGAGAAACCAGTAAGGGAACATGTGGAGCTTAACTGAACCTAATTCTAATAAGTACCAAAGACATTCCTGGCAGTGGGGAGAGTGTAAATAAAGTACACAGAACCTTGGGGAATAAGAAGGTAGGTGAAAGTTTTAGAAAGGAAGAATACAGGAAAGAATGAACCGGGAAACTAAGTTGAAAGACCAAATTGCAATCATTGGAACTCTATTAAATACCTGGCTAATCCACAGACAAAGGGGAGCCAGAACTTTGGAACACAGTGGTTCGTTCAGAAGATGGCTCTGGCAACTATGTGCGGGATGAACTAGAATGAGGCTTGTGTGGGGTAACATCCATTAAAAGGTCGTCTTTGTGATCTAGACAAGAGGTTATAATGGTGTGACCGCAGGTGGTAGTGCTGGGAAGGGAAGGTAGAGAGAAGTTGCAGAGTTTTGCAGAGAAAGACAAGTTCTTTCTAATTGCTTTTATGTGGGAGGCAAGAGACAAAGAAGATTCAAAGATAAAGCCAAGGCTGTTCTGTGTGACTAGGAGAATGGTGGCATCACCAGCAGAAATGGGCAACAAAGAACATCTTGGAAAACCCAGTGTAGGTGAAGCAACAGTGGAAGGTGCTGTGAGACCAGAAAAGAGGTGGACAGATTCAGGATTGCACCAAGTGTGATTTATTGAGGACTTCCACACAGAAGCATGTCCATGGGGGCAGCAAGAAAGGTGGGTCCCCACGCGTGAAAGCAGGAGGCAGGGGTTATATGTCAAGCTAGACAAAGATGGGCCACAACCAATCCAAGTGGACTTGGTCTTCCTAGAAACGATTAACATGCACATCAGTTAAGGAACAGCCAGGACCTCAGTGATTGCACACCACATTCAGCTGACTGTCTTGACAACTTTGTCCTGTAGGGTTTGGGATTCATGCCAGAGTCACCTGGCAGGCAAAGTGGCAGTTACCATCAAGGTGGCTGTAGTCACAACAAGCCATACCACTACAGAGGAGAAGGAATGCACTTGAAATATGAATTCCATTTATTGAACATAGTGATTTTGAGGGAAAGGAAGGCATTAAGTGAGTTGCCAACCAGGCAGTTAAAATTGTAAGAAGTCGGGCATGGAGCTGTGGGTTTGAGCTCTGTCTTTAGAAATGCGATTATTGATGCTGTGGATGTGAGCAGGGTTGCTAAGGGAGCACAGACAGAAGAGGAAAAGGCCAAGACAAGATGCTTGGAAAGCGTGCTGTTATTTACTGGCTTTCTTGGCACCATAGCCACCCTACTCTGGGGCGCTGGGTTTAAGATCTGGAAACAGCCTTCCCCAGACCCTCTCTTTCCAGCTGGCTTCCTACTAGGTTCTGCTAATAAGAGGCACTGGAGCATGATGGAAGGATGTCTGGTGAGAGAAGAGACTTCTTCCCTTGTCCAGCCTCTGGAAGAATGCCTTTCCAGGGTCAGCAAACTTTTTCTGTAAAGAGCTGGATATTCAATAGTTTAGGTTTGCAAGCCACATGGTCTGTCACAATTACTCAACTCTGTCATGGTAGTGCCAAAGCAGCCACAGACAGAATGCAAATGAACAAGCACGATGGTGTTGCAATAAAACTTTATTTATGGACCCTGGAGTTTGAATTTTTTATACTCTTCATGCATCAGGAGGTATTTCTTCTTTTTTTCAACCATTTAAAATATGTGAAAAATGAGCCACAGAGAAACAGAGGGCAATCGAATGTGACCTGTGGGCTACAGTTTGCCCTGTGTTGGCATCCTAAATCTTAAGCATACCTGTCCCCCGCTGAAGTGCACCTCCTGGAGACACCAGTGCCCCAGTGCATGGTCACGGTGCATCCCCATTCAAGGTCTAACATGAGCCCTGTGCAGGCTGCTCCTCTGAGCCTGGAAAGCCACCTCTTCTCTTCTTTTCCTCCAGCCCTGTAGTGGGCAGCAGCCCCTTCCTAGAGTTACCATCGCTGGTTCCTGCAACGTCTCCATTTACTCCTTCAACCCTCCAACACTGCAGTAGCCAACTCCCTGTATATGTCCTCTCTGTTTGAAATGCCTGACATGGAATTTTTGTTCCTTCCTGGACCCAGACTGACAGAAATCTTTTCATTTTTGAGGTGGAAAGAGGAAAAGGAAGCCTGAAAGGAGGAGTCCGAAAAGTAGGGCACAAACCAGGAGTGTCCTGGCACTGAAGGGAAAAGAGACTTGGGATGATGGGCCTAGCAAGCAGCACCCATGGCTGCCGAGAGGTGAGGAGGATGCCTGAGAAGAAGATGAGATTTCAGGACCCGGAGACTCTGTGTACCCTTCCAGCCTTGGGGTAATGGTGGAGAGCCAAGGAGTGAGCTGGAGGCGGATAGCCTCTTGTGAGAGTCTGCAGAGGGAAACAGCTTGAAGGTAGGGTCTGGTGTGCTGCCTGGGTGCCTTATCTGTGCAGGAGAGAAGAGTGGACCCAACCTAAGCACAAATTAGTGTCATGCTCACGGGAAACCCCAAAAGCCAGACAATCTTGTTTATTGTTTGTTTTTTGTTTTGTTTTTCTTTTTTGTTGTTTGTTTGTTTGGTAGCAGGGATTGAACTCAGGGATACTCAACCACTGATCCACATCCCCAGCCCTATTTTGTGTTTTATGTAGAGACAGGGTCTCACTGAGTTGCTTAGTGCCTCGCCGTTGCTGAGGCTGGCTTTGAACTCGCGATTCTCCTGTCTCAGCCTCCCAAAGAACTGGGATTACAGGCGTGTGCCACCGCGCCCAGCTAAGCCAGACATTCTTGGAACATGTTGATGTGGACATTTGAATAGACTGGGACACTGGCTTTGTGCCATGTTTGGCATCCATGCCATGCCTGTGTTTGCAACGCTTGCCACTCATTCTGCAGCCCTGGCTGCACACAGGCCTGTTTCCCTCCACAGAGATTTCTCAAAGAGCTCTCCCCTCTCCTCTGGCTGTGCTTCTTATGCTATCATTCATTCAGCAACTACCATGTATAAAATTTAATGAAGAGTGCCATGGGAGAGTCTCTGGAAGGTACTTGAAGCTCAAATCCTTTGTTAATTGTGTCTAGAGAGCTGTCTGCTGTTGGCACAAATCCCTCTTGTTAGCCCCTTCTGGTTTATCCTCAACTGTGTGCTTTATCCCTCTCACAACAGCCCCCTTGGTGGATTTTCCTGTTTATGAAGCTCTGTGGAATGGGTGCCCTGCCAGACAAGACTTCTCTATCATCAAGAATCACTGGACTCAGTTTGGGGCAGGACTGACAGCCTAGCCTCCATCCATACTCAAGTGAAGGGTTGAGGGCTGGCAGAAGTGCATAGGGTATCATCCTCACTTCCAAGCAGGGCCCGTTTTTCCTGGCAAGTTAAGGCCCTGCAGGAATAAGTGCAGGGCCAGAGCTTGAAGCACCCACAACTAGTCCCTGTTCCCTTTCCTGGCAAGTAATGGAGAATTGAATCTCTCTAGGACCTCGCATCCAGAAAGAATGAAACCATGAAGCAGGAGACAACATATGGCTGAGTGAGGGCAGGGGACTCCAGCCAGTTGCTGTCCTGCAGAGAGGGGGAACAGGTTCCCTTTCCCTCCTCCTCAGCTTGGTCTATAGCCTTGCATCCAACTTTCTGGTCTGCGACTTCGGGCAGAGTCCTGGGGACTAGAAGTAACCAGCCAAAGGCTGAGCACTGACATTCTGGCCTGGAAACTTTGATAGAGAACTGCATGACAGCTCCACAGACTCAAATATGTGAAGCTAGAAGAAGGGGAGGCCAGGCCCAAGATCTACTTACTGTACCAGTCCTGGTGGCACATGTTCTCAGGTTGTTAATTCTCTCAACAGCCCAAAAGGTATGATCATGCCCATTCAAAAAGGTAAGAAAACTGAGTCTCAGAGAAGTTATGCAGCTTTCCCAAAGACACACCAGTTACAACCCAGCAGCCCTTGAGGCTGCTCAGCTGTGCTGAGAAGAGACCCCTGCTCCTCATTAGGCACCTAGTGGCCTGTGAGGAACCTATGGATGACCTCAGGACTAACACTCAAATTGTGTCTACAGAGAGAGGCAGCTGCCATCAGAAGAAGATGAATTGCTGGCCTACCAAACCACCAACCTTATTCTTGCTTCCCCTTCCTTCAGGTGCCCAGTCCTCCTAATCTTCCTACTCTACCTCTTGCCCAGCTCATCTGACATTGGTATCTACTTGGCACAAAGGCATTTCCAAAGGTGTGTGGCTCCAGCCTATACAGGCTTCTGACTTCCAGGGCCTGTCTCCTCTAACTTCTGAAGGCTTGTCCAAGCCCTGGATGCATCCAAGCCTCTTTATGCACCCTCCACCCCCATTCCTGCCCACCACCACCTCCCATCAACATTTCCCTTCTTTTCTAACCAGATTCCCTGTGCCAGAGCCAAGTGTAAAGAATGGTTTCTCAGCCCCCATCACAGTTCTGCATAGCCCCTACCTGCCTCCCAGTGTGATAATTTGGCTAGAGTTGCTTGGACTTTGAATTTCAGAACAAATCCAGAAAGCCAAGGCTACAACACCTGGGCTCTGGCAACCCAATGGGGCTGGGAAGGAGCTCAAGGCCCTCAGGGTCATGTGAGAGCCTTCAGCCTTTGATTCATCATTGTCAGCATTGGCTTAGCACTGGAAATTGGTACCCTGCGCTCTAGGAACTATGGGTGGGAGTAGGGCAGGCTGACCCCAGATTATACAATGTTCAAAAACTCTTGAACTGCAGTAGGAACCCCATTGTACAGGATTCCAGAGGGGAGAGCCACTAGTTCTGCTTGGAGTGTGATCCAGAAATCTGTTAGAGGTGGCTGGGGATGTAGCTCAGTGGTGGAGAGCTTGCCTGGCATGTGCAAGGCCCTGGGTTCAGTCCCCAGTTTAAAAAAGCAAGAAAAAAAATTAGTGAGAACATGATGGGAAAAGTTGGTGTTCAAGAGTAAGCTCATGGAGACAAAACCTAGGAGCCAAAGTGAACCAAGGGCAAGAGGGCCTGATGTGTCATCTGTCAAGGAGGAAACTGCCAGAAGTCCTTCTGAAGTTGTTCAGGGGTCTCCTGAGGGAGGTTGGGGCCCATCCCACTACTGTCAATTCTCAAATGATCTTTCCTGTCCATAGTCTGAGGTCACTGCTGTCACTGATGTCTAAAGGCCAGAAATAGAAATGAGTCACTTGGCCTTCTAATATGCTTAATCTAATGCTTAATTTATTAAAGATGAAACAGTGGCCTTTGCAGTGGAAGCCTCTGTACACTGGAGCGGCTGGATGTGCTGTCAGGGTCCCAACCTTCATGTCATGCCTGCACAATGCTTTCTGCTAGAAAACGGAGTCCCAGTACCCCTTCATGAAGCCCTAAGATTTTGCTCTGGCAAGGGTAGGACAGTGGGATCACCATTAAATATTAATGGAGTCTAAGTGACGTCACTCTCTTTTTCTTACAGCTTATCAGCAAGAGGACCTGGTGGTGGTTGGAGGTGAAGGGAAGCCCATCTCCAAAGACAGGATGGTAACATTAGACATGTACCCCAGGGGGTGGATTCCTAGGGTCACTCTGAACATATTCAGGATAGCTCCTGCCCCAGCATAATCTGGATGTCAATTGAGCAGGAAGAGATCTGTCAAATGCCAATGAAAGGAGGTCAGTACAATAGAGGTCAGGCTATCAACGTCAGGGACCAGGGGCAAGAGCCTCAGTCACTATGTGGTCTATAGCATGAAGTCACAAGGTCATATCTAGAGACATGAGGGCCAGCAGCCACATGATCTGAAGCCAAACTGCTGCCATGGCCTCCTCTCATATGCTGATCAAAACCAGCATGGCTCTCAGAAATAAAGATGGAGGAGAAGTTGAAACGTCATTAGGAAAATATCCCTGACAGGGCAACAGTGCATCTTGTCTGTTCAGACTGTTGTAACAAAGTACTGTGAGCTGGATGGCTTGTGGACAACAGAAATTTATTTCTCACAGTTCTGGAGACTGGAAGTTTAAGATCAGCATGCTGGCAAACTCCAGATCTGGTGAGAACCCACTTTCTGGTTCATAGATGGCACCTAGTTAGTATGTCCACACATGGTGGCTTCAAGAGGCTTCAAGAGGCGGGGCAGCTCTCTCCCACCTCTTTTGAGAGGACACTAATCCCATCACGATGACTCTACCCTTTTGAACTAATCACCTCCCACCAGCTCACCTACTAATGCTTTCATATTGGGGACTAGGTTTTAACATGAATTTGGGAGGACACAAGCATTCAGACCATAGCACAGAGCCACAAGGAAAAAGCACTGAGAGGCTGGGACAGGTCTTTCTAGGTAAGGAGACAGCTATGGGTGTGAGCAGAGTAAGTGGATGAGACCTGCTGCCTGCTCCACCCCGTTCATCACCCAAAGATTGGATTTGGGAGTATCTCATGGAAAAGTCCTCAACAAGGCAATGTGTGCAGTAGTTTTAAAAGCACAGACTTTGGAGACAAAAGAAAGCAGGGCCAGGGATGTTGCTCATTGATAGAGTGTTTTCCAATCCCTAGCATCACAAAAACAAAAACCTGACATGACTCGGAGGTTCTCAAAATGTGGTCCTTGGCACCTGGGGAAGTAGCTCAGTGGTAGAGTGTTTGCCTAGCATGCACCAGGCCATGGGTTTGATCCCCAGCACCATGGTGGCAGGTGGGAAAGTGTGATCCTTGGTCCAGGAGCAACTGCCTCCCCTGGGAACTTGTTAGGAATGCAGATTCTTGAGCTTCATCCCTGACCACTGAATCATATCCTGACACTGTTACAACCAGCTCTGCAGGTGAATCTGTTTGCTAAAATTTGAGAATTGCTGACCTGAAACATGGTTACCATCTTCTCTAAGCCAGTGTTCTCCCCTGTAACATGGGAATTAATAATAATGCCTATCTCATACGGTTAAATGAGATACACGTTTGGAACTTAGCACAGGAATTGGTTCATGGGAAACCTTCAGTGAATATCAGTTATCTCTACTATTATCTTTTACTGAATCTGAAAAACAGAAAGATTCCAAGGCCTCGTGGTGCCCTATTCCTGGAACACCTGATTAGTATCATCTGTCAAGAACCCATGACAGTGACAGGAAGATGCCAGGTGTACCTCCCTCACAAAGCAAGCATTCATTGTGGAGGGAGGGATTGCTGAGCTGCTGTAAGACGCCCCTGTGGAGGCCTTGGAGCTGCCAGCTGTGTGAAGCAATTGCTGTTAGGTATAAAGCCTCCTGTATCTCCCACACCGCAGAACAGAGGGGATGCTGGCTGCTCAGTCCTCACCAAAGGATGAAATTGACCTCAGCTTCTCTGTGTACCTCATAATGGTCAGCGTGCACCACCCCCCATTCCAGGGTTATTAGAAAGCTCTGTGATCAAAGAACAGGAAGGGTCTATGTGCTTATGCAGAGACTTCATTAAGGAAATGTGGGGACAGTAGCTAACCTCACTTGTGCAAGTGCAATTCTGGTCAAGGGCAGCCTTGCCCAAGAGGACCTAAAGTATAAACAACAGGAACTGAATCTGTGGTTGCCATGTCTGGAAGAAAGCATCACACAAGGGCAAAGGGAAGAAAGGAGTGGGGCATCCACTGGCCCCCAGGGGCAGAAGGGGAAACCTCTATACCTGGAAATGGATTTCACAAATACTGAAATTTCCTGTAATTATTCTTGCATATCATGTCAAATGGTTGCTCCCATTTTTCTTCGAAGATGTCACCTTTAAAGTATTTTTTTCAATTTTTCTATTTTCTTCAGAGAGAATCAACAAGATGTTAATCAGTCTCAACACCTGCTTACTTCTTATTTAATAAGGAAGTTCTGTGAGAAGTAGCAGTTACAGATGTAGAAGGTGAAATTCCACCTTGGGAAGTAACACAGGTGAACTATGAGCCCAGAAGCATCAAAAACTCAGAATCCACAGGTCTGAAGCTGGATTTCCTGTTTCACACATGTACAATTGTAATTTAACCACCAAGCCTCTTCTGTCTGCCTCTTCCTCTTCATACAGCTGCCAAATAGGCATTTGAGTAATCATCACGATTTGATGTATCTTCAGTTTATCATTCTATGCAAATACAAACCATTATTATTAGATTAAAGTGAAGCACTGGTAAGGAATTTAGAAATGCTGGGGGCTCTTTTCTTCTTATCTGTTGTGTTGAACTTTGGCCTTGACCCTCAGCCTCTCCGGGTCCCCAGATCCTCTTTCTGCTGCATAGCAAGCCTGAATTACTCTGAGAATCTCATGGGTCCTAGTCCCACCTTCCACCAATGCTTACACAAGTAGTAGTGCTTAGAGCAAACAATAATGAAATAAGACCTAAAGCAGTGCCCTAGGAATAAGCAATCTGGCTGACTGCTACTTCTTGGGCATCTTGTCCATGCCACCACCCAGGGCTCAGAGGCATGAGCTCTAAGACCACTAGCCTGAGATCAACCTTCTTTCCCTGATCCTCTGCTCCCCACAGGGTTATTTAAAGTATATAAAGATGTGCACCTCAGTGTGAGACAGGGTACTCAAATTAACCATAGCTCCCATAGAGTGTCCTAGTGGTTATTAGAATATCGCCCGCCTCCCCTTCTCTCCACTCCATCCGGAGGAAAATCCAGCCTCTTCTCTCAGTTCCATTAGATGATGAAGATCCAACCCTTTTGCCTGACCCCCAAGAATACCCCTGTTGCTGATACCTGTTCTCTTCACAACTATCCAAGAAAACAAATGGGCTTGGGAAGGAGGATGGGGTACCAGCAGATGGCAGATTTTTTTTTTGGTACCAGGGATTGAACTTGGGGGTACTCGACCACTGAGCTACATCCCCAGCCCTATTTTGTGTTTTATGTAGAGACAGGGTCCACTGAGTTGCTTAGCGCCTAGCTGTTGCTGAGGCTGGCTTTGAACTCGCAATTCTCCTGTCTCAGCCTCCCTAAGTGCTGGGATTACAGGTTTGCGCCACCACGCCCCGCTAGATGGCAGACTTTTGGGCAAAACAAATCTCACAAAAACTATTATTCTCTCTCCCAGAGGTAGAAAAAGAATATGCATGCACCATTTGCCCAATTACAGAGGGTTCATAGTCCCTAAGTAACATCTTTGGGTTAAAGATTTCTACTCTAAGGCTGGGTATGGTGGTACACACCTGTAATCCCAGCTACTCAGGAGGTTGAGGCAAGAGGATCACAAGTTTGAAGCCAAACTGGGCAATTCGGAGAGACTTTGTCTCAAAATCAAAAATGGGAGGTGGGGGAACTGGGGATGGTAGCCCAGTGGTTGAGTTCAATCTGAGAATTAAAAAAAAAAAAAAAAATCTATTCCATAGTGAACTCAGTCCCACAGAGACATGTGAAGAAAAGAAGAAAACCCAGTACTGGTACATCCAGTGTGGTTTCTGCCTGCCCGTTTCCCTTAGCAGCAATTAGTGAGAGGCTAGGAAAGTCAGGCAGGGAAGGACAACCTTGTAGAACATTCCAGAACTGTGATCTGCTGAGCAGAGGGAAGCCGTGCATCCAGTCAGCAGTGGCCAGACAGAGGAAATGCAGTGTCTGGCTGCTGGCCATTCCTACCCTCTCCCACCAGCAGGATCACTGGCCCCATCCTGACCCCTGGTGGCTGCGCATTAGATGAAGCAATAGAGCTTCCTCAGCACCACCATGCTCTAGGGACAGGGCGTAGCCTGCTGGGCTCAGTTCTGCAGAAAGATAGACCCCTATTCCACCCCAAGAGCCTGTCAGGACCCCCAGTTGGTGATAGCATGTTTCCTAAGGCCCCTTCAGGAGAGTTTTCTCCACTGTGGTTACCAGATACCTTCTCTATATAAGCTGACAATCACTGCAACAAAACACAAAGAAAGCACTTTTCACCTGAAAGGTTGGCATTTTGTGCATGTGTGTATTACGACTAAAGATCAGTGCAGGTCAGGTCAGGGTGCAATAAGACCTGCACTTATGCACAATTGTTAAGAGTATAAATTTGTGTGATCTTTCTAGAAGTGACAATGGCAAAATAAAGTGAAAATCTTTTTTTTAAATTTTTTTAGTTGTTGATGGACCTTTATTTTATTTATTTATATGTGGTGCTGAGAATCGAACCCAGTGCCTCACACATGCTAGGCAAGCGCTCTACCACCAAGCCACAACCCCAGCCCTAAAGTGAAAATCTTTAAAAGGTGTTTTTATCCTGGGACCTAGTAATTCTACAGTTACAAATTCAACTTTGAAAAAATCAATATGCTAGCTGGCCATAGTGTTGCAAGCCTATAAATCTCAGAGACTCCAGAGGCTGAGGATGGAGGATCAAAAGTTTGAGGCCAGCTTGGGCAACTTAGGAAGACCCTGTCCCAAAATTTTAAAAAATAAAAAGGGCTGGGAGTGTAGCTCAATGGTAGAGTGCCCTTTGGTTCAATCCCCAATATGGAAAGGAAGGAAGAAAGCAAGCAAGCAAAGAAAGAAGGCAGGAAGGAAGCAGGCAGGCAGAATATCTAGAATTTTAAATATATGGGGAGCAGAAAACAAGATTAGAGAAGAGTGAAAACTTCTGAAGCAGGGTAAGAGTACATAGAGCTTCTTTATTCTACTTTGTGTATTTTGATATATGTTTGAAATTTTCCATGATAAAATATTTTTAAAGAAAACATCAGAGAAGCAAAGATTTATGACAAATGTTAATTTTAATGGCAAAAACATGCAAACAGTATAAAAATGCTATGCTAGAATAGTTCATCAAATTATGGTGCATCCAAATAGCTGAATATTATGCAGCCTTCAAAGATTCAAGGATGTTTTAATGACAAAGAAAAATGCTTACAATGTAAAGCTAAGTGAATAAGTAAGATACAAAAATGTATGTGCAACATTTAACTAATTGTGTTAACTAAAAAAATGCAGAAAAGAGATATGAAAATACACTAAAGTATCTGTTGTACAGTGAGACCAAGGGTGGTTTTTTCTTCTTCGTGGTATTGTGCTATATTTTCCTAATTCTACAATGAATATGCCTTCCATTTATAGATGTCCCCCCAAAATGCATTTGTTAGAGCACACAAATGGAAGTCTGATATATATTGAGCTCCAAGGGCTACTATATATTAGCTGTGCAACATTGAGCAAATTAATTAACTTCTGAGTCCCAGATTCAGCACCTATAAAATTGGAATAATGCCAAGATATTTTTCAAGCCACCATTTACTGGATATCTACTATGCAGTCGGCACTATGCCCAAAGTGGCTTTCCTTCCATATGTGATGAAACATATAATTCATACATGATCATTTCAATTGCACAATAAGCTATCGAGCAAGTTATGACATTCCCATTTTAGAGGTCCACCAACTGCAGCTCAGTAATATGCTCAGGTTTGTGTATCTTTGGAAGTCCAGCTCTTGGCCTCCAGCCTGGACTGCTCACAATTACAGTTTTGGTGCAAGGCTTGAATGAGGCAATACAGATGGAGTGCCAAGCACAGTACCTGTCTCGAAGCAGAGCTGCTCCACTTGACGCTAGATCCCTTCTCTATGATACTGGCAAACCCAAACAGTGCACTCTGGGGGGGTGTCCCTGCTCTGAAAGAAGGGTCTTCAGGATCTGTTAGGGACCAAAAAAGGAGCTGGAAATCTGGTCTCTCAGGGAGATACATGTCCCACATATTCCAGAGTACTCCTATCCAAGATTTTTTCAGGAAATTTCATCAGACTTTGAACTTTAATTTGCAACTCAATATACAGTTTAGAGTCCCCCATCCCCGCTTCTTTTTACCCCAGTCACCCTTTCTCCCTTAGGAATAAGGCACAGTTCTCCCAGATCCATAGATTGTTTTCTTTTATTGTTTTCCCCCTTTTTGCAGAAAAGGGAAGTCTTAGGGATAAGACACTGGACAAGAAAGAAGGGCTAGGGGTGGATGATGCAGCTGGACCTGCCCCAGAAGTCTCTTGTGGATTTATCTTAAATGTCTCTTTCCCTAGGGAGCCAGTTTAAGTTCCATTCGTATTTTCTATGCTTACCCTATGAAGTTGTCATGGCACTGACCATACTAGAATTGCTTGATAGTTATCTGTCTTTTCTACTAAATGGGAAACTCCATGAGGGAGGCACTGGGTGTTCACCTCTAGGTCCCTAGCTCCTGGCAACATACCTCATACACAGTAAACTATGTAGACATTTGATGAATTGAGAAAGGAATGCATGAATGAACTCTCCAGCAAAAGACATGTCCCAAGTGGACCCATAGCTGTCTTGTTCTGCACCAAGCACTTAAAATACAGGGTCCCTTCCCTGGAGGCTTAAAATTTAGATTTCTCCCTATGTAAACTTTTAGAAAAAACACAATGACAGAGAAATCTCTGTTTATTTCAAATCTCATGTTCTTTATTTCACAAAAATACTCAAAATGGAATCCTTGAGTTCAAAGGAAGTTTCCAAGCACATGAAATCATGGAAGGAATGGCAGGGGTCCAAAGCTCTGAAGTCCTCTGTGGGTGTAGGTTAGTGGTAGTGCATGTGTTTAGCATGCTCAAGGTTCTGGGTTTGATCCCCAGCACCAAAAAAAAAAAAAAAAAAAAAACAGATCCAAGGTCCAAAATCTAGTGTTCTAATCCTAGCTCTTGCTCCTCTACTGTGTGATCTCTGGCAAATGACTTCCCTTTCTGACCTTAATTTTCTTCTCCATAAAATTGGGGCAGGGGTTGGGGATGGGGGCATTGTATGAAAATAAAAGCAACTGAATGCATTTGACTATTTACCCTTTTTGTGCATAACTGGACAGTGTCCTCCTTCCCAGATACTTGGAGGCAGGGTAGAACTGGATGTACAATCTGAGTAAGCTGAGGAGGGAGGGAAGTAGTGTGCCTACTTATGTCTGTAAGAAGTTAAGGCCCACAGGTGCTATCCATCTGGTTAGTGGACAGGGACAGAGGGGTGGCAAGCTAGAGAGAGATTTGCCTGACTTATGTATTTTTTGTTGCTTTGCAGTACTGAGGACAAAACCCAGGACCTCATGGATGCTAGACAAGTGCCCTACTACTGACCTACATCCCCAGCCCTATCTATATGTCTTTGCTTATAAGTTTGCAAGACAAGACTCCAAAGTCCCACATCTTCATGGCCTCACCAGGCTTGACATCCTCCCAGCTCCTCAAAAACAATACACCCCTGTCCCTTTAGAGGGTCAACCCAGGCAGAAACAGTGGGGTGGAGAGTGAGTCCTGGAAAAGCTTTAGTGGAGCCAGGCTTCCTGACAGGGCCCCATTTCAAGCTTCCTCAGAAAGTGCAAGTGGGTGACCCTCCTGGTCCCCCTCTGCACTTTCCTAGGGAGGACAGTGTGTTCAATGGCACACAGGCATCCATGCCCAAATGCTTCCTGGCTATAGTTCAAGCAGCTGGCAGGTTCATCTCTCTCCCTATGGCCTGCACAAACACCACTTCCGGCCCTCCTGCCTCAATTTGGGCTCTTCCTGCCTAGATTTCTATACCCACGCCAGCCCTTCCCTCTGCAGAGCTTTCTCCCTCCCTTCACAACACTTATTTCACTCTCAGTCTCCATATCTGTTTCTGAATTTCCTCTTCTTTTCTCCTTCCCTCTTTCTCCCCTCCTTGCCATCCCTCACCAGCCCCAGAATGGGCGTCCCTCCTTTCCTCGCTCACCGGCTACATCTCCCCCCCTCCTTAGCTCTCACCCCTGCACCTCTTTCTTTGTATTCCTCACGCCCTCTCTCGGCCTCGCTAGCATCTCTCCTCCCCCGCCTGGCTCCGGCCTCCCCCTGCCTCCCCATCTTCAGCTCAGTCTCCTCCCCCTAGCTCCTCTCCCCTCCCCTCCGCCTCACCCCACTCCCAGCCTGCAGGCTGGGGTTTCTTTCCACCCTGGGGGTCTCTGTACCTCTCATTTCTCTCCACCCGCCTCTTCCCTCACCGCAGGGTTAGCGGGTACCCATCCTTTTCTGGTCGGGCATCCCCCCCACCCCCACCTTCACCACTTATTCTTCTTATCTGTCCTCTCTTTTCCCCACCCTCTCCTCTCTCTTCTCTCTGCCCCTTTAAATCTGCCTGGCCCAGCCTCCCCCGTGATGCTGGGATGGAGCAAACATTGATTTGTGCTGGGATGGAATCGGAATTTTGATTTTTTTTTTCCTCTCCCAACCATAAGAAGAAAAAAATAATAAAAACACCCCCTCTTGATAGCCCCCTCCCCCTTCTCATCCATCTCCCAGCTCCTCTTCCCTATCTCCATCCAAGGCAGATTTTTTCCCCTTACACTATTCTAATCTCCCCCCACCCCTGCCACTACCTCAGTCCCCACCCCACTAGCCTGCTCGTCCAGCTGGGGAGAGAGGGGACTCTCCCACAGCTCCTCCACCTTCCTTCTCTGGGTTGGAGCAGTCTCTCCGGAAGAGGAGGGGGCTTGGCTTGTCCGGGTGAGGTGGGAGTGGAGGTATCCTGCCATGGATGCTGTGCCTGGGAGGCAGCCTGAACCCCAGCCCACATGGTGAGTAACCTGCCCCCTCCCTTCCATCCGTCTGCCCATCCCCACCCTTGTCTTTCCCCTACAGAGCTTCCCCCATCCTTTCCCCCGACAAACCGTTTGCCCACCTGGATCCGATCCCCCTGTTTTATTTTTACCTCCCTCCCCCGGGTTTGCTGGGGAAGCCGAAAAACCAGGGCAGAAGGGTCCTCGTAGCAGCCAGGAAAGCTAGTGGCCTACCACTCTGCCCAGCCCCCTCTCAGGACCCCCCAAATGCCATCCATACTAGCCACTCTAGGGTTCTAGGTTGGAGAAGTGGGACTCCCGCTTAGGGTGGGAGCCCCAAGTCCTGGGAGGCTTCCTCTACAAGTTGGAAGGGATGGAAAAGCCCCCTTGCCCCCACAGCTTGGGAGTTGCTGGAAGATGCTGCTGAAGGGAGGGGGGCGGGGGGCGGTGCTGATGCCCGGGAGCCACCGGGCCAGGGAGCGGCGGGCAAAGGAGGAGGGGCCTCGCTCTCCATTTGCCCCCTCTTTCTCCGCAGCCACTCAGGATGAGGGTCCGGCCCTGCCTGCCCGCGCTGGGGCCCCTCCGCCCAGCCCCGGTCTAACTGCCCCCGCCCCCAGGCCTCGCCCGGCCCCCAAGCCCCCAGCCGGTTCTCCAGCCCCAGGATGCGCTGAGCCGCTGGGGGGCTGAGGCCGCGCCAACTACATGCATGTCCCCCGGGGGCAAGTTCGACTTTGACGACGGGGGCTGCTACGTGGGGGGCTGGGAGGCGGGGCGGGCACATGGCTACGGCGTGTGCACCGGGCCTGGCGCCCAGGGCGAGTACAGCGGCTGCTGGGCGCACGGCTTCGAGTCATTGGGCGTCTTCACCGGGCCCGGCGGACACAGCTACCAGGGCCACTGGCAACAGGGCAAGCGCGAAGGGCTGGGCGTGGAGCGCAAGAGCCGCTGGACGTACCGCGGCGAGTGGCTGGGCGGGCTGAAGGGGCGCAGCGGCGTGTGGGAGAGCGTGTCCGGCCTGCGCTACGCCGGGCTCTGGAAGGACGGTTTTCAGGACGGCTACGGCACCGAGACCTACTCCGACGGAGGTGCGGGGCCCAGCCCACTACTGTCTGTCTGCTCATCCGCTTGCGCCTCCCGCCGGTCTGCCCTGCATGTGCCTTCCCAGCCATATGCCCTCCACGCCCTGCTATTCCCCATACGCCTTCCCTAGCCATATGCGCCCCCTGTGCCCATCCTTCTGTTCCTCATGCTCCCGTCTGTCCCTCATACCACGGCCGGTCCTATGATCCCAACCCCATCTTACTGCCTCTTCCACCACCAACCACAATCACACCTTTCTCATTTTCCTCCTGCTTGCTTCACCTTCACCAATTGGTCTATCCCTCACACCTCCCCTCTACCTTACGATCCCTGGTATCGCTGCACTGCCTGTATGCTCACACTTTCTCAGCGGCTCATCCCTCTGTCCTGTTTGCCTGTCAAATGCCTATTTTATACTCCCCCCTCCGATTCCCCGACAACCTGCCCCTCACACCCTCTGAGCTTGGGTCGCCAATCTTTCACACACTCTCAGCTTGCCTGTTTCTCCTTTTCCCCCTGTCTACCCACAGTACCAAAATTCACGTTATCTCCTGCTACTGCCAGTTTTCCTTCTGCTTTTTCACACCTTCCGAACAAGCCTGGCCTGGCCCTAGCCCTTAATGCCCTTCCCAGACCTCCATGCTATCTGCCTCCACCTCTCCCACCTGACACTTGGGCATACAAGGACTTTAGGGCAATGGGGTGGAAGGAACATAGCTGCAGGTTCTGACTTTCTCCCACCCCTACTCCGCCCGCAGGCACCTACCAGGGCCAGTGGCAGGCTGGGAAGCGCCACGGCTACGGGGTACGACAGAGTGTGCCCTACCATCAGGCGGCGCTGCTGCGCTCGCCCCGCCGCACCTCCCTGGACTCCGGCCACAGCGACCCCCCGACACCGCCCCCGCCCCTGCCCCTGCCAGGCGACGAGGGAGGCAGCCCAGCCTCGGGCTCCCGGGGTGGCTTCGTGCTGGCCGGGCCTGGGGACCCCGACGGCGCGTCCTCCCGAAAGCGCACTCCGGCGACTGGTGGCTTCTTCCGCCGATCACTGCTGCTCAGTGGGCTCCGGGCGGGCGGGCGGCGCAGCTCCTTGGGCAGCAAGCGGGGTTCCCTTCGCAGCGAGGTGAGCAGCGAGGTGGGCAGCACAGGACCCCCAGGCTCCGAGGCCAGTGGGCCCCCAGTTCCAGCACCTCCTGCCCTCATCGAGGGCTCGGCCACTGAAGTGTATGCAGGCGAATGGCGCGCTGACCGGCGCAGCGGCTATGGCGTGAGCCAACGCTCCAACGGGCTGCGCTACGAGGGCGAGTGGCTGGGCAACCGGCGGCACGGCTACGGGCGTACCACCCGCCCCGACGGCTCCCGTGAGGAGGGCAAGTACAAGCGCAACCGGCTGGTGCATGGGGGCCGCGTTCGCAGCCTCCTGCCTCTGGCCCTGCGGCGGGGCAAAGTCAAGGAGAAGGTGGACAGGGCTGTTGAGGGCGCCCGTCGAGCCGTGAGTGCTGCCCGCCAGCGCCAGGAGATCGCCGCCGCCAGGTGGGTGTCCAGTGCAGAGACCAAAGCTGGGCTAAGAGGGTGCTGTGGGCTGAGGGAGAAGGGAGGAGTGCCTACGGGAGAGCCAAGACTCAAGGCCTAGAACCTGGTGGGAAGAGCAGGCTTAAGGTTAGGCAGCTGTACCTCTGGAATTTAGGGTGTTTATATTTGAGGCTACAGGTGGACGTGGGTGTAACTTTAGGTGGCTGGGTATTTGAGGGAGGTGGTGTAAGACAGTAAGTGTGTCTCGGTGTCTTTTGTGTGAAGATGTGTATCTATGGAATCCATCGCTGTGTGTGGGAGTAGGATAAGCGCAGCTTTGTGCAGGCCCACAAGCCTCCTGGAACTCAGATACTCCCTAATCTAGCTGGGAGCATGAGCCCTGGGCAGAACAGGGCGTAGTCCCTTCCTGACTGGTCCTGGCTAGACACCATTTTACCTTTGGGCCTTGGATAGGTCTAGTTTGTACAGCTGATCTACCACCTGAAAAGCTAGTCTCTCCCAGTTTTGCCTCCTCCACCTCCTCTTACCCAACTGGTAAAGGTTTGAGGGGGAATTTTTCTTTCTGTAAATCATATTACATTTCCATGTATCAAGAACCTTGCTGTATAAAGCAGCACTGTCCAATAAGAATATAACACAAGCCAAATATGTCATTTAAAATCTTTTAGCATATACATTAAAAACAAAAA
>CM053401.1:67073500-67097141 GCA_028644305.1 Xerus rutilus
TTGTAATCCCAGCACTTAGGGAGGCTGAGACAGGAGAATTGCGAGTTCAAAGCCAGCCTCAGCAGTGGCGAGGCACTAAGCAACTCAGTGAGACCCTGTCTCTACATACAACACAAAATAGGGCTGGGGATGTGGCTCAGGGGTCGAGTGCCCCTGAGTTCAATCCCCGGTACCAAAAAAAAAAAAAAAAAAAAAAAAAGAAACAGGTGAAAAGAATTTTAGGGCTGAAGATATAGTTCAGTTGGTAGAGTGTTTGCCTCGCTCATGCAGAAGGCCCTGGGTTCAATCCCCAGAACCATACACAAAAAAGAATCTTTGTAATATATTTGAATCTAAATCAATATCTAAAAGATCATTTCAAATCATAATCACTATAAATTTATTGAGATATTTAACTTAGTCTTTGAAATCTAGAGTGTATTTTACACTTATAGCACATCATTTTGATTCAGATTAGCCACGTTTCAAGTGTTCAATAGTCATTTTTGATTACTGGTTTAGCACTGATATAAATAAAGTCAAAAAGCAGCTAGGCTGAGTGGCCCACAATAATTCCATCTACTGAGGAGGCTAAGGCAGGAGGACCACAAGTTCAAGACCACCCAGATAAATCAGTGAGACCTTGTCTCAAAATAAAAAAATAGAAAGGACTGGGGGTGTAGTTCAGTGATAGAGCACCACCAAGTTCAATCTCTAGGACCACAAAAAATAAACATTTAAAAAAAAATAAAGCCCCAAAATCATTCTGTAACAAAATATACAGACTTCTGATTTATAGAACTTACATATTTGAATTTTTATATATTGGATTTTCTTTAAAATGGATGGGGATATAGTTGAGGGATTTTGTTGAAATCTGAAACTATTTCAGAAGGTGAACAATCAAGATATCTCCAAATATGTTTCGGTGAATTTGTATAATGGGTGACAGGTTTCGTGTGTGTGCGCGCACGCGCACGGGTGAATAGAAACATGTCAAATGCAGAGCAGATGCCTGAGCCAGAGAATGTGCATCTGTAGACTTATCTCAGTGTCTAGATGTTAGAATTCAGGGCCTTAAGCCAGGAAAGGGGGAGGGCAGAGCACCAGGGAACATTTTGGGCTAGATAGGGTGGAGGCATGTGCAGGAAAAAAACTGATCTCAGTAACTAGAGGATCAGGCAGTGGGAGGAGGCTGGTTGGTCTCCCCAGCAACAGGCCTGGCAACCCTGATTGGCTGCTGGCTGCCATGGAAACAGCAGAGCCTCAGCAGCAGGTGCCTCTGACAGGTAGCCTGAGCCCTGCCTGATGCCTGAGTTGAGGCTTAGACTTGATCATCCATGCCCTCCATATACAAAAACACAGGTCCTTGTCAGTTTTATGGCCATCAGTAGAACTCAGTGCAACCCAAGACTGTGATCCTCATATCTTATTCCAAACCCTGAGACCAGCTCATTTTCAGGACAAATTTAGTCATATACAGTTGGAAAACCCTAGCACAAAAGAACAGGGTTATCTGAAGTCCCTCCATATAAGCTGCAAAGATTCTTGACTCACCAGGTTTGAAGGAAGGAGACTGCCCATATCTCCCAAAGTAGATGAATAAGAGGGGAATCTAAGACTAAAGTGGACATCATCCCCCATACCCAGACTGCCTTTTAGCTAAGCCAGAGGAAACAGGCCTGTGGTTAGTAGGAGTCATGGTCTTGATCTAGTTAAGCCCATGGCAAGTACCTGTGATTACCTCCATCTTTGCCCCTTTGTGCCTCACCTTGAGTTAAGATTACCAAACTAATTTCGTGATTACAAGGCATCTACAATTAATAGCAGAGAGCGAAAGGGAAGGGGAACTTGAAGAAGCGTCTGCATCAGAGGGAGAACTGAGAAACAACAGTGGGGCAAGAGTTAATGATGCTTCAAGATGGTCAGTACCTAAGGAGCAGACAGGATGGGATGGAGTATGGAAGGGAGACTAAGCTTACCCAGAAAATATAATTGCAGTAGTGAAAAAACATGGATATTGGCAGGGAGAGGGGATGTGATCATAGCAGAAAGGCGAGACCCACCCTTATTCTGGTTCCAAAGCTGAGAGGCAGGGCAAGGGGAGAGTAGCAGTAGCAGAAGGGGAAGACATTGTGATAAAATAAATAAATAAAAAAGAGGCTAAAGAAAAGCAAGATGGAAAATTCTCATGGTAGAAAATCTGCACTGGAAGAGGATGAAATAATAAGGAGGTCTGATGGTGGGAAAGGGAATCAAGGCAAAGGGAAGGAGTGGCTGGGAACAAAGTGTCACACACCAAGAGGTATGAGAGGTGTTGATAACAACTGCCAAGAGGGCATTAGGCTAGTTGGTAAGCACCAAACAGGACTGCAAAGGATGTGTAAGAAAGGGAAGGCTCAGTTGTCACTGGGGTAGGGAGCAATACAGCGATGGAATAACAGAGTTTGGGGAGGGCCTGGCCTCTGCAGCTGGAAGGAGGAAGTGTTACTACAGGACAAAAGGATAGAAGGATGTGAGAGGCACAGGAAGGTGTGATGACAGCAAACACCCCAGGTCCAGGAGAGGAATCCCAAGCAGGGAGTTGCCCTGCCCTGCCCAGGATGGGGAGTAGCTGGCAATATGAGGAAGGGTGAGAACTCCAGAGGGGAGCTGAGATGAGGATCTGATATGGTGGGGACTTGATGAGAGGGCTCGAGAATCTGAGCAGGGGCTAATTTGAAGTGGAGAAAGGCCTGCTAAGTCCTCATCCCTGGGACCCGACAGGGCAGCAGATGCCCTCCTAAAGGCAGTGGCAGCCAGCAGCGTCGCAGAGAAGGCTGTGGAGGCAGCACGAATGGCGAAACTGATAGCCCAGGACCTGCAACCCATGCTAGAGGCCCCAGGTGAGATGTGGGCATCTTGGGGGAGGGGAAAGAGCCCCTTGGGGAGCTAGAGAGGCTCAGATAATGGGGAGAGGGGATGGAAAGCCTCACGGGGATCTGGGAATGGGAAAGCCAAAGTACAAGAGTCCAAGGGCATGGATGATAGGGACTAGAGCCAGTTGTCTGGGAAATTGGACCAGGAATTTATGTGTTACAGTAATGGGAGGTTTGGGATCCAGTGGTGGGAAGTTAAGAGCCTGGGGATATCAACATCCTAAGAAGTGCCAGTCAGGGGCTCCAGCCAATAGCCAGTGAGGCTCCACTGATTCTTGGCCATCCCTGCCCAGGTCGCAGACCCAGGCAGGATTCGGAAGGTTCTGACACAGAGCCCTTGGATGAGGACAGCCCTGGGGTGTGTGAGAATGGACTGACCCCCTCAGAAGGCTCCCCTGAGCTGCCCAGCAGTCCTGCCTCCTCCCGCCAACCCTGGCGACACCCTGCCTGCCAGAGCCCACTGCCTCCTAGAGGGGACTGGGGTCCCTTCTCCAGCCCTAAAGCTTGGCCTGAGGAGTGGGGGGGCCCAGGTGAGCAAGCAGAGGAACTGGCTGGCTATGAGGCTGAGGATGAGGCTGGGATGCAGGGCCCTGGGCCCAGAAATGGTTCCCCGCTCCTCGGAGGCTGCAGCGACAGTTCAGGAAGTCTTCGAGAGGAAGAGGGGGAAGATGAAGAGCCCATGCCCCAGCTGAGGGCCCCAGGAGGCTCGGAGCCTGACCCTGTTACCATGCCGGTCCTGAGGGGCCCATCTTCGAGGGGTCCTGATGCCGGGTGCCTGATGGAAGAGTTTGAGGAGCCTGCTGCAACTGACAGGCCTGCCCAGCGGGTGAGACATCCTCTGTCCCCACTTCCTGCCCTCTTCTTTTCAAAGCTTTGTCCCAGCCCACCCCTTTCCAGACCTCTGTCTGATTCCCTGAGGGGTTTTGATTTCAACTCAGCTTTCTTTCTGCCTAGCCAGTCTTGGACCATGTCTCACCTCAAAAAAAATAGGTAACTTTGAAGCAGAAAAGAACCTTAGAGACCTTTAAGTCCAACTCCCTCATTTGACAGCTGGGGGAACTGAGGCCCAGAGCACTTAAAGTAACTTGCCAAGGGTTACAAACTAATAATTAATAGTAGAACCAGAACATTTTTTCCTGTTCTCTTTCCATATCATTTCCAGCTCCCAGTTTCCTACTCCACCCCCAGCCCCACCTCCGCACTTTCTCTCTTTGGTGCCCAGAAATAAAAAAAGAAAAAATTGTTCCCTCCCTACCCTCACTCTCCCTCCCTCTCCCAGGAAGAAGGGAAATAGGGAAAAAAAGCAAAAAACTGGGAGAGGTGGAGTTTCCCCAGAACCCTCTGCTCTGATTGGATTCTAAGCCTTCTCCCGTTTCCTAGCAACCACATCCTCACCTCTTTATCCCTCTGCCCTACTGCAGTACTGGCTGCTACTGCCAATGTCTGCTACTAAGGCCAGGCACCTTCTGCCTGGGCCATTTGATATACTGGTGGGAGGGGAAGGGAGGAAGGAGGGAGGCGGGGCTGTCCCTGTCTCTAGAGTGCCAGAGCAAAGGTAGAGCCCTGCTTGGAAGAAGAGGGGTGTTTTGCAACACAAGACAAAGGCTGGACATCCACATGCTCTGCCCTGTGTAGGGAGGTGGCTGGAACCCTTGGCTTTGCCCCCTGAAGCCAGGACAGGGAGGGGGGCCTGACACTGGACTTGGTATTCAGGGACTGAGCCTGCTTCCTGCTCTGTCTCTCTAGGGAGCTGCCAATCCCCTGGTGGTGGGAGCCGTAGCCCTCCTGGACCTCAGCCTGGCGTTCCTGTTCTCCCAGCTCCTCACCTGAGGCTACTTCCTGGCCTAGCTCTGGCTTTGGTTGCCTGCCTCCTCACCCCTTTGACCTGCCTTTTTCTCTTTTCCTCCTCCTAGTTGTTTTTGCTCCTGTATTTCCCTCTCCTTTTCCTTTCTCTTCTGTCCTACTTTTGTTTTTGTCTCTTGCTTTTTCCTTCCCTCTCTTCTTTCAGCTTATCTCATTTATTCTGGATCTGTCTTTGTCTTCCTCATTCCCTTTCCCACCTCAACCTCCTCTTTCTCTAGATTGTTTACATATGAAGGGCTTTCTCTCTCAGAGTTGCTGTCTTCTCTGAGACATACAAATCTAAGTCAGACCATTACCCCCACGCCCTTTCCACCTTTTCTTTAAACCTAAATTTCACCAAGGGTTGGGGTTTGGTATCCTGAGGAGTTTCCTAAAAGCTGAATGGAAAGGAGGAAAACAATGGAGAAGGGAGTGATTAAATGCTGAATAGGGTGCTGACTGAGCCACTGTGGCTTCCTGGCCCAAGCTGAAAAGGCAGAAGGAGGTGCCACCTCCACCTGTCACCTTGGAGGATAGTATCTCCCCTTCCAGCACCCAGTTAGGTTCTTGCCTCATTGATCCTTCCCAGAGGAAGAAAAAGGAAAGTGAAAATAGAATAACTCCCTAGATCTCCCTCTTTCTTTCCTCAATAGCCAGCCTCTCTTCCAACCCCCTGTAATGGCATTCCATGCCATGCCAAGAGCAATGTGTAAAGAAACAAAAACTATCCAATGCAGCCAAGCCCACCCCTCTCAGACCTTGCCACTACCCTCTCTACCCTTCTGTGTTCCCCTAAAAGTTTATTTGGTTGGTCTGGACTCACTTGTGGCCTTTGATTAAACTCCTAAGGGGCCTAAAGAAGACACTTCTACTGCAGAGTGCTAGAGGCATTTGAGCAAGGATACCGCTCCCCAACTCTGGCAGTTGTGTTGGGGGGGAGGCACTTCTGGGGATGGAAACAAGAGCTCACAGGGCAGCAGAAGCTGTGATGGTCCAATAGGCCCCGTGGGTTTTGTCCCTTCCCCCATCACATCAGAATCTCCTGAAATGAGAAAACAACAGAAGGAGGGGATCCAAGGAAGCTGATATCTCCCACACTTCCCAGGCAGGGCAGAGGTGGGAGTCAAATCCGGGGTGAGAGGTGGGTGGAGAGACCTGTTTGAGTTTGTGGCTGATCCCTGGTACTAGCTTTCCCCCTGGGGGTAGGAAGCCCTAGGAAGAGAGGAACGTTGGGTCCCCAGGGGATCTTTCCTCCCTCCCCTGCATGAGGCAGACAAGCTGCCTGCCAACCCCCTCCCTTGAGGAATGGCCTTGCCCGGGAATGCCCACCACATATACCCTCTTCTTTTTTCTAGTCAAACTCTGTTTACTCCTTGGCCTGCCTCCCTCCTTCCTCCCCTCTCAACCTTTACTTCTGATTTCTATTTCATGGAATTTGGGATTGAAGTTATACAACAGTGCCGCCAACACCAAGTCTTGCAGGAAAAAAATACAAAGAAATTTAACAAAAAAAAATATATTAATAAAAAAGTTCAAAAAAGGGGGGGGACTGTCATCTCCTTTGGGGTGCGATGGCTTCAAACCCAAGCTCTCCGAGGCTCTCCGGGTGGTGAACATGTAGAAGGAGACCTCTTGGGGTACCCCGCCCCAGCTTACTGTCCAGCCGTCCTAGCTGGTAAGAGCTCCTTCCCCTAAGCGCGGAGGTCAGAGGATCTCAGAAGGCTCACGGGCGGCCCAGGAGGGCGGGGTCTCGTGGTGGAGGCGGGGAAAGGGCAGGACTCGATCGGGCACCAACCCCAGCTCGGCCCTGTACCAGGAAGCGCTGGCGGGGAGAGAAGGACAGTTGACCGAAGACAGGTGAGGCTGGCCCTTGGGGAGGGGAAACTGAAACCGCCAGAGATGGGAGCGGGGGGCGGGGAGAACGACAAAAACTGCAGGACCCTGAACGGGAAGGAATGGCCGAGATAGGGATGGCATACCAGGTGGACGAGAAAAGAGGGAGATGGGCGGGGCTCTAGCGCATGCTCCGCAGGAACAGGTGCTGGGTGGGGCAGGGACGCATGCTTAGTGAGGATCTCCTTAGGCGGTGCGATGGGGGTGGACTTTGGGGACCCAGGTGGGGAAAGGTAACGAGTAAGTTTTAGGATAGCCGTAAGACCCAGGCCCTTAGAATCTTGGCGCAAGGTAAGCCTGGCTACCTGGCTAGAAAGTATTAAAGACTTCCCCACCCCCGAGCTCTACCCCGCCCTCCCCAGGATGGTGGTGCCTTTGCTGAAGCTTCAGGACCTAATCGAGGAGATTCGCGGGGCCAAGACTCAGGCCCAGGAGCGGGAGGTGATCCAAAAGGAATGCGCCCACATCCGGGCCTCCTTCCGAGACGGGGACCCCCTGCAGAGGCACCGCCAGCTGGCCAAACTGCTGTATGTCCACATGTTGGGCTACCCTGCCCACTTTGGACAGGTATATCTGCCTCCGGTGTTTGAAGAGGAAAGCTATTGGGACAGGGTTGTGGATCTCTTCGTTTATTTGTGCTTTGATTGTTTTCATTCTCCGGTTTCTGAATCTTCACACTACGCTGGGGAGGGGGGCACTTTTCCTATACAAACCCCACTGGTCCTCAGCTGCAGTTAACTCTTCATTCTCTGGCCAGCCCATTCAGGGCACCTCCTCCTCTTTTCTCCCAGCCTCCTTCATTCCTAGATTCTTTAATCTGTCCACTAATGCCTGACCCTTCTATGCCTGTCTGGTTGAAGAGAGGATGATGGATTATAATGCCCCACAAGTTAAATCTGATGATAAGAAAAGCCCAAGCTAGACATGTAGATGTGTGCGTGTCACTGACAGTGTGAAAAAAGTAGGGTGGAACCCTCTTGTTTCACCCCTGCCCTTCGGATCTGCCCTTTTCCCTGTAGATGGAGTGCCTGAAACTGATTGCCTCCCCCAGATTCACAGACAAGAGGGTGGGCTACCTGGGGGCCATGCTTCTATTGGATGAGAGGCACGATGCCCACCTGCTCATAACCAACAGCATCAAGAAGTGAGAGGTTCTGGGGGCACTGGAAAACAAGGAAATGGGAGAGTGGGGAACTGGGAAATCCCAGGGGGCTACCTGTTGTAGTTACTGGGAAGGACTGGTTTCCTCAGAGGCTTGACTAATCCTCCTAACCCTGCAGTGACCTGAGCCAGGGGATTCAGCCAGTACAAGGCCTGGCCCTGTGCACTCTGAGCACCATGGGCTCTGCTGAGATGTGCCGGGACCTGGCCACTGAGGTGGAGAAGCTGCTCCTGCAGCCTAGCCCCTATGTGCGCAAGAAGGTGAGATGCAGAACTTGGCACTTGCTGCTTCAGAAACTGTCCCTTATCTGCCACGCAATAGAAGTGTGTGTGCATGTTTGTGGGGGGGAGGGGGTCTGTCCTTGTAGATACCTGCCTATCTGAGGCCCCTGACCTCTACAGGCTATTCTGACTGCAGTACACATGATCCGGAAGGTCCCTGAGCTCTCTGACATCTTCCTCCCACCTTGTGCCAAACTGCTTCATGAACGCCACCATGGTAAGGCCACAAGGCTCCCCATCCTCTGCTTCTGGTCTGGCTATGAATGGAAGTGAAAAACAGGGCAGAAACACCAGATTCTGTACATACACAAAGAGTAGTACATACACAAAGATTCTCACAGTAGATTCTCTCATGCCCTGGCCTACCATTCACTTCCCCACCCTGACCCCAGGCATCCTGCTGGGCACCATCACGTTGATCATGGAGCTCTGCGAACGATGTCCTGCAGCCCTCAGGCATTTTCGTAAGGTGGGCTGTCCAAGGGGTAGGTCCTGGCCTTGTCAAAGAGGGGCAGTGAGGGCAGAATGGGGCTAAAGCTGAGAAGATGAAGATAAGGATGGAATGCGCAGACAAGGTTGTGCCCTCCCTCCAGGTGGTACCCCAGCTGGTGCAGATCCTCCGGATGCTGATGACAACAGGATATTCCACAGAGCATAGCATATCTGGAGTCAGTGACCCCTTCCTGCAGGTGGGCTGAACTTTCCCTCGTGTATCCCGGGAATAAAGAAGGTTTAGCAGTGAGACTCCCATAGTATAATCTGGCTTAGTCAGTGCCTTGGGCAAGAGGATGATCGCCCTGGTCATTCCAGAACAAAGAGGGGGAGAAGGAATGACTGAAGGTCAGAAATCTAGTTGGGTAACAATTTTTTTAAAAGCCTGTCATAAACTCCCTTGGCCTCACACACCTCTGATCCCCTCCCAGGGCTACCCGGACCTATGGAGGGGAGGAAGGGTGGGAGGCCCTAGGGTCTAACCAGACCCCTTACAATGCTGTACACAGTGTTGGCTTTTTCTTTTCATCTCCACAACTCCTTATCCTGTGATATCTCTCCACCTTTCAACCTATAACTCACCCTCAGGTCCAGATCCTTCGTCTGCTTCGGATCCTAGGCCGGAACGATGAGGAAAGCAGTGATACTATGAATGACTTGCTGGCACAGGTGTGGGTTGGGGGGACATTGCTTAGGTATGTTGCTCTGGAGTCCACCAGCCCTGGGCATCCATCACAGGATTACTCGCTATGCGGCAGCTGTGTAATTGCCCCTCTGTCCCCTCCAGCCAATGAACTACATGAAGGAGGGACACAGTCTGTTGCAGTATTAATGCCCCAGTGCCCAGTCTGGTTTGCGCACATAGTGGGGTTTAGGAAACTTTGTTGGCTGGTTGAGGAATGGATGGATAGTGGAGAGCTTCCAGAAACACCCCCTGGTAAGGAGAGAGCCCTGTGTGAATATATCTCCTCTCCTATCCACTCAGGTAGCCACCAACACAGACACCAGTCGAAATGTGGGCAACGCGGTCCTGTTTGAGACAGTGCTTACCATCATGGATATCCGCTCTGCAGCTGGCCTACGGGTATCATCCATATGCTCTCCCACTGTGGCTTACCCTCCACCCCCAGCCAGCCAGCAGGGCTTTGTTCACTGGCCTCTTCACAACACATGTCATCCTGTGCCACGTTGTCCCCACTCGAGTGAGTAGGCTGTAACTTCCCTGAGTGTCTCCACTCTCTGCCCCCCACAGGTTCTAGCTGTCAACATTCTTGGCCGCTTCCTGCTCAACAGTGATAAGAACATTAGGTAATGACCTGTGTGTAGCTACACTGTGCCACTGAGCTTCTGACCCTCTGAACTCCTCCCTCCAGAATCTCCTGATCCACTTACCTCTTACCCCTGTACCCAGGGCAAGGCTAATGGCCACAGCATGATAGGGCCTTTCCCACCCTGACCAGGTATGTAGCCCTGACGTCCTTACTACGCCTGGTGCAGTCTGATCACAGTGCTGTGCAGCGGCATCGGCCCACTGTGGTGGAATGTCTGCGAGAAACTGATGCCTCCCTCAGTCGGTGAGCACAGATAGGGGACAAGAGGACAGGGCAGAGGATACAATGACTAGTAGCCAGATCCAAACCAGCTCAAAGTAGGTGGGAGTAAGAGGACTACAGGACAGATCCTGGGGATGAGGCAAGCCAGAGGTATGGAGTGGGGTGATCTAGGCCACCTGTATAGACACCTTTCTCCTGCTAGGAAAGCCCTGGAACTGAGCCTAGCTCTGGTGAATAGCTCCAACGTGCGAGCCATGACACAGGAGTTGCAGACCTTTCTAGAGTCCTGCCCCCTTGACTTACGGGCTGATTGTGCCTCAGGCATCCTGCTGGCTGCAGAGAGGTAAGGGGACAGGTTCCCAGGAGGCAGAGAGGGTGCAGTCTGGGGAGGGATAGTGCCAGGACTAATGAGCCATGTCCCCTAGGTTTGCTCCAACCAAGCGATGGCACATAGACACCATCCTTCATGTGCTGATAATGGTGAGATGGGCTAGTTGGAGAGCTGGGCAGTAATGGACAGATTTCACCACATTGACTTGGCCATGTCCACCCTCTCCAGGCAGGAACCCATGTGCGGGATGATGCAGTGGCCAACCTGACGCAGTTGATTGGGGGGGCCCAGGAGCTACATGCCTACTCTGTGCGCCGACTCTATAGTGCCCTGGCAGAGGACATCTCCCAGGTGCCATTCCCACCTCCTCAAGCCCAGGATTGCCTCCTATGTCTTCCTGAGCTCCTCTCCTTCACTGAACTTTTTTCCTCTTAGGCTCACAGCTATCTACTTAGTGCAGGAAACCCTTGAGGACAGAGCCTGCCTTTTAGAACACCTGGGCTGCTGCTCTGGCACTGGTGCCTACTGGCTGTATAACCCCAGATGACTAATTTAACGTCTTTTAGGCTCCATATATTCAGCTTTCTACCCTTCCTACCTCCCAGGGCTGTATTTATAATCAAATGAGATAGATAAAAGTTTTGTGCACATATTATAATTTATTATTACTTCAAATGCTGAGTGAATTAACAGGTGCAAGCCAATATTATACTGTACTTTTTAAAAATTATTTGGTTCTTTTTAGTTATACATAATTGTAGAATGTATTTTGACTTTTTTTTTTTTTTTTTTGGTACTGGGGATTGAACTCAGGGGTGCTCGACCACTGAGCCACATCCCCAGCCCTATTTTGTGTTTTATGTAGAGACAGGGTCTCACTGAGTTGCTTAGCGCCTCGCTGTTGCTGAGGCTGGCTTTGAACTCGCGATTCTCCTGTCTCAGCCTCCCTAAGTGCTGGGATTACAGGCTTGAGCCACCGCGCCCGGCTTGACATATTTTTTTAATATTTTTTAGTTGTAGGTGGACACAATATCTTTATTTTTATGTGGTGCTGAGGATCGAACCCAGTGCCTCACGCATGCAAGGCAAGCGCTCTACCACTGAGCTACAATCCAAGCCCTGAATTTTGACATATTATACATACATAGTATACTCTTCATTTTCCTCTTTAGTAAGATGAACAGAAAGCACCACCCTGCTCTTCCTCAAGGGTGGGACCTTCTCACAGCTCCATCATGCGGTCAGACTGTGCACTTCTGAATCTTGGCCACCAGAGGGCAGTGGAAGCCCAGGCATCAGGACAGAGCCTGCTCACAAATTTCCCTTTCCCCACCCTGCCAACCCCCACCATCTTTGCTTGGCATAAGGGGATGTTTCAGAGTGTGGAAGAGAGGAGGGAACCCCAAACACTGGCCTAGATGTGATTCTCCCACACAGCAACCACTGGTGCAAGTGGCAGCCTGGTGCATCGGAGAGTATGGGGACCTCCTGCTGGAGGGGAACTGTGAAGAAGTGGAACCCCTTCAGGTGAGGCCCACACTGTGGACACACTGAGGACAGACTTGTCAAGGGAGGTAGGGCTGGACCCCAGGTCACTACTTATACCCACACCTGAAGGTGGAAGAAGAGGAGGTGTTAACACTCCTGGAAAAGGTGCTGCGGTCCCAAATGTCCCTGCCAGCCACCCGAGGATATGCACTCACAGCCCTCATGAAGCTCAGCACCCGGCTTCGGGGTGACAACAAGTAAGAGGAGGTCCCAGCCCCTGGAACGAGTCTCCTCACTTGCTCACCATTTTCTAAGCTCTCCAGATACATGCACTGTCCCTCACCACTTCTATCCCCCAGTCCTGTGGGGCTTGCTCTAGAGCTACATAGCTTGGGTGTCTCCTCACTCTGAGACCTCTCCCTTCTCCACCACATACTGGAGCAGAAGGGCAAGGCAAATTGCCTTTACAACTCACACAACTCTGTGGCCCAGCCGTATTCGCCAGGTGGTGTCTATCTACGGGAGCTGCTTGGATGTGGAGCTGCAGCAGCGGGCTATAGAATATAACACACTCTTCCGGAAGTACGACCACATGAGGTGTGTCCAACATCTGCTACAGTGTAGGAGCCAGATCCCTGCCCTCTCCCAAATGCCCCCTTCTAACTACAAGGGTCTCGTCCTCTCTTGGGTTATTGTCCACTGCCAGAGCCTTCCACCCACAGTTCATTGAAGCAGGCTGTTTCCCAAACCTCCCTGCTCATCTAAAAACCAGCAACAGCATGCCATCTTACCAGAAGGACACTTCTGATCCACCATGTACCCAGCATCTCCATGTTCTTAGCCCTCTTTCCAGATGTCTCTTGTGAGAGGCAAAGGGTCTACATAGAGGGACACTGCATTCCATCCTCTCAGGGCTGCCATCCTTGAAAAGATGCCTCTTGTGGAGCGAGGTGGCCCTCAGGTTGAGGAGGCAAAGGAAAGCAAAGCAGCAGCCCCTGTCCCCACAGAGCCCCAGGTGAGGAGACTGGACGCCTTGGGATGAAGACTTACTTGGGCTTCCATGCCAAGCCCTGACCCTTGTGCCCTTTCCCCTAGGCCTCAAAGCTCTTGGACCTGTTAGATCTCCTGGATGACACTTCTGAAGACACTCAGCATCCTCCCCTTCTGGATCCATCCCCAGGTGGCACCTTAGTCCACCTCCTTGTTCCCTGTGCACAGCCACCTCCAGGTAAGCCTCAGCAAAAAGGAGTCTTAGAGAAGGTAGTGAGAATGTGCCATCTCTGCTGTGCTGAGTGAGGCTCAAATACCCTTTCCCTCCTGTGTGTCCCTATCCCATCCCCATTTTGGTAAGTAAAGGGGTTCACTCAGTCATGCCAGTCTTCTCCTGGGTATAGTGTCTTCTCTTTGTTCCAGACTTCGAGCCCTGGCCAGACTTCACCCCTGCTTCCTCCCCACCCTGTCTCATCCCACTTCCCCACTGGCCCTTCAAACCCTCCCACCTCAAGCCCTTGGCATTTAATGTTCTTTTTACACAAAACGTTCTTTTCTTGGCACATCAAGTGACTTGCTTGGTAGGGGAAGGCACTCTAACCTGAAATGTCAGATCCTTCCCCTACCACTCCCATTTAAGTTAGTTCTTCCCAGTTATTCCGGTTAATTTATTTCCCTCTAACATGCATTCCAGCCTGATTATCTTATTTTCTTTGTTATTGCTTCTCTCCCTGCACTAGACTGTCAATTGTCTATCTGTCTAGCATCCTGGGCAGTACAGGGACAAGAGGTGCAGGGTTTTTTTGTTGAATGAATGTGTTATCTCGAGCCCACACCCCAAGCTGCCTCTTTCCCTGCTATAGCTCCCATTCCAAATCTCAAAGTGTTTGAGCGTGAAGGAGTAGAGCTCAATCTGTCTTTCACTCGACCACCTGAATCCCCTGCTTTGCTTTTAATCACCGTCACCATCACCAACTCCTCAGGGGGTGATGTCACCCACTTCATCTGCCAGGCAGCTGTGCCCAAGGTATGTAAATACCAGTATTCAGAGGTGGCCTAGGCACTCCGGGAAGGAGGCCATGGAGTAGAGGTGGGTGGAAAACAGGGTAAGATAGGAAGGGAATGACAGCAGAAACAAGTACCTGGGGAGTTGACGGGAAGAGGGTTTGGAACCACTGAGTGTGGAGGGGTTGTCTGAGCCCAGCCAGCTTTCTTACTATGCTCTGCACAAATCCCACATTCAGAGTTTTCAGCTGCAGCTACAGCCCCCCAGTGGGGACACAGTTCCAGCTTGGGGTGGCCTCCCCATCACCCAGCTCTTCAGAATCCTCAATCCTAACAAGGTCAGTTCCAGGGCCCCATAGATAAGACCCAGGGATAGAAGTCACAGGAACTAACTCTGGTCTCCACTTTCCCATTTCTAGGACCCCTTGCGGCTAAAGCTTCGCCTGACCTACAACCACTTGGGCCAGTCAGTGCAAGAGATCTTTGAGGTGAACAACTTGCCTGTGGAGACATGGCAGTAACTCTTCAATCTGCCTGAAACCCTCCTACATCCCAAAGCCTGAGGTCCTAGCAGTGGGGAACCTACCCTGAGGGCTGCCAGCAGGTGGCACTCTAGTTCTGCCTTAATCACTGCAAAACTGTGGGGCCTGCTCCCCTCTCCCACAAAAAAATGGAAGCCCAATAAAGCCCCGGGGGGATAAAGCTATAATCTGGATATGTTTGAGGTAGAAAATATGTATAAATAACAACAAGGGAAGAGGCTTCTCACACAGGAAGGATCCCAGGACTCTTCCTGGGAACCTTGGGAATCAGTCTCAACCACCAGGATTTTCTTCTGCCCCTCCAGGTTGGGGAGCAAATTTTCCCCTAAGCTGCTACAGGAAGCACTCTATCCTCTGGGCCAGAGCTGGGCAAAATCAAAGCAGAATTTCTGGATTTCTAACAGGAATTCCCAACCACTTCCCCACCCTGCTGCTATTCCCCACACCCCAAAGCAGGGAAATCCCTGCTGCCTCCCCTCATCTCTAACTCAGCTGTAAGGCGGTTTCGGAGCCGCTGGCAGAATCAATGGCATCGACCAAGGGAGGGGGGGTGGCAAGGGATTTTCCTGTGCTTAACTACTGATCACGGCTAAGTGGAAATCCTATAAACACGAGCGGAAATCAATGGAGGCTGCTTAGCGGCCAGGGGAGAGGGGCGGCCCACAGATTGCATCTGACGGATGAGGGAGAGGAGGCAGCCAGGGAGGGCTCAAGGAAAGGGTTGCTGAGAACAGGGTGAAAGAACTGGCAGAGGTGGAGGGAGAGGAGGCCCAGTGAGGCCAGGCGTGGCCTCTGCTGGACCCAGAGTTCCCTTCCTCTTCTAGGAAGTAACACCCCTAGCCCAGACTGCTGTCAGGATGTTTAGTCCTCTGTGGAGCTGTTTACTTCTAGCAGGCGCCGATAGTCCTGAGGACGGAAATGCTGTAGGTACACGATGAGCTTGCCAGGTGCCCTCTCCTGTGCTGGCACACCTATAGGCAAAAGGATGATGAGGAAAGAAGCAAACAGAACTGTCATACATGCTCTAACTTTCTCCCTGACCACCCAGCCAGGACTCCAAAGTTGTTTTGAAGGTAGCACCAACATTCTGAATGTCAACCAACTAGCTTCTGTAACCTACCCTCTACCTCACGGGACTCTAGAAGTGGGACTCAAGAGCCACTTCAGACTCAAGAATGCTGGGGATTCGCATATGAGCTGCTTCTCCAGCAAGGAGAAATGATGGGGAAATATCTAGGTGCCATGAAGACAGAGAATGCTTCAATATGGACTCATATCAGTTATTACCCCTGTCCCCAGTCAAGATGAAAACCCATCTAGCTGGCAAAAGCTCATTAGCTTGGTAATGAAGTACATACAGAGATGTACACATAGGAGAGAAACCAAAGGCTGTGGAAAGAAAAGAAAAAGTTATAATTGTGGGGTGGGATTCACACAGAATTCTCCCTTCTGGGACTGAGGATATAGCTCAGTAGTGGAGTGTTTGCCAAGCACACTCAAGGCCGTGGGTTCGATCCCCAGCAAACTACCCCCTCCCAAAAGAAACAATTCTTCCCTCTGGAACTGCTATCGCCAGTGTCCATTGTTAGTGCCCAGCAGCATATTGAGCATATAGCAGGAAACAGGGTGTATGGTTGCTAAGGAGGCTCAAATAGCATCCCAGAGCTGTCAGGCTGCATGGGGTACACAACCCCAAACACATGGATGGGCTGTCTACTAGGAAACTGAGCATGGGAACAGAAAACCACATCTGAGCCAGATGCAGTGACGCGTGCCTATAATCACAGAGGCTTGGGAGACTGAGGCAGGAGGATCGTGAGTTCAAAGCCACCTCAGGAACTTAGCGAGATCCTAGGCACCTCAGTGAGATTAATAAAATATTAAAAAAAAAAAAAAAAAAAGGAAACCAAATTTGCCAATGCTCACCCCACCATCTCATATATATTCAGTGTTCTTGCCTTTTACTCAAAGCCAAGAGGATGGATTAAATGAAGATCCAGGAAACCATAAAAACAAAAGGATATTCAATCCCCAGCATGGGCAAAAAGAAAAAAGTTTACAGGAAGAAAGAGTTAAAGCAGAGAACTAACAAATAGAACTGAAAGAAATTTGACCAAAGGAATGATTAAATGAGACAGAATGGCTGGGACGAAGATTAGAGATGTATGAAAGGCTTAAATCCAAGTCAGACAGCAACTGTAAAAGAGAAAAAGTGATAGAACTATAGGCAAACTGGGGCCTCCAGAAAACTGCTAAAATAATTACTGTTAAAGAAATAATCCAGGGGCTGGGGTTGTGGCTCAGTGGTAGAGCACTTGCCTTGCATGTGTGAGGCACTGGGTTCAATTCTCAGCACCACATATAAATAAATAAAATAAAGATCCATTGACAACTAAAAAAATATTAAAAAAAAAAAAGAAAGAATCCAGAGACTCTCCCCCATTATACAATCCAGTGCTCTAGAAAAGGACAGTGTAGCTTAGTGGTCGAGTGCTTGCCTAACATGATTAACAAGGAGGCCCTAGGTTCAATCCCAGCACTGCAAAAGGATTTAAAAGCCAGGAAAGAGCCAGGCACAGTGGCGCATGCCTGTAACCCCAGCACTTTGGGAGGTTGAGACAAGAGAATCGAGAGTTCAAAGCCAGCCTCAGCAACGGCAAGGCACTAAGCAACTCAGTGAGACCCTGTCTCTACATAAAATACAAAAAATAGGGCTGCGGATGTGGCTCAGTGGTCCAGTACCCCTGATTTCAATCCCCAGTACCCCCCCAAGAAAAAGCAAGGAAAGGAAAGTGGGGATCAGGGAAACACAGAAGGGTCTGCCCCCCCTCACCAAGCATGCTGCTGATGTTATTGATCTTCTTTAGAGCAGTTGGTACTTCAGCCTCCTCCTGCACCAGGGCCTCTACTTCACCCACAGCATAGCCAAAGTCCGCTGTATCCAGGTCCACCTTGAGCACCGGCTCCTCTTCATTGACTCCAGAGAATACTAGCTTCCAGGAACTCCTTTCAGTCACAAAACTAGCTACTTCCTGCAGCCCCAGTGGACCCAGCACAGCAGCCATACCTCCATCCCCCTTTCCCTCAGCTCCCAGCACCTCACAGAGCTGGGCCACAACTGCAGGTTCAGATGTAAGTTCCTTGTACTCGGTGTGGGGTCCTGAGATACCTGATGCACCAGGGCATTTGAGCTCCCATCCGCTACCCTCTCGCTGTCGCAGCCAATGGTTAGACCGCATCAGGCTCAGCTCAGGGGTGTCATAGTAGGTGTCTCGGAAGGTGATCCGGTGCTCCAGGGTGCCTCCCAACTCCTGCAGTCGTTCCTCTATGCCAGGCCCTGGAATGAACTTCCGCTCCACCTCAATCAAGCCCTGGGCCATGCTATCTGCAAGGATCATTTGCAACAAACGTTTTCTTAGCGCCCAAAGGTGTTCAGCCTGCCCCGCAACGACTAAGCAGAGACTCTAGACCTGGGTGAATTTACTGAGACACATACACTGAGTCGCAGATCTCTACCTCAGCAATACAGGGCTTTGCGAATTTTTTTAAAACGTTCTGCAACAGTGATTGGTCTCCAGTCAAATCCATTCCACTACTGATGATGTCCTCAATCCAAAGGTCTCCCTGAAAAGCAGGTCATGCAGCAGATTTCGTTTCAATGCCCCTCACTACACCTTGCTACCCCAGGAGGTCAGGAGCTGCTGCTACCTGGGATGACCTGCCTTTCCCAGACACAGCACCCACCGGCAGAGGCTCGGGTCTCACCTCAAAGCCTAAGGGTCTCCCTCTCGCAGGATCAGGAGATGGGGGGAGGGAGTCCACGCCACACTCGCGAGGAATGCCGGGAGGAGTCCCAAGCCTTGGACCTCAACCCAGCTCAACTGCGTGGCCGGCCAGTCCAAGCACCAGCGGCCATATTAGGCCCGTGGTAGCAGTGCCGAGGGCAGCCCGGCCCGAGAGGTCTATTAGGTTATGGGCGGCCGCGACTCCCGCTTGGGCAGAGGAGCGAGACCATCCCTTGGCGCTCTGCAGCGCAACCCCTATGCCTGGCGTCCGGGGGGTCGACAGGGGTCTCAGGCCTCAGGTTGAGCGCGGCTTCCTGAACCGGGTGGATGATGGGAGATGTAGTTCCAAAGGGGGGGGGGTCTTCGCCATCTCGCTCCACCCATTGCTATGGTGACCTGAAAGCAGCAATTAGTGCCCATGGGACTTACCTAAAGCTGAACCTGGTTTGCAGCGCAGTGGAGAGTCGTGGGCAACGAGCTTGAGGTTCCAGTCTCCAACCCCTCCCGACCTAGGCAGTGGGCCTGAAACACAAGTCACTCACTCAGACCCTGTCTAGTACGTATTTAACTATTATGGCGGCCTATTTATCACAGGTCAGTGGCAGTGGGCTGGGGCAGAAGGAAAGGCAATTAAGTCCAGTGTAGCTCCTTTGGAGTTTTAGAGGAAAACTAATACATTCTGGTAAGAAGGTTCAGAGTAAGCGTGGGCAAGAGACTTTCTATTAGAGGAAGAAGTGAAATTTTGAATGGAACTACAGATGTGGGATTGCAACAGGTAGAAACCCAGGTGGAGACCTAACAACATGAGCAAAGGCCCAGACACTGAAAAGCATCTGGCCAGAATGAGAATAAAAGGTGGGGCTCAAAATGCAATTGAGGGGCAAGTTGGAAAAGGCTTTGAATGCGTGCCAGACTGAGGAGTCTATCAATTCCAGCAGACCCTGAACAGGTTTTTTTAGGAGTAGGAAAAATATTCAATGTTCATTTAAAATACAAGAAGATATACGGAGGGGAGATAATGCTTTAGAAGAAAGCCTTCTATAGAGAAGGCCCCTCCTTACTCTCTGAGGACCATCATTATCTATAAATCTTGTATCTCACCCTCTGGGAGAGGATATTGTCAACTCCCAGGCTTGTTTCTGTAATGGGTGAGAAGTGCCAGGTTCTCCACACCTGTCTCTGCCTAGTATGTGTCTGGAAACACAAATGAAGTACTGTGGTGAAACGTAGGATGTCTTGGATGCATCCGTCCTTCCCCCTACTCCATGTCAAGCACCACTTGATGGGGAGGGCTTGCATTTTCTTCATCCTTTCCTCCCCCGCCCCCAAAGTTTTGTTGACCCAGGAAGAAGTCCTAGTATTTTTCCGTTTAATGACCAGCCTAATTGGGCAGAGGCAGCAGCTTAACGGAATAGGAAGTCTAGATTTCAGAAACAGACCTGGGTTAACTCAACTTGGCCTTGGACAGGCTATTGTACCTCCCTAAGACCCTGCTTTTTTATTGGTAAAATGTGAACTGCCTCACGATTATGTGAGGATTCATTTAAAAACTGTCATTTGGTGGAAACCCAAAATATTCGTTTCTTTCTTTTCTCCTCAGAACATCAGGGAGGTTTATTTGTTTTGCTTTGTTGTTGGTATTTAAAAGTTGGTTTTAGCAGCTAGTGTGGGGTTCTGGAGCCAGACTACTGAGGTTTAACCCTGCTGCTGTCGCTTTTTGACCCTGCAACCATGGGCTGGTTAATCGTGCCTTGATGTTCTCACCTGTAAAAGGAATTAAAGTATGTCTTATAGAGTTGTGAGAATTAAATAAATTAATATATGTATAAGTGATTGGAAATATCCCTGTATACTCAATAAATCTTACAAATTATTGTTACTACAATAGTGTGCTTATGAGCCGATAAACTGAAGAGGAGCCAGAACCTCTCCTCTCCCCTCCCCAATTCAAAGGACTATGTGACTGCGTGGAGGAAACAAACTCAGAGACTTCGGAGTAATTGCTGTGAGAGAAGGTTCTCAATAGGAAAGGAGCGGGGATAAGGAAGCAAGAAGATGGGAGTGAAAAAAAGAAAGAGACTTTGGGCAGCTCTGGCAAGCTGGTAGGAGCCGGCTTGTACTAGAGCCGATCTGAAACAAAACAACAGAACACATGCATGCTTTCTGCAGGCAGAAGGAAGACGAGGGGACAGGAAAGAGTTTAAAGGGACATGCCCTCTTGCCCAGGCACCGGATGGACCTGGCGCCAGAGCAAGGAGGCGACGGGATGGCCATGCCCGCCCCTGGCCGGAGCAGGGATCCAGCGTCCAGGGAGGAGCACCGGCACTGCGCTTGCGGGCCGGAGGGCGGAGGCGACAGACTACAACTCCCGGCATGCGCCGCGGCGAGCGGGCGGCTGCACCTGCTCAGTGGGGCCGCCCTGGGCGCCTGGGTATTGATTATTCCATTGTGTGGGACGCCTCGGCTCCAGCCAGTGAATGAGGCGGAGGAGTGAGGGCGAGGAGGAGGAGGAGGGCGAGGAGGAGGAGGGCGAGGAGGAGGAGGAGGAGGAGGCAGGGAGCGAGCGAGTGCCCAGGGTGAATCAATGGAAACCCCCTCACGAAGCCGGGAAAACACTTCAGCCGCAGCCAAATAGCATTGATTATTTTCCTTCACTTCCCTCACCGCCGTGAATTTATTTATTTATTTTTTCCATCTCCGTCCCCGACGCCCCGGAGCGAGCGCTGGAGGGAGGGAGGAGGAGGGGAAAAAAAGGAATCAACACATCGGAGAAGTCCCTTCCAAGAGCCGCCCCCTCCCCTCCCCGCCTCGCGCTGCTCGGCGGCCGTGGTTCGACTCCCGTCCCTGCTTCCAGCTGAGGTGTAAGTGCATCGATTTCCGATGCTGCTGGGTTGGTTTTTTTCTCCTCTCCCTCTCACTCTTCTTCCCTTCCTTGCTCTTTGGAAGCTCGAGACGAGGGAAGAGGAGGCGCTCGGAGACTGCCGCTGGAGGGACGAAGAGGGATGGGAAGGGGCTGGGGGAGGGGATACGGACGGACAGACAGCCAGAGAGCCCGGGGAAAAGGGGAGCAGGGGTGTGGGAGAGAGGGCGTATGTGGGAAGAGAGATGTAGGGGGTGGAGGGAGAGACCGGGAAGGGAGAGGCAGGGGCCAGCGGGACAGACGGAGGGTAACGAAAGCCTAGACGGACCGCGCCGAGCCGTACGGGGAGCGGGGTTCCCGGAGGGAAGGGGAGGTCGGGTGAGTGCGAGGGCTCAGAGCTGTCAGCCTGGAGGGGCCTGGGTCTTGGCGGCCCCCCGCTGGCTGTGGGATGGGGGAGGAACCGCGGCGGGAGGGCTGATGGATGGGTTAGCGCGCTAGGGTGCGAGATGGGAGGGGACGTGGACACCCTCAGTCTTCGTTTTTTGCCTGAAGTTGAGCCCCCCATCCTTTTTTGAAAACGTGTGAGTAGGTAGGGGAAGCCTCATTGCCCCATTGAAGGTGAAGCGTTTCTGCCCAGCTACCCCCGCCCCCCATCAGCTCTTGTCTACCCCTCTCTGAGTAGCCGTATCATTTCGGAGCACTGGACCACGCTCTGCTGTGTCTGTAGTTCCGCTGATCTGCGTCCGTGTGTCCCTCCCTCTTGGTTTTGCCATTCTTCACCTTGTCTCCTCACTCCATCCGTCTCTAGTTCTGTGTGTCACTGTCTCTGCTGTGACCCTTCCCATCTGAGTGATCTTCTCCCTATGTGTCCCTGTCACTATGTGTCACGCCTTAGCTGCCTGACTGTTCTGCCGTCTAGGACTCCATGCCCTCTCCTTCAGGGTCCATCTCAATGTCTGTGGCCTTTTCACACTACTTTGGAGTTTGCTTATCGGCCAGAATTGTGGTAGTCGTTGGTCAGGGGCCTGAAAGTAGGGAAATGGATCAGATATGTCTTCCTCCAGACTCCTGCACCCTTTCAGCATAGCCAGGAGAGCCTTCTCTTCCTCCTTCACCAGGAAAGCTTTGGAACTTCCTAGCATTGTTGACTGTCTCCTTTGCCATGTGCCTGTCTCCCCCATCAGGACCTCACGTTCTGATCTTCAGTGTATCATCTGTCTTTCCAGGAGCTTTCCACCACAAACCTCTTCCCTGCTGACTTCATTTGCCTCCCTTCCCCCACTTTACCATTGTATATTTTTTTCATTTCCCCATTTTATTTCATCCCTTTTTTTCTATCCTTGTATGCCATGATCTCCCTTATTTATTCTCCATCTTTGTTCCAATAATCTCCCTTCTTTCTACCCTTTCTCCTTGGTCACTCTGTTTCTTTATCCCTTTTCCCCTTATCCAGCATTTAACCTCAGCAGCAGAAGAAACCACAAGCAAAAGGCTGGGAGAGGTGGGGGATATGGTTTGTGAAGGCACATAAATAGGCCAAGAAATCAATTTAATGGGCTTCCAGGGGCATATAACCCCTTCATCAATCAGTGCCATTATGTCAGTTAACTGTCAACTTTGATTTCATAAGGGGACGTTCTCTAGGACTCTAAGCTCCACCCTGCCTGGTTAGCCTCCATCCTCAGTTCATTCTAGATATCAGTGGCTTTTTCTTCACTTTTTAATTCATCTTCCCCCTGGACCTCTACTGTTATTTTATTAGGATTCAGCACCATTTTTTATGAGGTTTTTGTTATGGTGGGAGAAGCTATCTTATGCAAAGACCAGGTTCATTCAACCTAAAGAATGGTAAAGGTGGATAAAAGATCTGTAATTTATCTTGGTTTTAAGCCCATCATTGTTTTTCCAGAACTCAGGAGCTTGGGAGAATAAAAAGAGGAGGCAGATATAGGCAGATGATGGAAGATTTGAGGTGAACGGAATTGTAGAAAGGAAGGGGAGGCTGAGTGCGATAAACACATGGGGTAGAAAAATGTATGACATGAGGGATGTGCAGGGGAAGTGAGAAAAATCTATGTGCAATAGGGGAAGAGGAGGAACCGAAGGGTGATTAATGAAAGATTGAGAGAATGAAATAAATAGTTAATAGTTATAGAGAGGAAAAGAAAAGAAGAATGATAGAATATTCCTTAAAAGGAGATCAACAAAAAAGCAGTACGAAATGGATACAATGGCAAAGTGGTGGAAGGGAAGAATTAGTGAATAAGAGAAGGTGGGAAAAGAATATATGGTACAAAGAAAGTAAATGGTTTTGTTTTTTCTTTTTTTTTTTTTTGGTACTGGGGATTGAACTCAGGGGCACTAGACCACTGAGCCACATCCCCAGCACTATTTTGTGTTTTATGTAGAGACAGGGTCTCACTGAGTCGCTTAGTGCCTCGCCATTGCTGAGGCTGGCTTTGAACTCGCGATTCTCCTGTCTCAGCCTCCCAAAGTGCAGGGATTACAGACGTGCGCCAC
>CM053401.1:67097641-67144275 GCA_028644305.1 Xerus rutilus
TTTTTTTTTTTTTGGTACTGGGGATTGAACTCAGGGGTACTCCACCACTGAGCCACATCCCCAGCCCTATTTTGTGTTTTATGTAGAGACAGGGTCTCACTGAGTTGCTTAGTGCCTCGCCATTGCTGAGGCTGGCTTTGAACTCGCGATTCTCCTGTCTCAGCCTCCCTGAGTGCTGGGATTACAGGCTTGAGCCACCACGCCCGGCTCTACTTTTTTTTTTTTTTTGGTGCCGGAGATTGAACTCGGGAGTACTCGACCACTGAGCCACATCCCCAGCCCCATTTTGTGTTTTATGTAGAGACAGGGTCTCACTGATTTGCTCCTTAGCGCCTCGCCTGCTTAGGCTGGCTCTGAACTCGCGATTTTCCTGCCTCAGGCTCCCAAAGTGCTGGGATTACAGGCATGCGCCACCGCACCCGGCTTTCTTCTACTATCATAAGAAATAGAGTTCACAGGGCTGGGACTGTAGCTCAGTGGTAGAGCCCTTGCTTAGCATGGGTGAGGCACTGGGCTCGATTCTCAGCACCACATATAAATAAAATAAAGGTCCATCAATAACTTAAAAAAACACTTTTTAAAAAGGAAAGTTTAGGAGCAGGTATGGTGTGGTACATCCCTGTAATCCCAGACACTCTAGAGACTGAGGCAGGAGGAAACAAAAGGAGGATCCCAAGTTCAAGACCAGCCTGGGCAACTTGAACTCTGCTTAAAAATTTTAAAAGGCTGAAGCCGGGTGTGGTGGCGCAAGCCTGTAATCCTACTTAGGGAGGCTGAGACAGGAGAATCCCAAGTTCAAAGCCAGCCTCAGCAAGGGCAAGGTGCTAAACAACTCAGTGAGACCCTGTCTTTACATAAAACACAAAATAGGGCTGAGGATGTGGCTCAGTGGTCAAGTACCCCTGAGTTCAATCTCCAGTACCAAAAAAAAAAAAAAAATTTAAAAAGGCTGAGTTAACAACCTTGAGTTAAATCCCTAGTACTGTAAGTAAGTAAATAAATAAATAAAACTGGGGGCTAGAGATGTAGCTAGCTCAGTGGGAGAGTGCTTGCCTAGCATGCATGTGACCCTGGGTTTGATTCCCCATTACCACCAAAAAGAAAAAAGAAAGAAAGCTCAATTAGTTTATTTGCTGTTTATACCATTAATCCTCCATTAGAAAGAGACACACTTACTTCAGCTGTCTTGTTCTCTTTCCTTTCTCTCCATAGTGGCCTCCTCTTGAAAGCAACAGGTTGAGACAAAAAGGAGAGAAAGGCAAGGGCAAAGTGAAGGTGGAGACTGCAATGCTTTAGTTAAGATTTCAGAAAGGCAAGAAGAAAGAAAAAGTCCTACAAACTAACTGGCTCTGAGTAGGGGAAAGTTGGTCAAACCATTAGAAAAGTAGAAGGCAAAAAACTTTTGGAAGGCTATGAAGTAGAAATCATCATATGCAAATTTTAAGCAAATGTGCCGCTGCCTTCTAATAGACTTGGCTGCAAAACCTTTTGCCCTGTCATTGGGTTTGGAGGAAAGGAGAGGTGGATTTTGCTTTGTGTTTTTTGGAGAGGAATTGGACAAGAGAAAGCCAGTGTGGCCTCTGTCTGGCATACCCTCTTCTCAGTGATGTTCTCTCTATAACCACCAGGGAGCAGTAGTGTTTCTTTCCCTCGCCTGTGGACCCGGAAGTCCTGGTCTTGCTGGATGTTCGCGGAAGCGCCCCTGGTCCAATTCCCTCCACTTCAACCAGCTAGCCCCAGCACGCACCCTGGGGCTCCTTGTCAGTGAGGGGCAGATTCTCTCCTTCCCCAGACTATTTTTTTTTGGTCCTTCCTTTGCCCCCATGGCTCTAATTAAAGGGCACTTGTTTTCCCTGTCTTGCTGGTCGCTCAGAGCTTGCCTTTTAAGCTTTCCACTTATTTCTGCAACTTCACATCCAAGCCTGCCGGCTCCATTGTGTGTCAAGATATCTGTCGCTCTCTATCCTAGCGTTATGTCTTGCTGCCTCCTGGCTCCCTGGTGTCTTCCTTTTCTAAGTACTGGATCTCCACCTCTCTCTTGCAGTTCAGTAATTATGACTCTATTTTGTTTGTTTGTAGAGCAGTAACTCCTGCTGAGCTACAAAAGTAGCGCTTCCATCCTTCCCTCCTCTGAGGAATAACCAGTTATTCAGGTGTGGAAGAAGGCAAAACCAAGAAATTTTTTTAAAAATATTCTCTTGTTTCTCTGTCTTCCCCTTCCTTTCCTCCCTCCCCTCCTCACCCTGTGAGGGAATGAAGTCTTAGAGAAGGAGGATGGAATGCTAGGGCAGCAAGGGGGCTTTGGAGACCGAGGGCCATTTTGAAGCTAGCAGATTCATCTCTGGGGACAGCTACACCCTCAGAGCTCTCCACCCTCCCTAGGCTTCAGGCCTCATTCCTCCCATCCCCCTCAGTGGCAGCAGCCTTGTAATTTAAAGCTCTCTCTGTCGCCTCTAATGTGATCCTCTCGTTTTATTGACTCTCTCTGCCGTCTGTGGCGCCCCTTCACATCAATCTCCACTCTAATCACACTGCTGCCACTGCCTGCTCAGCTCCCCTAGCCCCCTTCTTCCACAGAGGCCCCCAGCCCTCTCCTTTACTCAGGTCCTTCCTTTGGGCTGTCTCCTACTTCTACTCTTCACCAGACTTGCCTGTTTCCTCCTTCCAAGGCAGGAATGTCAGGACCTATGCCAGTTGCCTTCTTTTACCCCCAGCTGAGACTTGTCCCAAGGGAGGAAAGATGCACTTAAGCAAGGCAGGACCTAAAGGAAGGTATGAGGGTAAACAAGAATCTCAGCCTGGAGGTGGTGGGTTGGTAGAGATGACTTATATATTTTTTTAAAATTTTTATTATTATTATTATTATTTTTGGTACCAGAGATTGAACTCAGGGGTACTTAACCACTGAGCCACATCCACAGTCCTATTTTGTGTTTTATGTAGAGACAGGGTTTCACTGAGTTGCTTAGCACCTTGCCATTGCTGAGGCTGGCTTTGAACTCCTGTCTCAGCCTCCCAAAGTACTGGGATTACAGGTGTGCGCCATGGGGCCCGGCTGAGATGACTTTTAGGCCTTTCTGTGTCATCTCCAGTTCAAGGTAGGAAAGGCAAAGGGACATGGAGATTCAGAGAGGGAAGGAAGAAAAGATGGAGGAGTAGGTAAATGGAAGGAGGAAGAAAAGTGAAAAAATAATTACTGCATCTAAAGGTTTGTAATAAATAGTGGGTGATGAGAGAAGCACAGAGAAGAAAGGGGAAGGAGGAGTTGGTGGCAGCGGCTGTGTGTGTGTGTGTGTGTGTGTGTGTGTGTGTGGAGGGGTGATACGCTGAGGTAGAGATAAATTTGCAATTGAAATTATTTCCTGATGAGAGGAGGGGTAGATTGGGAGGTGGGAAAGGGATTTGCAATTTTAAACAGCTGCCGACCTACCCAGGGCAGATCTGGGTCTCACCCACAAGTTAGCCAAAGCTTAGCCCCTTGGTTTCCAGCCAAGAATTAACACTTTTTCCAGGCCTGGGAACTAGACACTTGGGAGAGAGAAAAAGCCTTGGAGTTCCCATGGGATCTGGGGTTTTGGTCTGCCTAGGTCTCCTCTAAACTATGATGTAGAATTGTAAGTCTGGGCCAGAAAGGAGCCATCATAGTGGGCAAGAAGGCTCTTTGGTTAGGCCAGCTGGAAGAGAGCACCTATCACACTCTGCCCTCAGTAGCAGGGTCTTGGCTCTTCCCACCTGGTGGGGTAATAAAGGGTGGTAGAGCCCAGCAGTTGGCATTGATGGGCTTCTCAGATCCTTACAAGCCAGCACACTATCCCTTTCCCCCCCATCAAGGATATGTAGAAAGAATCTCCAACTTTAGGGCTTCTACTTTTGGCTTATATAGGTATCTACTCCCCTCAGTCCAATTCCTTCACTTGCATTTTGGTTCTCAAACTCTGCCCTCCTTCCATCCCCTTCACCCCTTTCCCAGGTACTGATTTGCATTTTCATTAGCATGCTAATCCAGCCCCTCTCCAGCTCCTTAATGACTCTGACTTCACGCCTGGCTAGATCCCCTTTAGAGGAGGAGTGAAGTGAGAATGGGGTCCTGCTAGCTGGATGGGGCCAGACCAAGGACATTCCAAATCTAGGAAATCTGGAGGTGAGGGTTAGAGATGGCCCAAGGGAAAAGGTCATCCTTCTTATGCCCTCTCTGAGTGCTGGAAGTTTAATAGAAATTTGCTGATAGGGATAGTGGGACAGGATGTAGATGAGTGCTTGGGACACGGAGAAGTAAGGGATGGAAGAGGCATGGAGGACTGGTCGATTGGAGAAAGGATCACAGTTAAAATATTGGGAGCCTTACTTAGGCCTAAGTGAGCTAAAGGCAGCCGAGGATTCCTGATTTCTAGTTCTTTGGAGGCACATTTTGCCTGTCTTGTATCCTTTTCTAGTTTCACCACCTTGGAGGCTGGTGACCATCAGTAACTTACTTAACCTCTGTTTCATGGCTGCCTCATCTGGAAAATAAGGCTGCTGTGAGATTAAATGGGCTTCTTGAAAAACATTTAGCATGGTGCCAGGACCATGGTACATGTACTTTAATAGCTATTAGTAATATTTCTATGATGTATTATTTTCATCTCTTTGGAGAAGAAGCAACATAGGAGTTGTCCTTCAGTTAGCCAGGGAACCTGCCACCTATTCCACATGTTACTGACCAGAGATGGAACTGGAAAGCATGAGAGAGCAGCATAATGCCTGTGTGCAAGGGGTATTAGTTGCAGCCTATTTCTGGCAAGAAGACCTTGATTTAGGGAATTTATCTCTTTAGGGCTTGGAAAAATCTAAGGGTCTTCTCCATAGTTCATTCTTTCAAAAGATGCTGGCTAGCTGGGGGGGAGGGGGGGACACATCTGTAATCCCAGCTACCTGGAGGCGGAGGCAGGAGGATCACAAGTTCAAAGCCAGCTTTGGCAACTTAGTGAGGTGCTAAGTAATTTAGTGAGAACCTGTCTCAAAATAAAAAATTGTAAAAAGAGAGGGGCAAGTGGGTGTGGCTCAATGGTAAAACACCCTCTGGATTCAGTCCCCAGTACTAGAGGGAAAAAAAAGACAGGCTATGACAGGCACAATTCTCTGTACTAATGATACAACAACAGATAGAATAGGGGAAACCCTGCTCTCATGCAACTTACCTTCTAGTGGGAGGAGTTAAGTAAGCCAGGAGATGTCAGGTGGCAGAAAAACTCTTGAGGAAAGTAACCCTGGGGGAGGTTTTAGCTCTGTAGAGAGGGCAGGCCTGATGGAGGGTATTTAAGCAGAGAACTGAATGTCAAGGTGTCATACCACATAAAAGTTATGGGGGAAGAGTTTTCCAGGGGGACTAAACACTTGGGCAAGAGCCCCGAGGTGGGAATGAACTTGGCTTATTTGAGAAACAGAAAGACCAAAAAGGAGAGGCCAGTGGGCTAGAGCAAGGCAGTATGGAGTATGTTAAAATGCATCTTGGAGTGACTTGGAGGCTAAAGCAGGAGGATCATAAGTTCGAGGGTAACCTTGGCAATTTAGCAAGGCCCTATGCAACTTAGTGAAACCTTCACTCAAACTTTAAATAAATAAACAAATAAAAAGGGCTGGTGATGTGGCTCAGTGGATAAGTATCACAGTTCCAAAAAAAAAGAGTACCTTGGCTGGCAGGCCCTTCTAGGCAGGCCCTTCTATAGGTCAGGGAAAGGAGTATGGATTTTAATCAAAATGCAGTGAGAAAGCATTGATGAGTTTTAAGCACTTAAGAACATAGAATAAGCCGGGCGCGGTGGCTCAAGCCTGTAATTCCCAGCTCTTAGGGAGGCTGAGACAGGAGAATCGCGAGTTCAAAGCCAGCCTCAGCAATGGCGAGGCGCTAAGCAACTCAGTGAGACCCTGTCTCTACATAAAACACAAAATAGGGCAGGGGATGTGGCCCAGTGGTCAAGTGCCCCTGAGTTCAATCTCCAGTACCCAAAAAAAAAAAAAAAGAATATAGTATAATTTACATGTTAGAAAAGACAGTTACAGACTATGAGCTGGGCATGGTAGCGCACACTTGTAATCCCAGCAGTCTGGGAGCCTCAGGCAGGAGGATCACAAATTTAAATTCAGCCTCAGCAACTTAGCAAGGCCCTAAGCAATTCAGCAAGACCCTGTCTCAAAATAAAAACTAAAAAGGGCTGAGGATGTGGCTCAGTGGTTAAGTACCTCTGCATTTAATCCCTGGTACCAAAAAAAAAAAAATGTTACATGAAAAGGTGAGGAAGTAGGGAAGTGGGTGAGGACATAGAGAAAATAGACAGGTCATGAATTGATAGTTGATGAAGCTGAATGATGGGTAAAAAGAGCTTCCTCATATAATTTGGTGCACTTTTATAAACATTTGGCACTTTTCATAATTGAGAATTAAATAAAAGATCGTTCTGGCTTCTGGGTGGAAGGAGACTAGATTGGAAGGAGCAGTTGTAGAAATGGGAGGTTGATGTGGACGTGTCTGTTGCATTAGTTCAGAGATGATAATGGCCTGGGCCAGGATAGTGCTAGTGGCAATGATCAGTGCAAGGTTTGACACATCCTAGAGGTTGCTGTAGAATTGGACACAGGGAAGGGCAAGAGAAAAAAAAACAAAACTTTAGGCTTGTAGTCTAAACAACTAGATAAATGGTACCATTTTGAGATAGGCAAGATGGGGAGGAGCAGGTTGAGGGAGAAATAATGAATTCTGACTTTGGACATGTTAATTTCAAAGTGTGTTAGACATGGAGTAAAGCTTCTGAGTTGGCAGGAGATGGCTGAGTCTGGTGCTCAGGGAAGAGGATGGGGCTAAAGTATCCAGAAGAGATTTAGCCTGCCTGGGGTCCCTGCGGCCTTACATCACTCTCTATCCATGTTTCCTGCAGGGTACTGGCTGGCACGCTGAAATGAACCCCCAGCACGTCTCCGTCTACCATGGCCACCCTTAACTCAGCCTCTACCACCGGAACTACCCCCTCCCCTGGGCACAATGCCCTGTCCCCACCTCCGGACACCACCTCCTCCAGCACCCCCTCTGATCCTGTCACCAAAGATCCCCCTGCTGCCTCCTCCACCTCTGAGAGCATGAGGCCCTCAGAGCCAGGGGGACAGCCTCTGGAGTCAGGCTGTGGCCTTGTCCCACCAAAGGAGATTGGGGAACCCCAAGAAGAGCCTGGCTGTGGTCACTTCCCACCAAAGGATGTGGGGGTGGGAAAAGACGAGGAGGAGGAGGAAGGGCTCCCTCCCATGGACCTAAAAAAACACTTATTCTTCACAGCTAGTGGCGAGGCCTACCTAGTGGCCAGGCTATCCCTGGCAGGCAGCAGTGAACTCCTGTTACCAAAGGGCTTCCCCTTGGGTGAGGCAGGCATCAAGAAAGAGCCCAGCCTGCCCCTCCTTGCCCACCCACCCCCTGCACATCTTACTGCCCTTCACATCCAACATGGCTTTGACCCAATCCAAGGCTTTAGCTCTTCTGACCAAATTCTGTCCTATGATACCTCAGCGCCATCTCCGGCTGCCTGTGAGGGAAGGGATGGAGCCTTCTGGAGCTACCAGCTGGCTCCAAACCCACCCGGAGATCCCAAAGATGGCCCCATAGGGAGCAGAAAGGAAGACTACAGGGCATTTTTCTGGCTTTGCCTTCTGTGCCGCCTGGGTTTCAGCAGGCCTCAGGCCTTTATGAGGCACACACAGTCTCATGGGGTGAAGCTAACTCCTGCCCAACACCAGGGCTTGCCATGTAGCCCAGCTGTGCTCCAGGAGGGGGAAGAGGGCTGCATGGCCCTCATAAGCTTTCTGGAACCAAAATCTCTCACTTGCCCCTCTCTTGAAAAACCCCCTGATGACAGAAGCATGACAAGCATGGAGGCAAATGTAGCCCAGACCAAGGATGGCCCTCCAGAGGCAGAAGTCCAGGCCCTTGTCCTCCCTGTTGAAGAAGTCATGGCCCTCAGCCCATCCTCCCCACACACAACCCCAACGACCTGGGACCCCAGCCCAACCCAAGCCAAAGAATCGCCAGTAGCAGCAGGCGAGGTAGGGCCAGATTGGTTCCCTGAGGGGCAAGAAGAGGATGGAGGGCTCTGTCCCCCACTCAACCAAAGCTCACCCCCCTCCAAGGAGGGGGCAACTCTTTCTGCTCCAGTGGGCTCCCCTGAAGACCCCAACGACCCACCCCAGCCCTACCGCCTGGCTGATGACTACACCCCAGCCCCTGCAGCCTTCCAGGGCCTCAGCCTATCCAGCCACATGTCCCTGCTACACTCACGCAACTCCTGCAAGACACTCAAGTGTCCCAAGTGCAACTGGCACTACAAGTACCAGCAGACCCTCGATGTACACATGAGGGAAAAGCATCCCGAGAGCAACAGTCACTGCAGCTACTGCAGCGCTGGAGGAGCCCACCCCCGACTTGCTCGTGGAGAGAGCTACAACTGCGGCTATAAGCCCTACCGCTGTGATGTCTGCAACTACTCTACCACCACCAAAGGCAACCTCAGCATCCACATGCAGTCTGACAAGCACCTGGCCAACCTGCAGGGCTTCCAAGCAGGGCCAGGAGGGCAGGGAAGTCCCCCAGAGGCATCACTCCCACCCTCTGCAGGTGACAAAGAGCCCAAGACCAAATCATCCTGGCAGTGCAAGGTGTGTAGCTATGAAACGAACATCTCCCGCAACCTACGCATCCACATGACCTCTGAGAAGCACATGCAGAATGTATTAATGCTGCACCAGGGACTGCCGCTGGGCCTGCCGCCTGGTCTGGTGGGGCCAGGACCTCCTCCCCCACCAGGGGCTGCTCCCACCAACCCTCCTGAACTCTTCCAGTACTTTGGGCCCCAGGTCCTAGGGCAGCCTCAGACTCCCATGCCTGGCCCGGGGCTGAGGCCAGACAAGCCCTTAGAAGCCCAGCTACTTCTCAATGGGTTCCACCACCTTGGAGCACCTGCCCGCAAGTTCCCGACACCTGGTAAGCTCCCTGAACTCTACTGTTCTCCCCCTACTCAGGCCAAATTATTCTCTGCTTTCTTCCAAGGCCAGCTCCCCCACTTAGGTAACCACAGCTCCCTCTGAGCACTCTCCTACTCATTAACCGGCATCTCCACCTAGCAAACTGACCCTGCCCCATTTCTTCCTTGGGCACTAATCTGTCTCTGTCTTCTAGCCCCTGGCAGCCTTTCCCCAGAGGCCCATCTGCCTCCAAGTCAGCTCCTGGGCTCCTCGTCAGATGGCCTACCCAGCTCGCCACCCCCAGATGATAGCCCATCCCCAAAGGTGTTCCGCTGCCTAGTGTGCCAGGCCTTTAGCACAGACAGCCTGGAGCTGCTGCTCTACCACTGCAGCGTAGGACGGAGCCTCCCAGAAGCTGAATGGAAGGAGGTGGCTGGTGACACTCACCGCTGCAAGCTCTGCTGCTATGGCACCCAGCTCAAGGCCAACTTCCAGCTCCACCTCAAGACTGACAAACATGCTCAGAAGTACCAGCTCGCAGCCCACCTTCGGGAGGGGGGTGGGGCCATGGGTACCCCCTCCCCAGTCCCCTTGGGGGATGGGACCCCTTACGGGTCTGTCTCCCCTCTGCACCTGCGCTGCAACATCTGTGACTTTGAGTCCAACAGCAAGGAGAAGATGCAGCTGCATGCCCGGGGGTCAGCCCATGAAGAGAACAGCCAGATCTATAAGGTGAGGCTGGGGCAGGAGGAGGCAGGAAACATAAGGGGAAGAGGATGGGGGTGGAGGGAAGAGATGCAGAGTAGGGAAGTGATGGGAAAACTCAGGATGACAAATGAAGAAGTGTGCACCAGAGTAATAAACCATTTGGGCAGATCTGGAGAAAGACACCAAAGGGTAGTGGGTCATGATGAAGTGAAACAGACTTTATTCAGCTCTTCTGGTGTCTGGGACTGGAGGGAGGGGTCCATGTTAGCTCAGTCCTTCACATCATCAGAAGTTCAAGAAGATGGAACAAGATCCCATTTACATACTAGGAGGGAGTCCAGGATTGGTAGGAGGAAGAGAAAGAAATTGGGAGAAAAAAATAGTACTATTCAGGTGGCCATAAAAAGGAAAAGGGGTCCAGGGTATGGAAGGTTAGATGGGAAGGAGGATGCTGCTAGTCAGGCTCCACTAGACGAGGCAAAGAAATCCCCAGAGTTCTGAACGTGTCCCTTCTGGGCCTAAGCCAGCCTCTTCCCATGTCTCTAGTTTTTGCTGGAAATGGAGGGAGCAGAGGTGGGCGTAGAACCAGGACTCTACCGTTGCCTCCTCTGTGCCTGGGAGACATCCTCCCGCTTGGCTGTGCTGCAACACCTGCGTGCCCCTGCCCACCGTGACGCCCAGGCCCAGAGGCGTCTACAGCTGCTACAGAATGGCCCAACAGCAGAGGAAGGACTCTCAGGTCTTCAGAGCATCCTGAGCTTCAGCCATGGGCCACTCCAAACTCCTGGTGAGGAAGTGGGGACTGGAGAATAAGAGCTGGACAGGAGGGCAGAAGGGTGCAGGGACCTGACAGGCAAGTGACACATAAAGAGAAATGGGTCTGGGGGCTGGGATTGTGGCTCAGTGGTAGAGCACTTTCCTCACATGCGTGCGGCACTGGGTTTGATCCTAAGCACCACATAAAGATAAATAAAGATATTGTGTCCATCTACAACTAAAAAAAAAATTAAAAAAAAGAAGAGAAATGGGTCTGTGGGCCATCAGTAGCAAGTGGAAAGGAGCTGTGAGAGGATGAAAATAGATGATGTGGGCTTCAGGAACATTGGAGCTGCCCAACAAGGAGAAGGAACAAGAGGCTGTTGCAAGAGGGCAGGGAAGGACAGAAACTTTGCTGGGCAGAGAACAAAATAGGAAGGTTGGTGGGGAGAAATCACCCAGTGATTCTGAGCAGTGACTAGCATTCTACACCATGGCATATAAGAGGTGGCAGGCTGGAGCTGGTCAAGAAGGAAAGAAAAGATAGAATAAAGAAAAGTACAGAACCTGACTTGTGCTTGGCCAGGACTTGAAAAGAGATGGGAACTGTGGGCATGGTCCAAAGGCAATAGAGATGGGAAGAGGCCCTGACAAGCTTCCTAGCCTCTTCCTGTTTCCTAGGAGGTCTTCAGCTCTAAAACTGGGCTTAGAGTCCCCCTGAGGCAGCTGAGGTTGTACCAGCAGAGGCTGGGAACAACCAGCCAGGTGCCATTGATCCAGAGGGTAAAGGAGAAGAGCCTGGAGGAGCTGTCAGAGGTGGGCATGGGTATCCAAGGTTCAGAGAGGCCAGTTTGGTGGACAAGGGCGAGGACACGGGCAGCAGGAACCAGGAACAGGCAGCATTGACTGGTGCTAATTGAATTGCCAATATGCTGGCTGGAGTTAAGTGCTGGAGGGGCCCAGATCAATAGCTAACGATCCTGGCGCAGGGCTGAATGGAGTTAAGGAACTTTAACACTTTAATTAGGCTGCCACCGAAAATAAATTCCTACACATCTGTCAATTCTTACTTGAGTGGTAATCTCCTCTCCCAGCTAGACCTGCTGCCTCCAGCTCACCCCAGCCAATGCTGCCATTCAACCTCAGCTTCCTTCTTCAGTGCCCCTCCCATTACAGTCTTGGGGCTCCTTGTTTCCAGGGTCAGTCGAGATGTGGAGCCAAGTTTAGTCCAGTTTCTGTTGCCTACTATTGAGCTTCTTCCTATAAAAGTACAGAGATCTGGACTTATACAAGATGATTTCTTAGGCCCTACTAGTTCTGACTCTAATTTTTCTCTTGGCCTTCTGTATGAGTGTTTCTTTTTGGTAGATTCACCATCCTTTTCTTCATTGAGTAGCTGCTTGTCCTGCTTCCTCTGCCCACCCTTCCCTGATGCTTCACTTCCTTAAGCTGACTCTCCCTATCTTACACAGGGAAGGCTCCTGTCACCCCCTTAGCTGAGCCACCCACCCCTGAGAAAGATACCCAGAACAAGACAGAGCAGTTGGGTGAGTTACTCCTCTGATCCACTTGCCTTCCCTTCCCCCCATCCTCATACATCCTGAAATACTCATGGGATCTTGCAGAAATTCAAGCATCTAGCAAGGTCTCCTGCACTAAGGAGCAAAACTGATCAAAGAAAGTGCTCATCAGAGGGAAGGAAGGCCAAGCCATAGAGGCAAAGGTGCTTCCACCCTCTCTAAGAACACAAACCAGGCTAACCTGGAGTTGGTCTGAGAAGGCCTCACTTGGCTACTGGCTACTCTTGCCCTTTCTCCCTTTCTCTAGAGTCCATCTCCTACCCTGAAAGCTCTTTGCTACAAATTAAGGGCTGGGGTGGGGGGGTCTGTGAAAGGAAGAGGGAAGGTTGTCAGAGTCCCTTAATCTCCTTTCTTTTCATCCTCAGCTTCTGAAGAGGCAGAAAATAGGACTGGGCCTTCCAGAGACAGTGTCAACCAAACAACGGTCAGAACTGGGGTAACTGGGACAAGCGGAGGTGGGGGTCTGGCTTTACTGAGATCTGCTCATATTCTAAAGGCCTTTATCATGGTCATCACTAATTTCACTCAGAATACCACATGCAAGAAATTCCACCCAGGGCCAGTTATATATGTTCAGCACATGCCAGGCAGAGCTGGCCCCAAGGGGTGGAAGAGGGTAGGAGATCGTAGGAAGGGACAACAGGAATTTGAGGGAAAGGTAAAGAAAGAACAGTATTGAGGGTAGAAAAGATTGGAATTAGAGGAAGAAGGAATGAAAAGAGAGAGGGAAAAAATAAAAGACCTGCTGCAGAAGGAACTAGACATGGATATTCATGCCCCACAGAAAAGAATCCCTAGCCGGGCGCAGTGGCACAAGCCTGTAATCTCAGCACTTAGGGAGGCTGAGACAGGAGAATCGCGAGTTCAAAGCCAGCCTCAGCAATGGCGAGGTGCTAAGAAACTCAATGAGACCCTGTCTCTACATAAAACACAAAATAGGGCTGGGGATGTGGCTTAGTGGTTCGAGTGCAATCTCCAGTAACAAAAAAAAAAAAAGGAAAGAAAGAAAGAAAAGAATCTCTGAGCCTGGACAGAACTGTCCTGGCACTCCCTTGAGGGTGCAGGCACCAGCCAAATGATTCACCCTGACAGCAAATCCCATAGACCTGTAAATCCCCAGGACCTGGGCTTAGGCAGGACCCAGGAGGTTGTGCTTTTGGCCTGTAAATGTTGTTTCTGAGGAGATTCCCAGCCTCTGGTTTTGAGAAGCTACCTTGCACCCTGCTGTTTCCAAACTGGATTGCAGCATGTGGATGCCTGGGTCCTCAGCTCCTCCTCCTCCTAATTTCTGTTCCTGCTCACAGAGCTAGCAGATGCACTAAGATGAGCACCTGGATCCCCTTCCTCTGTAACCACCCCCTTCCTGACACACAGGCCTAGACCAGTGACAGATGACAGGAAAGGAAGTGAGCCAGAGATAAGCCTGATCTGAGGTGGCAGGCAAAATGCGGGACGGACAATTCAGTCAGTCAGGTGACTTCAGCCTCTCAGGGCTCCACCCTCTGGAGGTGTGGAGTGAGACTGTGCTGATAAGGCCAGGCCAGAATTTTCCTGAGCCACTGGGGGAGCTATGGTGTTTGTTTATATTAAGAAGCGTTCCTGTGTGGGTGGCCTGCTGAGCAAGAGGGAGAAAGCCGGCTTCCAAGCCGACAGGTAGGGCCCCTCTACAGGAGAGAATCAGAGAATTTGGAGAGGCAAAGCAGGCAGGAACAAGGGACTCCTGAGTCCTGAAAGTACCCAGAGGAAATGGAGGCATTTCAGAGAGAAGAGACAAGATGGATGTGTGAAAGAAAACTTAAGTCCAAGGTAGAGGCAGGTACAGGGCTATCTGTAAGCTGCAGAATTGGAATAGGGCTTCAGAGTCAGGGAAAGGCACACACACACAAACACACATTTAAAAAAAATAATAATAATTAAAATAACAATAGAGGCTAGAATGGTGGGAAAGTGCCAGAGAAAAAAGGAAAGCAAGATAGGACCCAGTCCAAGGGAGGCAAGGGAAGAGACTACTTTCAGGACTTGCAGCAGAGGCTGGGTGGCGGCTATGCCTTCCTACCTGGCTACATAGGGAGTTGGGGGCAGTGCTACATTGAGAAACCTGAAGGACTGTGTCATGGTGGATTTCCCCTTCCCTGACACCTCCTCTTCCACCCATATGTGCTCCCCAGGTATACTGCTGTCCATACTGCAGCTTCCTGAGCCCAGAGTCTGACCAGGTCAAGGCTCATACTCTCTCTCAGCATGCAGTGCAGCCTAAATACAGGTGCCCACTGTGCCAGGAGCAGCTGATAGGCCGGCCTGCCCTGCACTTCCATCTCAGCCACCTTCACAATGTGGTCCCCGAGTGTGTGGAAAAGCTGCTGCTTGTGGTGAGTACGGGCTGGGTGAAGGTGGTGCAGTGGAGCCTGTCAGGGCTGCTCAAGAGGGAGGAGAGGCAGGCCTCTTCAGGCAAACATGTGTTGGTTTTGAAAAAAGTAGCATTTCACAAGTTTTAAGCAGGATTCTAGAGTTGGAGAATCTAGCACTGAGTTTATCTAGCTGCTTCTGCTCCTCAATTAGAAGACAGCTTTTCTCTCACTTCCATTAAGTCCTGAGAAGAGTTGTGTGACAGCAGGCACTGGCTTGTGAGGGCCAGGTGGCTTCAAGGGAAGATGATTTTCAGCCTGGGGAAGGAGGTAACCAGAAAAGAGGCAGCAGTCCAAACCCTCATCTGTGGAAAAGGCAGCAATTAGGTGGGAGTTTTATCCGGAGATGAGGCTGGATCTCTGGGAAGAGAGCTTGGCACAGGTCAGGTATAGGCACAGAGCAGATGAGTTTGGAGTAGTGTAGGGGGTGGTGGGTTATGGTGATGAAGCTACTCAGAGTTCTCATATTACAGGCCACAACTGTAGAGATGACCTTTATGACCAAAGTGCTGCCTGGGCCCACACTAAGCCCTCTGGAGGACAGCCAAGCACCCCCCACTCCTGGGCCAGAGCCCAAACCCAGCAGAGACCAGGCAGCAGGTAAGGAAGGGAACAGCAGTACACCTTCAATGTGACAGGAAAGGGGACCTGGTCTTAATGTACCAGGAAGGTCCTAGATGACTGAGGCCAGGTCTGTCACCCTAGATCTGGGAGGTGGGGTGGAGGAGTGACCAAAGTACCCTGCTCACTGTACCCTGTTTTCTTTCTTGTAGAAGGCCCTAACTTGACCCCAGAAGCTAGCCCAGATCCTCTTCCCGAGCCTCCCCAGGCCCAAGTTGAGGTCCCGGATAAGCCCTCGGGAAGCCCTGATCATCCCTCTTCTTCAGCCCCATCTCCTGTCCTTCGGCCTGATGCCCAAGCTGAAGAAGTGGCTCCTCTATCCACAATGGCTGAGGAGGAAGAGGGGACTATGGGGGAGCCCCGCTCTGCAGAGCCAACCCCAGCTGACTCTCGCCACCCTCTGACCTATCGGAAGACCACCAACTTTGCCCTTGACAAGTTTCTTGATCCTGCCCGGCCCTATAAGTGCACTGTGTGTAAAGAGTCCTTCACGCAGAAGAATATCCTCTTGGTTCACTATAATTCTGTCTCTCACCTTCATAAGATGAAGAAGGCAGCCATTGACCCCTCTGGCCCTACTCGCGGAGAAGCTGGTGTCCCACCCACCACTGCTGCCACCACAGACAAGCCCTTTAAGTGCACAGTCTGTCGAGTTTCCTACAACCAGAGCTCCACCTTGGAGATCCACATGCGATCAGTTCTGCATCAGACTCGCTCACGGGGGGCCAAGACTGATGCCAAGGCTGAGGGGCCAGAGCGCAGTCAAGAAGAGCCCAAGGAAGGAGAGACAGAAGGGGAGATGGGCACCGAAAAGAAGGGGCCCGACCCCAGTGGTTTCATATCTGGACTGCCTTTCCTGTCCCCACCTCCTCCTCCCTTGGACCTGCACCGATTCCCAGCCCCTCTCTTCACTCCACCAGTCCTACCCCACTTCCCTCTGGTGCCCGAATCACTGCTTAAGCTCCAACAGCAGCAGCTGCTCCTGCCCTTCTACCTCCATGACCTCAAGGTGGGGCCCAAGCTGGCACTGGCTGGGCCTGCGCCTATGCTTTCCCTGCCAGCTGCCACTCCACCTCCCCCGCCCCCACCCCCCAAGGCTGAGCTAGCTGAGCAGGAATGGGAGCGGCCTCCCATGGCTGAGGAGGGGAGTGAGGCAGGGCCTTCCTCACCACCCCACCCATCACCCAATGAGGCTGCCCGCACTGCAGCCAAGGCCCTTCTAGAAAACTTTGGCTTTGAGCTAGTGATTCAGTACAATGAAGGAAAACAGGCTGTACCCCCTCCTCCAACACCTCCTCCCCCAGAGGCGCTGGGGGGTGGAGACAAGCTGGCCTGTGGAGCTTGTGGGAAGCTCTTCTCCAATATGCTCATCCTCAAGACACACGAGGAGCACGTCCACCGCCGCTTTCTGCCTTTTGAGGCTCTGAGCCGGTATGCTGCTCAGTTTCGAAAGAGCTATGATAGCCTATACCCACCCCCTGTAGAGCCCCCCAAGCCTCCTGATGGGTCTCTGGAACCACCTGCTCCTCAACTGGGCCCACCTTTCCTGGTCCCAGAGCCTGAGGCAGGAGGGGCCCGTGCCCCTGAAGAGCGAAGCCGGCCAGGAGGACGCTGGCCCATAGAGGAGGAAGAAAGCTCCAGAGGAAATCTTCCTCCCCTAGTTCCTCCAGGCCGCCGCTTCTCCAGAACCAAGTTCACAGAGTTCCAGACCCAGGCCCTGCAGTCTTTCTTTGAGACCAGTGCCTACCCCAAGGATGGAGAGGTGGAGCGGCTCGCAAGTCTCTTGGGTCTGGCTAGCCGTGTGGTGGTAGTGTGGTTCCAGAATGCCCGCCAAAAAGCACGCAAAAATGCTTGCGAGGGTGGACCTGTGCCCACAGGAGGAGGCGCCGGGGGAGCGTCAGGCTGCAGGCGCTGCCATGCCACCTTTTCCTGTGTTTTTGAGTTGGTGCGGCACCTCAAGAAATGCTATGATGACCAGACCCCTGAAGAGGAGGAAGAAGAGGCAGAGAGAGGGGAAGAGGAAGAAGAGATAGAAGAAGAAGTAGAGGAGGAACAGAGCCTGGAACTCCCAGCAGGTCCTGTGGGTCCATCACCGGAACCTCCAGAAATGGAGGAGCTGAGCCAGGCAGAGGCAACAAAGCCAGGAGGCAAAGAGCCAGAAGGGAAGGCTCCTCCCTCACCTTCCCCAGCTCACACATGTGACCAGTGCGCCATCACTTTCCCCAGCCAAGACCTCCTGACCAGTCACCGCCGACTACATTTCCTGCCATCTGTGCAACCCAGTGCTCCCCCTCAGCTCTTAGATCTCCCCTTACTAGTGTTTGGGGACCGAAACCCTCTGGTGGCAGGCACCCCACCAGTGCCAGGCCCACCCCTCAAACGGAAGCATGAAGAAGGCAGCCTGTCCCCCACAGGCAGTGAAGTAGGGGGTGGTGGGGAGGGTGAGCCCCCCAGGGACAAGCGCCTGCGTACTACCATCCTTCCTGAGCAGTTGGAGATCCTGTACCGGTGGTACATGCAGGACTCAAATCCAACACGCAAGATGCTTGACTGCATCTCTGAAGAGGTGGGGCTCAAAAAGAGAGTGGTACAGGTCTGGTTCCAGAATACCAGGGCCCGGGAGAGGAAAGGCCAGTTTCGAAGCACCCCTGGAGGGGTGCCCAATCCAGCAGGCAAACCCACTGTCACACCCACCCCTGCACCATTCCCCAAATTCAACCTCCTATTGGGCAAGATGGATGATGGGACTGGGAGGGAGGCCTCAAAGAGGGAAGCACCTCCTTTCCCCTATCCTACAGTCACCCCTACTGCAGGGCCCCTGCCTTTCCTACCACCTGGGAAAGAGGCCAGCACGTCAACACCAGAACCACCTTTACCTCTCCCACTCCCTCCTCCACCAAGTGAGGATGAGGTCCCAGAGGAACCATCTAAAGCTTCTCCAGAGAGTGAGGCTTGCAGTCCATCTGCAGGAGACCTAAGTGATTCATCTGCTTCCAGCCTAGCTGAACCAGAGTCCCCCAGTGGAGGGACCAGTGGAGGACCAGGAGGTGGGACTGGGGTTCCAGATGGAATGGGGCAGCGGCGCTACAGGACCCAGATGAGCAGCCTGCAGCTCAAGATCATGAAAGCTTGCTATGAAGCCTACCGTACCCCAACCATGCAGGAGTGTGAGGTGCTAGGGGAGGAGATTGGGCTGCCCAAGAGAGTCATTCAGGTCTGGTTCCAGAATGCTAGAGCCAAGGAAAAGAAAGCCAAATTGCAGGGGGTGGCTGTTGGGAGCAGTGGGGGCAACAGCGAGGGCCCCTTGGCAGCCCAGCGCACCGACTGCCCTTACTGTGATGTCAAGTATGATTTCTATGTTTCCTGCCGAGGCCATCTTTTTTCCCGCCAGCACCTTGCCAAGCTCAAGGAGGCAGTCCGAGCCCAGCTGAAGAATGAAAGCAAGTGCTATGACTTGGCCCCAGCACCTGAGGCCCCCCCAACTCCCAAGGCCCCACCTGTCACCACACCTGCTTCAGTGCCCATTGGAGCTGCCCCAGCCCTGCCTCGCCTGGCCCCAGTCCTCTTGTCCAGCCCAGCTCTGGCCCAGCCACCACTCAGCAGCTTAGCTCCTTTCAGCTCAGGTGAGTGGGGAAGCTGGGAGGAGTTGGACTTCTGAGAACACCTCCCTCTAATGTCATGCCTTAACTTTTCCCAAGTCCAATCTCTCCCTGTGGCCCTCCTTTGCTTCTGGCCCTTAGGAGAAAGAAAGGAAGGAGGCCTGGAAGCTGGGTGGTGGGAATGTGAGTGTAGAAGGACATGGTTGAGAGCAGAGAGGTCAATAGGGGCAGAGGCGGTGAATCCTTCATCCCTCCTTTTATCTTCCTAGGCCCTGCAGCCTCCTCAGGCCTCCTTGGCCTTGCCACTTCAGTCCTACCTGCTACTACAGTGGTCCAGACTGCTGGCCCCGGACGCCCCTTACCTCAGAGACCTGTGCCCGACCAAACTGACACCTCCACAGCAAGCACCACGGACCCTGTCCCGGGCCCACTTACCGAGCCCTCTGGGGACAAGGTCTCTGGTGAGCGAAAGCCAGTTGTGGCCCCTACCAACCCCTCCACTGATGCCCTCAAGAACCTCAAAGCATTGAAGGCCACTGTCCCAGCCCTGTTAGGGGGCCAATTCCTACCCTTCCCATTACCCCCTGCAGCAGGGACATCACCACCAGCTGTCTTTGGCCCCCAGTTACAGGGGGCCTACTTTCAACAGCTCTATGGCATGAAGAAGGGGCTATTTCCCATGAACCCTGTGATACCTCAGACCCTCATTGGGCTGCTCCCCAATGCCCTCCTCCAGCCACCACCCCAGCCCCCTGAGCCCACAGCCACAGCACCTCCAAAGCCTCCTGAATTGCCTGCTCCTGGGGAGGGGGAAGCTGGGGAGGCTGATGAGCTGCTGACAGGCAGTACTGGCATCTCCACCGTGGATGTGACTCACCGCTACCTGTGCCGCCAATGCAAGATGGCATTTGAAGGAGAGGCCCCAGCTACTGCCCACCAGAGATCTTTCTGCTTCTTTGGGCGGGGATCTGGGGGTCCCATGCCCCCCCCACTGCGGGTGCCCATCTGCACCTACCACTGCCTGGCATGTGAGGTGCTGCTGAGTGGGCGTGAAGCCCTGGCCTCCCACCTGCGCTCCTCGGCCCACAGGCGCAAGGCAGCCCCACCTCCAGGGGGCCCACCCATCACCATCAACAACGCAGCCACTGCTGCCCCCCAGGCTGCTGTGGCTTTTGCCAAAGAGGAAGCAAGATTACCTCACACGGACTCCAACCCAAAAACTACTACTACCTCTACACTTTTAGCTTTATAAACAGATGAACCAAGATGGGGAGAGGGGAGTGCCTCAGGTCTCCCTCTTCTACCCCAAGGGGTGTTTGGTGGGAACTCAAGTCCCTCACCCCAACCTTTGGCTCTGCCCACCTCATGGGAATCTTTCAGTTCCCACCCTCAGTGGGCTTCACACACCCCACCTCCAGCAGAGTCCTGCCTCCTCCCTCACCCACAGACACATTCTGATCCTCTTCCTCAGCTCCTTGCAGATGTAGCCCTTGCCCATATGTTTTCATAGACTGACACACATACACCTTGGCATCTTGATTATTCATAGCTGTCTACGTATCATACATAAACCTACCCTTGGCTTCATCTTCCATTTCCTCACTGAATTTCCAGCCCCTCTCCCACTTCTATAAACACACACTATCCCATACTATTCCACTAACTGAGAAAACACCAAAAAAGGAAAAAAAAAGAAGAAGAAGAAGAGGAGGAGGAGGAGAGAAGAAAGAAGGAAAAAAGAAAACCCAAGACAAAGAAGGGGGATGGAAAATAAACTGCCATTCTCCCTTCTTCCTACCCCTCTTGTCTAGAGCGTCATACCGCTCTTAAACTCTTTCCAAAAACCCAGTTGGCTCCCAAGGTTGGAGCCTGGGATGGGCAGAGAGCCCACAAAACTCTAACCAAACTGGAGGTTGGCAGGGGGAGAAGTGCTTCCAGTTCACTCTCCCCATACCCCTCCCTCAAACCCTCTCCTCACCTGATGGGGTCCACTGTGGCCTGGACTCTAGGGAAAGCCGCCGACAGGAACCCCTCTGCCAACCCCCACCCTGCACCCTGGGAACTACAGTAACTTATTCTCAAAGGCTTTAAACACAGAGATCCTCTCAGCAGCCGTGGACATGCCCCTTGTCCTAGCCCTGCCATGGGGTGGTCCAGCCTCCGGGGACTGGCACTGCCCACCAACGGCAAATCCAAAGTTCTTTTAAAAACTGAAACACACACAACCAAAAAACGAGAGCGAGAGAGTGCGTGCATATGCGCACGAAAGAGACGGAGAGACCAGAGGAATGAACTAAAGAAAAACAAACTTGGAAAATACAGAAAAAAAAGAAAACTCTCCCATCAAACAAGTGTTTTTTTTTTTTCCTGTTTGTATCCCCCTCCCCTATAAGGGTTTCTTTAGACTGCCTCATCTCTGGAAGACCAGATGGCTTGAATTCCTTTCTGGGGGGCTGCGATCCTTACAGGACTGCCCAGGCACAGAGGCAGGGCTGGTAATGGGAAAAAGGGCCTGGACCCTGAGGAGACATGTCCCTGTGCCCTGAATTGAGTATTTATCAGAACAGGCAATATCCCCTCATTTTCAGCTGTCAGAAAATCAATATTGCCAGAAGTATCCTGGCAGTCCCAGGAAGAAAGGGAATGGGGCAATTTGGTTTCTAAAATTCCATTTCCTCTCAGTTACTTTTTTCCACAAACGTAATTTTCTTCCTTTTGTGGTCCCATCACATTTCTAGACATTTCTTGCACCTCCTTTGCCTCTACATGGTTCCTTGTTCCCCGTGTGCTCTCCTCCCCTATGTCCTCTGCCCTTGCTCCTGCTCCCTCTAGCCTAGATGGGCCCACCTCCTCCATTAAGCAGCAGCTAGCTGCTAGAGGCGATTCCAAAGGAGTCAAGATCTGTCTGGGATGTAGATCTCGAGATCTAGAGCTGATGTCAGTTGATGGGTGCTGTCACCAGGAGAAACAACAGAAGAGTAATGACCTAGGAGAAGCTTCCCCACCCCAACCTCATTGCCTCTGTAACCACGAGGGGGTAATTCTGGCAAACCCAAAGCCCAGCTAAAGTGGCATGGGGTAGAAAATGAGGTGTTTTATTTTAGCAAAGAAAAGCCTGCAAAATTTCCCATGTCCTCCAGATACCTCTCCTGCTCCCTTGTCCCCAAGACCTCTCCCCTCACACTGCTTCCACCACCATTATCCATTAATACTCACAAGTCAGCCAGTGCTGGGACTTAGGTTTTCTAGTCTCTCAGTCACTCTGCTCTGTGAACATGTTAATACTGAAGCAGCAGCAGTAACAGTGCAGGAAACATGGGAGGGGAGCGAGAGAGAAAAAATCCAGCCTAATCCTTAGTCTCCATGTATTCTATGAATTTTACTTCCTGTCCCATTCATTTTTAAAATTCAGAACTCCAACTTGCAGGTAAGCTGCAATTGGCTGAACTAGTTATTCAGATGATACCAAAAATGCCAGTTATAAATGTAGGCACCAGAAGGGAAGAGCAACTAACCCAGTAAAGTCTGGCACTTGTTACAACCCTTCCTTTCCTGCCTTTCAACATCTCTCTCACACCCCTCCCTCCCTCCCTTTCTTTTTCTCCTGTTGAAATTCTGTGTATAAAACTATTTTCTTAGCAGCATGTGTATGGGAAAAGAAGCTTTTTCATTCTGCGCTTTCTGAGAATGTGACTTGTATATAAAAGCTGAAAACAATGACCAAAAAAATGAGAAAATGAAACATTTTAAAAGAAAACCTTGGCAAACACTTGGTATGGAATTCAAGGTATGGTGTCATGCATTTTAGGGACCTACATCTAGGAAAGGTTGGTTTTAGTTTGAACTACGTATGTTTTCACTAAGACTTGATGTAGCCATAAATCTCTTCTTGCCCTCCAACACCAAACACCCCTTAAACCCAAGCACTCCCAGGCTGGGAGACACTCATGTCATTCACAATGGTAGACAGGAACTGACTAAGCAACTGTACTTACCTGGAACCCTGGAATTTATGGGGCAAAAGAGTCTCGCTAACTCTACCAACACATCAATCAACATTTTTCTTGAGGGTACTTCATTTGGCGTTCCCAGGGGCTGGAAGCATTCCGCACAGCCCGACTCAGACCTGCTGTTCTTAGTAGAAGCCCTTCTGCTCCAGAGAGCAATGCATGGTGGCCAAGCTGGTGAACAGAAGGCCAAGTCCTATGCAGAATGCTAGAGGTGGCCACTAAGTCACCAGGATCCTGTGGAATGACAAACTCAACTTAAGCACCTGAGACAGCAACACGTACGCTATAGCACCACCCCTGCAATCCATAAAGTAAGCCTGAGTGGATGAATCAAGATTGGTCTTCCACAGCTTGGGATTTCTAACATACACAGGTCCTAAATAAGCACCCAAATTCAGGTCCCTTCTTACTGCAAGGGTCATTACTAGGAAGTAGGAGGTGACAGGAGGTAGAAATGATCTTGGCTGTCTTTGTTCTAAACCAGAATCTATGTGAGGATGGTCTAAGGTGTCCAATTGTCAACTAGAAACAAAAATCAAAGTTTTCTGAAAGAACATAAGAAAATCTGAAGCACTAGTGGCCAAATGGGGCAGTGTGTACAGCAGGACTACAAAAACAAACAAACAAACAAACAAACAAAAAACAAAAACAAAAAAACTGTTCTTACCCACTCCTCTAGCCCTGGAGTGTAATTACAAAAGCATATACACGAACCAAGAAAACCAATTTTTCCTGGAGTAACAGCACCCAACTGCTTATTCCTTCCATTTGTTCCTTATCCATTTTCAGGGCTTACAGAACAGATCTTTGATTCCCCATATCTCCACCACCCTCATCTATTTTAAGACAGTCACTCATCCAATCATTCTTCCCTATACAGTTTCACATCTGAGCCAGGCGTGGTGGCATGTGCCTATAGTCCCAGCTACTCTGGAGGCAGGAGATTACAAGTTTGAGGCCAACCTGGGCAACTTAGTGAGACCCTGTTTCAAAATAAAATTTTAAAAATGGTTGGGGATGTAGCTCAAAGGCACAACACTACTGGGTTCAATCCCCAGTACCACACACATGCACACAAGATATTCACACTTGAAACAGAGAGCTCTCTATATAACAGCACTGACAAAACAAGCAAGCCCATCCTCCAAAATAGCAGCAAACCCCAGCCAAGAGGTCTATGGGCAAATACACGGACGCCAGCAAAGATCGTACCCTGGGAATATGCACGGGCACAAGGAACACGCCCCCAGACCATAACCTCACTCCTGTAAATGTAAAAACTCTTCAATATATGCTGATTTTCCTCACACAAAAGTAGGTAGGGAAAGGTTATAAACAAAGTCAGAGGAAAATGTAACCATTAGTAAGAAGAGAAATCAGATGATGAACTTTAACCCAAGGGAAAGGATCCTAAATAACTGAACCCTAGAGAAGGGAGAGCTAGAAGAAAACTCACAAGTAAACTTTTGAGGTTTTTTGTTTTTGTTTTGTGGTACTGGAACCCAGAGACACTCTACCATTCTGCTAAACCTCTGGACCTTTTTTTTTTTTTTTTTTTGAGACAAAAGTTGTTGAGACTGGCCTCCAACTTGGGATCCTGCCTTAGCCTTCCAAGTCATTGGGATTATAGGTATACACCACCACATCCATCTAGGAAGGTTTTGAGGAAACACTTATATCACCCTGAAACAGGGCAAACTGGAAAAGCTTCATAATAGGGAGGGAAATTAGTCAAAAATTTATAGGCATAAAGGTGTCATTTCTAGAGGACTGAATTAGGAAGAAACATTCCAATAAGATATGCTTGCTATAAGAAAAGCAGGAAACCCAGCATCAGGTCCACAAGATTGTAGCTTGAATATAATATGAAAAGATCAGACAAAATATAATTCAAGAGAGAACATTTGTAAAAGACCTAGAACACAGCCTGTCAAGTTTGAGGAGAGATAGGAAGTAGCCCTGAGGAAAAGCCCTGCTTGGGAGACTATAGGAAGAACATAACACTGGGCAACAAAACTAGATGACTCAATTGCATGACTCTCCCTGACATAGAGGACCCAGCCAGCCTCCCATACAAAGCATAGATATAGCCGGGCGTGGTGGCGCAAGCCTGTAATCCCAGCACTTAGGGAGGCTGAGACAGGAGAATCACGAGTTCAAAGCCAGCCTCAGCAACAGCGAGGCGCTAAGCAACTCAGTGTGACCCTGTCTCTACATAAAACACACAAAAAAATAGGGCTTGGGGATGTGGCTCAGTGGTCGAGTGCCCCTGAGTTCAATATCCAGTACCAAAAAAAAAAAAAAAACATAGACATGAGATAAATGTCATTTCCTGTTTGTAGTTTGAGCCTGGTGTTTCTTACAGTTCCCCAGCCACAGAGAAATGCCTGGCTAGAAGGTAGTGAAAGCAGGATGAGTGTTTATAAGTGGACCAGAAAGAAACTGAACCTATCCAAGGAAAGAAGGAAAGGCATTGCAGGCCAACTCAGCCGTACATACATTCTTACACAATGACTAAATGACTAAAATTCTCAAATGAATAATTAGCCAGGGCTCAGCATTACTCCACATCTACAATCCTCCTCTACCCCATAACACCTTCTCAACTGGACTTAAAGAATGCCCAGAGTGTGCTTACTTCTTGATATCCCCACCAAATGCTTAAGCAGCAATAGCATCTGCAATTTGCTGGATGTCAGCAGTAGACTTGGTCCTGTACTTTGCCTACCCCTACTCTTTTTTTGGTACCAGGGATTGAACTCAGGGGTACTCAACCACTGAGCCACATCCCCAGCCCTATTTTTTTGTGTTTTATGTAGAGACAAGGTCTCACTGAATTGCTCAGCACCTTGCCTTTGCTGAGGCTGGCTTTGAACTCGCGATTCTCCTGTCTCAGCCTCCCAAAGTGCTGGGATTACAAGTGTGAGCCACCGCGCCCAGTTTACCCACTACTCTTCACTGCCCAGGATCCAGATGTGTGACTAGGACCTATACCATACAAATCACATACAAAATCCATACAAATCTCACTGGACCATGAAGAACTGCCTTCTGGCAATGCTCCTAAACTAGTGGTTCTCAATGGTAGGGTTTCAGAAACACCTGGAGAGCCAGGCAATCAGCATCTGGGGGTAAAGGGAAGAGTGAATTTCAAAGTATTTTCAAAGGGATTCTTCTGCTATACTAATGCCAATGAAAATCATTGTTTGAATAAGTTATATGTCCCTGATTAAACTTCACAATCACAATCCCTCCTTTTCCTTTTAAACATGGTGTCATTTTTTTTAATACTTTTGTTTCTTTGTTTATTTGTTGGTGCTGGGGATTGAACCCAGGGCCTTGTGCATGCAAGGCAAGCAATCTACCAAGTGAGCTATATCCCCAGCCCCTATTTATTTGTATGTGGTACTGGGGATTGAACCCAGTGCCTCACGCATGCTAGGCAAGCGTTCTACCACTAAGCCACAACCCCAGCCCTGCAATCCTTTTTTTTTTGGTACTCGGGATTGAACTCAGGGGTACTAGACCACTGAGCCACATCCCCAGCCCTATTTTGTGTTTTATGTAGAGACAGGGTCTCACTGAGTTGCTTAGCCCCTCGCCATTCCTGAGGCTGGCTTTGAACTCGCAATTCTCCTGTCTCAGCTTCCCAAAGTGCTGGGATTACAGGCGTGCAACACTGCGCCCGGCTCTGCAATCCCTCCATTTTGCCTACTGCCCTCACCCAACACACACATTCACACATCCCACAACACATATATATGGAGCATGACAGCATAAAGACAGAAATATGGCTGAGGAAGAAGAGAAACACAAAGGCAAGAGAATCCAGACTAGATTGACTGTCCTATAATAAAGTGACTGCCATCTCTTAATACAGTGTTTTTCAAAGTTCATTCATCTGCATCATCATCACCTGAGTGCTTGTTTTTTGTTTTGTTTTGTTTTGTTTGTGCCAGGGACCGAACTCAGGGGTACTTGACCACTGAGCCACATCCTCAGCCCTATTTTGTGATTTATTTAGAGACAAGGTCTCACTGAGTTGTTTAGTGCCTTGCTGAGGCTGGCTTTGAACTCACAATTCTCCTGTCTCAGCCTTCCAAAGTACTTGGATTACAGGCGTGCACCACCATGCCACAGCACCAGCTCTGAGTGCTTTTTTAAAATGCACATTCCTGGACCACACCTTGGATGATTGAACCAGAAACTCCTACTAAAGTGATCTATATTCTCTGGACTAGGGTCCAGCCCCACATACATCTGTTGTCCCAGTGTTTGAGCACCCAGCATCGGTCCTGCTACACCAGGATCTACCATACAAGGGGCTAGCAGCACCTGAGAACCTCAGATTTTTTTTTTTTCCCTGTGCTAGGGATGGAACCCATGGCCTTACACATGCTAGGCAAGTGCTCTATCACTGAACTACACCCCTCTCCCCTTTTCTTTTTTTTTCCACCTCAGATCTGTCTTGTTCATTTCCCTGGCATCAACCACCACCCACCCTCCAACCCTCCAACAGACTGGAAGTTTGATGGTATTTTCTGCTTATGATGACTGCTCTTGAACAGGGGAGAAGATATAAACATCGTCCACTCACCCCTTGCTGAGTGCCTCCTGTTTTCTCCTCTGCTGTGGCAACGATCTTGCTTCTTCTGAAGCTTTCATCCACTTCTGGAGATGCTGAAATCAAAACTCCCTTACCCTGTGCAGCCTAGGCCTGCATGCATAGGTAACAGATGACTATACTTCCCTCTGGGCAAGTCTTATCTCCCAGAGCCACCTACCCTCCTCCTTGAAGTCACCCACAGGCAAATTTTCCACCAGATCTTCCAAGTCACTGACCTATAGCCTCCCTCCAGCTACCCAAGAAGCAGAAAAAGCCAGTTCTACTGGGTATTCTTATAGATGGTGGCTCAAGATTAAGGTTTATAGAGGCTGGTCTGAGTTACCAGAGATGCTACGGGTTCTTTTCCAGGGGCTTTCTCCTTTACTAGGGTTCACTGTTGATTTTCAGGCTCCCTTCTAGAAGTGTATTTCAAAGATACAAAATTTATCCAACTCCATTTGGGATACCATCGAGAAATTCCCAAATACGACTCCATTTTGGGTGCCATTGAGAAATTCCTAAATACAAAATCTTGCAATGCTTCTGGAAGAAAAAGTCCCAGGTGGCTTTGTTTTCCTAATACCTGCCTTCCTCTCTTGGTCTAGAAAACTTCTCCATCTTCCTAGGAGAGTTATTGAATATGAATTTTTTGGGGGGCGGGGTACTGGGGATTGAACTCAGGGATGCTTAACCAATGAGGTACATCCCTAGATCTTTTAATTTTTTATTTTGAGACAGGGTCTTGCTAAGTTGTATAGGCCCTCCAAAGTTGCTGAGACTAGCTTCAAACTTCAATCCTCCTGCCTGGCCCGCCCCCGCCCTCTAGTCACTGGGATTACAGACATGTGCCACGACACCCAGTTTGAATATGAACATTTTAACCAAGGAAAAAGAACTGGTTTGGTTCAACCACAGCTCAGCTGATCACACGGCACTAGGCAACACATATTGGTGCAACCCACTCCACTACCCAACAGCAAGAAAGGCCTACCTACTTTGTCCCCTCCAATCTCTTCTGGAGAGTATTCATTTTCTTTTACTTTCTTTCTTTCTGTCTTCTTCTTCTTCTTTTTTTTTTTTTTGGTGGTATTGGAGATCAAACCCAGGGAGGGCCTCATGCATTCATGCATGCTGGGCAAGTGTTCTACACTGAGCTGCATTTCAGTCCTTCCAATCTCTTCTGGTACCATCTTGGTGACAATATAGCTGGCATGCTTTTCTCCAGGTACTCTTTTCACTCTCCTAGGATTTTTCTGTCCTTGCTGCCCAAAAAGTCCACTGACCTGGCATCCTTGCCTCTCTGTGCTCTAGTTTCATTTTGCATAGCCATTCAAACAGAGTATAGTACCATCTAAATCCTCTTCTTGAGGGCAGTGAGGTAGGAGATAGGTGAGTGCCCAGTTGGGAGACAGCAGAGTTGGAGTTGTCTAGGGAGTGCTGGCTCAGCCTAGTTGTTAAGGGCATCCTCTTGTGCAACTTCCTAGCACAGAGCTCTGCCCAATGCCTGGCACTCCCTTGTGCACGGCCCCCTCTCTCACTGCCGCCAAGTGGCGTCGTGAGCACATTTGGCGGCTTTGGGTCTGCCGCAGTGCCAGGATCTGAGACACTGTTCACATGCCAATGCAGCACTGCCAAGCGTGGCGACATCTAGTTGGTTGGGTGCCAAGCAGTAGGACCCAGATGGTGATGGAAAGATGAAAGAGGGCTGAGGCAAAGGGAGGGGGAGAAGAGGAAAGCACCAAGGAGAAAAATGAGACACCTCACTTGTTAAAGTGGAGAGTCCAATTGGGATCTGCAGAAAGGTGCCCTTCCCATTCCAGAGCCAAGTTCAGCAAGCAAGCCCTTCCCTTCCCTCCGACGCCTGCAATGGTGACATATACAGACCAGGCTAGAGGATATGACCATCTTCAGCAGGAACTGGCTGGAAGCCAGGCAGAACTCCCATCTTCTCTCCACCCATATTCCTTGTGGCCTTAGGAATGGCGCACTTCCTCCTTTGTGTCCTCACATCGCTCTTGTCTGTATAGTTCCACTCCCTATGCCTAAGAGGGAATAGAAGGAATTCCTGGCAGAAAAAAATCTGTTTTCCCCAATAAAAACCCCCACGTCGCACCTCCTCCCTTCTCACTCTTGGCACAACCCTCTGAACCAGATTGGCAGGAGGCATTATCACCCTCCCCTGTACCACACAATGTCAGAGCCTGTGCCAGGCTCCATGGACAGTGCCAGTGTCCCCCCTGCCCCATCTCATCCCCTAGTCCCCTAGGTTGCTCTGACAAGAGGTTATATTACCTGCCCAATGTTGTTCTCCCTGGGTAGTTGTAGCACAAACACTTTTCTATGGCTCTTAAACTCATTCTTGGCACTTCCCTGTCTACTCTGTCCACCACTTCACTTCCCCAGACTGGAAGAGAACCAACCACCTTAGAGTCCACCCATTTCTCAGAGCTGAGCTTCTAGAAGGACAGAACCATCAGCAACACATTCCGTTCCTCTTCCTTGACTTCTGGGTCCCCCATTCCCTATTGCCCCAGCACTGGGCACCAGCCTGACAGATGTGATGCCAATAGCTCCTGTGTGCCGCACCTTCCTCCCAGAGCATAGGGACTCCTGCCGCTGTCCCCCTCCATCCGCCTCCTCCCATCTCTGTGGGTACCAGGGTGGCAGCTGCAATGCCAATGCCCGTGAGCAGGCAGCACGAAACAACTCATGCACCCTCTTCTCCCCTCCCAGGCCCTACACCCTTCCCCACCTTCTTCTACCCCAACCCTCTGTCCTTCTGGTTGGACACTAGATTGGCAACCGCAATGCCAACCCCCACCCATGCCCAGGAGGCTCACATACAGCACACACTTATGAGTACATGTACATGCGCGCGCGCACACACACACACATACACACACGGCCCCATGAGTGCCAGGCAGCGGTGGCAGACACACAGCAATGCACAGTGACTGGTACCCGAGGAGACAGCCGGATTCGGCACCTGATCCAGCACCCGTTTGGGATTGGGTGGGTAGGCGGGCGGGCGGAGGGGTGATGGAGGCAGACGATGGCCCTAGGTTGGCAGCCGATGGAGCTGGGAGAATGGAGGGAACAGATGCTCTTTGCCCAGCCTCCCTCCCTCTCCCTCCCTGAGATCAGTGCCAAGCTGGGGGGATGGGGAGAGGGGAGGATGGGGGAAGGGTGGCATTTGGAGAGCTGGCAGGCAGCAGGGTGGGGGAGGCTGGGTCCGCCCAGGCTGGGCAGTGCCGGCACTGGCTGCCGCCTCTCCACTCTGCCATCTGTCTCGCTTCTCTCCCCACCCCCTTTTTCTCTCTCTCTCTCTCTCTCTCTCCTTCATCCACAGCAAAACGAAGAGGAAAACAGGGTCCTCATTCCGCCCACCCCCAACCTCTGCAGACCCCCCTCTCTTCCTCCCCACAACTCACCATACCAAACCACCACCAAGCCATCTGTGCTCTCTCTTCTCCTGGCTCGGTCACCTTCTTTCACTCGCCTTCGCCCTCACACCAAAATGGGTGCAATTTTAAAATATATGTGTGTGTGTGTGTGTGTGAGAGAGAGTATACATATATATTTTTTAAAATACTTAAGAACTATTTTCTTTGGAACGTCCTGTCTTTTGGAGTCTGAGTCCTTGGTGCCAATATTTATGGCAGGCAGAAGGAAGGGACCCTGTCCTCAGCTGGTGCCCATGAATCCCATGCCAGGGAGGAGGGGTGGCTGGGGTGAGGTGGGGGTAGGGTGGGGTACCGGGCGAGCTCTCTTTTCTCTGCGCCTGTGGTTCTTTTTTTCCTGCTCTTCTACTTCCGGAGCAGATTCAAATAGATCTAGAGCCTTCCCCACCCCCAGTCCCACAGCCCCAGTTCCCAGGGCCCCTGTGCCCTTCTCTCAATGCTTTTGATTTTACTCCTCGATCACTCTTTCCGGTTTTTGTGTGTCTCTGTGTGTGTACGTGTGTATGTACGTGTTTGCATCCATGGCGGTGGGCACCCTGCCAGCCAGTACACAGCCATCTGCGATGCCTTCTGCAGTCTCCGCTACTTCTCTTTGCCACCTTCAGCCCCCAACCCCCTGTACCCCAGCTCCCCACCCCCAGACCCTAATCATTAATTAGCTACTGAATTAATTAAATCGTGAATGCTAATTAACATTCCTACAGGGCAAGCTGCCAGGCTGGGGGGCAGAGGGGATGAGAAGATAAGTGGAGACTGGGAGAGAGGGAAGAAGGACAGAACACAGGGAGATGGAAGGAACCCAAAAGAGGAATGAAAGAAGAAGAAGGCAGAGTGGCAACGGACAGGCCAGGGCACGGAGTGGAAAGGAGGTCTTGCACCGTTTTCCCATTTCCTGTTGTTAAAACTCTACGATAGGCCAGCATGGGATTTACCAATTGTATACAGTTCTTAAAGAACCTCACATAGACGCCCCCTCCTTGCCTTCACCCTTGCCCTTCGTCTTCACCTCTACCTTTGGAACCCTGAAGCACCTATCTGCCCCTAGAGACTATTCTGTACCCCTGTGAGGATCGGGGAAGTGTGAGGGCAGAAGTCTGTGTTTTACAAAATTTTCCCAAGTGTTTTTGATAGCCTCAAGTCGGAATTTCAGTTCTAAGCCACCTCTGTTCTCTTTTCTAGGATTTCCCCAATTATATACCACTGACATCAACCCAAAGCTTCTACTTCCACCACAACCTAAATACCATTCTGGTCTGGAAACTCCAAGTGCCTCCTGGGACATCTGTTGTATTTCTATCAACTTTCTCTTTTTCTGTTCTTACTTTGGCATCTGGGGTCCTTAAAGTCATTTAACCTCTTCTTCAGAATCCTCAAGAAGATAGGTTATATTAAACCTACAGGGACACATGACTCACTAGGATGAGGAGACCCCCGAGCTGGCCCTGCTGAGCTTCTGAACATCACCCTCCCTCCTGCCACAATGTCTGCCCATTTTTTTCTTGCATGGCCCTCTGTAGAGCTGGAGACAACTTGTGATAGGTGCAGACTGGGCACCTGTAAAGGCTGCAGAACATTATTAAGTTGTTTTTGCACTGGGTATGGTCACATGTACCTGTAATCCAAGCTCCTAAGGAGGATAAGGCAGAAAGATGGCAAGTTCAAGACCAGCCTGGGCAACTTAGTGAGACTTTGTTTCAGAACAAAATTTTATAAAGAGCTAGCAAATACAGGGCCCTGGATTCAAGTTACTGCCCCCTCCACCCACCCCCTCAAAGAAGCTTTTGCTTTCTGGATCCTATGGAATGAACCTGCTTTAACAGGTTTACAAGTGAACCACCCTTTAACAAGTGGGAATATCTGACTTCACAAGATATCATCACATATATCATCATCATCATCATCATCATCATCATCATCATCATTTGGGTACTGGGTATTGAACCCAGGGGCACTTTACCACTAAGCTATATCCCCAGCCCTTTTCCTTTTTTATTTTGAAACAGGGTCTTCCTAAGTTGCCCAGGCTGGCCCCAAACTTGAGATTCTCTTGCCACAGACTTCCAAGTTGCTGGGATTACAGGGATATACCATAGTATCTGCCTCATTACACCATTTTAAAGACAGAATAGCTTTAAAATCAATTTTGATTTGCCAGAGATCTACATCACATTTCCAGATGATGAGGTCCCTTCAAGCTCTAAAAGTCTATGAATGCACCATCTGACCCTGTCTCCTCCTTCCCTTTTCCCCCTAGAAGGCCATGCTCCTAATAGCCCTTTGGCACTGGACTGATAGAGAAACTTCAGAGTGTGACCCACTGTCCACCTGCTAATCACTGTTTTAGCTGACGGACCACAGGATAAAGGGGAACAAAGTGGAATCAATTTCCCAACCAGAAATAAAGAGGCAAAACCAAGATAAGCTCAATGGACACAGTTTTTAAAGAAAGCATTTCAGGGCTACTTTTATTCTTGGCTGGCATCTTTGCTTAACTGTCCTCTTTCAGTGTGAGTGAGAGGCCAAAATCCAACTTGCCAAAGTCATGCATTTCAACATGGTTCACTTTCCCTTCTAGAGCCTGTTTCCTCTCTCCTACACCTAGGCACTGAGCCATTATCAGTGGCAGAAGCACTATAGAGCTGTGATATAAATGATTACTGTATTATCAAATAACATTGCAAGCCTGGCCAGTTCCCTACAACTCTGGTGGCAGAGGCAAGCTACAGAATTCAATATTGATAAACTGTATATTGTCTTCTGGAATCATCACTCTCCTTGACAGCCACTCTCTAAGCTTCCTGCCATTAGCAGCAAAGAAGGGGAAAGACTGGTAAGTGATGGCCCTGCAGGGAGGAGGAAGCTTCGCAGAGAAGTAAAAGGACTCAGGCCCTACCATTTCTACAGCCTCCCCTGATGAACTAGCCAACTTTGACCTTTGACCCAGATGTATTCCCCACCTTTGGGCTTTTACACTAACTGTTTTGGGAGCTCAGAGTGCATTGCTCCAGATAACTGCATAGCTGCTGCCGGCCCTGCTCTTTGTTCAGTGAGGCCTATCCTGACCACACTATTTAATACAATTTGCCTCCTACCTATATCTTTTATCCTGCTCTACTCTTTCTTTTTTACATTGCATTTATTACTCTATAACATACTATATAATTTACTTATTGTGTTTGTTTATATAGCTTCACAAGGGCAAGGATCTTTACTTTATTCAGTAATGTATCCCAACACTACCACAGTGCCCAACACAGAGGAGGGACTCAATGAATATTCACTGAGTGAACAAAGCATGTTCACGCGTACATGCTTTGGTCAGACCCACCTGATTAATTTCACCATTTGGGGTTGGGGACACAAAGTGATGTGTCATCATTTTGGGGTTCTCTATCTCTGGCAAGATGGCTGGTGAATACCCCACAGCCTTCTCTGTCTCCATCACAGCCTAAAGAATAAGCCAATCAAGGATGTATTTCTTTCTAGAGTATCTTAACTCTACACCTCAATATTTTTCACAGCCTTTTTTTTAGCAGTTAAGTACTAAGTTTACATATCTCATCTTGGAAAGTAAGCAGATAAAACGAGCATGTCTGGGTCAAAAGGAGTTAGCTCCCTCTGTCCATTTTATATGAGAAAATCCAGAATAAATCAGGGAAGTGGACTGGGCCTGTGCTCTGCTGGAGTGCCTACAAGTGCCAGGCACAACACAGACTCTTACCCAGATAGGCTGTAATGGACCAAACTGAAAAAGACCCAACATTCTTTTTTTTTTGGTACTGGAAATTGAACTCAGGGGCACTCGACCACTGAGCCACATCCCCAGCCCTATTTTGTGTTTTATGTAGAGACAGGGTCTCACTGAGTGGCTTAGCGCCTCGCCATTGCTGAGGCTGGCTTTGAACTCGCAATTCTCCTGTCTCAGCCTCCCTAAGTGCTGGGATTACAGGCATGCGCCATCACGCCCGGCTGAAAAAGACCCAACATTCTAAACACTGAGGGTACTTTTCTTTAAAGTAACTATTCCTTTCCAGGAAGCAGATGTTCTCAAAGGATTATACAATGAACATCAATCAGACAGCAGCAGAGGCTCCTGGATTCTCTAAGAGGCTTAAGAGGATGGAAACAAGCCAAAGGCAAGAGGGTTATCATGGCTGTCCCAGGGTCCTAGGTGCAGCATGAGGGCTCTGGGAACCTACAGGGGAAAGCATCTAGAAGGAAGATGCTGACAGGGACGGAAACACCCTGTCAGGTCTTTCCTCACTTCTGCCCTCTTTAGCCTCTCTATTCTTCAAGAATTTATTAGAGGGGCTGGGATTGCGGCTCAGTGGTAGAGTACTTGCCTCGCATGCGTGAGGCCCTGGGTTCGATCCTCAGCACCACATAAAAATAAATAAAAAAACAAAGATATTGTGTCCATCTGCAACTAAAAAAATATTAAAAAAAAAAAAAAAGAATTTATTAGAGGTGAGCCGGGCGCGGTGGCTCAAGCCTGTAATCCCAGCACTTAGGGAGGCTGAGACAGGAGAATCGCAAGTTCAAAGCCAGCCTCAGCGATGGCAAGGCACTAAGCAACTCAGTAAGACCCTGTCTCTACATAAAACACAAAATAGGGCTGGGGATGTGGCTCAGTGGTCGAGTACCCCTGAGTTCAATCCCCAGTACCACAAAAAAAAAAAAAAATTTATTAGAGGCAAGCATTATTCCTACACATTCCACAGATAGGGATTAAGTCACTCAGATTTAAAACAGCTAGATCAGATCCCAGGACTAGAGATTGAAAAGGAGTCCTGGGTTCCCTCTCATCCTACTAGGTTAAGCTCCTAACTCTCTGTCACCTGAAGTCTCCAAAGACCAGCTTTATTTCCTTCGATAACAATCATAGGAATGAGCACCTTTAGCACAGCATTTCCTTTATATCATGTGCTACATTAACTCATCTAATTTCATAGCTCTGTGAAATAAGAGCTATTAGCCAGGCGCAGTGGTGCATGCCTGTAAATCCAGCAGCTTGGGAGGCTGAGGCAGGAGGATTGTGAGTTCAAAGCAAGCCCCAGCAACCGCAAGACACTAAGCAACTCAGCAAGACCCTGTCTCTAAATAAAATACAAGGGGCTGGGATTGTAGCTCAGTGGTAGAGCGCTTGCTTCGCATGTGTGAGGCATTGGGTTTGATCCTCAACACCACATAAAAATAAATTAAGATATTGTGTCCATCTACAACTAAAAACATTAATAAATAAATAAATAAATAAAAATGGCTGGGATGTGCTCCAGTGGTTAAGCACCCCTGGGTTCAATCCTTGGTACCAAAAAAAAAAAAAAAGAAAGAAAGAAAGAAAGAAAGAAATAGGGGCTATTATTAGACCCACTTGAAAAATGGAAAAATCGAGGCAAGAAGTTCACTGGTGAGAGAAACAGCTAGGATTCTAAGCAGGCTTCCTGGGCTAAGGCCCACTGTTTCAAGTACATTCACACTTACTGATTCTGAGTCCAGAGATAGGATCTTAGTTGCTCTAAGTGACAGATCCAAGACTAGCTGTAAGTCTTCCTAATTCCCAGACAGTGCTGAGACTTGAGTCAAATCAAGGGCAAAAAAGATCTTTATAAAGTCATTAGGGATCACATCTCCCCTCAGGAAAATGTTAAGCTCTATAGGTAAGGTGGTATTCAAGAGCCTGTGCTTAAAGCTCTGAACCTAGAATACTTCTAGTCTAGTGAGTCTCACATTTATACATTTAACTCTTGCTCAACATACAACTAATGAGCACCTACTTGATCCCAGCAATTGTGCTAGGTCTGGAAAAGAGTAATGGTGAGCACAAGGAACTAGAAACAGACATTGCTGTGCAGTAGAAAATCTAAGGTAAAGGTAGGTAAGAACAGGTCAGAACAGGCCTTATGTGTATGCCACATTAAGATATTTAAATGTTACTTAGAGAATACTGAAAGCCAATGAAAGATTTTGAGCAAGAGGGTAATGGTACGGTAAGATTTATGCAAACAGAAGACTTTGGTGGCTACTTAAAGTAAAGACTTGAAAAGAGACAAAATCAGAGGCAGGGATAACAGGAGGTTGTGGCTAGTTGAGGTTTTGAAGTAAACAAAAACAGTGGTAATGGATAACATGAAGTATTATCAGCTTTTCTTAACTGACGGTATATAGGGGTAAGTAGGAAAAAAAAATCCAGAGTAATGCTCAGAGGATCAGAAAGATAATGGAATCACCTACTGCGAAAGTGACTAAAAGTAGACTTAACAGGAAAATGATGGAGTTGGCTTTAAGTTAAGGTGTGTTTGGATACTTAAAGTCAAAGTATCTATCAAGCAGGTAAATATAGGAGTTACAAGCTTGAGGTAGAATTCTGGGCTGATGACAGAGACTTAGGAATTATTTGGAAATTGATATAGTTAAAACTATGATATGAATGACATCACCCCCGAGCAGAGAAGATGCTTGAGCCAAAAAAGTCCAGGAAGGAACAGAGAAGTATAAAGATAAACAGAGCATGTATGTCACAGTACCCTGCCTAAACACACACACACAGCAAGAGAACAGCTAGAGCAATGTCACCTGACCCACAATTGAGGAAGGAGCTCATGCAACAAACCCAAAACTTTGAAAAAATTATTCACGTTCTGAAGACAAATCCCTTGAACTTCAGTTCCCACATCTGTAAGAGAGTTGTGAAATGATCCAAGTGGGGCTGAGGGTGTAGCTCAGTATAGTGCTTGCCCACAAGGCCCTGGGTTAGATCCCTGGCACCTTGAAGAAGAAAAAAAAAGGTCCAAGTGAAGACTAAATGAGCTAATTTTGCTGATGAAAACATCCTGTATTATGGTTGGCACTCAAGAGTCACCCAATAAAAGCTAACATATGCTCATTCCTTTTAAGCCAATGATCTCATGTGATTCTTATAACCAGAGAGAAATGGGGAAATCCAGCTTCAGAGAAGTTAAGTGCCTTATCAACAGTCACATAGAAAATTAGCTGCAAAACCAACTAAGATTGGAACACAAAGCTGCAAAATCTTAGTTCAGGGTTTTGTCATTTACAGCACATAAACGCCACAAATCCCTTTTATATGTAAATAACTCTTCTTTCATTAATCACCATATTTTGCATAAACCTCAATTTTTAATACAATGGCCTTATTAGTAACTGGACCAATCTGTAGAGAATTCACTGTAGGGAATATGAGTCCTAAGAACCCTCTTAACCTCCCCCAACATGACAGAACCTGTAACCAAGCATGATAACATAGAAATCCAAGATCCTTTTCCCCAGATCTCTTCTCTAAACATTATTTACTACTGGCCTTATCCTTGACCTAGAAGCTAAAGCCAGCTAAGTAGCCTTCCAAGATTCTTTTACTTGGCAGAAATTCTTCTCTCCCAGAAGTCAAAGCACCAGACATACAATGTCCAGAGCTCACCTGCCAGCTGAAAATGTACCATAAGGCAGTGTTCAGTAGATAAGTATATGCAGTATGTTAGATGGTTATAATGCTGTAGAGAAAAACAAAGGAGGGAAGGGAGTAGGGGAATATCTACAGGGAAGGACAAGGGACATTTTAAAATAGACTGGTCGTAGAGAAGGTAGCAGTGAGTAAAGATATCTTTCTCTGACATAAAGGCAAGTTCAGCTCAAAACAGTCTGAGTCATTTTAGCCTTTGTAGGCCTCAGTTACTTCACCTACAAAGCAGAGACACTTTAAACCCTACCCAAAGGCAGGGGAACAAATGCCTCTGAGGAGGGCATGTTTGAATGACAGTACATCAGACTTTAAGCTGTGCTTGAAAAATTTGCCTCTTCTGTACATCAATGAAGGTTGAATATGACTCCTGCAAAGACAAGGCAACTATTAAGATAAGATGATTCCCCAATATTTACCCTGTCAATAAGGAGCAGAAGTGGGAGGAAACCCAGGTCTTCTGATTCACTATCTGGGGCATTTTATACTACGTGGCCTGCACTAAATCCATAAGCAGCTCACATCTCACAACAGAACATAGATTTCCTAGTATGGGCCAAACAAATGATGACATTTCACATTTAGTTCAATATTTCCTTTCAAGAATCTTAAAGCACTATACATACTTTTAACAGCTGAGGGAGTTTTATTTCATCAAGTGATACATCCTAATTTCACGAAGGCCCTCAGAAATGGCTTACCTCTCATGAAAAAATCGTAGTCAATCAACTAATATTATCAAAGACTTTGTTAAGTACCTAGCTCCAAGTAAGGAGCTATAAAGTATTAACTGAGAGGTGGGTGGGTGGGGGAGGCACGCACAGACATAATTATAGGTGTCTCAATTCCTGCCATTAAGTTGTCCTACTAGTAATTAATAAATTGCTTATTTTTCATCCTTTTTAACCCCTATAAACTTTGCCCTGGACTTTGGCCATGTGTTTTTAAGGTCAGAAAAGGAGTTCTGTCTGATTTTCATACCCCTCTTGCACATGAGAAATACTCAATAAAGTTATTTACTAGTCTAGTTCTAGGTAAGAGAACTGGGACTTGAACTGAGGTTTTATTATTCCCCAGCAGGTTTCTTGCTGATTTACCACATCAAATTAGATAAAAGCATGTGAAGGGTGTCCTTAGCCTCAGGTGCAATTGAACAATGCTATCAAGGCTTCTGCTCCAATAAACTCCCCTCAAGAGTTCTGCCTCCAGCACTGTACCAGGTTTCCATATGACCCAGGTCTACAGACAGCTAAAGTATACCCGCCGCCGCTGCCACCACCACTACTATGCAGGCCTAGACTGAAACCCTCAAATCTGACATGTTAATGAATCTGTTCAGTTGATCTTACATATTATCTTTCACAAATTGACCACTCCAAATGTCACCCCATATCATAATAACTATTTAAACATGCCCAATTCCCTTCCAAATTGTGAACACCTTTGTGAGGGGGCCCATGCCTTATCCCAGCACCTAGCATAGTACCCAACACAAAAAGCAGTTCTCAGAAAATGCATGCCTGGCAAATGCTACCTGTTGCAGACACCATGCTGTCCAAATTACCATGCCTAGTCATTCCCTTAGGAACTTCTACAGACAGATGTGCTCCTCTAACCTAGGTTAAGGCATTAAATCACCTGGGAAGGATACCATGAGCAATCAAATTCATGAGCAGTGATTAGCTGATGTCATTTATTCACCGTCTCTGAACAGAAGGCCCTTTGGGAATGAGAGTAAGAAAAAAAAAAAGTAAGAAAAGTAAGAAAAGATAAAATATGCTGGGTGTGGTGCTGCATGCCTGTAATCCCAGCACTTTGGGAGGCTGAGACAGGAGAATCGCAAGTTCAAAGCCAGCCTCAGCAATGGGGAGGCACTAAGCAACTCAGTGAGACCCTGTCTCTACATAGAACACAAAATAGGGCTGAAGATGTGGCTCAGTGGTAGAGTACCCCTGAGTTCAATCCCTGGTACCAAAAAAAAAAAAAAGAAAGAAAAGAAAAAGAAAGGGAGGTAAAAGTCCAATGCAGCACCTGGTGGCACAGTGAAGAGAAATCTAGCAGCTACGCTGGTTAGTGCAGAACTGACAGTCCCTGAAATTGACTCTGAAAGGAGAATGGGTAAGTGTTGCCAACTTAATCCATCCAGGACAAATTCTGCACAGAATTCATCAATAAGGGAACCAAGGATTCCCAGATACACTTGGATCCTTTTACTGAGGCCAGACTCTCAGTCTTGGACCATCCAGTTTACTTCCTCCTTCCCTCTTCCCTCTGCAGATTGCAGGGAAAAAATCCCCAAAGTCAACCTGCTATATTCTCTCAGCAACTCCTGTTAGAAGTCAGTAGGATACTGACTCAAATCAGCCTCATCCATTTGAAAGTCTTAGCCAAGCAGAACCTGTAAGCACAGTAGGAAATAAAGAGGAGAACAGGTGAGGAAGTTCAAAGTACATTCCTCACTGCTTATAGCCAGAGTTGGATCCAGGATCTCCGGTTGTCAGCTTGACAACAAATTTTGATAAGCTTGTCAGTCAAGTATCCCCAAGGAATACTTTCGTCTGCCCTATAACCCTGAAGGGTTCCTATCCCAATTATCTCCCTATACACAAAGAAAGACAAGGGCAGTGTGGGTGGGAGGGGTAGCAGTATTGTTGGTATGTTTTTAAAATTTTTCCTTTTAAAATAAAAAATAAGTGAAAAAAAGACGGCCTTGTGGGGTGGCAGAAAGGCAATTGGACTAAAAGAAATCTAGATCCCAGGCCTGGCCTAGCTACTCACAAAGCTGTGACCTCAGGCTGGCCACTTCATTTCCACAAGCCAGTTTCCTCACCCAAATGAGGGTGATTGTAATGATAATCACACACACTGTATTCCATATGCTAGGCACTTTGAGAAATACTTCACAACTTTACATTTACTTCTATTACTCATAAAAATCCTCTGAAGAGGGCTGGAGATATAGCTCAGTTGGTAGAGTGCTTGCCTCACATGCACAAGGCCCTGGGTTCAATTCCCAGCACCACAAGAAGAAAAAAAAAAAATCCTATGAAGTGCTTTTTGGTTGTTTGTTTTCTTTTAATAGTATTGGGGATTGAAGCCAGGGTGCCTAACACATGCTAGGTAAGTGCTAACACCAGGAGGTCATTGAGCTACATTCCCGTCCCACCCACCTCCCAACCTTTTTTTTTTTTTTTTTTTGGTACTGAGGATTGAACTCAGGGGCACTCGACCACTGAGCCACATCCCCAGCCCTATTTTGTGTTTTTATGTAGAGACAGGGTCTCACTGAGTTGCTTCGTGCCTCGCCATTGCTGAGGCTGGCTTTGAACTCGCGATTCTCCTGTCTCAGCCTCCCTAAGTGCTGGGATTACAAGCGTGAGCCACCCCGCCCGGCTCCAACCTTTTTTGAGACAGGGCCTAACCATATTGCTGAGGCTGGCCTGGAATTTGTGATCTTCCTGCCTCAGCCTCCCAAGTAGCTGGAATTACAGGTGTGTGTCATCAAGCCTGGCTATATGAAGTAGTTACTATCTTCATTTTGCAAACGAAGAAAATAAGATTCAGAGATGACAAGTGGCTTCCCAAAAACTGTACAGCTACTAAGTTGCTGGCTTTCAAGGTCAGTTTTTTTTAGATCACAAACCCATTAAAGCCATATGCCAATGTAAATGACCTCCAAACTCCCTTTTAGAGCTGGGCAGTGCATGACTATAATCCTGGCAACTCAGAGGCTAAGGCAGGAGGATTCCAAGTTCAAGGCCAGCTTCAGTAATTGAGTAAGTCCCTGTCTCAAAATAGACAATAAAGAGGGCTAAGATGTAGCTTAGTGGTAGAGTGCCACTGGGTTCAATCCCAAGTAACTCCCTCCCCCTACAAAATAAACAGAAACCCTCTTTCAGATAGAATACTCTGGAATTTCTTCAATGATCCCTCAATATCAGTTTTTCTCCACTGATCTGTCTACAAAATCGTCAAGATCGCAAAGCACAATTGCCTAATTTGTACTATTTTTCCCCCCAGTACTGGGGATTGAACCCGGGGGCACTCTACTACTGAGCTATACCCTTAACCTTTTTTATTTTTTGAGACAAGGTCTCACTAACTTGCCAAAGCTGGCCTGCTAGTTCCCATCTTCCCAAGTAGCTGGGATTACAGGCATGTGCCACAGTGTCAGGCTCAATTTGCACTTTTGTAGGTCACAGAAGTAAGCACTTCAAATCATTCAAGGGTCCATTAGATCCCTAGGGATAGAAGAGGCTTCTAACTCCCCATATTTACTGTTATTACTCACATAGGAGAAAAATCAAGGACAACCTTAGGGAATAGAAGGCTTCCCAAATGCATAAATATTTTTTTCTATAAAAATTTACTAAGGCAACTGAAGTTGTTAGTGTAGCAAATAATGTTTATTTCATATTCTCGCTTATTTTTAGTACTATTTATTTATTCCTGTATGTGTAATCCAAAAGTCAGCAGGGATTGAAGTTACCTGTGCCCCTTATCATTAGGGCAGCCCCATTTTCACTGTGCACTAGCCAGTGATTATAGCACTGCCCTATAATCAAGAGTCCTTTTGCTGCCTTGCATGCACAAGGCCCTGGGTTCAATCCCCAGCACCAAAAAAAAAAAAAAAATAGAGGGGAGGCCTTTTGCCAAACTGAGCATACGTATGTGCTCTGATCCTACCCTTAATGTCTTCCTTTCCAAGGTAACATGATTCACACATTCTAATAATAGTTAGCAAATGAAGTATTAAAACAGAAAATTAGCAATTTGTTAAAGTATTATATAATTTTTCAACTTGCCTCTCCCCGTACCAATAGGTTTTATTGAGAGAAGTTGTTCTGACACTATGCAGAGTTACATCTAAACCATTCTAGGTGTACCAAAGAGGGAGGCAGACAGGCATGAATATGTTCCAGAAAAATAACAGATTTGGACACTTAGACTCAAAAAAGAAAAGAAAAAAGAAAAAAGACTATGTAACTCAGAGAACAGCCCAGGTAGAGGTCAGAAATAATAGGGAAAAGTTACTCTAGAGTTTAGTCAATGGAGATCTGTCAATATTTGGCTTTTTCTATAAGAGACATCCAGTAGAAGCAATTAACATAAAGCAAATTCAGGTAAGAGCTGCAGTTTGTTCCATGCTGGCAAAGGAAATGGTACTCTCATATACTGCTAGTAGAAATATAAACTGGTGTAGACATTTTGGAGAACAACTTCCATCTCTATTAACATTTAAAATTTTTGGAGCCGGGTGCGGTGGCACAAGCCTGTAATCCCAGCACTTAGGGAGGCTGAGACAGGAGAATCGCCCAGCCTCAGCAATGGCAAGGCGCTAAGCAACTCGGTGAGGCCATGTCTCTACATAAAACACAAAATAGGGCTGGGGATGTGGCTCAGTGGCCAAGTGCCCCTGAGTTCAATCCCCGGTAGCAAAAAAAAAAAAAAAAAAAAAAAACCATTTAAAATTTTTATCCAGCAACTCTATTTCTAGGCATTGTTTAGAGAAATAATTCAACATTCTCTCTCCTTTTTTTTAAGATACTGAGGATTGAACCCAGGGTATCACACATGCTAGGCAAATACTCTACCACTAAATTACATACATCTCTAGCACTTTTAAAATTTTCATTTTGAAAAAAAAATTAATTTGCTTGTTTGTTTCTTCATTTATTTTGGTTCTGGGGATTAAGCCCAGGGATGCTTTACCACTAAGCTACATTCCAAGGCCTTTTTAAAACATTTTTACTGTTTTTTAAAAAAATGTATTTATTTATTGTAGTGCTGGGGATTGAACCCAGGGGCGGTCTATCACTGAACTCCTGGTTAGCAGGGATTACAAGGCACCACTGTGCCCAGCTCAACATTCATTATAGTAACATTGTTTATAGTAACATTATAGTAACATTGTTTATAATAATTCCCATTGTTAGGGAATACTAATATGAACTATAGACATTTTATGCCAGTTAAAAAATGAAGAACTTTAGATAAAGAAATAGAAAGATTTTTTAAAAACTACTTAAAAAAGAAAAAGCAAGCTATAGAACCCTATGTATAGGGTGCTCCCATTTATGTAAAAATAAAACAAATACCAAACACCTTAAAAAACCACATTTTCCTATACACACACAAATTCACCGAAGAGTCTAGACAGGACACATTCTAAGCAGAGAACAATGGTTAAAAAAATGGGGTAAATAGCCGGGCGCGGTGGCTCAAGCCTGTAATCCTAGCACTTAGGGAGGCTGAGACAGGGGAAACGCGAGTTCAAAGCCAACCTCAGGGACAGTGAGGCGCTAAGCAACTCAGTGAGACTCTGTCTCTACATAAAACACAAAATAGGGTTGGGGATGTGGCTCAGTGGTTGAGAGCCTCTGAGTTCAATCCCCAGTACCAAAAAAAAAAAAAATAGGGTAAATAAAGATCCAGGGGAGGTGTAGGGGGGGTCTTCTCTTACCTGTATTATCTGAAATTCATTTAGAACTATATTCACGTACAGTGAATAATCACAAAGTTTAAAATGAACTAAAATATAAGGGCCGCCATTTTATATGAAATGAAAGATGTTCAAGACATAGTATAATCCAGGCATAGTATAATCCAGGCATAGTATAATCAATCTCATGGTTGGAAGCAGGAGAAATGGATGAATGAGCATTAGCCTGGAGTAGGATGCATGACTTCAGATTGTCACCCTGCCACTCACTGGTCCTGTGAACTGGCAAGCTGCTTAATCTCTCTAAAACCCTAATTTAAGAACTATCTACCTGGTTTATGGGGTACTACGAGGTTTAAGTGAGAATGTACAAAGCACTTTCCACACAGCCCACCACAGATAATAGCCATTATTTGTGTTAAAATAATAATTTCAGTATTAAAATTAAATCCTTGAGATCATTTCAAAGAGAATCATCAATATACTAGATTATGATTTAGCCTTTATATTAGACATTAGTCTTTTTTAAGTTACCAATTCTGTGAGTTTTGGTCATTAAATTTTAGCACGGGAAAACGTATCTCAAAAGTTCACCTAAAGCCGGGCGCAGTGGCTCAAGCCTGTAATCCCAGCACTTAGGGAGGCTGAGACAGGAGAATCACGAGTTCAAAGCCAGCCTCAGCAACAGCGAGGTGCTAAGCAACTCAGTGAGACCCTGTCTCTACATAAAACACAAAATAGGGCTGGGGATGTGCCTCAGTGGTCGAGTGCCCCTGAGTTCATTCCCCAGTACCAAAAAAAAAAAAAAAAAAAAAAAAAGTTCACCTAACACCTGGTGCAGTGGTACATGCCTGTAATCCCAGTGACTCAGGAGGCTGAGGCAGGAGGATCACAAACAAAGCCCTAAACAACTTAGAGACACCTTGTTTCAAAATAAAAAAATAAAAAGGGATTGGAGTGTAGCTCAGTGGTATAGTACCCCTAGGATCAATTCCCAGTAACATACATACACACAAAAACAGAAGTAAAAGGAAAGGTGGTCGAAGTGTGGAATACTTGTACACTTAGCTACTCGGGAGACTGAAGCAAGGAGGAACTCTCGAATACAGGAGACCAGCCTGTCCAACATTGCAAGATCTCATCTCAAAAAAAATAAAAATAAAAAAATAAGCTGGGCACAGCAGCGCACACCTGTAATCCCAGCATTTTGGGAGGCTGAGACAGGAGAATCGCGAGTTCAAAGCCAGCCTCAGCAATGGCGAGGCGCTAAGCAACTCAGTGAGACCCTGTCTCTACATAAAACACAAAATAGGGCTGGTGATGTGACCCAGTGGTCAAATGCCCCTGAGTTCAATCCCCAGTACCAAAAAAAAGGCGAAAGAAAATGATGTACCTATAGACACCAGCTGGTGCCCTTTTGTCTACCCTCTTATACTTCTGCTCCTCAGGCACGCCCCTCTTCAAGAACTGGCTTCAAATCGCATTTAGAAGCCTAAAGCAGTAGCATTTTGTTTAGCTACCTATCTCACTCAACACATAATTATATCTTACTCATCATTACACCAATCATATACTCATCATTATGCCAATCTGTAAAAAGTAAGAGCACCATAAAAAACTAGTGGGTTTAGGGGAAGACAAAATTCAGAGGCAGAGAGCCAGCTTAGCATGCACAAGGCCCTGGGTTCAAGTTCCAGTCATGGGTTAGGAGTTGGGGGTGGAAAAGAGCTCCCTTCAGAAGATAAATAATGCCACAAGTAGGTATATCATAGACCCTAAAGCACAGATTCCATCTTTTTTTTTTTTTTTTTTTTTTTGGTACTAGGGATTGAACTCAGGAGCACTTGACCCCTGAGCCACATCCCCAGCCCTATTTTGTGTTTTATGTAGAGACAGGGTCTCACTGAGTTGCTTAGTGCCTCGTCATTGCTGAGGCTGGCTTTGAACTCGCGATTCTCCTGTCTCAGCCTCCCTAAGTGCTGGGATTACAGGC